>CM037586.1:175121374-176321374 GCA_021018995.1 Chloranthus sessilifolius | reverse complement strand
CCAAATGAACGCGGTGGATATCAGTTTAACTAGCTTGCGAATGATGGAAGGGCCCGTAGCGATAAACGCTTCCGCGAGAACATCTTTACACGACCCCCGGTATACAACCCGTTAGCATCAAAGTTTTTCTGAAGGCAGTCCACATCGAATTAGTTGTGTGATAATGGATTAGAACATGATTAGTAGTCTTTGCTTGCCCCACACACAACGCACCTATTGGGAATCTGCATCACTCTTCGAACCAGAGTGTCAATGGTCTTCATGCAGTTCACGCTGCACTTCAAGAGAAGAGTAGAGTCCTTGGCATTGCCTTTATATACCATAATCCAGTCCAAGGTTAAATGATCAACAGACATCTGGCAATGTGGTGGTAGAAAGAGCTGACCGAGAAGACACGTTTATTTTCTAAGCACCAAATTTGGCAGTCTTTTTGGAAGTACATCACGGACCAGCTTGTAAGATTTCTGGAAGATCCTCCAGCTCCTTTTTGTTGCCATCACTGAGATTGCGCCTCAAAAAGATGTCCCAAGTCGCTTGCCCCGCAGCATAATCCATGCAGTCCTTAACAAATTTCTTCTTACCAGTGCTCATTTGGTACAAGTTGGGATATAGATTTTGGAGTGATGTATCCGGAATCCAAGGATCATTCCAGAAATTTATGGAGTCCTCCTTTCCCAGGTTGAATCGAATGGAGCTCTAGAAGTACGAGAGTGTAGAGTCAACCCCTCTCCACCAGCTGGAAGCTCTGTGCAGGCTACATCTGTCTATATCCCACCCACCACTGGAAATTTTAGATTTAGCAAACACCTTTCTTGCCCAAGAGAACCCCTGATCCGACTCGAGCCTCCATAGCCACTTCCAAGGACAGGCGGAGTGATTCTTCTAATGCCCAAGCCTCCATCACTTTCCGATAAGTACACAACGTACCAACTAATCAGATGCAATTTGTTTCTTTCATCTCCACTCCATAGAAAGTGTTTCATCATTTTTCCCAAGCAGTTACAAACTTCCATTAGACACCGAAATACCGGTAAATAATGAACAGGAATGTAAGAACGAGCACTTTTTTAAGTGTCACTCCCTGCAAAGGAAAGTAGTTTCCCTTTCCGTACCACTATTCATTCTTCTTCTTTTTCTATGACGGAGTCCCATAGCACTTTCCTAGGATTGCCAATACACAACGGCATCCCCAAGTAGACAGCAGGTAGAGATCCAGCTTTGCATTCAAAGTATTAGGCTGGCATCTGCATCTCAATCCCCTCAGCATGTATGCCCGTAATTGTTATCTTTCTTGTATTGATTCGGGCCAGCACACTCTTCATAACATCTGAAAATGAACCTCAAATTAAGAAAATTTGCTTGTTGGCATTGAAAAAAAGAAAGGTATCATTGGCGAACTGGAAATGAGTTACCTTGTCCACTTGATTAGTCACCCCGGAATCCTTTGATATCATCAATATTCGCTCCCCTTTGAATCAACTTATTTAATGCTCCCCCCCCCCCCCAATTACAAAATCAACTTATTTTGTATCCTTGATATGATTTTCTGAGAATATTTTCTGAAAATTTTCACACCATATGTAATTTAGAAAAAAAAAAAACGGGTAGGAGTATTTTGGTCCCTCTATAGTTTAGGGGAGTTTGGTAAATAATTTTATAAATCACATTGCGTAAGAAAAGATAAGTGAGCTAATTTTATAAAACACAGTGCGTAATAAAAAATAAGTGAGCTTCTTTTATTTTGATGCTACTTAGAAAAGTCGTTACCATGTTGTTTGGGTAAAGCCATGGCCTTTGGGGAAACATGTTTGTAAACTCCACTGGACACCCAGTACTACTACTAAGCCATATTAATTAGGAGATGTGAAAAGACTTGTTGGGGAGGCCTATTTGGAACAACATGATTGAATCCATATTAATTAGGAGATGTGAAAAGACTTGTTGGGGAGGCCTATTTGGAACAACATGATTGAATGGAAGTGGTCGATAAACCCAACTGAAGATCTGTTTATGATGTTTTGACTACACATGTATCAAGACCCTGTTCTTCAATAGTTGAAATTGAACTGCTTTTTTTTTTACAATTCCCTCTATTTCTGATCCAGGGCAAGAAACCAATACATATGATATATCTCAACACATGTATGTTACACTGTAACATGTGTGTTCATGGTGGTATACGTTGTGTATTAAATATACTGGTATATGTGTTAAGAGTTTTCTGAAGATGACCTCTTGCATCTGTAAATGTGTATTTTATAAGCTGATATATGGTAACCAACCAGTTCCCAAGCAAGATTGAGAGCGGGTCACTTTTTCTGGACACGTAGCACTATTTTTCAGAAAGTGTGCCATATAATGCGTAGACCACCATCTAAATATCTGTGGTGTTAAAGATTGCGCTGAAAAAAAAATGTATGTATTATGTGACTCAAAACAAACACCTTTAAAATGATCGGATAAAATTGACTTTGGAGATTTATATGGTAGCCGTTCATTTTAAAGGTGTTTGACCATTTTTAATCACATGATGGAGATGTTTTCTCGGTGCAATCCTCAACCCATTAGATCTTTGTATCGTGTCCTTTGCATGAAGTGACACACTTCCTGAAAAATTGTCATGTGTCCAAAATCAGTAACCCATTCTCAATCTTGCTTGGAAATGGGTGGGTTATCATATACAAACTCTTCTTTTTTTAATTATTATTATTTTGCTCATTATGAGTTATAGTATACTAGTATAGTGTAAAAACCCAGATTTTTTAAACTTTATTTAACGGTATTAAATGATGTACCACACAGTGTATAGTGCTAACGCTCTACGTCGGAACCTACCCACTTTAGAAATAGTCTGATTTTTTATATATCAATATTAGACTCATTGCGAAGTACTCATTGATACGATTCCAACGATATATAATTTATCGATTTTCGACAAGAATATAAAAAATTATACCCGTTTGAAGAATGAAGCAGCGATCCTGACACAGATCGTTTAAATAAGATAAGATGCGAAGTACGTTGTGTAGGCGTATAGAGTAATTAATAAGACTTACGATATGTCACGTATGCTAAATTGATGAGACAAATAGGAAAAGAGATAAGAAAATAGAAGCATCATGCACTCTTCATTTTATATTAGTATGTTTTTCAGTCTTGATTATGATAGTGTATGAATTATGGATAAGTTTATTTCATTTATTTAAGATGTTGGTTATATTTTAAAAAAATACACCGCAATTCAAGCGATTGCACATACGACCACCTGAGTAAGTTATGGTGGATCGATTGTGCAACCCGCTGAGTTTACGCGACTGAGTAAACTCACCCTCCTCCCAAATCAAACAGTTTCAGGTGAAGATTCCACTTATCATGTTCATGATGACGCGAGAGCTGCTGTTCCGGAGGCGGCTTACGTAGATAGAAACGTTAGTTATCATCCGGAGGGGAGCGTAGATCCGACAGATTTCTACGAGCCTTGAGAGTCCTTTTGCTTTAGACTATATTCTTTGAAAGACATATTCTAGTTATTTTGATATTTTTGTGAGTTAATGTTTAGGACCATTTTATCCTACGTAAAACTTATTTTATTTTATATCTTAGATGCATGGTTAGGATTTACCTTTTTATTATCTTTTATGATTCCCGCCATTAATTTATGAGTTATTTATCGTTTAATGCTATCTTAAATCTCAATCCATATGCTAAGTCAATTTATAGATTATATGTATGTCTGCTTATCGCCTTAATCAGCATACGGTGTCATAACACGAAATTCTAGGCCCTCGAGATCGGGTAAGGATTCTGGGTCGTGACAGAGATGGTATCAAAGGCTAGGCTTTATTTCCTCGAGGACTGTGTGGCTCATGTAAGTACACTATGGTGATGATGTGATAATGATTTTGATAGACCCTAAGCTTTAGATCTTTTGTAGACTGAAGAATTTTAAGAAAGTGTGATGATTAATGGCATAAGATTTAAAGGTTCAATTAAGGATTTAAAGATCTGTTTGATAAAAACTTAGATGAGTTAGGAGCATGTGAGAGAAATTGAGAAGAATCTTTAAAGATTGAAGAGCAATTAGAAGATATATTTTTAGCGTATTGGGGAATAATTAGGAAAGAGAAATCTTGACTTGTTTGATGGTTTAAATATTCATTATAGGTTGGGATATTGACTATAAGAATAACTTATTAGAAGTAAGTTTAGATGGAGGAATAAATTATTATCATCAACCTCAGATTTATTTGAATTACTTTATGGTCAACAAGATATGATAGTGATGATAGCCTACGACGAAGTGTTAGAAGTAATTGATGTTGAGAAGTGAGAGTATATTTCGAATAAATAATTTAAGAGACTGAGAATTTGATTTTTGAAAAGTTAAGGATTATAAAGAGTGGAAGAACATGAGGAATACCTTCATCTCGCACTTTAGGCACTCCGAGATCACCAGTTGTATGCTAAACTTAGTAAGTGTGAGTTTTCGCTTAAACAAGTGACCTTCCTTGGCCACGTAGTATCAGCAGAAGGAGTGACCGTCGATCATTCTAAGATCGAAGCAGTTATAGAATGGAAATCACCGACGAATGTCACCGAAGTTAGGAGTTTCCTCGGATTTGCAAGTTACTGTCATCGTTTTGTTGAAGGATTTTCATGCATTGCTCTATCGCTCACCTACCTCACACGGAAGAATGTTAAATTTGTGTGAACCGATGAATGTAAAACAAGTTTTCTGGAACTGAAGAAGAGACTTACTACTGCACTAATCCTCACCCTACCTTCCACTTCCAGCACTAGTGAATTTGAAATATTCACAGATGCATCTCGCCAGGGACTTGGTTGTGTGCTTGAACAAAGTAAGAAAGTTGTCGCTTATGGGTCAAGACAGCTCAAACCTCATGAAAAGAGCTATCCGGTTCATGACTTGGAACTGGCTGCAGTTATCTTCACCCTCAAACTATGGCGCCACTATTTCTACAGTGAGGCGTTCAAGATTTATACGGATCACAAAAGTCTCAAGTACCTTTTCTCACAAAAGGACCTGAATTTGAGACAACGTAGATGGATGGAATACATGAAAGATTACGATTGCTCCATAAATTACCACCCCGGAAAAGCAAATGTCGTCGCTAATGCACTTAGTAGAAAATCTTCGGCACTATTAGCCAGATTAAAATTTTGGAAGCCCTTCAATGAACTTGTCGAAGAAGACATTTACCTCCAAGAGATTGACGATGGTGTACATTTGGCACGAATTGTGATGAGTCCGTTTATTTTGAACAAAATCAGGGAAATACAGCATACGGACCCAGAGATCCTCAAAATCATTGAAACCATAGGATCGAAACCTGATTTCAGCCTAAGGAAGGATGGGATGTTACTCTTCAGACAAAGACTATGCGTACCCAATGACCTCAAGTGAAAAAGGAGATATTTGATGAAGGTCACAAATCAGGATATTCAGTACATCCAGGCAGTACTAAGATGTATCGAAATCTGAGAAATTGGTATTGGTGGCCAAATATGAAACGGGAAATAGCCGAATACGTGTCGAGATGTTTAGTGTGTCAACAAGTCAAGGCAGAACATCAAAAATTGGTCGGACTTATACAACCCCTACCCATCCCGGAATGGAAGTGGGAAAACATATCTATGGACTTCATCGTAGGTTTACCAAAGATGATGAAGAAGAACGATGCAATCTGGGTAATAGTTGACAGATTGACCAAGTCAGCTCATTTCTTACCATTTAAGACTATCACAGATGGGAACAAACTTACCGAAATATATTTGAAAGAGATTGTCAAACTACATGGGGTCCCAGTCAGTATTGTCTCTGATCGAGACTCAAAATTTACTTCAAAATACTGGACAGCCTTCCAAAAAGCTCTGGGTACTCGATTAGATTTTAGTACTGCCTTCCACCCACAGACGGACGGCCAGACTGAAAGAGTGAATTAAGTAGTTAAAGATATGTTACGAGCTTGTATGCTCGACTTTCGAGGGAACTGGGACGATCACCTCCCGCTGATCGAGTTCTCTTACAATAATAGTTACCAGGCAAGTATAAGAATGTCCCCTTTCGAAGCTTTATATGGCAGAAGTTGCAGAACGCCGTTGTGTTGGGACGAAGTTGGAATTAGGAAGATGCTTGGACTCGAACTAGTCCAAACTACAACAGAGAAAGTCAAACTGATACGTGAACGACTTAAGATAGCCCAGGATCGTCAGAGAAAGTACGCCGTCCCTCACCGTCGTAATTTAGAGTTCGAGGTAACACTTTTAAAATTTCGCACTTTAAATTTCTTTACAAATTGTGTTCGTGATTAATCACTAAAATCTTTTAATGGGTTGGCGAACAGGTTTTCATTCGCGTCTCTCCGACCAAGGGAGTCATGCGCTTTGGAAAGCGCAGGAAGCTGAGCCCCAGATACGTAGGGCCTTTCGAAGTCAAAACGTGTGGGCGAGGTTGTGTATAAAATCACTCTACCGCCACAATATACGGGAATCCATGACGTTTTTCACGTATCAATGCTGAGAAGATACATCTATGACCCATCACACATCGTGAAGATCGAACCCGTTGATATAAAGGAGGATCTCACTATCATAGCGAGACCGATCAAGATCCTTGACCAGAAAGTTCAAGTCTTCAAGAACAATACGATGAGATTAGTGTTGGTCCAATGACAACATCACACGCCACAGGAAGCGACCTGGGAGAATGAAGACGACATCAAAGAAAACCATCCTGAGCTTTTTGAATAACTGGTACGTAATTTTCGGGGATGAAAATTTTTTGAGGGGGAGAATGTAACGACCCTGATGATTTTTTTTATTATCGTTGTACCTTTGACTTTAGATGAGAAGCTGAGATTAGGGAGAAATACCTCGAGTTTATTCTCTCATTTACGTAATTTTCGAGGACGAAAATATTATAAGGGGGAGAGAATGTAATAACCCAGATTTTTTAAACTTTATTTAACGATATTAAATGATGTACCACACAATGTATGGTGCTAACGCTCTACGCCGGAACCTACCCACTTTAGAAATAGTCTGATTTTTTATATATCAATATTAGACTCATTGCGAAGTACTCATCGATACGATTCCAACGATATATAATTTGTCGATTTTCGACAAGAATATAAAAAATTATACCCGTTTAAAGAATGAAGCAGCGATCCTGACACAGATCGTTTAAATAAGATAAGATGTAAAGTACGTTATGTAGGCGTATAGAGTAATTAATAAGACTTACGATATGTCACGTATGCTAAGTTGATGAGACAAATAGGAAAAGAGATAAGAAAATAGAAGCATCATGCACTCTTCATGTTATATTAGTATGTTTTTCAGTCTTGATTATGATAGTGTATGAATTATGGATAAGTTTATTTCATTTATTTAAGATGTTGGTTATATTTTAAAAAAATACACCGCAATTCAAGCGATTGCACACACGACCACCTGAGTAAGTTATGGTGGATCGATTGTGCAACCCGCTGAGTTTACGCGACTGAGTAAACTCACCCCCCTCCCAAATCAAACAATTTCAGGTGAAGATTCCATTTATCCAGTTCATGATGACGCGAGAGCTGTTGTTCCGAAGGCGGCTTACGTAGATGGAGACGTTAGTTATCATCCGGAGGGGAGCATAGATCCGACAGATTTCTACGAGCCTTGAGAGTCCTTTTGCTTTAGACTTTATTCTTTGAGAGACATATTCTAGTTATTTTAATATTTTTATGAGTTCATGTTTAGGATCATTTTATTCTACGTAAAACTTGTTTTATTTTATATCTTAGATGCATGGTTAGGATTTATCTTTTTATTGTCTTTTATAATTCCCGCCATTAATTTATGAGTTATTTATTGTTTAATGTTATCTTAAATACCTCAATCCATATGCTAAGTCAATTTATAGATTATATGTATGTCCGTTTATCGCCTTAACCAGCATGCGGTGTCATAACACGGAATTCTAAGCCCTCGAGATCGGGTAAAGATTCTGGGTCGTGACATATAGTAATGCCGTTTTAAATGAAAAAAACTATGTAGTGGAATTAGTTATAATGTTTTGAACTAAGCTATTATTTTTTATCTTTCTCAGATTGAGATAGGAGAAAAGGATGGAGTTTGTCCAACTCCAACTGGCATGGCAGCAGAAGTTATATCTTACTTGGAAGAGAAAGGCTTTCTGCAAGAGTAACAACATATACTTATTCAAATTTCTTTATCTTTCTAACTACTGAAGCTATTTTTTTTCTCAAATTGTAAACCAGAATAAGCATACAAAATACTTTGGTCCTGTGTCCTTAAACAACTCTTTCAATCATTAATTAAGAAGGGTAATAGCATAATGCACCACATTACTATACTTTGTTTTTCCTATTTGATAGTCCACATCAGTGGACAACTTAAATATTTCATTTGATCAACCACCAGTTAAATTTACGGAATGATCCTTCCCTCCGATTGCCTGACTTTTAGGAGTGCCGTGACTGTAACTTTTTACCATCCAACGGTACGTGATTGGCCGGACCCGGATGGGTCGATGATCGAAGGGGTGTCCCATCCATTGAGTACAAATGCTTCTATTTAATTAAGAAGAGAACATGTGATGAATTTTTGTCTTGCTCATGGTTTAATTTTGCTTGGGCGTTAGCTGAGCCAGGCCAATTCTCATCACCAATTCATTGTAATCTTGACACTTAAACGAAGAGTTACTCTACAATGGGTGTCCACCCATCAATGGTGGACACGGCAGTTCACATGTCTATGTGACTGCGTGATGTGCACAGACTTCCAATGCATGGAAGTTCGTGCATGTCATGGAGTTATACAAATGTGTGGACTACTTTACAGCTCATGATGAGTAGACACCCATTGTAAACTGGACACCCATTGTAGACTTTAACGAAAATAAAAGTCTCACTTTATCACCAAGATTTGAAACCGGGGTAGGCAAAAATCGGGTCAACCAAATCCAGTATTTTATGTAGAAAATTAAGAAAAACGGGGGTTATTAACCAAGCGTCAGGGGCCAGGTCTGGCATATACCCTTGACTTGTCGGGTCCGATCTAGCTCAGGCATATGCCTTTTACCCACCGGGAGCCAGTATTTTGGCCCAACCCTACATAGTCACAGCCCTGGTATAAGCGATATGGTACCCTTACGGCCTTACCGGTACTTATCGTGAATGATACTAAAATTGAGATTTTAAAATGAGTACCTTTAAAATCACCCACCGAATATTTAAGGGCACCCACGGTGAAACTCATTGGCTGCTTTAAATCAGACAATGAGTTTTCATACCAATCTTTTAAATGATAGATATTGAAATCATGGGCGTACCATTAGACAGTCAGTTTTTTATTTCATGTGACACGAATCCCAAAAAAAATAGCCCTAAATTCAGGTTTGAGCGTCATGTGGTGCATGATTTAAGCGCACTTTTGGGATTTGTGGCTGATGGAATAAAAAAATTGACTATCTGGTACACCCATGAATTCAAATCAGTCAATGGTTTTCAGATGTAGCTGCCCTCCGCAATCCGATACGTGGGAATAGATGTACCCATTGAAAAAATATTAAAACAATTTATTGAAAAGGTCAAGAATCATTTGCGAATAATACTTGAATTTCATAAATTTTATAAAGATGCACGAATTTTTTAAAATTCACTAGTTCTTCTTGTTAATTTGCACAACCTAAAAAGCGCAATTCTTTTAAGGGACCCAAAACTTGCACACGAGATTTGTACCTGTTGCACATGCTTAAAAAACTTCGTTACTTTTGGGATCCGTGTCATGTGGAACACCATCTAAGCCATAAGATTTGAAGGCCGTAATGTAAAGATCTCTTAAGCGAAAAAACTGGGATAAAATATTTGGCCATCATATATGATTCAATGGTTGGTTGACTCTAACCAATCACATGCTTAGAGATCATGTTTGGTGCCCCTCGCATATCTTTAGATAAGGGTTTTCAAATTGGACAACTTAGATAGTGTTGCACGTGGCACAAATTCTAAAAATTACAGAGACTTTCTCTAATAATGTGCCAAGGTACAAATCGCATGTGCAAATTTTAGCACCCATATTTTGATCATCCCCCCAATTTTGTGAGTACGGTTTATACTTTATGGGAAGGAGTTTTGGACTTTCGTTTCCTTTAGTAGATACTATCTAGAATGTACTAAGTTAGGATGTAGTGTCTTGTATGCTGAGGAGCTTAAGTATGCTAATATGGTATAGGGCATCAAACCAGATTCCAATTTAGATTGGGAACGGGTCACTAATCTTAGACAAGTGATTAATTTTTTTATCATTTTTACCCGATGTGAAAATCTAGTGGGCCAAAGATCATCATCGACAGCATCTCCATCATGTTTTGATACAAAGTGGTCAAACGCCATTAAGATGAACAGTAAATCTCCAATATCAGTTCTAGTTGCTTATTTTAAATGCTTAATGTGAAGAAGTTCATCCACAACAATAATCTCCACATGAATGAACGGGTGTGATTTAAAGTAATCACATATAAACATCATTAAGATAAGTTTATTGATGTCAAATAAACAACGTAGTCGCTTACTTTGATCAGCCAGCTATGAATTGGTGGTCATCGATGCCAAATACAAATAAATCACAGCCATTTATGAAAATTGAGGACGAATCTCATAGATTTATATTAAGTACAATAATCATCACAAATTATCTTTGTATTGGATGCAGGTTTACAAAAAGAAAACACAGTACTCCTTAAACTTTAACCAATCTACTGGAGAAAAAAACAGAATAATTAACTTACTACTGAACTTGGACCAATCTGCACGACAAAAAGTGCTTTTGAACCATTATAGGTGGAACAAATTAGGTACTCCAACTACACCAACTTCAACCTGCATAGATGAACCATAGAATAATGTTAAACATTATAAATATAAATATCAACAATTATAACTTAGAGATGGAGTCCAATCACCAACATCAATGGACAATATCTTCACCATAGTGATAAATTTTTCCGAAATTTTATGAATCTTCTCCAAAATAGGGGTTAGATGAAACTTTCGGCAGAATTTAGGTGATTTTTTCAAAATCGCCTAAATTTTATTAATTTTAGCGAAATTAACAAAATTTCACTGAAATTAATGAAACCTTTTTAACTATTTTTAAATAATAAATGTGATTTTTAAATTATTAAATATAATGTTTTTTTTTTTGTACTCAAATTTTTTTTGAATTTTCCCCAAAAATTATTCCAAATGAACCAAAATTACCCCTATGGAAATATTGCTATAAGCAAAATTTGTCAACATGGTCCTCACTCTTGACCCTATTGATTCAAGTGGGATATGAACTGAACTCAACTAAAGTTAAACCCATAAGAGGATTTCTACCGTCCAATTCTAATATTTCAATGTGGTCACAGGTATATGAATAATGATTCATAGGAAAGTACTAGAATTGAATGATTTGAATTCTTTGATGGGCACACTTTTTATGCTAACAGCTAACATCAGTACATATGATATTCTAGGAAATGGTATATAAAGAGTGCTCGTTAAAGTTGTATTTATAGATGTTGGGGACACTCCATTAGTTTTAGAGATGGCACGTCAACAACACAGTTTATGCATTTAGAGGCTATCTAACGTGGTGTTGATCTCAAATGTATCTTTGATGTTTTAAAAAAAAATTGTATATGTTTAGCCACTTTTTGCACTACACTTATCAAAATGGAGTACGAGCTCATGGCCTCATACTTAAGGATCAAAATATCGATAAATCGATACGTATCGTCCTAACCTTCAGGACGATACGTATCGGGTCGATACATTGAATGTATCGATTTGATACATTCAATTTTATTTATTTTTTTCTAATTGTCTACACAATCGAAATATATATATATCATTGGACGATACATTGCGCGTATCGGACGATAAGTACATTATTTTTAAGGGGGTATGATACAATGCCTTTGTATCGTACCGTCCAAGTCTAAAACCGATACATATCGATATCGGACGATTTTTTGGCCCATGCTCGTATTCCTAATAATGATATGTAAGACTGGTTACGTGGATGACATGTTACTAGGCTTAAAGGTGTCCTTGTATTATCATCATTCATACATGCCAAATTCAAAGGCATCTTGCAAATGTGTAGAATGCGGGTCTAGAAACCAAGGTAACAAAATTGGTAGCGGACTCGAGTATCAGTCCTTGGAGGACTGATAGGACTCGGCCTATATATATATACAGATACGTATCGACGCCAATCCATATCGGTTTGCCGAGAAACTGATGCGTATCGATGTCAGCGATTTTTTATACCATGCTAGAAACTATGAGTTATAAGCACAATGACCAAGTTGGGGTTTGAGAATAAATGGGATTGAAAAAATTATGACAAAATTTGTCAAATTCGAGGAAACATGGTCAAAATTATGCAAATAAATAAATAATAATAATATATTTATCAAAAACTTTTAAAAAAAAAAAATCATTTAATAAAAAAGGTCGGGGCGGAGGGGGGGGAGGGACACTACGATTATGTAGGTAAGCCAACCGAGTTATATAGGTAAGCCAACCGAATTTGTACACTACGGTTATATAGGTAAGCCAACCGTTATCATTTCTTTCCATTGAGATCATGTCTAAGGAGAAAACATATATGAAAAAGAGTGAGGTGATCTGATACCTATCTTTATGGTGGTCCTCTATTGCGGCGAATGCCCTATTTAATGAAAACCTCCGAATCCCACTCCCGAACAGGCAACGGGGCATTGCTTCTTACATGCTCTTAATTTTTTTATCTCATAACCAAGCATCTCCTGGCAAGTACGACGACATTCTATCTTACATAAAAATAACCTATTGTAAGTCATCGCATTGCCACGTGGCGATGCTGCAGCGATCAGTAGAAGGGTGAAGACCAATGCAGGTAGAATTTTCTCCATCTCTCTCTACTATCTTTCTTAATCGATATGTCAATAATTATATGTTAGATTGATTAGTTAAATTAATTTGGAGATTAAGATATATAGGAAAGAGAGAGGTTTTAATTATAGGGTGAACGGCGGTTGAATGTGTCTTTTTTTGTGGTCCTCTGGTTGTGACATGGGTGGTTCTAGTTAATTGAAATTTGGTCAATCCACTATATTAATGGGGGGCCACTTGTTAAAGATTGATGGAGAGTCACCAAAAGTTCAAATGGTGGTACGAATCCTTGTCACAACTAAGTCCAATTCTCTAAAAATCTCAAGTTTAATGTGAGGTTTTAACAATTTTAAATTAGGGTAGCTCTAAACGAAATTCACACATTCTCTGTTGAAAACCTTTGATTACTTTGGATTAGATGATGGAGATTGTGTTTCAGCTTAATCTTCCACACAATGGATCTTAAAATTATGGTGCACCTATCAGATAGTCAGTTTTTTATTCCATATATCCCCTATTCCTAGTAAATGACTCTTCAATCATATGGCACACATCGCGCTCAAACGTGAGTTTAGAGTTATTTTTTGGAGATTTTTGATACATAGAATAAAAAATTGACCGTCTAATAAGTGTGCCATGATCTCAAGATCCATTGTGTGGAAGATTGGGGTAAGTAAAACACGATCAACATCATCGGTTACGAAGTAATCAACAATTTTCAAGGGGTTTGAGACGTAGACTCTTTTAGAGAACAAGTGGGCACAAATAGAGCTACCCTTAAAATTATTGGGATATATTAAAAATATTATGAATATTGCCATAAATTCAAAAATAAGTGTTGGCCACTAGGCTTTGAAGGCATCATCTGATTGAAGGTAATCAACGATTTTTTTAATGGTGGATATGTGTGTTTCCTTCAAAGGTTTAACATGTGTAAATAACACTACTCTTTTAATATTTATCAGTCAAACTAATAGTGACCCTCCTCTTTTCTCATCGGAACTTGGAAACCGGCAATCATGAAATTATATGGAAAATTATAAATAGTGGACAGATTTTGATAGACAATTTTAAAGACAACTTATGTGGCGCGACTTGATTGGATACACTGCTTGGGCTCTATGTCAGTCTTGACTCGTGCCACATAAGCTGACTGCAAATTGTCTATAAAAAATTATCCACTACACTGTACGAATTTTACTACTTTAGTATTGTCTAACATTGGGTAACCATGAAAGATGATGGGAACTATGGCAATAAGAAATTGACCTCACAGGCTGACTCCATCGACAAGTAGCACTAGCAGCTGACCAAAGCTCTCGCACCTAACTTAAAACAATGGAAACACCTTTTTATCCTAATCTTTCACAAAATAGAGTTGGACATCATAAGCTTATGAAGTTATGAATTGAGGTTTAGATGCTAACTTCACGTGGGACGCATTCCAAAAGTGAACATGTACCATATTTGAGGATATGTCATGATCACATTCACTCTTTTGAAATGTGTACCAAATAGAATCAAATGTTTGATTGAGAGCTTATGATCACAAGATTATATGATCACAATCATCTCTTTCAGCACAGTCAATAATTTTTACTTTGTTTAAGTCAAGTAGGTAGGCAAAGTCAAGATTTTTCTGATAGGGGATCCCTAATAATCATAAAATAGTAATAATAGTAAAAAATATATTAATGGTGTGAGATCAAAATTTTTAATTTAATGGTAGAAGATTATTTAAATACTATTTAGTATATGAATATATGTTGAGAGTCATTATCCCTAAAGAGAGAATTTTTTAGAGTAATATTTGAGAAGAGAGAAATTTGGGAGTCTACTTTTATTAAAAATTTTATGAATAAAAAAATAAGTTTTTAAAATATATTCGAAATTTTAAGATTGGAGGATTCTTATTAAAAGACTTTGCCCCTTGAAATATAAAAAAAAAAAAAAAAACTTAACAAATTTTTTTTTAAAAAAACTTGCAATGAAAGGCACCATCTAATCACGCTTAAACCTTCAACGTCCAACGCCTCCCGACTTCCTCGAAGGCTATGAGAACCAACATTGTAATAAGCCAAGGGAGAGAAGGAAGAAAGAGAGAGAGGGAGAGGGAGAACCAACGCCTCCCGACTTCCTCGAAGGCTAGGAGAACCAACATTGTAATAAGCCAAGGAGAGAAATAAGAGAGAGAGAGTGAGTTGATTTTGATTCAAATTTGAGGCTCTCAAATCAAGTTTTTAAAGAAGGGGCAAAAAGATGGTTTTCAATGGCTGCTTGGTGACGAGAGTAGCACATCTAGCAGCGAATCTTTGCCAATATATAGCTTGTAATCCAGAGCGATTAAGTAGCCAACAGGTGTTAGATCTCCTCTGTTGTTTCCCTCTTTATCACTTTCAGAGACTCGCTCTCTGTTTCTGCTCCCTTCTATGCTCCCCTATCTCTGATTCCGACTCCGACTCTGATTCCGACGACACGACCTCAGATTTCAGCATCGATTTCCAGGACTCCCATTCCGATTGAACTCGATCACCATCTCTTGATCCGATCACCTGTAACAGTAATCGCTTTCTTGTTTCATTTGATTGATGCGAAATTGGTATGTAATTTTGCAGAATCAATGGAATATAATTCTTGCCTTGTGGTTTTTTTTTAATTATGCAATGCAAAACCGTAGGGAATTTTGCTACTTTTATTTTTGGATTTTGTTGTATTGATATGTTGTTTTGAGTTATTTGGTGTTGCAAGGATTCAAGATTAGTTATCGATATCCCTTCATTTGTTTTATGAGCTAACTGGATTTTGCTATTGAGTAACTTATGATAGAATATTGTCACCACCCGAAATTCTACCCCTTTCCGAGGGCCTAGAATTCCGAGTTATGACCCGCACATATGTCAGATACGCTAAGCGGACATACACAGCCTCAGAATTTGGTTTCACAAAATTCGTGAATCCAACAAAAAGAATGAAACATTAGTGCAGCCATAAGTAATGAATAAATGTACTAAAATCCATGAAATAACTACTAATCAATGGGAAGTAAATATCAAAAATAAATCCAATGTACGAGACTATAAATAACCAATGAATGTACGAAATAACAAAATAATCTAACCAAACTGAAGATCCTATGCTCAATACCAAAACTAGTGTTATCAGTAATCGGCACTCAGATCGTAATCAACACCGAGGTCCTCCAGGTGTCCTGCAGCGTCACCCTCCCAAGGCTCATGTTACTCCGTGTCCACAAGGTCAACAAAATTCGCGTCAATAGGATCATAATAGCCAGCTTCCACTCCGTCGATATAGTCACCTGAAATAATAAATGCCACGAGGGTTGAGTTATAAACAACGCGCAACTCAATGGATATACCACCAATCCACCCTACACTACTCAGGTGGATTGTGGGTGTATCTCGTGAGTGATAATACTATTATAACAATATAACTGAAAGGAAGACAGAAAAACAAAGTCATGTCAATGTTCTTAAAAAGCTTAGGTGGCCTGGCGGGCCCAAGATCCGGACGGCCGCTATATATATATATATGTTTTTTTTTTAAATTTCATTATATATATATATATATATATATATATATATATATATATATATATATATGTGCCACTTGTCAGAATAGGAGGAAGTAACAAAAAAAAAAAAAAAAAAAAGAACAAAAAAAGTGTTGTACAAGATCATAAAAAACTGAGGAAGAAAAAAAAAATTGAGGAGGAAGAAAAAAAAATTGAGAAAAAAGAAGAAAAAAAAATTGAGAAAAAAGAAGAAAAACAAAGGAGATTAGAAAAAATAAAATTGAGGACTGGGGGTACCTGGGCGGGTCTGGGCCGACCCGGGGCAGCCGCCACAAATCCAATCCGCCCCGAAGTCTACCCAGGCCTAAACCAGGGCGCCCGAGGGCCCGAACCCGGGCGATTTTCAAAACATTGAGTCATATATCGTAATACCATACATATCATACATGCGTCACATGCCACATCAACGTAGCATATCTTATTACAACGTCATATGCGTCTGTACATCACATGGGTGCACACATACTTCTATTCCTGTGTCAGAGTCGTTGCTCGAGCTTATCATATGAGGGTCATCATAGTAGTTTACCATCATAACATATCATACACCTTATCCAGTCTATGGGGCAACTGGTCATAAGCGTACGGTCTCTAAAGGCGAGAACACGTACTTCATAACATAACTCATATTGTCTTCTTAGAGACCCGTCTTGACTGTAAACGTTGATATCCTTACGGTGGCTATGTAAGGTACGACACATGCATACTTAAGTTCTTAATCTTATTTTGACCTATACAACGATGTCTTATTATTATACTCATCATGGGTCAAAATATCGGATGATATCAATTCGTATCGTTTTTTAGGCTCAACGATACGATAAATATGGTTTTTACTAAGTACCCACAAAAGAAACCAATTTATTAGACGATAATTTGAAATTATCGTCCGATAATTTGACAAATTGACCTGGGCCCTTAAATGGCCAAATTATCGTCTGTATCGAACGATACAGACGATAATTTGAAATTATCTTGGGTCCCCCAGCCCACGTGATGCACGAATTCGGGTTTAACGTTTGCTTTTTCATTCTTGCTTTGTGCTTCTTCTTCATTCTTCGGTTCCTCTTCTTCTTTCTTTATTTTCTGTTTTAAGGTGTCGAATCGATGCCGAAAAGTGCGGGATTGCCGCCGAATCGAGGAAGCATCTATGAGAAGGTACATGTTCTACTATGTTAAGTCATTTTCTCCCTATTTTCTTATATTTTTGGGGTTTATTTATATAAGATCTACCCTTAAATATGGTAGATCTTGAATTTTTAAGCCCAAATTAGAGGGTTTTGTGTTAAACCACCCTAATTTGAGCCTATAATGGGTCAAATTTTGGATTTTTTTTAGCAAATATGTGGGTCAATTTTGGGTTTTTTTTTTAGCACATATGTGGGTCAATTTTGTCTCTAACAATTAATGTATGTTAAAAAATTATTTATAAAAAATAATTTAAAATTTTAATTTATTTATTTTATAAAATTATTTATAAATACTTAATAAATAATATATGTTAGTAATACACGTGTGACATATGTCACGTGTCATGGGGTATGTGACACATGTAACACACCAATTACAATGTTTGATACTCCTAGTTTTAGAGGTGGAGGGGTTGAAGGAAGAGGAGCGTCAGAATCTTACCAAACACCACCACCGCCACCAAATCCACAAGATGATTTAGGCTATATGACTTCTAACTTCGAGGGATTTAGTTTGTAAAACACCAAAGATTCAGCAACCAGTAACCCATACCGGCCTCAACCAACCTATTTCGGGCCATATGACTTCATTGGTCAAATTTTTGGAGGACCGACCTTTACCTATTATACTGAGTCATATTCGTCGCTATTGCTTCAGTTTCAAGGGGGCACATATGATCATGGGTATCAATATGGCCAACACTATAAGGAAAGCTCGCGCATTGATGATGATCACGAGAGCCAAGAATTATCATGAAATTCAATGTGGCTTTAAAGTAAGTTTCTCATGTGCAATGTACCTTTTAATTTTGATCATGGGTCATATACAATGTAATTTAGGTTCTGCGTTAATAAAATTTTGAAATATGTATCAACAAGCCTTAAATAAATTAAAAAAAAGTTGAAATAAATAGAAAACCATTAAATATAATTTTTCTGATTTTTAGAGTATTTTTGGGGATTTTTTGGAAAAAAAAAAAAACGATACATTCAATGTATCGCTGATACATTGAATGTATCGGAGGATTCCCGATACGTATCGTCCTGGAGGTTTGGATGATACGTATCAGAATTTCGATATTTTGATCCATGATACTCATATCTTAGCACTTAACTTAATTTGAGCTTAACCTTAGACAAGTTTTACACTTAATCTGTCATATTTAAGGCTCAAGGGTGATAGGATCACCGTATATGGCACCGTGTACGAGGTTACACTAAATCTGTACTCACCGCACTCATCATGATGTCCTATACCACCATGAGTTGTGAGGCATGCGAATACGGTGTGACCTCCGCTTCAATATAATCTCAGCGAATCACCATGCCCAAGCGTAGTGTGACGGGGTCAATACTCGGGGTAGCAGCAGGAAGGCATGGGGGCCTTGGAGCTGGTTGGTTGGCTAGCAAGTGGTGCGTCTGGCCTTGGTGCTAGGAGTGTGGCGCGTGATTGCGGAGGCACGAGGCCTTGCGGCATGTGCGTGTTCCCCAATGTATGGTGCGACGGTGACTCGAGCTAGGTGAGGATCTAGTGTGAGACTAGACGCACGTGGGGCGTGGAAGCTGGTCTCAGGGGGCATGTTGGTGTGGAGGATGGCCCTGTGTGCCACGGAAGGAGTCTGTGTGTCATGGTGGTATGCCAAACCAATACCTTTGAGGTTCTCCTGTTGGATGGCTTGAAGTGTTGTTTAGATTATACTTGGGGGAAGGGAGTTGTTGAGCTATTCCCCTACACACGAGGGTTATGCGGCACTGAAGGGTGTGCAATGGTTTCCTAGGCTTGAAAGGGTGGGCCTAGGACGTTGCTTCGGCAATGTCGTGTGTCATCCAAGGTGAGGTTGTCATGTGGCCTCGGGCCGGCATCGTGGGCACATGGGTTAACAATAAGGGAGGCACTCAAGGGCTACGTAGGACACGATAGTGCACGGTAGCTGAGGGTCGGATGAAGACATATGTTAGTAACGAGGAACGCACACGATGGTGGGCTTGGTTTGGTATGGCGGCGAGTTATGTTGGAATGAGACGGCATGAGGAGTTGCATGCCACTGTTGCGAAGCGAGGTACTAGTGCAGGGCACGCGAGGATGAAGCTTGAGCAGGCCAAGCAAGGCACAGAGGTGCTGGCATGGCTGTTGTAAGGGGCATAATGCAATGAATGGTAGGCCTCGGAAGAAGGTAACCATGAACGGGATTTTCCGTCCTCTAGGCGGGTGGTATCAGAGTCTGATGGTTGGGTAGGCTGGCCTCGTTGCACGCGGCATCGAGGCACCGCACGGGTGTGATAGTCGGTGTCGGGCTACGCCCACGTGACAGATAGTATCAAAGCCAAGTTCGATCCGAATGAGATGACAAGGCATGGTGTTAAGAGAACACACAATGTGGTGCCAAGAGGGCACGTGACATCCCTGAGCTAGTTAAGAGGTTAGGACCTTGAGACTGAAGAACTAGGTGAATCCGGGATAGGTGAGACTGGGGAGCTAGTGGGAAGGCATAGACCTAAGAACTAGGGTGGACCAGAGGAGAGCTTGAGGAACAAAGTGGTGAAGGCGGGGTAAGGTACCGGGGTGTTGCAGAAGCTGAATTTGGTGAAGTCGAATGCTTGGTGCATGACATAGTGAGTGATAGCGCTGGTATGGGTCAAGCGTGAAAAATCAGTGTGTTGCTTGTTCGTAGGTGAAGCTGGCTTTATGCTGAGTGAAATGCGGATGGGGCCAAGTTTGAGCTAGCGGGGAGGTGTCAAACCTTGGGGTTAGATATTGGGTGTCAGCATGCGGGTGTGTTGACGTTAACAGATTGGGGGGAGTTGGTGGGGTCATTCCACTGTGATAATAGCGTCAACGAGGACGTTGACATTATGGAGTGGTGGAGGATGTGACGGGGTCAATACTCGGGGTAGCAGCAGGAAGGCGTGGGGGCCTTGGAGTTGGTTGGTTGGCTAGCAGGTAGGGCTTCATGCCTTGGTGCTAGGAGTGTGGCGCGTGAGCACGGAGGCACGAGGCGTTGCGGCGTGTGCGTGTTCCCCAATGTATGGTGCGACGATGACTCGAGCTAGATGAGGATCTAGTGTGACGACTAGACGCGTGTGGGGGCGTGGAAGTTGGTCTTAGTGGGAATGTTGGTGTGGAGGATGACATTGTGTGCCACGGAAGGAGTCTGTGTGCCATGGTGGTATGTCGAACCAATACCTTTGAGGTTCTGTTGGATGGCTTGATGTGGTGTTTAGACCATACTTGGGGGAAGGGAGCTGTAGAGCTATTCCTCTACACACGGGGGGCCATGCGCCACTGAAGGGTGCGTCGTGGTTTCCTATGATTGAAGGGGTGGGCCTAGGACGTTGCTTCGGCAATGTCGTGTGTTAGTAACGAGGAACGCACACGATAGTGGGATTGGTTTGGTATGTCGGCGAGTTATGTTGGAATGGGACGACATGAGGAGCTGGCGTGAAGCAAGCGCGAAGGCGAGGCCTGAGTCTTGGCATGGGTGTCGTAAGGGGCACAATGCGATGAATGGTAGGCCTCGGAAGAAGGTAGCCATGAGTAGGAGTTCCCATCCTCTAGGCGGGTGGTATCAGAGTCTGATGGTTGGGTAGGCTGGCCTTGTTGCACGCGACATCGAGGCGTCGCACGGGTGTGATAGCCGGTGTCGGGCTGTGCCCACGTGAAAGTAGACATGATCTCACACACTCGCGTATATGACCTAACCTATCCATAACTCATACAACATAATAACAGATTATCTTCCTATTTTGCTTGATAAATAGATTTGAATTTTAAGGTTACGTTATGTATATGTACGTATATATACAACACGTCAATACGATTATAAGATAGGTGCAACCCTAGATCATCCAGAACTGAGCCCGACTTGCAACTCTACTTTGACCTCTAAAACATTGAATTCGTGAAACTGCTATTTCACAGTAAGTTGTAAAGCTCGTTGTTTTCTTTCCAATATTGCAAGAATCGCGTCAATTCGAGGTCAAAGTAAAAACGTTATGACCAAAATACCGAGTCTGAAACATTGAGGGTCGCTCGAGCGAAAACCAAAGTTGCTCGAGCCTCGAGCGGTTTAAAAAAGAGAAATCATCCTTAGGATTGTGCACAGGTTGCTCGAGCGACAACCAAAGTCCGCTCAAGCGACTTAAACCAGAGAGTTCACTCCCTTCTGTGTGATCGACCTTGCTCGAGCGATAACCAATGCCGCTCGAGCTAGCCAAACTATGGGCGTCGCCCTGAAGCTTATAGACGTCTGATCCGCGTGAATTCCAACCAGTTAGAGCCATATCCGATCGATTTGGGGTCGGTTCCTCCACAAAAAATGGAGTTTGTGTAGGGTTGGACCTACCTGCCATTTTACGGTACCGTCCGGCCAGTGATTCACCGGCGGCGGCCAAACAAACGGGTAGATTAAAGAGAAAAATACAAAATTTACATATTTAATTGAAAATAAAATACCAAATGTGCAAACCTATCAGATTTACGAGATAATTTGGTTTAATTAATTTTAAACTCGTCGATGCACGATCAAACGCACCCTACATGACGGGATCTGAGAAGAACAAAGGGGATTAATGGGTAGCCACTTGTTGAAGCGTGAACGCTGGATTTACAACGGTTAGGGCTGAAGATATCGATGCCCAAAGCGTCGGTTCGTCCAAGCTTTCCTCTTCTTCATTCGATCTAGTCACTTGGAAGAGGTAGTAGTGGTTAAGCGGGAAGAGGCTAGAGAGTTTTTGAGGGAAGAGATGAGTTGAGAGAGAGAGAGATCGTGACGGCTAGGGTTTCTTAAAAGCGGAAGAGTTAAGAGACTGCTAAGTTTTTTTAAAAGAAGAAAAAGATAAAAGGAGAGTTACGTACATTAAATAGGGTGGGTTCCGATGTGGAGCGTAACACCGTGCACAGTGCAAAACATCATCTAACACCGTTAAAAAAAATCAAAAGGGTCAGGTCGTTACATTCTCCCCCCTTATAATATTTTCATCCCCGCAAATTACGTACCTACGACGATGAGCTCAGCGTACTTCTCCATAATCTCAGCTTCTCGCTCCCAAGTGGCCTCCTTCGGTGTGTGGTATTGTCACTGAAATTTGACTAAGCGTACAGTTTTACCCTTGACTAGTCTCTCCTTCCAATCTACGATGCGAATCGGCTTCTCTATGATAGTCAGATCATCCATGACTTCAGTTGACTCGATATCAAGGACGTGAGATGGATCAGACAAGTACTTGCGCAACATGGGCACATGGAACACATTTGTATACCGGCGAAGAATGACGGAAGTGAAATTCGGTAGGCAACCTCGTCAATACGGTTAGTGATTACGAAAGGTCCCATGTACCTTGGACTTAGTTTCCCTCGCATTTCAAAGCGCATGACACCTTTAGTCGGGGATACACAGATGAAAACCAAGTCACTAATATCAAACTCTGCTAAGCGTCCTCGATTGTTGGTGTAAGCTTTCTGATGGTCCTGAGCGTCCTTCAACTTATGTCGAATAACTCTTGACTTTTTCAGTTGTGGATCGTATGAGTTATGGCCCAAGCATCTTCCTTTCGCCAACCACGTCCCAACAAAGAGGTGTTCTACGGCTTCAGCCATAAAGATCTTCAAAAGGTGACATCTCGATGCTTGCTTGATAGCTGTGTTATAAGAAAACTCATTCAGGGGCAAATGATCATCCCAATTCCCTCAAAAATCTAACATGCAGGCTCGAAGCATGTCTTCTACGATCTTATTAACCCTCTCCGTCTGCCCGTTGGTTTATGGATAGAAGGTCGTGCTGAAATCTAATCACGTACTCATTGCTTCCTGAAATTTCTTCCAATGCTCTGAGGTAAACTTCGTGTCTCTATCCGAAATGATGCCCACAGGAACTCCATGGAGTTTGACTACTTCTTTCAGGTATGTCTCAACAAGTTTATCCCCACTATCAGTATTCTTGAAAGGTAGAAAGTGCGCCGACTTAGTCAATCGATCTACAATAACCCAATTGTGTTATGCTTTCTGGAAGTCCATGAAGATGTTTTCCACTTCCACTCAAGAATCGGTAAGCTCTGCAAAAGATCGGCTTGCTTCAGCTGTTCAACTTTCACTTGCTGGCACACAAGACATCTATAAACATATTCAACAATCTCTTTTTTCATGTTCAGCCCCTAGTAATAATTTCGAATATTCCGACACATCTTCGTGCTACCTGGGTGCACCGAATACCCAGATTTATGGCTTCCTTGATCATCTCATTCCACATGGTTACAACATTGGGAACATATAATCTTTCTCTAAATAGGAGGGTCCCATCAATGTGCATGGAGAAGTCTTGTTTAGGGCCCTCTGCTAACTGTCCCACAATCTTCGAACCTTCGGGATCTAAGGGCTGCTCGGTTCTTATATGGTCAACAAAGGTAGGTTTGACCATCATACTAGCTAGATACGCTCCTTCTCCAATTATGTTCAGTCGCACATCCAATTGGGCAATTTCATCGAGCGGCTTCCAAGCTTTCAGACGTGCTAGCAGTTCTGAGGATATCCGACTTAGAGCGTCAACAACTACGTTTGTTTTTCCCGAATGGTAATTAGTCGAATAGTCATAGTCCTTCACGTATTCCATCCACCGTCTCTGCCTCAAGTTCAGCTCATTCTGAGAGAATAAATATTTGAAGCTCTTGTGGTCCGTATTGATCTTGAAGGTCTCACCATATAGGTAGTGCATTCAAATCTTAAGGGCAAAGATGATCGCTGCCAACTCAAGATCATGAACCGAGTAGTTCTTCTCATGCGTTTTCAACTGTCTCGAGTCGTAGGCAATGACTCTCTTATGTTGCTCCAACAGACATCCAAGTCCCTGGCGCAAGGCATCTGTGAAAACTTCATAGCCACCAGGTCTAGAAGGTAAAGTGAGTATTGGAGCCGTCGTGAGCCTCTGCTTCAATATATTAAAATTATGCTCGCACTTATCGGTCCATGTGAATTTACTGTTCTCACGGGTCAACATAGTGAGAGGGAGTGTTAGACGAGAGAACCCCTCTACAAATTTGCGAAAATTTTCGATTAAGCTTAGAAACTCCTTACCTTGGGTCCACAGAAATCTCTGCGGCCGAAATCATGTGACCTAAGAAAGCTACCTTCTGAAGCCAAAATTCGCACTTGCTCAATTTCGCATACAGCCGGTGCTCACGAAGAGTCTGAAGCACAGTACGAAGGTGGTCCTTATGAGCTTCTTTCGTGCGAGAATAAATAAGGACATCGTCGATGAATACAACGACGAACTTGTCGAGAATCTCTCTGAACACGGTTCATTAAGTCCAAAAACACGGCAGGTGCATTCGTGAGTCCAAAAGGCATAACACGGAACTCTTAGTGTCCATGCCTTGTCCTAAAAACGGACTTCGAAATATCTTCTGCTCTGACTTTCAACTGGTGTTATCCGGACTTGAGATCTATCTTCAAAAAATATATAGCACCCTGTAGTTGATCGAATAGATTATCGATATGAGGAAAAGGGTATTGATTTTTTACAATTATGTTATTCAACTGTCGGTAGTCGATACAGAGTCTCATAGAGTCATCTTTCTTCTTTACGAATAAGACCGGTGCTCTCCATGGTGACTCACTACGTCGAATAAATCCTTTGTCAGACAAATCTCGTAACTGAATCTCTAATTCTTTCAGTTCTACTGGCGTCATTCAGTACCGGACCTTCGCAATCGGTAAGGTATCAAGCGCGAGATCAATTTTAAACTCTACTTCTCGGTCAGGAGGAAGTCCTGGCAATTCGTCCGGAAAAACATCGACAAACTCCCAAACAATAGAAATAATTGAGGAATCCGCCTTCTCATCACGATCACTGTCGAGTGTGGCCAGTAGGGCTGCTCCCCCCTTTTTATGCCACGAAATTTGAACGAAGGCCTTCCAATCAGTCGAAAACGACTACTTTTGAAAAGCAATCTACAAAGGCGTGATAAGCCGCCAACCAATCCATACCAAGGATTATGTCAAAATCTTGGAATCCGAGCACCACATGATCTGTGGGTAACTCGTGTGTTCCAATTACTAAAATCGTAGCTTTGCAAACTTTAGATGTGGTCATGATATCTCCTGATGGCGTAGAAATTGTAAGCACACTATCCAAGAGTACAAGTTTAGCTCCGATTTCAGAAATAAAACTTGGTGTAATAAAAGAGTGGGTCGATTCAAAGTCTATCAATACCCAAGCATGACAAACGAACGAATCAGTAGGTCTAGAAACTATCATAGATCCTGAATTACACAAGGGTTCACACACGATCTAAGTTATTCACACGAAATAAAATTAATTCAAGGACAACATCGCATACAAAACAAATCATTCATGCAATCGTTGTAGAAACTGACAATCATGCAAGAGAAAGGAAATAATGCTTAAGGAAAATAAACAAAGTAGGATTCATACCCTGAACGACTTCATCAATGGTGAAAGTGTCCTAGTATGACATAGCAAATACCCGGGCTTGCGCTCGAGGCTGATGTGACTGCTGCTGCTATCCTCTCTGAAGAATGTCTGTGGCAGGGTCTTATTCTGGGCAATCCCGGATAAAATGTCCCGGTATCTTACATCGAAAACATACGATGGTGTAAAGTAAAGACTCACCCGGCTTGTGTCTCTTGTTGCACATGGCGCATGGTTCATAAGGAACAAAGGGTCGCTGCTGCAGGGTGTTAGTGAGGGCTGCAGTATTCTGGTACTGAGGAGCTGGGGTATTTCTCGGGTATGTCGTAGCTACGATACCTCTCTCTGCATGGCCTAGGCTGTAGTTGCCCCTTGATAGGTGTATCCTGACGAAGCTGCGAATCTCTGGTAACTGAAAACAGGAGTGGCTCCTTTGAAATGAGCGAGGATGAGGGTACAGTACAAATCGTTGTTGTTTTTGTCGAGAAGGAGGTGCTCTCGGAGTGAAGGATGTAGGGCCTTCTCGAACTAACTTACCCCTCTGAGCTGCCTGGTGGGCTATATGCTGAACGCGCATTTCATTATTTTCTCGCTCTTGGATATGAGCCCGTTCCACAGGCTCTCCATATGATGAAATCTTCATAGTGGCGATTCTACTCCTGATATTGGGGTTGAGCCCCATCTGAAAGTGATAACACTTCTCAACTTCGTTGGCTACCAACATAGAGGCGAATCGAGAGAGTCTATCGAATTTTGCCTCGTATTCAGTCACAGTCATGGTTCTTTGTTGTAAAGTTAAGAACTCACTCTTCTTCAGTGTCTTTGTAGAAGTACTTGCTGTAGAATACTTCTCTAAATTGCTATCAGGTCTGGTGCTCTTCTTCTTGTCTGCTCGCCAAACCTTTGGCTGAAGTCCACCAACTCTATGCGTCTCCCTTCAAACATATCACAGCCCAAGGTACCTTCTCATTTTCTGCAGGCGTGGAGACCTTGAAAATCTTCTCTATTGGGTAATCCAATCGTTGGCGGTGTCAGGATCCAACTGCCCAAGAAAGTGTGGGGGTCGGGCCCTGGTAAAGGTTACGTATCCACTGTTGTTGTTCTCAAACCGAGGCGGTGGTGTAGATGCAATCGGGCCGTGGTGAGCATGATTGTTCAATTGTTGGGCAATAAGGTCCTGATAAGTCCTTACCTGCAGCTCCAGCCCCTTGAATCAGCCTGACAGTCTCCAGTTGGTGAAGCTCATTCAACTGGGCCACATGCTGTTATTGTGTGGTCGGCAACTCGCGCAACATACACGCGATTTCCCCTTGAGAGGAAGATCCCTCACCATTCCTTCGTGGAGGAATCGTATTCTTGTTTCAAAACAGAGACTTAGAATTCGTAACAATTTAAGTCCCTAAAGTCTAACATGAAGTAGCTTGGGGTATGATACCATTCTGTCATGACCCGAAATTCTACCCCTTTCCGAGGGCCTAGAATTCCGAGTTTTAACCTGCACGCATGTCAGATACACTAAGCGGACATACACATCATCAGAGTTCTCGCGCTTATGTGATTTCACAAAATTCATGAATCCAACAAAAAGAATGAAACATTCGTGCAGCCATAAGTAATGAATAAATGCACTAAAATCCATAAAATACCTACTAGTCAATGGGAAATAAATATCGAAAATAAATCCAATGTATGAGGCTATAAATAACCAATGAATGTACGAAACAACAAAATAATCTGACCAAACTGAAGATCCTACTCTCAGTACCAAAACTAGTGTTATCAATAATCGGCACTCGGATCATAATCAACCCCGAGGTCCTCCAGGTGTCCTGCAGTGTCACCCTCCCAAGGCTCCTGGTACTCTGTGTCCACAGGGTCAACAAAATCCGCGTCAATAGGATCAGAATAGCCAATTTCCACCTCGTCGATATAGTCACCTGAAATAATAAATGTCACAAGGGCTGAGCTGCTAAACAGCGCGCAACTCAGTGGATACACCACCAATCCACCCTACACTACTCAGGTGGATTGTGGGTGCATCTCGTGAGTGATAATACTAGTATAACAATATAACTGAAAGAAAGAAAGATAAAATCATATATATCGTAATATCATACATATCATACATGCAAGGCTATAAATCTAGACAGTACTCCAATCCTAACGTACCTCATCATCCCTCATAAACCTACCATATCTTATTACAACGTCACATACGTCTATACATCGCATGGGCATACATACATACTTCTATTCCTAATACGACATGTGCTAGAGTCGCTGCTCGAGCCTTCCATGTAAGGGTGGTCATTATAGTAGTTTACCACCCTAACATAACGCCTCTATATCGTAATATATCATACACCTCATCCAGTCTATGGGGTAACTAGCCATAAGCGTACGGTCTCTAAAGGCGAAAACACGTACTTCATAACATAACTCATATTGTCTTCTCAGAGACCCATCTTGATTATAAACGTTGGAATCCTTACGGTGGTTACGTAAGGTACGACACGTATAGACTTAAGTTTTTAATCTTATGTTGACCTACACAGCGATGCCTTATTATCATACTCATATCTTAACACTTAACTTAATTTGAGTTTTAACCTTAGACAAGTTCTACACTTAATATGTCATATTTAAGGCTTAGGGTGATAGGATCACCATATATGGCACCGTGTACGAGGTTACATTGTACACTCGTCATATATCTGCACTCACTAGTCACCACACTCGTCATGATGTCTCATACCACCATGAGTTGTGAGGCATGCGAATACGGTGTGATCCCCGCTTCGATAGAATCTCAACGAATCACCACCCAAGCGTAGGCATGATCTTACACACTCACGTACATGACCTAGCCTATTCATAACTCGTACAACATAATAATAGAAATATCTTCTTACTTTGCTTGATAAATAGATTTAAATTTCAAGGTTACGTTATGCATATGTTATGTACGTATATAATACAGCACGTCAATACTATTATAAGATAGGTGCAACCCTGGATCATCTAGAACTGATCCCGACTTGCAACTCTATTTTGACCTCTAAAACATCGGATTCGTGAAACTACTATTTCACACAAAGTTGTAAAGTTCGTTCTCTTTTGGCCAATGCCGCAAGAATCGGGTCAATCTGAGGTCGGAGTAAAAAGTTATGGCCAGAATTTCGAGTTCGAAACATCAAGAGTCGCTTGAGCGAGAACCAGAGTCGCTTGAGCGAGAAGCAAAGTCGCTCGAGCGACTTAAACTAAAGAATTTGACCTAACAATGGTGTATTGGTCGCTCAAGCGATAACCAAAGTCGCTCGAGCGACTTAAACCAGAGAAATCACCCACCCTTAGGGTTGTGCACAGGTCACTCGAGTGACAACCAAAGTCCGCTCAAGCGATTTAAACCAGAGAGTTTGCTCCCTTCTATGTGATCCACCTTGGTCGAGCGACAACCAAGGCCGCTCGAGCGAGCCAAACTATGGGCATCGCCCTAAAGCTTACGGACGTCCAATCTTCGTGAATTCCAACTGGTTATAACCATATTTGGTCGATTTGGGGTCAGTTCCTTCACAGAAATTGGAGCTTGGGTACGGTTGGACCTCCTTGCCATTTTCCGGTACTATCCGGCCAGTGGTTTGTCGGCGGCAGCCGAACAAAAGGGTAAATTCAAGAGAAAAATACAAAATTTACAGATTTAATAAAATAAAATACCAAATGTGCAAACCTATTAGATTTATAAAATAATTAGGTTTAATTAAATTTAAACCCATCAATGCGCGATTGAATGCACCCTACGCGACGGGATCTGAGAAGAACAGAGGGGATTAATGGGTAGCCACTTGTTGAAGAGTGAATGCTAGATTTACGGCGGTTAGGTTTGAATATATCGATGCCCAAAGCATCGGTTCGTCCAAACTTTCTTCTTCTTCATTTGATCTAGTCGCTTGGAAGAGGTCGCAGTGGTTAAGCGGGGAAGAGGCTAGAGTTTTTCAGGGAAGAGATTAGAGAGTTTTGGGAGAGATGAGTTGAGAGAGAGAGAGAGAGAGGGGTTGTGACGGCTAGGGTTCCTTAAAAGAAGAAGAGTTAAGAGACGGCTAAGTTTTCTTAAAAGAAGAAAAAGTGAAAAGAGAGTTACGTACATTAAATAGGGTTTCCTAAAAATAGGGTGGGTTCCAGTGTGAAGTGCTAACACCGTGCACAGTGCAAAACATCATCCAACTCCGTTAAAAAAATCAAAATGGTCGGGTCGTTACAAATATAGGTTAGAATTAAAGGGGAAGATTACAAGTACAAGGAAGTAGGCGAAGGGGCAGAGGAATACCAATAGAGACTTGGAGGGAAGAAGTGAGAAATGTGACAGACTGTATGGTCATGGAGAAATTAGTGGAGATATAAGACTTGCAAAGCCAGTGGATGAGATGAGGCAACGATGATGGTGATGAAAAGGATGAATCAAAGGGATAGTTCTTCTTTGGATAGTTTCACTTTGAGGCAGCACCATTAATCTAATTTAATTAGATTTTTTGTCCAAACGGATCCTAATCTATCACTTAAAGAATAAAAAATAGCGGTTGGTTTGATATGCTGCATCTTGAACACAGGTCTTCCCAACAAGCTATTGGAACTTTTCAAAAAATTCTTCACTTTGTTAAAATACAAACTAAAAAAAAAAATCATTTTTTTATAGAAGTACACAATTTCCAAGAACAATAGCTTCAGGGGGTTTAGAATTTTCTAATATTCATTAGAGTAAATAAGAAGAATAAAGTTAGTTTCATTAAAATGAAGGCTTTTTAAAGATGAGCCTATGGACTCAACTAAATCAATCTTTGGGCCTCTAAAGACTCAGATGTTTGTTCTTCAACAAGCTCTCTCCACTTACTGCGCTTTCACATTATTCACATCATATTTTCCGCATTTTTCATGCTTTATGTGGTCTCAAACAATCTCTCTCTCTCTCTCTCTCTCAATATGTCTCTGTACCCCCAAACAAGCTCCTTGAGCTTATTTTGAGAAACTGATTACAACTATTTTGGTAATCACATTTACTCACAGTAGGTGATCGTCTTCTGCTCATAAGTGCGCCATGTCCGTGGCATGCTCATCATCGCTGATGATCCTGGTTCTATTCTGGATATCAGTGACAACTGCAGCTCCAATTCGATCTTCGCCATTTTATTGGCTTTGAAGTTGAATAGTCTTCTTGTAGATACCCTCATCCCCCTATCTCAGCGGAATTATGCTTTTAACTCGATTTCTCGTGCTCAGTTGACTAACTAGTGAAGTTCCGATAGATTTTAATGTTAAGCTTTGTCCAACGGATGGGGAGCCTTTGCAGGATTAGATTCTATATCAGCTACTTGTTGACAGTCTAGTATACCTAATGATGTTTTGCATACATTATGTATGTCATTCTCATTCTCAGTCAATGTCTTTTCTTCCTGAAGACTGATGCATTCACAGTATCTGTGGGACACTACCTCACAAGCTTCTGCTTTTGTGATTATCTCAACTTTATGTGTGCGCTTATGTCATGGTGATTGGGCAGAAGAGTTGCTCCACAACATGTTTTTTGTCTTCCTTGGAGGCCCTCTTTATCTCTTATTTCCTATAAAAGAATCTTGAGCCAGTACTAAGGTCTAGTACTATGTCATGACTACAGCTTGCAAGGTCTTTTTTACTTTGTGGACTATTGACAGATTTGAAAGTTTATATATCTGCTGCTACAATTCTCTATGCTAACAACCATTCATTTCCAGTAATTTGATCTCTCATGATTGAATAAAACTATTGAAATTGGACCAAACTTTGGAAAGTGAAAATCCCCCCTCAAATCAACTTTTTCAGTTGGAGTGTTGCCTGGGGAAGGATTCTCACATTGATCAGCTGATAAATATGGGTGTGAACTTAAGAAATAGATGGCTCTTTGCTTGCAGGATAAGGAGTCCCTTAATCACCTCATCCACTGCTGCTGCAATAGAGAAGTTTGTGGGGCAGTGCTTGGAACCTTTAAAATTGCCTGGTTTTTTTTTCCCAAAAGATTGCGGGTACCTGCTAGGACAGTGGGGTGGTATGAGCTTTAATGGCATCAAAGGAGATTTTTGGAATCTTCCTGTTTATGTTGTTATTTGGCCTGTCTAGTTGGAAAGAAATGACAGAGTATCCAGAAGAATTAGGAGACCTAATCAGGTGGTTATGAAGTCTGCCAGGGACTTTGTTTTCAATTGGGTTCGGCTGGCCATTAAAGGAGGGGAAGGAGGGGGCACCAACTTTCTGGATGAGAGGGTCCGCTGCAGGAAGGAAGCCCAGATTTGGCTTCGGGCTGTTTTTCGGGGTTGGGCTGTTTGAGTGTTTGAGGTTGGGTTCCTAGGACAGCTTCTCGCTGCCCTTGTCTGGTCTTTTGTCTTGCACTCTACTGTGTTTCCTTTAATGAATTTCTTTGTCACCGATGAAAAAATAGAACATATTGAAATTGAATATATTTCTGCCCATCCTCACTATAAAGTAGAAGGAGTGAGTTCTTGCTATGTCATCTGATCTCAACTTGCAAACTTCTTTATGAAGCTGTGCACAACAACCCATTTTTAGTTTTCACTGGCAAATTTCATATATTTTAATCTCTCTCATGTTTGAATTGGCTTATGTAGTCTCACTTAGATTGAATGACCCAGCACTAAGGAGACTGCTAAGAGTTGTAGGAAGAAGAGGAGATGAGAGGTCGAGTAATTTGGTCATGCTATAATATAATTTTATGTACTTAAGTTGTGATAATAAATTTAAGGATTACTTTTTATTGTGTTGTATGTATTACCTAAGGGCCGGTTAATGAATTAACTCGTTTATCTAAAGTTTACAATGTGGACATGTACCATGGTGGTACTTAAAATCTGCGTGCAGGATATGTTCCTTTTTTCTTAAGAATTGATCTAATTTCTTTGCCTTAATTGTGTTTTACAATTCCTTGCATTCTCTGGATGTTCCAATTCCACTACTTCTCACTAGTCTTAGGAATTTGAAGCCAACATGGTTTGAGCTGCTGCTATTCAATAACCATTTGCATAGAACATCAAGTGAAGCAGGATTAAGGCAAAGAATAGTTGAGTATTTGTTGTGCCCTTATGTGTGGGGGCTGTTCTGTTATGGAATTCTTTTCTGCTCATTAATAAATCTCCCTTATGATTATTAAATCACTCTTATTAGCGATTAAAAAAAAGCGAGGCAGGATTAAGGCAAAGAATTGTTGAGTACTTGTTGTCCACTTATGTGCGCGGGCTGTTCTGTTATGAAATTTTTTTCTACTTATTAATAAATCACCCTTATTATTATTAAATCACTCTTATTAGTGATTTAAAAAAAGTGAAGCAGGATTCCCTGCGTCATCTGGTCAAAAGTTACATCAATCTTCTTGCAGTTTTATTCTCTCATTTAGATTCTCTAAAAAAATTCTATTGTTATTAGGGTACCTCTGACGCGCCTACAGGTTTACTGAAAACACCAACGTCCGAACCCCCTTGAAACCCATTGACTGATTGGAATAAGATGATGGAGATCATTTTTCACCCCCAATCTTCTGTACGTTGGATCTTGAGACCATGATCATACCATTAGACAGTCAGTTTTTAAATCTCCATGGCATGGATCTCAAACTATGGCCCTAAAATCACGTTTGAGTGTGATGTGTGTCATGTGATTTTAGGCCGCGTTTTGGGGATCCGTAACATGTTTAATCAAAAACTGACCATTTGATGGTACTCTCATGGTCTCAAGATCCATCATTTGGAAGATTGGAGTGAACTCCATCGTCTGATTCCACCCAGCCAATGGTTTCAAAATGTTTCGGACGCAGGCGCTTTCAGTAAACCTGTAGGCGCGAACAGAGGTACTCTTATTATTGTTATAATTAATATTATTTTTAAAATTAACTCACTCTTACTAGCGATTAAAAGAAATCAAGCATGATTCCCTTCATGATCCTGGTCAAAAGTTACATCAGCCTTCGTCAAGTTTTATGTTTTTATAAAGATTTTCTAAGAATAAAAAAAATGCCAATAGCACTACTATATATGCCTCTGCTAAATGGGGATATCCTCGTGAATTTCTTTTATATTTGTAAATGCACGTCGTTGGTTATGGAAAGTTGTAGAATTTTCCTAATTTCGGTGCACTGTCCGCTGATTTTTTTATCCTTGATCATATAACTTTCCACCTGTGAAGTTCAGAATATAATCTTCAGAAAAATCTTATAAATTTCAGGTCTCGGTATTCTTCCAGCATGATTGGCGTAGGTTTCTCTTGGCATTTTCTTTACTCCACTCTGTAATTTCCTTCAAACTCAGACATACCTTATAAACTCAAACAAGTCAACAACTGGAGTATGCAATCTCATCAGAGTGAAAGCTACCGAGGTTGTTGTCAGATTCTATTTACACACATTGTATGTATTTTAGATTGATAATTGTTTTACCAGAGCAAATAAAACAAGAAATATAGAGGCGAAAAAAGTTTCAAATTGAAATAAACTATTATATTTCCACAAATTTACCTTTCGATATCAGAGCCCGTTAGCCCGTTCAATCTGAACATGAGTTCTCTTTGGATGTGGTAAACTTCGAATACTTTGGCTAATAAAGAAATCTACTGAAGTCCCAAGGAGGATTTGTAATAGCTAGATAACTGTCTGATGGCATGAAAGTTAGATCCATTCTTTTCAGCATATGTTAGTTGCATAAGATGAACTATTTTGCATGGATTGTAACATCACCAGAGCTGCAAATGGGTTGGGTCAACCCGCCATGGGTTGGGTTCGGGTCCAAAATCCCGACCTGATTAAGTCTAATCCTTTCTTTCTTGTCCTTTCGTGTTTTGAGTTGTTGAACGAGAGTCTAATGCCATTTCAAACTCTGTTCTCCCTCCTTTTACCCTAGTAAAACCTTTGGTTCTATTGACGTTGGGTTGACAAGTTCAGCAAAAATTGAGTCATTGTTTATGACCCCACCATTTTTTTTAAACAATTCCATAAATATTCAAGTTCTGGCATGAATTTTCATAGAGATCTGGCGCCTCGAATGTCAAGGAATTCAAAGTGTTTCTGGGGCTGTGAAACAGCAAGAATCTACCTGCCAAACTTGAGGTAGTCATCTGAGGGAACTCATCTTTGACAGAGTTTGTGCCCATAAATATCTGCATGTATTTGAAGTTCGACCAGTTTGGCAAAGAGAGTTGGCCCTTGCACCTTCCTTGGTACACAGCCCACCCACCTTGTTGCCACTCTTTATTTTATTTTTTTGTTCTTGTAGTTTATTGCCTCTTTTTAGTTATTGCATGACTTCTGAATCCTGACTTGAAAATGAACATGAAAAGTATGCAGCCTGAGACTACTGCACTTTTTTGGCAATCGCAAATTATTTGACACTATTTAAATTATTTTTCATTTAAACAACAATGATTATCATTAGTGTTCTTATTATTATTATTGGGAAATGATCATATGACTCGAGTCACGCATGACTCGAGTTGTGAGACTGTTCACGACGTGTGCAGTCAATGTTTGACCTCAACGTGGATGGCTCACAGCTCGAGTCACACTGTGACGCGAGTGAGAGGATCATTACCCATTATTATTATTATTATTATTATAGTAAGATAATACTAAGAGGATGATCATTGTGTACTGCTAGCTGTAGGCATCAATTTCAGGCTGTCTATATGGTCAAAAGTGTACCAGCGCACATTTCATGAAAGCTAGAAAATTTTGTATAGATCCTTAGAATATTCTAGGCTAGTGAAAGTCCTTTTTTCTGTTTTTCGTTTTTTGATTACTTTGGCCCTGTTTGGGAAAGTTGTGGGCTGAAAATATGAAGGCCCTGTTTGGCAAAGTTGCTTCCAAAGCGCTCTTTTAAGGTTAAAACACGAGTGAGAGGATCATTACCCATTATTATTATTATTATTATTATTATTATTATTATTATTATTATTATTATTATTATTAGAAGATAATACTAGAGGATGATCATTGTGTACTGCTAGCTGTAGGCATCAATTTCAGGCTGTCTATTTGGTCAAAAGTGTACCAGCGCACATTTCATGGAAGCTAGAAAATTGTGTGCTTTCGGAGGTTTATTCTTACAGGAATCTGGAAAATTTTGTATAGATCCCCAGAATATTCACAATATTCTAGGCTAGTGAAAGTCCTTTTTTCTGCTTTCCCTTTTTTGATTACTTTGGCCTTGTTTGGGAAAGTTGTAGGCTTAAAAAATGAAGGCCCTGTTTGCAAAGTTGCTTCCAAAACGCTCTTTTAAGGTTACAATTTTGGGTGAGAAGCACTTTCAGCCCAACTATTTGGTCACATCTAACTGAAAATGGTGTGTTGGGAGAAGTAAAGGCACATTCATTTCCAGTTTTTACCGCATATGAATTTTTGATTGAGTCTCCAAAGGAGTATAGTAGACCTTTTCCGTAGTACTATTGCAATCCTTCAAATGTTTCATTTCATTGTTCCTTTAGAAAATTCTATTATGTTTTTGAAGTTTCACCTACCGCGGTAATCTAACCCCTAAAACTGGGAAACTTTTTTATTATATTTTCTTTTGGATGACTCCACAAGTTGAGGAAGCAAATATATGTTGTTACACGACAATATTTTATTTTACAACTTTTTGCATATCTGTACTAGACTATAGTATTGGGAGAAAGCGAAATATAAGACGAGTAAGAATGGTTTTTGAAAATGACTGAAACTCCAATTAATCTTTTACTATTAAAAGTAGTTGCTATTGATACAAAACAAATAGATGGGTGAATTTCTCTTTTATTATTATTATAATAATGCCATAGTAAAGTGCATAGACAACTTCCATGTGACTTATATATCCAATAGTATGAGAGACTTGGGGGAATAAATCATATACAACAAAACGCTCACATTGAGTGACACATAAGAGAATAAGGCTGTGTATGGCATAGCTCTTTATTAGTTCCCGTCATAGCAGAGTTCATCTGCTTTAGTTGGCTCCTATTTTCTTTTCTAATTCCTTGCAAAGAAGGGTTTACCTGCTGTAACAACAACCTCATTGCTCTTCACTAACTCCCTATCAGAGCAAATAAAATCTGCTCTATCAAAGAGTAAGTAGAGAGGAGGGTAAAACTACTGAACAGGTAAATCTTGTATAAATTCTTGCTGTGCAAGGAGTTATTAAGGAAAAGGGGTACCTGCTAAAGCGGGTAGCATGATTTTAGCAAAGAGGATGGGAACCTGCTAAAGCAGGTGAACTCTGCGATAGCTAGGGCTAGCAGAAAGCTATGTCATAGTCTCGCACAACAACACTTACCTTATTAATATAAGGAAGAAAGCAAACGTGGAGTTTAGAACCTACGATCCATACAACAAAGCACTCACATTGAGTGACACATAAGAGAATAAGTCTCACACAACAACACTCACCTTATTGATATAAGGAAGCAAACCTGGAGTTTAGAACCCACGATCTCAAGCCCCACAAAGGAGAGAGGATGCCAATTGAGCTATCACTCGATCGGTAAAATAAATTTCTCTTGTATGTTCCCTTATAAACTCTGAAAATATAATCCCCTTTTGCCCGTCATCAAATCTCAACGAAAAATAATAATAATAAATAAATAAATAAACAAGTAGAAACACGTGACTGATATGCTCACTAGTGGCAACTAAAGTGTCACTCTTCACCCTCAAAGATCTTTTAGTGAGAAAAAGAATGGTTGAACTATTATTCATTTTATTGCTCATTTTTTAAATCATTGATGACTATTATAGGATCTGTACATCTCAGTCATTGAAGAGCTTGGATTATATGATTTGAAATTTATGATGGGCATTTTCGGAATGGCTTGGATTGGTTAAAAAGTCTTACAGCCTAAAAAGTGAAACCACAAGAATGGTGAGCTCCTTATAAGAGGAGGTGTGGTACACAGGAAGGAAAGCAGGCAGTGCTCTAGTCAATCTCATGCAACTTTGTGTAGATTTCTAAAAGTAGAGGCAAGAGGCAAGCAATCCGTTGGGCCAAAATTTTGGCTGCCCAACATGTCAAGGGTATGGGTAACCCCCCTCAGGTTGCTCTTTCCAACCTATGAGTCGACCCTACTCGAATTGACCAAACATTGGGTGGGATACTTCATGCCGGACCTGACGCAGGTGGTCAACTTTATATGCCCAACCTGGTAAAAAACAGTTCAGATATTGGTCGACCTGACCCCTTGACAGCCCCTAGAACATATGCGCGGATGCGACCTTAGGTAGATTACTCAATTATGAGTTTAACTTTGGTTTGGTGCCCGGCTCGTCCGAATAGCATGCAAATTTTTAAACTGACAGGGGAAGTAGTCAAAAATAGTTGTTGCATGATGACACGATAAATTTAACTCCTTGATTTCAAGTTTTAAATTTTGCGAGTTTCAATGGAGGATACCAAAAATGACTATTTTAAATAGTCAATATTGACTACCGAAGCTTTGGAGAGAAATCAGCCGTTAAGGATTTGTTTGGCAACACATGTTTTGCTTAAAAACTAATAAAGAAATATAAAAAATCTTTATTGCTTGGGAAAAAAAGGTGAAAATAGTCCAAATAAAAGTTTCAAGAAAATATTTCCTAGAAATTTGTTTAGCCCACCCATATTGTGGGAAAAAACCAAGGCACTCTTTCTTTGCGGCAATTGAAAAATTGGTTTAATAGGCTTGAGGTTTGTTATGAGTTGATCTAAATTGTTTGATTTAAAGTTCATGATCTAAAGATCTTAAGTGAAAAAAATTGACACCAAACATTATTTTCATCATATTATTCAATACACTTAAAAACCATTATTTAATTCAACACTTGATTGTATCGACTCATACGATAGAGATTTGAGTTTTGTGCCACTCTTTTGCGTAGTAGATCTTTAGATCATGACCTTCAAATCAAATGACTACATGTAACCCAACCATCTAAGCCACTTAATTTGAAGGCCAAGATCTAAAGATCATAAATAAAAAGATTGGCACCAAAGATGATCTTTTATCATATGACTCAGTGCACTCTGCAGCCATTATCTAATTCAACAGTTGATTGTATCGAATCATATGATAGAGATTGAGTTTTGCACCACTCTTTTGCGTCACAGATCTATAGATCATGGCCTTTATATCAGATGGCTTAGCTGTAACCTCACCTAATATTCGTATCATTTATTTACACTGTAAAATTGTAACATCGCCCCATCTCCTCTGGCCAACATGCATTGACCTCTTTGAATCTGACAAAAGAGATTGTTTTTTATCTCAATCTTCCACATGATGCATCTGGAAATCATGGGTATATCATCAAACGATTTTTTTTTCATGTGGCACCCATTCTAAAAAATGACCCGTGATTTGTATTTGAGCTTGATGTATGTCTCACGAGTTTAGAGTTATTATTTGGGATGTATACTACGCGAAATAAAAAACTAACTATTTGAGGGTATGTTCATGATCTCAAGATCCATCTTTTAAATTTTTGATATAAAACATAATTTTCATGTTCTAATTCAAAGCGATTAATGTATTTTGGTTCGAGGAGATGGGTGAGGTTTAAATACCTTAGGAAATAATTTTACCCACCATAGCCAAACAGTTGAGAAAAAAAAAACACCAAACCATTCTAAAATTTTAAAAGTAAAACTTCCCATTAGATTTTTTATTTACAAGCCCTTGTAAAGTGAAAAAAAAAAAATCCATGAGCTTTATCAAGGGAGCTATTACTTGTACACGTTTTCAAGTAATTGCACGGAATTTATAGAAAGACTTGATATTTAGGGACATGTAATATGGGCCGTCTGATTTGAAGTTTATGATCAATAAATCTTTGGTATATAAAATTGGAGTAAAACATGACACTTGTCATATGATCTATTATCGCCAACTACTGAATTATATAATAATCTTTGACTTTATTTAATCAAATGATAAAATTTATATTTTATTCTAATCTTTTGCAATTGATATTTTTAAATCATAACTTTTAAATCAAAAAACTTGTACATCAAAAGTCCAAGAATTACCGTCCAACCAGAGCGATCCGCGATCCTTCACATCGTAAAACTCATTTTTAAAAATAGTTAGTTGAAATAAAAAAAAACAAAACATAGTTAGTTATAGTGAGTAGCCGGGTATCGTAAATAATCGGGCAGCATATATACTTTATATCTTTGGCGAGGGTAAAAGTTGACGGGTGCAGATACTTGAAAGCTCATTGTCGTATACCCTGTGTCTTAAATGGGGTACGAATATCTCCCTTGGAATTTTCCAATTTCTTATGGGTACACGACAGCGGGCTCGGGAGTATAGGTTGGGACTCCAATTTAGCGCTGGGTTCGAACCAGCTGAGTGCCACATCTGTATTTATTTGTCGTCAGTGACAAAAGAATTTGTAACTTTTGAAGGGTGATATTTTTGCGTGAAAAACTCATATGGGACCCCAAAATAAAAGACATGTCTAATAAAAAGGCGGTTAAATGAAAACACACACTCTCTCTCTCTCTCTCTCTCTCTCTCTCTCTCTCTCTCTCTCTCTCTCTATATATATATATATATATATATATATATATATATATGGCTCGAGGATAAGGATGCAAACTTTGAACCGAAAATTGAAAGTCTCGAATTGGACAAACCAAACCAAAAAAATATATTAAAAAGTTTACACCGAACCGAACCGAATCGGTTTTGGTTTAAAAATAAAATAAAATAAAATACCGAACCGAACCGAAAATTGAAAAAATTGGTTTCGGTTCAGTTCGATGCAACGAATTTGCATCCCTACTCGAGGATATGCCTTCAAACGCACAAATGAATCATGAGTTCGAGCCGAGCCCCATGTGACACCCGTCCAAAACCTAGTCAAATATTTAAAATTTTAATGCAAAACTTTGACTAGGATTTTGAAGGACAAAATGGTTCGGATTTTTTTTCTAAAACCTTATGGGTTTAAGTGAACCATCAGCGGATGGGTGTCACTAAGGGTGACAATAGGGCCTGGCTAGCTCGTCAACCTGCTTGACCCAACCCTAAAATCGTAAAACTAAGGCTTAAAAATGAGGTAATAGGGGCAGGGCTAGGTCCTCAAAACCCGTAAGCCCAGCCCGACTCATGCATCACTTTTAATTATATATTAAATGTATTAATATAGTTATATAAAATATATTGTAATATTTAAAATCAAATCACCAAAATAGCCCTCAATATTAACATTAGATTTATCAAGTGGATAATTGCATGGATATTCTAGTAATTTAAATATTCATAAAGAGAGGTCTTAAAATTTTCTTTTTCTAGATTTGTAATATTTTTCTCTAGCTTTAATAAATAAATATTATAACGGGCAAAAATTTAGACAAAATACCAATAACCAATGAAGCTTGACCTGAGCCCGCCCCTACCCGCACAAGTTAGGGCTAGGGCTGGGCATATGAAAGTCTGCCTACGTTGTGGCCGGGCTAGGGCCTAGCCTTGGTTCCTAGGGGCAGGGCTTGATTTTGGGGAAGCCCGGATCTAGCATTCAAGCGAATGACACTCCCGTGAAATCTAATACATCGTCCCATTTCTCAAGGTAGGTGAGTTTAATATCTTGATTAGCAAGATTTGACCCGTAATTTATTTATTTCAAAATTTTTAATCGGTAAGCTCAGGTCAAACCTGTGACCTCAAGGTTGCAAAATTATCAACCGTCCAATTGAGCTATAGGCTCAACCCCAATTTTGACCCTGTTCACGTAATAGTGATCTATTCGATCAATATGTTCTATCGTTATAACGTGACATGCGTGAAGACTAAATCGAAGGGTCGCTAGAGCTACTTGCGTTGATCAAATGGTCAATTCCATTCATAGCCCTCATGTTTTTATCTTTAATTAACTTCATAGTTGCTCGTACTGCAGGTTGAACACTTGTTTCTCATTTGTTGATTTAAAACAAATCAATGATGAAGCTTATTATATGCCTTTGTGGTAACCTTGTTATAAGCCACTAATGTTCACTATGCCTTAATGAATAGCAGTAAAATGAAAGTGGGTTCCTCTAGTTTGTAATGGAGTTAAAAACTTTTTTTTTGGGAATATTTTTGTGGTCATGAGTGTAGTATGGGCACAATAGATTTTAAAGGGACATGTTGGGCATGGTGATAGCAATAATATAAGGAATCTTGGAAAGAATTAGATAGCTTAATCATGGCTACTAAAAAGAGAAATGGGCCCAATATGCATACCCCATCCCCAAAAGTATAAAGATACCACTTTTCCCTTAAGAGATGGGAGATCTATTCATTACTTCAATAAAATGTAAAAAAGTTATTCAAATATTAATATGTCAATGCATTTACACTAAAAAGAGTCCTACATACCAATCCATTTTTCACCATGACATGCCCATTAGTGTTGGCTTTGGTCCTACTATGCCTTTACACCCAAATGGCTTAGCCAACCTTGCTTGCTTTGGCCATTAGTGAACACCAATAAGGCCAAAATCTGTTCAACTTTGTAGGCCAAAAAATCTATCATTCAATGTATGAGATATAAAGTTGTGTTGTAAAGATATCTACCAATGTTGGGGGGTCGACCACCTGCTATTCAATGTACTCCCAGGAAGAGATGTGGAAAGATACGGTGTCTTTGGCAAAGCTCCCGCCACTCCAGTCGCTCTTACAGTGTGCTCCTACTTGGAGCGGGTTAGGCAACGGTGCGGGGAGCTGGGGTGCGGCTGCAAAGAGTGACTGGCGAGGAGCAGATCTGGAACTGATGGGGCGCTGGCGAGCACCCATCTGTCTTATTCCTAAATGCAGCCTTACCAACAAGAATGTGATGCATCATAATCGGACGAATATGGTTCGCCGGGAGTTTCGATTAGCGATGGGATTGACGATAGTGTCACCAGTATGACGTGACACATAGACGGTCCACTATTTATCAAAAAGTCAAACTTCCCATGTGAATAGTGAGGAAAGTCCACTGGATGATGATCGAGTGCCCTCATCACACCAAACCCAAACTAGGACTAGAAAGTCCCTTTTGATGGAAATGGTTTGTAGAGTTGAAGAAGATAAAAGGAGAGACCTAAGGGGAGGAGGACCTACTTTTGAGACGGTAGAAATTTGGTTCTTTTCAAAAGTAAAGCACTTCTCTTTGCTTTCTTATCTGGGGCCACTACTAGTATACCACAACCGAAAAACAAAGAAGAACCAAAAGAGACACTGTGGGTTTGTGATTAATATAATGACAATGGAGGAATAGATGTTTTCCACGTCTAATCTTATTTAATTTGGAATCATATAGCATGGTGCTCAGCATGATGGGCCCCATCTCCATCCGTTAATGTGTGTGGGTAATATACACATAGATGTGAAGATTTCAAGTACCTCTATTTGCACACAAAAATAATTGACTTCTTTGAGTTAGAGGCTGGAGATAAATTTTGGTCCTAATGTTGTACCAAAAGGATCTTAAGATCATAGGTGTATGATGACAAATTTCGTTTTTGGGAAGTTTTCAGTGAGGAGTCCTTTCGGTACATTTCGGATTAATTTCGATAACTTTCGAAAAAAATTCAGGAATTAAAAATATATAAAAATATATATTTAATATTTTTTAAAATAAAAAATTTATATATAATTTATATATATCTAACTGAAATTTACCAAAAATACCAAAATTTATCAAAAAATACCAAAAATATTAAAATTATCGAAAAGTACCGAAATTTTCAAAAGTTTTGTTTGACCTCCATTTCGACAAATTTGTAACTATGCATAGGAGTACCATCAGACAATCTAATTTTTATTCTGTTGAAAACATCCCTAAAAGTGAATACGGTCATGTCATGAGCATCCATCAAATGTGATTTTTTGATAACTTTTCGAGATATGTGTTATGTGGAATCAAAATCTATCTGTTAAATGACAAATGCCTATAATCTCAAAATCTGTTGTTTGGAAGGTGTGTCCAAAATCGATATTGCTATGATTTAATAATTATTTTTAAAAAACCTACCCTAAAGAAAGCAATGGATGGTACGATTATAATTATAACTCTCAACAATTTTTCAATCACTGTCAACACTTTCGTGATGGAAAGGTTGAGGCACCAATTGAAGGTGAAGATGGATTCACCACCAAATTTGGTTATGGTGGACAACATCATGCAGAGGACATATTATTTTCTTTGATTTAAATGGTTGGGCTGGACAAAAATTCCTTGTGAGCTGGGCCAATAAGCTCTCGATATCCAAGATTCTTGAAACCATGTGCTCTTGAAGAAAAATAAATAAAATAAAACTACTTTCAATTCGAGTTGATGGGTCCCACATTCGGTCAATGTGTCATACAACTCGTACGGTGGTTACAGAGAAAGAGCACTGAAGATTTATGTATGCTATGTACACCGGATGCTAACCAGAATCTTTGGATGCTTTATTCACTTCTTTCGTGGTCCGTTTTCCCGGTGATTGCGTTAACGGCGTGAAGGGTGGTGACAAACGGAGACCCTTAGATTTCTCCGCCTTGGTATCAGCGATTAAGCTACGAGTGGCTTGGTTGGGCAGAGAATATTTGTCTATAATTCTGAAAAGACGATTATGCCCTCACTCTTTGAATTAATGCGCTTTAGCTGAAAATAAACTGCGCTTAAAAAATGCGTATGCTTTTTCCGTTAAAGAGATGCAAAGCTCTACATGATGGTCACAATGGAACAGGGTAGTGCTCCCACCTCTACAATCTAATACTTCATTTGATCAAGACCATCAAGTGAGTGGGTTTCTCTTGAATGATTGAGGAAAGTTTTAATGATCCAATAAGTATATTTATAATTATTAAATACATTTAATCCATCATTTTACCTCTTGAATGGACCACATCTCATAGATTAGGGCATACCTCATCCAGTGCGGAGCCAAGATCATGAATCAAAATATCGTCCGATATCGATACATATCGGTATCGGACCCTAACGATACAGTACAAAAATGTATCGTATCGTCTTATATATATGTAAATGTCGGACGATTCATTTAATATATCATCTGGTACATTACTGTTCCGGTACGTATCATTCGGTACATATCGATTTTTTGACCAAATGATACGTACCGATTTTCCGGCATTTTAACTCATGGTCAAGATTTTTTGATGGAGAATCCCTTATATTCATAAGATAGTAATAATAGTAAAGAATACTTCAATTGTATAAGATCAAAATTTCTAATTTAATGGTAGAATCGAGTGCTCAGTGCTTCTTGAAAGGTTGTCCAGTCAGTATTTGAAAGTAAATTTTGAGTATTGGTCGGAGACAATGCTGATTGGAATCCCATGTAGTTTTACAAATTTTTTTCAGATATGTTTCGGCAAACTTGTTCCTATTTGTGGTAGTCTTGAATTATAAGAAATGAGCTGACTTAGTCAATCTGTCAACTATGACCCAGATGATATCGCTTTTCTTCATCGTCTTTAGTAGACCTACGATGAAGTCCATAGATATGTTTTCTCATCTCCATTATGGAATGAGTAAGGTTTGTATAAGTCTGGCTAATTTATGATGTTCTGCCTTGACTTATTGGCATATCAAGCACTTTGACACTATTCGACTATTTCTCACTTCATATTCGACAACCAATATCATTTTTTCAGATTCCGATACATCTTAGTGCTACCTGGATGTACTGATATCCTGATTTATGACATTCATTAAGTATCTCCTTTTTCACTTAGGAGTCATTAGGTGCACATAGTCTTTGCCTGAATAGTAACGTCACATCCGTCCTGAGGCTGAAATCAGGTTTTGATCCTATAGTTTTGATGATCTTCAGGATCTCTGGGTCCGTGCATTGTATTTTCCTGATTTTGTCTAAAATGAACGGACTCATCATAATTCATGCTAAATATACCATCTTGATTTCTTGGAGGTAAATGTCTTCGTCGGCAAGTTCATCGAAGGGCTTCCAAGTTTTTAATCTGGCTAACAATGCCGAGGATTTCCTACTAAGTGCATCAGCGATGACATTTGCTTTCTCGGGATGGTAATTTATGGAGCAGTCGTAATCTTTCATATATTCCATCCACTTCCGTTGTCTCAAATTCAGATAATTTTGTAAGAAAAGGTACTTGAGACTTTTGTGATTCATATAAATCTTGAACGTCTTGCCGTAGAGATAGTGTCGCCATAGTTTGAGGACGAAGATGACTGCAACGAGTTTCAAGTCATGAACCAGATAGTTCTTTTCGTGAGATTTGAGTTGTCTTGACCCATAAGCGACAACTTTCTTACTCTACTTACGTACACAATCAAGCCCATGGCGAGATGCATTCGTGAATATTTCAAATTCACTAGTGCTTGAAGTAGGAGGTAGGGTGAGGATTGGTATAGTAGTAAGTCTCTTCTTTAATTCTATAAATCTTGCTTCATATTCCTCGGTTTACTTAAATTTGGTATTCTTTCGTGTGAGGTTGATGAGTGATAGGGCAATGCGTAAAAATCCTTCAACAAAGCCACGGTAATAGCCTGTCAATCTAAAGAAATTCCTAACTTCGGTAACACTCGTCTGTGTTTTTTATTATGTAATTGCTTCGATCTTAGAAGGATCGACAGTCACTCCTTCTACTGATACCACGTGGCCTAAGAAAGCTACTTGTTGAAGTCAAAATTCGCAGTTACTAAGTTTGGCGTACAACTAGTGATCTTGGAGTGTCTGAAGTGTCTTACGAAAGTGCTCTTCATGTTCTTTCACTCTTTATAATCCTTAATTTTTCAAAAATCAAATTCTCGTAGTCTCTTAAATAATTTATTTGAAATATATTATCACTTCTCAACATCAATTACTTCTAACACTCCGTTGTATGTTATCCTCATTATTTTATCTCGTTGACCATAAAATAATTCAAATAGATCTGAGATTGATGATAATAATTTATTCATCAATCTAAATTCACTTCAAATAAGTTATTCTTATAGTTAACATCTTAACCTATAATGAAAATTTTAACCATCAAACCAATTAGGATTTATTTTTTCTAATTATTCCCCAATACTCTAAAAATATATCTTCTAATTGCACCTCAATCTTTAAAAATTCTTCTCAATTTCTCTCATAGACTCGTAGCTCATATAAGTTTTCATCAAACAGATCTTTAAATCCTTAATTGAACTTTCAAATATTACGTCATTGATTATCACACTTTCTTAAAATCTTTTAGTTTAAAAAAGATTTAAAGCTTAGGGTCTATCAAAATCATTCTAACATTATGACCATAGTATACTTACATGAGCCACACAGTTCTCGAGGAGATAAAACCTAAGCTTTGATACCATCTCTATCACGACCCAAAATCTTTATCCAATCTTAAGGGCTTAGAATTTTGTGTCATGACACCGTACGCTTGTTAAGGCGATAAGTGGATATACACATAACCATAAAAAGACTTAGCATATGGATCGAGACATTTAAGATAACATTAAATAATAAATGACCCATAAATTAACAGCGAAAGCCATAGTTGACAATAAACAGAAAATTTCTAATCATGCATTTAAGATAGGATATAAAACTAAATTTTACGTAATAAAATCAAAAAATCTGAGTTGTTACACCGGACTTCTCCTAATATGACTTCAAGAATCTTAAACAGATAGAATAAAGGAGATCATGATAACAATAAGGTTGTCCATCCAAAAGATGGACATCTATTCGATATCTTTTAGATAGAACCGCTCATTACATGCATGGATTATCCATAAAATTAGAGGCTCACTATGATTGGAGGTGGTGCTACGTACTACCATATAATATCTCAATTGCTTCGTGGAGATAGACAGAAGCGCTTAGATTCTCTTATGAGTCAGTCGGCACGAAATTCACTCATATATTGTTTACGGACATGTGATGCATAACTTCATTAAACTGTATTTTAAAAAGTAAAAAAAATCTTTTCTTTTTAAATTTTGAAAAAAAAGATTAATAGAAAACCGACAACGATATTTTCTCAAAAAAAAAAAAAAAAAAAAAAAAAAAAGCCGGACAACGATATTAAAAAGCCCATCCCACGAACCCTTATGTCTTTTGGAAAAGGCCAAAAGCTGATATTTATTATTGTCAGGGTCCCTGACAACCGTGAATTTCTCCCATTGGGTGAGTTGACTCTACGTCGGTAGGCTTTAGAAATCTTATGATGCCGATACGGATTCAATTTTTTTCAAAACATAAAAATAAATAAATGAAAAAGTGGTAAAAGGACGTCACGTGATGAAGTAAAAGGCTTCTTTGTCATTTGTGGCAAAGAGAAGGGCATTTTCGTAACTCTATCCTCTCCACTTCTGAATGAAAAGGAACCAGCGGGCACCCTCCTTAAAACGACAAACACTGGATCGAACGACGAAGTTCCCAGTACGTTTTTTCTTTTCCCATTTTACCCTCCTTCCTCTAAAATACAAAACCAGAAGTTAAGCGACGGGTGTAGGCGGTTTTATTGGAATTTAGTGGAGCGGTTTTGGTCATATCCGTCTCCTTCAAATCATTGAGGAGGACGGTGTAGGATAGCAGCTTCGGAGTTAAAGAGCGCCATGATGAAGGAGCCTCACTGGCTTTGAGCGGCTTTGAGAAGGTGAGGGTGTACCGGGTATTCTTAGTACTAATCGTTCGCCATGGAGGCGCAGGTTAGCAGTTGGAAGAGGATGGTATTGCTATTTCTGGTATTGGGTCCCTTATCGTGCGCCGCTGGGATTTCTTCTTCGCGGCAGAGGTTTGAGGTTCAGAAGCACATGAAGCGGTTGAACAAGCCCGCTGTGAAGAGCATCAAGGTTTATTTATTTATTTTTTGAATATTATGTATTTTTTGGCTTTTATAAATGTGTTTTTTTGGTTGTTTTTGTGTGTCTGGGAGTTTGTTTTCTTTTATTGTGATTACTGTTTTAATTAAAATAACTGATGCTGTGTTTTTTCTCCATTTCTGTAGAGTGACTCATTGTTTTCTTCTTTATTATTTAGCAGAAGTGGGTTTTTTTTAACCCAAAAAATGGATTTTTCCCTTATTCTTGAAAAATAATGGTTTTTTTTTTCTCTCCTGATATCCTCTTTTTTCGAGGGCTTTATTTTCTTTTTCGTATATTTTTTAATTTGTTTGTTCTTTTAGTGCAAGTGACTCTTTTCCTGTCTTGTGGATTTTGTTGGAAAATAATGGCCTCAGTTTCTCAATGACTCTTTATCTCTTTCTTACATTTTTTTTTTAATGGGTTTCTGTTTTAATGAAATGGGTTCTTATTCTCTCCTTTTCTATGAGATTTTTTAATTTTTATTTGATTATTTTTTATGCTGCATGTTATAATGAGTATTGGACTTATTTCTGCTTTTTTTTAACCCTTTTCCTTATATTTTTTAATGGGTTTCTGTTTTAATGAAATGTGTCATTATTATTTTCTCCTTTTGTATTAGATTTTTTATGCTATATGTTACAATGAGTATTGGACTCATTTTCTGTCCTCTTGTGAAAAAACAAAAAAAAAACAGAGCCGAGATGGCGATATCATCGATTGCGTTCATGTCTCTCATCAACCTGCATTTGATCACCCTTTTCTCAAAAACCACACAATCCAGGTCTGCTTTCGGATTCCTGGTTTCTGCTTTATGGTTTTCTGGTTTTATTATTTTTCTGCTTTTGAAGAGTTGGGTGGGTTTTTGTTTGCTTTTCAGATGAGGCCTACGTATCATCCTGAAGGGCTTTTTGATGAGAGTAAAGTTAGTTCAAAACGTAAAAAAGATTCAAATTCCATTACCCAGCTGTGGCATTTAAGTGGGAGGTGCCCTGAGGGCACCATACCCATTAGAAGAACAAAAAAAGATGATTTTCTACGAGCAAGTTCAGTTAAAAGATATGGCAAGAAGAAGCACAGAAGTATCCCTCAACCTAGGTCTGCTGACCCTGACCTTGTTAATGAAAGTGGTCATCAGGTACTACTTTTAATTTTAAAAATTAACAACAAAAGTACCCTTTTTGTGAGCTACTTTATTTTTTGTTCATAAATTTAATGTGTTTTTTCTTTTTTTTTTATATCTTTTTTGGGGGAGTAGCATGCAATTGCTTATGTAGAAGGTGATAAGTACTATGGTGCAAAGGCAACCATAAATGTATGGGAACCAAAAATCCAGCAAACCAATGAGTTCAGCTTGTCTCAGATTTGGATCTTAGGGGGTTCTTTTGGTCAAGATCTCAACAGCATTGAAGCTGGTTGGCAGGTATTATTCTACTTGAAAAAATAAAACAAGAAGAAAAACCAAAATTTTATCCTTTATTCTATCTTTCTGATATTTTCATTTTGATATGTAAAATCAGGTGAGCCCAGATCTATATGGGGATAACCACACTAGACTCTTCACTTACTGGACTGTAAGTTTATATCTTTTGCACACCCTTCTTTTGATATGCCCATTGCCTTCCTCCTAAACATTTTTCAAAATTCCGGACGAAAATAATTCGTATCTGTTTCAGAGGTCACCGACAGGGATTTAAAGACTGATATAAATTCAGATACGTATCAAATTGGCCGATATTTCAAGTACCTTTCTGTATTTTTAAACTATCAAAAAATATGAAAAGTCAGTTTTGGTATTTTCTCTGATTCATATCCGATCCAGCCGATATGACCCCTATGGGCTGATAATTGACTTATCCAGCCGATATGACCCCCTATGGACCAATATTTGATTTGTTCGACTAGATATTTGACACCATACCAAATTAGGGGTGAATATCGTACCGGATGGAGCCTATATATTGGATATGGCCCATATTTAAAACCCTGGTCACCGGTTCGAAAACTTTGAATGTATTGACCAATACATACCAATGTATGGCCCCGGCTATGTCTCATCTGGAACCGATTAGTATTGGTTTTGGAGTTGGATGATCTGAATCCGGGATTTTGAACCATGCTCCTAAATTGCATTCTTTTTTTTTTTTAGTTTTTAACCTCTACTTGCAAGATATTGTTATATGAAATTGGCTCATAATTTTATTTTTTGTGGGCATTTTTCTTTTTCCTTTTTTGTTTCTTATTAAAAAATAAATAAACAGAGTGATGCTTATCAAGCCACGGGTTGCTACAATCTGCTCTGCTCTGGCTTCATTCAAATCAACAGTGAAATAGCAATGGGTGCCAGCATCTTCCCTGTCTCTGGCTATCATGGTTCCCAATACGATATCAGTATACTTGTCTGGAAGGTAAAAACAAAACAACCCAAATAAACAAATACATTTTTTTGCATAGAAGGCAGAGAATCTCTGACACTTGGTTTTTCAAACACTTTATATATCTGTTTTTTCCAATTTATTTAATATTATTTTTTTAATTTTTGGGCAGGATCCAAAGGAAGGGAACTGGTGGATGCAATTTGGGAGTGATTATGTGTTGGGTTACTGGCCATCTTTCTTGTTCTCATACTTAACAGATAGTGCCACTATGATTGAATGGGGAGGTGAGGTTGTGAACTCTGAACCAGATGGTCAGCACACTTCCACTCAAATGGGTAGTGGCCATTTCCCTGAAGAAGGGTTTGGTAAGGCTAGTTACTTCAGAAATATTCAGGTAGTTGATGGATCCAACAACCTAAGAGCCCCTAAAGGCATTGGCACTTTTACTGAGCAATCTAATTGCTATGATGTTGAGAATGGTAATAATGGTGATTGGGGCAATTACTTCTACTATGGTGGTCCTGGCCAAAACCCTAATTGCCCATAGAAACCTCTCCTTCCCCCTTCTCTATATGTACCATTCAATGTATCCCAGGGGTTTTACTTTTACCCTTTTTTACACACTTTTTTTTTAATATTTTTTTAACTCTTAGGTAGTCGGTGGTGGTAACATGTGAATTGTTTGTTGTCCTTTTCTTTTGTTAAAGTTTTTTTTTAACTCTTGTTTCACTTACTCTCCACCACATAAAGAGATTGGAGAGGGGTCAAGTTTCTGAAGTGTAGAGAAACAGGCCTTTGGCTCACTATGTATTTGTTTTGTCTGTTGTTTTTCCCCCATTTCTTAGAGTGATCTGTTCAGTTACTAGTGGATGGATTAGATTCCCATGTAGGGTAGGGGTATTTTGGGATAGTATTGTAAAAGTTTGGATTTTGCAATTGGCAATGTGAATTGAGAGAATCATGTGAGGAAGAGTGATCCAACTCCAAACAAGAGGAAAGGTTAATGCCTTTTTTCATATCATGGGGGTGTAATTTGGATTGTGACTTGACACTATATGGAAAGATGCTTAGTAGATATATTAATAGATGTGTTGACATGTGAATGGATGGCAGAGCACTTTATGGCTGCCCACCACTTTCTCTCAAGTAAAAACCCACCTCCACCCACCACTTAAAGAGCACTAAGATTGTCATCTTCCCATCTTTAGATCATGGAAGATTCAAGATATTATTTCTAAAGTATACTTTTAGATTGAACCTCTGATAAAGGGATGCAAGGTTTGCTTATGGCATGAGTTGGTAGAGAGATTTTGATAAGTTGTACTCCAATGTAACCAGGTTCGGTCGGTTCTAATCCAAGTTTATGATTAGGGGTTTGTTGCGAGTCCTATTTTTTCATTCGATTTTGAGCAGTGCTAAGCTCTCTCTAACTTTACGATCTTTTATATTCCCTTCTTAGGGCTCTTCTCTGGCCCATAAGTGCTTTATAGCTTTACAAGCATTTTCATATTAAAATAAAAAAAAATGAAACTACGAGACAAATTGAACCCATAAGTGCTTTATAGCTTTACAAGCATTTTCATATTAAAATAATAAAAAAATGAAACTACGAGACAAATTGAACCAAACCAGTACTGCGAACTGGTTCTCCAATCAGACAACCGAGTTGCAAACTGGGTTAGTGCATCACAACCATGGATCAAAATTTTGGCCGAGACGTCTCGGTTTCGATTTGAATAACCCATTTCGATTTGAATAACCCAATAAGTGCTTTATAGCTTTACAAGCATTTTCATATTAAAATGAAAAAAAATGAAGCTATAAGACAAATTGAACCAAACCATACTGCGAACTGGTTCTCCAATCAGACAACCGAATTGCAAACTGGGTTATTGCATCACAACCATGGATCAAAATTTTGGCCGAGACGTCTCAGTTTCGGTTTGAACTGAGACGAAAATATACAACTTATCGGCTCCCTTCTGAAAAATTAAAATTATAGGTCTAAATTTAAAATTATCGGCTGATAATTTTAAATTATCTGCCGATAATATGAAAAATTAAATTATCATTATCGGCCGATAATTTGTAAAAAATCCGAAAAAAAAGAGATTTGGCAAATGAATCCATTTCTCTTCTTCCTCCTCTCCCTCTTCCGGATTTAACATTTTTTCGCCGGACGGTTCAGCTGGATTTAGCATTTTTTCGCTGGACGACTCTTCTTCTCTCTCATCTGGCTCCTTTTTTTGTGTTTTTTGGCTGTTGGAAGTTGGAACGAGTGGTGACTATAGAGGTGAGTGGATGGCAGCCGGGTTTCTTAGAAGTTGAAACGAGAGAGGTGAGGTGAGTGGCTGGCAGCTGGGTTTCAAAACCCTTATATAAGCTAATTTTTTGAATGGGAGTCATTACATGCACCCAGAAAATTGGCCCTTGCACCGAAGTTAAAGAAAGACATGGTATTTTAGCGACACATCATACGAAAACTTAATCTAAGTTGTCTGATTTGAAGTTTATGATTTATTGATCCCTATTCTAGAAGATTAGAGCAAAACATGATACTTCTCATATGATCTATTGTGGTCAACTGTTGAATGAGAAATAGCCTGACTATATTTAATCATATGATGAAAAGTATATTTTATGTTAATATTTTTAAGGCATGACTTTCAAATCAAACAGCTTAAACGAGAGAGGTGAGGTGAGTTGAGTGGGTGGCAGCTGAGTTTCAAAACCCTTATATAAGCTAATTTTTTGAAAGGGAGTCATTACATGCACCCAGAAAATTGGCCCTTGCACCGAAGTTAAAGAAAGACCTGGTATTTTAGCGACACATCATGCGAAAACGTAATCTAGGTTGTCTAATTTGAAGTTTATGATTTATTGATCCCTATTCCAGAAGATTAGAGCAAAACATGATGCTTCTCATATGATCTATTGTGGTCAACTGTTGAATGAAAAATAGCCTGACTATATTTAATCACATGATGAAAAGTATATTTCATGTTAATATTTTACAGTTAATTTTTTGAAGGCATGACTTTCAAATCAAACAACTTAGATGATGTTTTCATATAGCATAGGTTGCCAAATTTGCAAGTCTTTCTTTTAAATTTGATGCAAGCGCCAACTTTCTGAGTGCAAGTAATGACTCCCTTTTTAAAATTATACCTTCCTTTAATTGGACCCAGGATTATTTAATGATACCCAAACTTCTCCACCATCAGATTCATTAACCTTCTTGAATCAAAATTGGAGATCACTTTGCCTTTGAGTCTTCCACACGTTAGATCTCAAGATCATAGTTCACTTATCGTACGGTCAGATTTTGGTTCCATGTACCAATATCCCCTAATAAATAACTATGATCATAGAGTGTCATGAGAAAGGTTCTCAAGTCATTTGGGGATGGGTTTTAAGTGAAATCAATATTTAATCGTTTGATTTGTTGGCCAGGATCTCTAGAGTTATGCAATATTTCACACAGTAGATTTTGAGATCATAACCTAACTAGTAGACAGTCAGATCTTGATTCCACGTAACAAACATTCCCAAAATGAACCTGATCATGGGCGTATCATGAGAAGGGTTCTTAGTTCACTTTTGAGATTTATTCAATGTGAAATTAAATCTAATAATCTGATATATTTTGCATGAGCTCAAGATCGATTGTATGATTAAAAATTAGCATCACTAATGTAAATATGCATTCTAACAATGCTAAAGAGTTTAAAAAGATCAATAAAGTAAAGTTCGACAAAGTTCAACAAAGTTCGGAACATATTTTCAAAAAAATTTGAAATTTATCGAAAATTTGACCAATTTACGGTTCGGGTCATGAACGAAACTAAAACCGAAACCAAGATTTTGATCCATGATCACAACTCGCAGTTGGATGAGTTTGAGCGAATTTGGAGACTCTTTTAGCAATGGTCAGGTTGGAATTGGATTTCGAGTTCAACCCCATCTACATTCCCGAGAAATTAGAGAATCTTTAATTGCACGTTATTGTATAAAAAATGAAAGTAATGAAGGTTAATTCTCCTGTACATGGGTCAAAATTTCGTCCGATACCGATATGTATTGGGTGATACGTATCGGTATCAGACTTAGACGATGCGTTACATTCAATGTAACGTATCGCCATTTTGTATGTGTATGCTTGGACGATACATTCAATGTATCGTCTGTTATTTTATCATTCCGATATGTATCGTCCGATACGTATCGATTTTGAACTTGAATGATACATATCGAATACCCAAAATTTTGACCTATGCTCCTATAGCCAAGGGCTAGTGGTGACTGTTGAAATGGAGGGTGTGATAGAGTTGAAAATGAGAGTTCAAGAGGAAGTGTCCAAACAAAGATAAAATTAGTTGCACAATATTTTCACATAGGTTGCAAAAGATTTGTAAAGTGTGATTTAAATTAATAGAGCTCAAAAACTTGCCATGGGATTTGTTTTGTGGCACGTGGTTAAAAGAAACTCTTATTTTTGGAATCTATACCCTGTCGAACACCATCTCCTCTGTCTAAGTTCAAAGACGACGGAAAGATCATTGAGGTCAAAGTTTGGCACGAATTATGATTTATATCATATTGTCAAAGACAACTCAGATGATAGAGATCGCTCTTCATACCAATATTGAGTTTCAAAGATCTTCACATCAGGCTTTTAAATTAGACGGCTTAGATGATATTTCACTTGGCAATGATCCCAAAAATGACAAAGGCCATGTGCAAGTTTGAGCTCCCTAGAGTAGAGTAGAGGGAGCCGAAAAGTTGGACTGACCAAAAAACACAGGTCAAGCATGCTTCACTACTAGATTCTAGCAGTAAACGTTGACGAACGAAGTCAATTCTCTACGCCTCCCCTACGCAATCAGAATGGTTTTCTTCTATGACAACCCGTCTTTTTCTCAATAAGGAAAAGCAGCGCCCTTCATCTCCCATGTACTCTATGTATTTAATTATTGATCATATGTTCAACGAAATTTACAGCTATCGAAAGGATCTTGACTTTCAGAATTTTCACGTTTATATGATTACGTTCTCCTTTATCCAATGGTTGTAAAACTGGTTGAGCCCAATATCCTGTCCAATGACCAAATTGTAAGATCTACAAATGACGAGTCATAGGAAGTCGCTCTATGATTAGAATTGTTGGATGGCTTTGGTTTTTAAGCACATGCATCAATTGCAGATGGGAGAGGTTTCCCCTTAGCCCTTGCCCAGGCTGAAACACGGCCGTTAACTCAATAAAGATCATGTTATGTGCCAATCTTTGGTGTTCCTTCCCTCTCCGTTCGTCATTAGATGCCACTATTAATGACCGGAACTATTTTATTTTAAATATTATTATTTATAGCAGCTAATCCGGCCTCTTAGAGCACTTGACTAAATTCTCGATTGAGTAGGTGCAACCCTTACACATCACACCTATCAGTCAGTAGGGATAAATCCCTATGAATGGCCAGCAAGGGCTGGGGTTCGAATTCAGAGTCTCCAGTTCTTAAGGCGCTTTCCTCGCCAACCTCCCGTTAATTTTTAATTTTGGATATTAGGTACCCAACACGAGTGCTAGCAACGCTGTTCACGTCAATAACTGCACACCTTGATTTGCATATTTTAAACATCAAACCAATGAAAGGTTGAAAGTGAACTTTCGCTAATTTGCATGCCCATGACTCATGAGAACTGTAGGATTCCCGGAATTGACCATTTTCGATAAAAAGAGACTGACTTGACTGCGACCTGTCGATGCTATTTGACCCCAATGTCGATGCTATTAGTACTCGGGTCAATTTTTGGAATGTAAGCAATGTAGAACCACCACATATTTCATGTGATTTTTGGTTCCAATAATATCAAGGTTTATGGAATATAAGGAATATATCAGATGATGAACTCCATCTGTTGATCAAAAGTAATTAAAGGCATCTAAAATTAATGATATGTTGGATTTAACAGTGACCATTAATTTTAGAGAGCGTTTGAGCGTGCTTGGAAAAAGATGAAGTAGATCATTTTCTGAACCAAAAACTTTTAGATCTTGGTACACCACTTAGGCCACTCGGTACTTAATACTCTAATTTGGGTACCTAATAACATTTCTCTTTATTAGTGCCTTTCAATCAGCATTCTTAGACTGATGCACCCGTTCGATTGAATCACCCTTTGATTGAATCAATCGATTATCGATTAGGATTATCCCATCACTTAGTGTTATTTATGGATTATAATTGCTTAATAGATATAGCATTAGATAAGCAGTCAATTTTTGAAAGCTCTTGCTAAATACTAAAAAAAAAGAATAGGGTCCCCCCAGTTCCAGTCCAAAATGAATGGCCAAAGAAATGATGATGTAGTAATGATGAATGGGTAAGTCCATAAACACATATTTTTTTGGTTTCAACCAAAAAACTGGAATAAATCATTATATATATATATATATATATGACACTTTGTGATAGACAATCCCATTTGGTTTAACCGTTTAAAGATCTATGTTGAAGAACAATTCTAGTAACTGATTCAAAGCTTCAACACATTCAAATGCTCACCATCAAAACTAATTTTACAAATTTACATGATAGCCGTTTATTTTAAAAGTATTTGACCGTTTTAGATCAGTGAAGATAAGTTTTATGTAGTTCATTTTAAGATCATTTGATCATTTTAGTAGGATAATTTTTATGTCGTTCATTTTTAAAAGCATTTGAGTATTTTAGATGGGTGAAGTTAATTTTTCTGATGTAATCTTTGATCCATCAAATCTTCGTATCAGATTCTCGGAATCACAGTGAATCACAGGACAAACTTCGCATGTGTTCAAAATCGGTGACCCATTCCAATATGAGTTTGTTTTAAATGAGATGGTGGGACGTCAGCCACACTAGTAGGAAAGCCAATGTAGGCACGAGCGAATACAAATTACAAACAAGTTGCCCACAAAAGAAAGGATCAAATTAGCCCATGGCCATGAGTAAGCCAACCGCGAATTGGTTCACAGCGAACCAGTTCAGTCTGAATCTGTATGATGGGCAAAGCAGACTAAACTGCATAAAATGAAACTTGTTTTAAAAAAAGTTGTTTTTTAGACTTTTTATTTTACTAGTAAGAATGCACGTGCAAATGTACGTGAATTGCAGAATTAGAAATCATCTAATCTCTTGAAATATATAACAGAAAGCAAACCCAAACAAAAATAGAAGAAGAAATCGAAGAAACTCATTGAAGATTTGATTTGATTTCTAATTCAACATTCCACACGACGATCTTGAGGTAAATGGTGTACTAGTAGACAGTCAATTTTTAATCTGCGTGACACACATCCCAAAGAAATAACTGAAAATCATGTGGCAGACATCATGCTCAAACATGATTTTTGATAACGTTTTGAAATGTGCAACAAATGAAATAAAAAGTTGATTATCGGTACACCCAAGATCTCATACATTATGGGGAAGATTGGGCGACAAACGATCTCTATCGTCTGATTCACAACAGTCAATGGCTTTCAGTTATAGTGCTTTTAAAATTCGATGGGTGCAAATAGACCGTTTCTATTATCATTTTAATCTTTTACATAATGGATCCTTACATCAATAGTGTATTATCAGAGGCTCAATTTTTCTATCGCACCTGACACACATTCTACAAAAGTAACTGAAAATTATGTGGCACACATCATACTCAATCATAATTTTCAAACTTTTTGTGATGTATACTACATGAGGTAAATAATTAATTGACAGTACTCTCATGATCTCAATATCGATTATGTAAAAGATTGAGATAAAAAATGATCTCTATCAGATGATTCAAAGCAATTAATGGGTTTCAGTTGTGGTGCCGTTAAAAATTCGGTCACTGTAAATAGGATGATTTGCTTTTCGTTTCAATCTTTTATCCGAAAAAATAACTGGAAACCATGTGGCACACGATATTATATCCAGTTAAAAATTATAAAAGTGAAAAAATAAAAGTTTTTTACCAAATTCAAGAAAAAAGTTGTAAAATTCGCATATAATTTGAGAAATTCTTGAATTGTTAAAAATTTTGGATTTCATTCAAAAATTCTCAAATAATTCAGATATATATTTTTTTAAGTCAGCGAATTTAGTCACTACGATCAGAAACAAAGTATCAAGAATTGGCCGATACTGATATATGTCGGTTTTTTGGCCAACTGATATGTATCGGCTTTTTGGCCAACCGATATGTATCGATCTCGATACAATATCGGGATTGGTCTCGATATCGGCCACATGGAATCAATATGTGACCGTCTGATATGTGTGTCATGATATCAAGATCTATTGTTGGAAGATTGGGACGAAAAATGATCTCCATTATTTGATTCAAGGCAATCGATGATTTTTTATTGTGGTTGCAGAGAGAACGAAGAAGTGGTTGAAGGAGAATGAGATGATATAAAACCAAAGAAAATCTGACTTAGCACCGACTTGGCTTAAAGGGTGAAGAAGATGAAAGAGAGGTCTGTTAGTATTTCTTGTTTTGTTGTTAAAGTTGTTTTTAATGTTTATTTTCTTGCATTGCTAAAGTAGATTTGGCAAAGTAGTAAAATATATGGAAGATGACTTTATTTGCAACACATGATTTTTTAGTTTGATTATCACTATTATTATTATTATTATTATTATTATTTATTTTTATTATTAGGTTATGATTTTTGCAACCCATGATTTGGTTTCTGTAAATGATGGTTCCACCATTAAAATTACTGGCTGCTTGGAATCAGACGGTGGAAATCATTTTTCATTTTTTGTTCCAATCTTTCAAACAATATGTCTTAAGATCATGGCCTCCCTATCAGACGGTTAAATGTTATTCCACATGAAATACATCCCTAAAGTGACCTGAGAACTCTTCTCATAGAACGTCATGATCACGATTACTTTCAGGATGTGTGACACGTAGAATGAACATGTATGATATGTGGGACGTGGTCTCAATATCTATTGTGTGAAGGAACGAAAAACGATCTCCATCATTATATTCAAGTCAGTCCGTGATTTTAACGGTGGAATCATTAGTTGTGAAGACTGAATCTTTAGTTGTAAAAGTAAATTAGAAAGGATACTTATCCACCGTTTACAATATGTTCAAAGGTACAGAAATCAATGCATCAAGTTGCGTGGGCATCACTTTAACTTTGACCTATGATTTGAAAGGCAAAAAAATTTAAAAGATATGCTTTTTTATGAGAAAATTTCAGAATTGACATCTAGTTTTCACCTTTTCCATAATCGACCAACTTAAAGCCAAGCCAAGTTAAAATGTCGTAAATACCCCCAAGGTATGTAAAAGGTGACAAAAACTTAGGTGATTCTAAACATCTTAGCATTATTAACTGCTTTGAATCCAAGAATGAAGATTGTTTTTCGTCCTAATCTTCTACGGAATTGATCTTGAGATCATGGGCATACCATCAAACGATCAATTTTGCTAAAAAACGGGGATAAAAAAATGGGGAGCGATATCACTTCCATTAAAGAGGGTCAGCGCTCCTTAAAAGAAACGTCAATACTTCTCTAGAGGAGCCAGTGCTCCCTTAAGGGAGCATTAACACTCTAGCGCTTTTGTATAATGACTCCATCTTTTTTAATAAAATTGACCATCTGATAATACACCCTCGATCTTAAAATCAATCTCGTCAAAGATTAGGATGAAAAATAAGCTCCATTATAGGATTCAAAGCAATCAATGATGCTAAAGCGTTTAGAACCGCCCAAGGGTATTTGCAACTTTTTAACTTAGTTTGGCTTCAAGCTAGTATGTTATGCAAAAGGTGAAATTAGAGGTCCAATGCTGGAAAGCGCGAAACAATGGTGGTCGATTCCGAAAATTTTTCATTTCACACCATAGTTATTAAAATTGACATTTTTTTAAAGTATATTTTTATTGTACTTTTTTTTAAGAGACTTTGGGGAGTATACGCCCAGGCGCACAGGTCAAGTTGTGCACTTAGTGGCCAGATCACATTCCACATGACATGCTCAACCCAAAGCAAATCCTGTTTTGGGTTGATCATCCATGAGACATGTGATTTTAAATTTTATTTTTTTTAAACATTTTTTCCCTTTGCTTCATGGGTAAAAGATAGGGTAACGCCCTAAAACTTTGGTGCATTAATTTTTATAACTTTAATCATATTTTTAACGGTGGAAAATTCATAAAAAGAATTTTTTTTTTTTTGAATTGGATCTGATCTACCATGCCTCAGTTGCCGTTGCACCCAATCCTCGCGATGGATGCCACATGATGGCTACTTGATGTTGGGTGTAGAGAAATTTCTACCCTGGGCATATAGTCCGTGACTTTTTTCTAAATAACAAAATCGTACTTTTTTAAAACAAAACTTTGTAACGTGATTAAAACACTATTTTTAATGAGTTTCTATTTTAAACATGATTTTTATGAGTTTCTTCTTGTTTTTCTTAAATTATTCTAAAATATATGTGGACAAAAATTTCATGGGAATTGGTATCTATTCAAAATCTACTATTGGAAAAGTTTCTTATGGTGTTCTACGATATGTGCAACTAGTCACGTATAAGCAAATAGAAAGTGCTCTCTTAGATGGAGGAAGAATACGGAGAGCTATTTTAGAAGTTTTATTTTGAGGAGAAAAGGCTAATAAATCGATAATAAAGGGCCTAAAATCTAATAGAAAGTGCTTTCTTAGATAGAGGAAGAATACAGAGAGCTATTTAAAAAGTTTTATTATGAAGAGATAAGTCAAATAAATCGATAAAAAATGACTTAAAATCTGTTATATAAATCATTATAAACGGATAGGATTTTTTAGGAGACTGATTGGGTTAAGAAAGATTTTAGAAAGTTTATACACCAAAATTGATAGAAATAGAATTTGGTCATTCGTGCTTTTATATAGTAGTTAGATAGTTAATGTTGAAAATTGTTATTGAAAAGAGAAAAAATATATATAGGATTGACCTTTGGGAGCACATCACTCCTTAGATTATAAAGCTAGACCGAAAGGAACAGGAACGAAGGCAACCGACAACCATCATCAGAGGATATGATGGGAAGCGAAAACCAGAGAAGAGATCAACCGACACATTGATGTAGCCACGTTATCTAATGGGGGGTCCCAAGATCCCATCGTTAATTATTTTTTAAGGCCCTTTAAGGACCGAGTAGTTGGGCCTAACCGGTATTCATGAGGGACCCCATCAGAAAAAGCCTAGCTTTGTCACTGAACCGATACCACCGGGTTCGAGGATAGCACCTTCCTTTGCAACGATATCCGCTTTGCTATTGGCACCCCTTAGACTGAATGAGAGTAGCGTATTGGCGGAGGTGAGGACCCGTTCATCCAATCCAGCATACATTTTGAGTCCCCCTTTTATGATGGTGGCAGATAAAAACTGTCGCTATTAATAATAAACTGTTGCTATTAGTCCTATCATCACCAAAAACTGTCGCTATTAGTCCTGGTACTACAAAAAATTGCCTCGACAACAAGTGCCATTAAATCCCTTATTTTTGTAGTGTGAATTTGGGCACGGACAAATGAGAGACAATCTGAACCAGCGACCTAGTTATATGGTGCACACGCTATACTCATCAGCTGATCAAGAGGCTGAGAGCTCTTTTATGATTAGATTTAAACTTCATTTATATTATTATCTAATTCCAGCTAGTTTACCAAAAGGTAAAATAAAAGATGAGAAACTCATTTTACCTATAGCAAATTGGGTTTGATGAAAGCAGCGAATTGCAAATTACAAATTAGAATTTAAATTGAGTGAATTAGCGAACTAAGTAACATAGGTTTTACATGATCAAAAGTATACCTCAATAGATTATGCAGCTTGAAAATCTAGACCCATCTTATGATTTTATGCAAACCGAATTCGATTGGTCTCTCCAGTCTCCATACCCCTTATGCAACATGGGCTATCTATCCAATGCCAACTATTCTCTATATATCGTTGGTCTGAAGACCTTAGGCTTAAGAAAAAGCTCTTCCCATTCCACTTTTTTTAGCGAGATGATAAATATTTTTGACCAATCCAAATTATCCAAATGGCTAACATCATATGAATACCAAACAACTAAAACCTCATGCTCATTTGAGGGTTTAAACTATTCTTGACCTGATAATTTTACCATTGCTCGTACCTTAAGTAGGGTTCATATTTAAGTGCTGTAATCCAACGGTATATATCTTCCGACGAGTGTACAGTCTTTGGGCTTTAGGGTTGTCAATGGGTCAGATCAGATTATTGCTTGATCAGACCGACTTGGTCAAAATGGCCAGGCACACATAAACTTGACTCATTGGATTAAGTCCGCCTTGAAGAATTCATTTTGGCCTGTTCCATATTTTATATACGTAATAATATAATAGGTTTAGAAGATTTTTAGGCTGGTTCGTTTGATCTGACCCGATTTTTAAGTTGGGTCACTACGTGAAAATGACACATAAACCACACCTGCAAATATATAAAGAACTACTGCTTGGGCAGTAGTATAATAATCCACTACCAAAACCAGTGATTTATTATAATAAAACAGTGGTTTAATTACTTAACCCTCACCACGTGCAACTCTAACCCTCAGCACGCACCAAAACTATCGGGACCCTTCCAAACTCTTCTCTCTTTAAAGCTAGTCTTATTTCATTTTCCCTTTCTTGCCCACTCTCTCCCACTCTCCCACTCTCCCTAAATCATGATCCAGGCTATAAACCCTAGAAACAAAACCCGATCTAGGCTATTATAGCAAGTCCATGATATCGATTCAAGCTGGAAACCCTAGAAACGAAACCCGATTCAAGCTATGATATGAATAAACAATCATTCTGGTTGATGGTGGCATTTCCATTTTCTGACGAACCCTAGAAAGGTGATTCGATACGTTTACAAAGTATCAAACTCGTGATTCAAGCTGCGGTTCGATATCGATTCAAGTTACAGGCAGATTTTGATTCAAGTTGCACGAGATCGGGAGCCGGTGAATGTTGATCTAGTATTCTGATTCGTGATTTCGAATTTTAATATGTTCATAGATTTGAGATTTGCATTTTTCTGACTTCTTTGGGGATTTTTATCAATATATTTTAGAGTAATTCATATATTTGAGATCCGTTCTTCAATTTTGCTTTATTTTTTTGAATATTTAAAACTGATCCAGATTCCAATTGGTCCAATTTAGATCGAAATCTTAGATTTTCATTCAAAAGCCTAGCTGCTCGATCAAGCCTTATTAGGTATTATTATTTCATCTTAATTCATGGAAAATTGCACTATGGTTTTATTTTTTTAGATCTTTTATTTTATTTTTTTATTTTGATTTTGATTTTGATTTTGATCTTCTGTTGTGTTATCAGCTAGTAATGATAACAAAGATTATGTGTTTTCTGCTACAGATCGATTTTGATCTTTGGAGGACTGATTTTGATTTTGATATGTTGATTCGATCGAGCACTAGCAAGGACGCAGAACGGAGTTCGATCAAAGCGGAACCAACGTTTTTTCGCTAGAAGTGTTCGACACTGCCGTGATTCAATCCGACATTCATGCCATGGACTATTAACTCGCTACCTTGTAAGGTACTTTTTCCGGATCTCGTTATGATTTCTTTCAAATCATTTTCCTATATATATTCCAAAATCTTTCAAATTTTCAAATCATCCTCGTTCCATAATGGGAGAGTTGCATTGTTCATAATTTTGATGCCAAGATGAGCTCCACGAATCTGAGATCATGCACCATTACAAGAGCAATTTGTTAATATATATCATAATTTCAAAGGTGTACTCGTTACTCAAAATCAAATTGTATTCTTTGTACCTTGGTAAATGAACAGAGATAAACTTGTTTTCCAAGCATAAATTGCAAAGTTTAATTTAAATATTAGAGGCTGGTTTCAGCTCAATTTCTTTTGTTAGACGAAAAAATGATAGTTCTACTGTCAATGTGGCTTGCGAACTCTATTTCGAAACTTGTAATTATTTTGTAAACATTATATGGTATGAAATGTTAGACTATAAATAAGTGGTGATATTTGTCTTTTATTTTAGAATCACTTGTTGAGATCTATATTAAATAAAATTAAGTTTTGACCATATGATATGGCCAAAATCTCAAAATCCATTGCGTGTAAGATTCGGTTGTTAATGAAGCAACCTTTTTTTCTTTCTCTCGATTTTTTCCTAGCTATCATATTTTGCATGTCTATCAATCTACATATCCATAAGAGTAAAAAAAATTTGACCAGCCTCTGTACACACACTGACACTAGTAAATCCAGACAAGACCCAAGACATGGTCTATGGTTTCTTCTTATGCCCCTATGTGTGTCAGTAAATCCAGACAAGATCCAAAACATGGTGTATGGTTTCTTCTTATGATCTAAGGAAGACCGTACTAGGTTGATCTACACCATCAACGTGGCACTTTTCAATCGTTCATTCGAAGAAATGGTTTAAAATACACCCTAAAACACACTACTACTTGGTCCCACGTAGTCTCATACTACGCCAATAATAAATCATCATCATCTTATTGATCATTAACATTGCGTCTCATACGAGATCTAGAGGAAATATCTCAAGAAAGTCGCTTAGTAGGAATAGTTGGCCGACATTGCATCAATGGGTGAGGTCTGCTATTGCACACACACACACACACACACACACACACACACACATATATATATATATATATATATATATATATATATATATATATCGTGTTTAGATATTTAAATTGTTGGTGACTTGGGTCAATTTGGATTGAAAATTTTTTGTTAAAATAATAAATTAGGTCGCATGGGTGTCCCAAACCCAACCTGTAATGCATTGTAGTTGAGAAGCATTCAATTATGAAAGACCTTTTAGCCAATGATGATTAGCCACCGATGATAGTAGGATTAAAAACAGCATTAAAAACTTAATTTTAAATAATTTATTATATGTCGCTATTAGATACTGCTGTTTGTATCTAATCTATAGTGAGTGTCATAATTAAGATTTAGGAGAATTTGGTTAGAATAGAGACCCTTGGTTTTGTATAATCTACTAATCTATCATTCCTTTGCACCTATGGACGTAGCCTCATAGTGATGAACCATTATTGCTTTGTATGTTTATTCATTTTTTTTAATGAGACACTCACCTAAACATGATGGGGTCATGACCTCCCACTTATGCGCACATCATTGATAAATTCGAGCAATCCACCTAGCAGCTCATCATGGCATCCGCTCGCTTGTATTGCATGTTGTTGATATGGGTAAGTACTTAGAGATGTAAATCAAGGCCATTTGATGCATACGGATGGTCATGATAGTAGGATTAAAAACTGCATTAAAAAATCTGATGCTTGATGGCCATCTCGATACATCAGGGCAATATAATGTCCGAGGCCCTTTCAATGGCTTTGTTGCTTGCTAATGGAAACTTTGGATTCTTGGTCCAAGTAATTCATGGATGTCATGCTTTCAAGCATTGTTTGTCATGAGCATAGGACTAGGATTCAAAGAGCGAAAAGGAAAATGGCTCAGTTCACGAAAAAGAGTTAATGCTGCCATGCCATATCAATTGTGAGGTCAGACGATCTCACGTTCGTACATCTTCCTTAAGCACTTTCAATAGATTCTTGATAAGGTTTTAAGTGTCTTTCAAGGATGTTTATATTATGTCCTCGGAAAAATTATGTGAATTTAAAATTTTCGTATCTTGGTTTTGATGGTTGCAGGATCTCCTTAAATGGTGCAACCGAATTCTGTGTTTAGGTTATCATGTTTGGGCTTGCTTTGTCACTTCCACTTGTAAAAGCATTTATATAGAGGTCAACATTTGATTCACTCTTTTCCCATTTTGGATAAGTATAGATCGATATGATGGATTAGATGCCTTTACGTACTAAAATGGTAATTAGTTTCTAATACCCATGCTTGTGTTTTGCTTTGTTGACATCTTTGCCGTACCCTCAACCTCTCCACGAAATCCGTTTGTCTATAATGAAGGAAATTGCAAAGTTATGGGGAGTTCCAAGTTCAAGGCGAAACATTATACTCTTAAGAAGCCTATAATTGGTCATCTTTTATGATTATCTTTGTTTTATTTGTTTGATTGTTTTTGTTCATTAGTTTCTTTGCCTTTTATTTATTTATTTTATTGCAGAATTTTTTTGGGCTTGCAAGTTGACGAGTAATCCTTGAAGTGCTCAAACAACAATTTGGCAAGACACTTTATTTTTTTAAAAGCGAATCTTAAGTGATTGGAGCCAAAAGTGAAAGCAAGAGAAGAAAGTGACCAAGCTACCCGAATTTCGAGGAAGTTTATTATTGTAAGTTATATATTTATTTTTATAATTTTATAAATAGTAAATTAGCCCATGATTGCCAAGACTGAGGCAAGAGCATCTTGATATGTAGGGTGCCATGGATTCAACCTACCATACTGTGAATAAATGCAAGCATAACTCATCCGGTAAGTCAAAAGTTGACAATGCCTTTGCTATTTGATACGATTCAAGTTTATTTGGTAAGTAAATGTGAACAAGAGGGCACTCACATAGTTTTATTCTTTGTTATATTGTTCATGCTCGCAAGCGGAACATATTTCGCTTGGGCAAACAGGTTTATCGAAATGTACATATATCCATTCATTCCTCCACTTGCACAAGCGCTTTATGTAAGAGCCAACAAATGCAAAATAACTAAAGAGGAAGGAAATATACACTAATCATTTTCATGATTTGGTAATTAACCATTTTTGAGTGTGAACAATTTAATGTTTAAAGGCCAATTGGGAAGAAAAATCTAATTATATTAGATTAAGGAAGTGAGTTTACCCCCTATCAGGATTGCCGTTTACGTTTCTAGGGTCATGCTTCTGCATTTGTTTCCAATAAACTAGTTTCTTCTCACAAATAACTATGTTTCTAGGGTCATGCTTCTGCATTTGGTTCCACTTCCAAGTAATTAATACAAGACATGATATATTGAGATGTTTCTTGCATCCTCTTCTCAGTTTGTTTCATAGTGGCAACTTTTGTTACAACCATATTTGCAACAAACTGATGCAAGTGTTAGTGTGAAACTTTGGTCCTAATACAACAATGGGATACGCTAGTTAACATCGCACTCGTGATATTTCAAATTGGGATGAGTTTCAATTTAACCTCGAACTGATAGAATTTTTAAGTTTTAATAGTGGCATTTCCTCTCAGCCTCAGGTTGTATACCAATATAAATGCATTAATTCTATATCTGACAGGGGATCAACGGGATTATGCAATATGAACAAAGTAAATTGACACATCATGTATAACAAAATGACAGTAAAATTAATATTTTCCACAGGTTTTCTAATCAGTTATCAATAGGGCCTTATAAGCATGCTGTTATGAAGGAGTTGATTTGCATCAATTGGTATCACAACCATTTTTTTCATGATGAGGCGCATAGGTCATATGCTACTTAATCTGAGAAGGCATCTTTTGAAGAGAGATTCTGTCTCAATGATGTTCAGAAATCTTCTCGCATAGCTTTTTAAAAAAAAATCAAGCAACACAGTCAATTACTTGGTGAGTGTTATTGTTACTTGAAACCCAAAATGAACTGAAAACCAAAATTTTCGGTGTCAGTTTTGGTTCGGTAAATTGTATCTACATCCCTAGCAATAGCATAGGGTGATTTGTTACTCTTCTGGACAAATAAAGATCATAGATAAGTTGAATAAAATTTTAAATGCTTCCTTTCCATTTGGTTTGTTAAATTTTTATTTGATTATATATTTTAATTTATCAGAATAATTATTATTATTATTATTTCAGGCAAGACAGCATATTCAATGCCAAAGGATTTAAACTGTTGGTATGATGGGTGGTTCCCTTGGTTGGAGCTCTCAAATGTGACCGAGTGAGGTCACTGGACACCATCAACAGAGGCCTGGTCAGCCACCATTGAGGCCACAATCTCCATCAAATAACCATTGAGGACACCATCGTGAGTGTGGTCCTTTGAAGTTGTTGCTGCCATTAGATGGAGTATATGAAGTTAACCACCATCTGATTAGTGATTGGCTTTGACTGTTGCCTTCCTAATGCTCAATTTGCTCATGAAAAGATATGTAGATGGAAGCTTCTTCTTTTTTTAATATTTAAAACAGGTAGGAATAAATTATGTGCTTTTTGATACTGTCATTTTTTATTTTTTTCTTAGAGAAAATTATACAATTTTAAAAAGTAAATCTGGCCATTAGATTGTTTTGGTTCATGCACATGCAGAGTAGCGGCATTGACCTCAAATTGTGTTTTTGCAAGATTTAAAATTCGAATTGTATTACTGCTACTACTACCGGGTCGGGACAGGTCTAGTATAAACATGGCAGTGGAAGTTTTTTAATTGCCACTACTAGTTCACTACTATTGACAACTAAAAACTGCCGCTAATATCCTCACCGGCAGTTGTAAAAACTGTCGCTAAAAGAAAATAGCGACAGCACTAGTAGCGGCTGTTTTTATAACTGCTGGTGAGAATATTAGCGCGTTTTGGTTGCCGCTAATAGTCTTATTTTTGTAGTGAGGAATTTCCGTCGTAGCTTTATAATAATTCTACAAAGCTTACGCTAATTTACATCAATTTGAGCTAACATCCGTTACGGTTGTTCATTCTATTCTATTCAAAGAATTCCCGTTCCAGAACCATACGTGAGATTTTCATCTCGAAATAGAATTAGGTTTTCTCCTTTATTTTTTCTCCTTGTTGATCATGCCATCTTTTGTTTTAATGTCTATTTTTAATTTTCAGGAATAAATTCATTTGGCGCAATAAAGTCAGAATCATCTGTTGTTTTAGTTTAGCAAGGTTGAATTTTCCAAAAGTAGTTGTTCATATAATCATGTTTAAAATTTTGCAGGATAAGAAAGTTCCCTGGACAAACTGAGCCAACTATGAGTGCAATTTCTCTACACAAATCTCAGTTTTGTGTTGTTCTCAGTTTTCGTCATATAAACAAATCTCAAGCAATTTCTCTACACAACCATATAACATTTGGTTGTTAATTTGTAGAGTGCCTGAAGAATTATCCTCGAGAAATTTTCTGACTAAGCTTCAAATATAGAAAATGCAGGATATGGAGTATCATTCTCGTATCTACATTTGATTGTTAACACACTAGTATCTTGTTCTAATTATTGACACCTTAAGATACGAGTATCGTTCTCGTTGTCATCATCGTTAAAGGATTATGGTACTTTTTTGGATTAAAAGTGACGTTGAATATATTTCTTCAAATAGGATTATGGTACTTTTTTGGCAATTCTTCATTTTTTCATTTTTTTCATTTTTTGCAGGTGGACGCTTTAACAACCAAGCGTGGGAAAGATGGGGGATGGGTCATTGATGGCCCATTGTTGGCTTGCATGGCCTTGTTGATGGCCCTGCTTCTAGGACACGTGGCCTAGCAATGTAACCATCACCACACCCATGCCTTAGCCACACCCACAATCTAATTTGGCGTTTTCGAATTTTGTTCTAGGTCGAGGCGTCTACGAATAAGGTCGCTGACAAGTAGATGCCTGCTTACGATCTCCATGTAAGATTCTTTCTTTGCATGATCCATGTTCAATTGAAGGTACATACTATAATTTCTTCATTCTGACAGATTCAAATTTTTATTTTCTTACTTGTTCTTGATAAGTAATTCTATATTACATCCTGAACCAGACACCGATGAGGTGTTACTTTTATGACATTGGTTCGGAAAACAGGTATGTTTGCCTTGTAGGGTTTATGAGTTTCCCAATAATATTTTTATCTGAGTAATTTTTTTTGGTATAAAACTCTGCTCATTTCAATTACTCTTATGTACCAGCAAAATGAGAATGCAGTGGTGAAGGGGGCCACTATATGAAGCCCAACAAATCAGAGAGCTTGAATCGTATTTTTCTTCTCTTATATCTCCTTTACATGTTGGTTTTTTTCTTTTCTCTTTTCTAATGAGATTTTTCTTTGTTTCTGGTTATCTTAGCCTACTCAAAGAATTAATGCCCTCATCTTGATGAGAAATAAAGGTTAGAACTGAGCAGGAGGCTTTGCTTGGAGAGCAGGTAAGTCAACTTCCGGTTTTTATAGATCTGAATCTATTTGCATAGGGACGTTCTTTGTATCTGAAAATTTGGTATAATGGAACAATTTTGTCAAGATTTAAATATTTGGTATCATAGTGTGGTGAACTTGGACGATACCAAATTGTCTTGTAGAGTCTACCATGAACTCCCAGTCGTTTCTCCCAATGCAAAGCTTTTATAGATCTGAATCCCGGGCCTAGGAATCCCTTTTTTTGTATACTGAAATTTGGTATAAATTAGGAAGTTGGATTTCTATTACTTGATATTAATTAGGAGAAATTGCAGTTGGGCAAAACCAGCTCGGTTATCCTATACCAACTCTCACCCCTTGCTCTCACGTGTGTTTCTCCACACGTGCATAGCACGTGGGACCTGCTACTATTATATTAGGATAGCTGTTGTACATCTACATAACATGTTCTAGGAGTGTCAATCGGTTGGGTTCTGGTTGGGCCTTAAATTGGTCGGCCTATATCAGCCCTAAACCCAACCTTGTTCCGGACCTGAGTACAAAGCGGGCCAGGCCAGATTCGCTAATCCGCTTAATGATTCGAGCAAAGCCTGCGCCGGGCCAGGTCGGTAGTGATGGTAGTGTGCATTTATAATAGATAGATGGGTGTGCATACGTAATATCAAGTAATGTATACAATAATGATAGAAGGGTATTGGGAATCAAGCATGATAACCCTAACCTCTAATCAATCAACCTTATACTATTCCCTTGCTGAAGTCATCCTCACAGTTGCTGATGTAAGCATGATGTGATGCTAATGTTAGCAAGGACAAACCTTTGACTCCCAAATCCAAAATTTTTACACCCTTTGAATCAGAATCTGGAGTAGATCCATTTTTTTCCTATGTCCCGATGATTTGAGGTCCATACCATGATTTTTTCGAAGAGATCTTTGTCCCACAGCTGTTTCACATATTTCTAAGCCTCGGCTTATGATCAAAAATATGTGAAGTACCAATTTCTATTTTACTATTTTCAAATATAAATGTGCAGTTTTTAGATCACACTAAGTCTTATGAAGCACTCTGGGTCAATTTCATTATATAAATGTGCACACTAAGTCTTATGAAGCACTACCTATTTGTTAATTCAAAGACCTTTTACTCCTACATCTTAATTAGCCTTCCTATTTTAGACTCTTTCTATTTTAGTCGTGATTGAGGCTTTTAAAATGCTGATGTAATGCCAATTAGGTAATATTTGCATTCCATCTAAATCTATAACCATAGATTTAATTGTTTGGGAAGAAGTGAATCGGGTTGAAACATTAACAAATGTATTCTAAATTTCTAACATTTTTTCTAACTAAGGTTCGAATCTGATTTTGCAATAGAAATGTACCTTGATTTATGCATTTGGTATTGCACACTTGTTTTCGATGACAACATAACCTCTGAAACAGGTAAATATTGCAATTAAAACGAGCGCATCGGCCTTATTTCAATTTTGATTAAATAGACTCCATTTTAGATTAACTACTCGTTTCAATATGTATTGAGTAATAGGATCCAATCTAACATTAATATGATCGTAATTTTTATATGGCTTTCTATTGATCATTTTAATTTTTGGGCAATGAGCATTGATTTTATTTTCTTTATTCACTTTATTGGTGTTAAAATTGTACAAGTTGGCATGTCATAAGTCATTCGTAAGTTTGGCAATGGATTCACGGATTACTTTTTGGAGATAAATATTTCTAAAATGAAAAAAAAGCTATATGCACATTGAAGCAAGGTGTTGTTATCCATTCTTTAGGAGTTAAACACTGCATTTGTAAGTTAAACACTGCATTTGTACACACGTGTAACAATGTAACATTAAATTTTAACGTTTTGGAACAAAACCGGTACAAATTTCCATACTTAGATAATCTGTGTTGGGTTTCCTAGAACATATTGGGATTACGATTACGCACTTGTCGGGGTCCATAAATAGGAATTTGTTAATTCAGACCTTTTACTCCTACATCTTAATTAGCCTTCCCTATTTTAGACTCTTTCTAGGCTTGGCATCGCAAGAAACCCAATGCTCTTACTTGCGACCATCAAAATTTGATGCTTGAACTTTCATTCATTGGTAAATAGAAAATTTTCGGAGATTCGTTAATTCGAATAACTTCTACTCCCTACATATTAATTCTTAAATCCTCTCTCGAAGTAGTCTTCTCTATTTTACGCTCTTGCTAGACTTGGCATCTGCAAGAACCCCAATGTTCTTACTTAGTAGTCAAAATTTGATGCTTCAAACTTTCACTCATTGGATTCAATTTTGTTAATTCAAAGACCTTTTACTCATTCATCTTAATTTGTAGAGCTGATCTCATTAGTAGCCTTCCCTATCCGATACTCTTTCTAGACTTGGCATCTGCAAGAACCCCAATGCTCTTACTTGCGACCATCAAGGTTTCTTTGCTTACAAAAGTTCCAATAGCTTGGAGTTGATAGTGACTATCCGATGGGGGTAACCATTCTTCCAAGATCACATTAAATTTCCATGGAAATATCTAAATTGCCTTTTCATTTGTGTAAGTTAGATGACGTGTATGTTCTAGTAAATAAGAAAGATGAGTGTGGATCTTTGAGTCAAGTGGGTTTTCTCTCTCTCTCTCTCTCTCTCTCTCTCTCTCTCTTCAGTTGTCAACCTTTTATTGACTCTCACAGGAAAAAAAACCTTTGGAACATTCTAGTTTCTAACAAGGTACTTGTTCTTTGTTGGAAAATGGCTTGGGACAAGATTCTCACACTAAATCACATCAAAAGATAAGGCGGCTTCTTGAAAAATAGGTGTTATATGCCAAGATATTTGGCACTACTTGGTGCTTTCCGGATTCTCGTGCCAATCTTCTAGCAGTCGTGCTCGAACCCATTCAAATTAGGAGAGCATGTTCTTTGGAAGTTATTACTGGGCACTATCTTTTGGGGATGGTTGATGAGGATTTGTATATGATTTATTCTAGGATCCATTAGATTATGATGGAAGGGTGAATGGCAATGCCGAAGCTCTAAATGTTATTTTCAGATTAACAATCTTGTAAATATTATGCTTCATTTATTGTCGCAGAGTCGGAGCTCAAACACGGTACACTTACACCTCGGCGGATGTGTAGGTAACATCACACCGCTTTGGTTGATGCGAAGCTTAGTGCGGAGGGCGGAAGGACCTTTTTGATTGGTTATCAAAACATCTTTCTGGATTAAGTGACTCATCTGATGCTTTGCACCTATTGAAACCAGCTGCATCTGCTTTGACGGTATTTCTACAAAGAAATGTAGCGATGTAATATTTTTTGCAATGTAATTAGTGCGGATTGCTCATTTCAATCTATGTTTCTTTTTCCTAGGACAAATCCTCTGAGGTTCGCCAAGCAGCGGAAGCTTCCATTGGTGAAATTTTGCGAGTTTGTCAACAAGATGCAGTATGTGGTTGAGGCCTTGTAAAAGCTTTGGTTATCTTTATCCATTAGATTAATGGTGCTGCACTTAAATTAAAATAATGACAAGCAGGGCTCTATATTAATTATCTTGAACAATTAGCTTTATGTCATAAACTCGAAATCAATTTTCTCTTACTTGAGCCGACTTTGATCATAAACTAGGTCATGGGGTCCTTAGATTGTTAACTCTTTTTTTTTTTTTTTTGGAATAAAAGGATTGAGCATGTAAAGTATAAAATATTTGGTTGATTTGAAAGGTTGGATCATAGGTTGAAATGCAATATTTAGTTTGAATAAAAGAATTTGGCATCTATTTTATTTATGGATGTGCTTGAATATGAGATTAATAGCTTTTTTCTTTATATATATTTTTTAAAGCATTAAAATTATATTAAAAAAGTATTACAAAAAGCATAAAAATATTGCATTAAAAAAGCATAAAAAAATATTATTTTAAAAAATTTGCATAAAAATTGTCGTTTAATTTTTTTAAAAAATTTTGCATAAAGTTAACGCCTAAGCTTGTAAAAGGAGTGGTTTTATTTTACCATATAACGATGGTTTATGAACTTCATAAACCATTGCCTTGTATAGTGGTAAAAAACCACTCCTTTTTTACAATTGTTTAGCGAGTTTTTGAAAAAACCGTCAAAGACAAGAGTTTTTGAAAAACCACTATTTAAGGCAGTGGTTTTTTGGGCTTTTTCACGTAGTGGGTCAGGCATATACTCTAAGATCGATGTGCATCGTTGGGCTGGGTATGTACCTGTGTTGCACTGTCACAATTTTAGGCTCAGCTAACCCATCGATGAGCCTATTCGGGCTACACAAAGACCAGTCTTCCACTTGGACAACTTAGACCGGCGGAAAATGTATGCCACATAGAACCATATGGCTTAAGGGTGGGAAGGTGGAGGGTTTTATCTTAAACTAAGGCGAAGAGTGCTTAGAAGATAATAATCAATAATTCATTATTCCTCATTGTGAAATTGGTACATGTGATATGGCCTTTTACCTTTCCCGTTTTTGTGAGTACTGAGCAAGGGTCAAAATAGCAGTTTTGTTTTTGGTTTCGGGCATGACCGAAACCGAAAATTTGAACAAAAATTTTGACTGATAATTTCCTCTTCATATATACTTGGACCGAAATTTCAATTCAAATTATCATTTCGGCAGGGACAAAAATCAAAATGATTCAGCCGATAACAGCTGAAATTTTCAACTTCGGTACTGAGTAGTATGCATGTAATCCTATGTATAACAAAATGACTGACTACCAATCTCTTCCAACAAAGTAGTACTCAGGAGTAGGGCTGTGAATGGGTCCGGTTGGGTTGGGTTGTACCAAATTTTGGCTGCCCCTGTTGAAAAAGGCATATGCCTGACCCACCTGACACAGCCTAAAAAACCCCATATTTTTCATTGTTTTTTATATGTGAAAAATCGGGCCATTGGGTCAATGTTCGAGCCAACCTGATCTCATTTAACCTGAGCCGACCTTTTAGGCGACCTAACATATATCCAACCCGAAGGTCGGGTCGGATGCCTCATGTCAGAACCGACGCAACAAGTTTACGTGTGCGACCCCCTGACGGCCCTATGAGTAAATTAGAAAACCGGCCTGCAGTGTGGACCCGTCTCTAAAGCCCATAGGGGAACGCGTCAGTTACTGCCCTAATCGTTTGCTAAAAACCCTAACCCTTAGGACTAAAGATCACCTGTTTAACGTATAAAATTTATGAAGTTATATGATATAGTCATGACCGCAAGTTTATTATTTCAAAGAAAATGATAAGGAACAACTGAAAAAATATCAAATACCAAATGGTAAAAATCCTCTATCATCGTGAAAAATAAAGAGTATGCGGCTATATCATCTCACAGATATATATGAAAATATATGCGTTTAACAAATAACAAGGGTTTCACTCAAACCTAAAGAGCCTCGTCTCTATCTCTGGTTTGTTCATATAGGTTACATATTTTCCTTGTCTCAAACCTCCGCCTCAGAAAACCAGAAGAAGAAGAAGAGACTTGGATCCCTTAAATCTGCAACTAATTCATGGGTAAGATCCAATTTTTCACCCTCAATCACTTGCAATATCTACTAAATAATCATGGGTACCAACCATTTTTTCTTCAAAATTGTTTAATTTTTATTAATTTTTTTTATTTGCAGGGAAGGTTCATGGATCGTTAGCAAGAGCAGGGAAGGTTCGCGGGCAGACGCCTAAGGTGGCGAAGCAGGACAAGAAGAAGAAACCCAGAGGAAGAGCTCACAAGAGAATGCAGTACAACAGGCGATTCGTCACCGCAGGTTTCCTATTTTCCCACTCTTGTTTTTTTTCATTGGTTTTTAAAAAAATTAATTTTATGGTTCTCATCCTTTTTTATTATTTTTATTTTTTTTCAGTTGTTGGATTCGGAAAGAAAAGAGGGCCCAACGCATCCGATAAAAACTGATGTCGTCGTCGTTTCACAGGCATAATTTTCCATTTCTTTATCTCTGAGGCAGTCTTTTTTTGTTTTAGGAGTGATGAAGTAGGTGTTAGTACTTTTATTTTAGTTTCTGATACATTTTAGTGAACCAATGGATGTCTTTTCATTTTTGTAATTTTAGTAACAGCTTTTTGTAATTCTATTTCTATTATTTCCCTTTTTATCTACAGTAACTATCAATCTATCAGTTAAAAATTTAGTTTAGCTTGTGTGTTTTTGTTGTTCTGGTCTTCTCGGTTGAAATAATTGGATGTGTTCAGGGGTTTGATTGAATCGTAATGGTGATAATAGTAACAATGTTTGGTTTTGGCAATATTTCAGTCCGATTCAGATAAATTCAGAGAGAAATATTCGAAGATATAAAACAATATAAATAAAATAATTTGGATTACAAAGAAATAAAAACATTTATTAACTTATTTAAAATTAAAAATTATATTTTTAAGCAATAAAATAGGTATATTATATAAGCCACAATCCACATGAATTATAAATCAACGATAATAAAAAAAAACCAAAGAGGCATTTGCCCAGTTGGTACACTCCCTCCATTGTGAGGGAGTAGGTTATGGGTTCGATACTCGTCCTATCTCCCACCCTTGTCTTTATACGCAGTTTCCTTGTCTTTACAAGGTGTGAGTTGGGTTCTATTAGTTAACCCTTACCACTGTAGTTGGTGCTCCCTCACACTGCTATGCAACTGTCATATGTTAATGTATATGCTTGTCTGCTCCTCGGTTCTCGAAGCTATGAAAAAAAAATAATAATAATAATAAAAAGAACATTTCAAAGAAATATTAAACTATGAATCAACTTCATAAGTTATAACATTCCAAAATTTCACTGAAACATAGGAAAATTTTGGGAAATTTCAGCGATTCCTCAAAAGTTTTAGCCGAACCGGTTCGGGGAAGTTTCAGAGAAGCTGATGATACTTAGAATTATAAAAAAAGTTACTCGTATTTTTTTACTAAATTAGATCCAACTGAAAATAGCTCCAACTGTTAGGAGTCACACATTACTATGTTGTGACAAGTAAATTAGATCGAACGAACTGATTAAAAAAATCGTACTGTTGAGCTATCCAGCATAATTGGCAATGTAATCGAAATCTATGATGTGGCCTTTACTCCCTGATCATATAGTGTGATCAGAATCTGAATGCCTAATATACTGTGATCAAAATCCAAATACGTAATTGGCAATGCATATGGTAACAGATGACACATTCTTCTCTTTCTTCTTTGTGCTTCTATCGTTTAATTCTTTTTATTGAGTATTGAATATGCTGATAGTGTATATATATATATATATATATATATATATATATATGGGGAGCTATTACTTACACTCACTTCTTAAGTGATTGCACCGAAGTAAAAAAAAAGATTGTATTTTAGGCCTTATTTGATAACATGGAAATGTAATTTCATTGTGGAAATGAAACTTAGTTTCCAATTGTTGTTGTTTGATAGCTATTTAAGGAGATGAAAATGAAATTAAGTTGTTTCCATACACCAAATCATTTTAGGAGGAAATCATTTTAACCCTTCAAGTGGTTGAAATTGAGTTTCTTACTAACAAAATAATAATGTTTTATTATTAGAAATCTAAAGTTACTTGTAAAAAACCTAAAAGCAAAAAGAAAATAAAAAAATTGACTATTAAAAAGTAACTTCAATTTTTATGACCAACATACCAGTGCGATTACTATGACCACTACATTATCTAGATCATACTCTTTTCAGCTAATATTTGACTTTGGTCAAAGTTTGAATTTTAATCAAACTTTAATTGGATTTATAAGTTATATAAAGTTTTGACTTTTGATGAAACTTTGACTACTGAAACATGATAATAAGTTGTAAGTTAGTAATATATTATAAAAATTTTAAGGGTCAAAGGTTGACTTAAGGTCAAACTTTGACTTTTAATTAATTTTTTTAAATATTAAACTTAGACTAATAATTTGATGACGAAAAAAGGATACTGCCGTATTGATGTATAATTTGATATTAGATTCTCAATTGTATTAGTCAATAGTTTGAACTCTTGTCAAACTTTGACTTTTGGTCAAACTTTGACTTTTACCCAAATTTTATTTTTAGTCAAACTTGAAACCTGCTTATAGATAGGGTCTATTACTATATAAATTTATATCGTATCAGTACAATTTTTTCTTGGTCAAAGTTTGACTTTTGCTCAAAGTTCGATTTTTCATAAAATGTTATAAATTTTTATTAGTGAAGTATTATAATTAAAAATATCTATCATTGTTTTCATTTATAATTTGAAAATACATTGCCTCATTTTTATTAGTGAAAGTTTGACTTTTAGTCAAAACTTAACTTTTATTCAAATATTGACTTTAGTCAAAAGTTGAGAAGTGTATCTTGACAGTAAATAGTGATTATTACTATTGTTATTTATATTTTGGTAATATAAATTTTAATCAGTCAAAGTTTGATAAATATCAAACTTTGACTTTTAAACATAATTTGATTTTTTTGAACTTCTGTATCCTCAATGAGATTATCATTTTTTTAATTTATTACTTTCTAGTACGTTATCAAATTTTATTTTATATTTTTTTTATATTTGGTCAAAGTTTGACTTTTTTAAAAGTTGATAGTCAAAGTTTTTACTAGTGTAACCTAGCGATGGATATAAATACTGTTGTGTTAATTTGCAGGTTGGCGGTAGATTGTCGAATTTTTTATTAGTCAAAGTTTTGACTTTTTAAAAAAATTGAATTTTCTTTCAAGTTTAAAAATTTTATTTTGTTTCAATATATAATACATTCTAGCATTTATTATATAACTTTGTATTTTAGTCTTAAAAAATTTTATTAATCAAAGTTTTACATTTAGTCAAAATTTGACTTTTATTAAAAGTGAATATTTGATCAAATTTTGACTAGTGTAACTTAAAGATATATATGAATATTGTTATATTAATTTATAATTATACTTTTATAACTTGTTGGTACATTACAAAATTTTCTTTCGGTCAAAGTTTGACTTTTATAGAAATTTAATTTCATTTCAACGTATAAACTTACAGTAGATACTAGAATTTACGACTTTGTTATTTAACTTTATATATATTTTTTTATCAAAATTTTAAGTTTGGTCAAAATTTGATTTTTTATTTGAGTTTGACTTTTCAAACTTTAACTTATGTAACTTAATAATAAATAGTGATTACGATAGTATTAATTTGTAACATAATAGAATATCATTAGAAAAATTATTAGTTAATATTTGACTTTAATTATAAATGATCAAAATTTAAAAATTCATTTTCAAAGATACTAATCAAACAAGAGAAATCAATTTCCAATGAAATTCATTTCTCAAACACACTAATCTAACAGTGGAAAATCTATTTATGGAGGAAATCATTTCCTTAGTGGATAAGATTGACATGAAATATATTCTTCATCATGTGATTAAATAAAGTTAAACGCTATTATTTGATTCAGTTGTTGACAACAATAGATCATATGAAAAATATATCATTTTGCTCCAATCATATCTACTAAGGATCTATAGGTCATGAACTTTAAATCAGATGACCTAGAGTATGCTTTCACATGTCACATGTCCCTCAAATACAAAGTCTTTCTTTAACCTCAGTGCAATCACTTAAAAAGTGTGTGCAAGTAATGGCTCCCTTATTGAATGGTCTTTGATCGATCTTGCACCCTTTCAGGTGGCATTGGGGTAGGGTGGCACCCAATTGGCTTTGTTGTAGGGTTTAACCCTACAATGCTGGTGAATGCGTCCAAGCGTAGCGATATTTGTGCACCCAGGCTATATGGGTGTGACACGTAGCGCATTTTTGTGAAGTGATGGGTGACATGGGGCCCACTTTACTAATTAGGTTGTGGGCGTAAGGTAGTGAAGCGCTGATACCACGGTAGCGAAGCATTGACACCCCAGTAGCGAATTACCGACACCCCCTTAGAAAAGCGTTGGCACCATGGGCAGTGAATCGCTGACACCGTAGAGGCGTCGGCGCCACAATATCGAGGTGCTGACGCTTCACTATGGAGGTGCAAAAAAAAAAGGGGTGTCGGTGCCCCGTTACAATACTGCCTACACTTCAACAATGCCATTGATTCTCTCTCAGGGTGCCGACGTTTTTCTATCGGTGTGCCGGCGCTTCGCTTCCGAGGTGCTAGCGCTTTCTTATTGGGCGCCGACATTTTTTGAGTAAACTATGTCTGAAAAAGTAAGTCTGACACTTTTTTGAAAAATAAAGATAAGAGAAAAAAAAGTGACTTCTAAAAAAGTCAAGAATGATGGCTGAAAGGGAATATAACTTTTAAAATATTTTAAAGTTTTAACTGTAGTTAGTAAAGTGGGCCCATGCCACCCATCACTTCATAAAAATGTGTTATGTGTTGCGCCTATATCAATAGGTGAAGAGATATCTCTATGCATGGATGCATATCCTCCACCCTAGAGAGAGAGAGAGAGAGAGAGAGAGAGAGAGAGAGATATGTGAACCTCTTTCTCTTCATTGTAAGATTAGCATAGTCCACACACTAAAATGCCAATATTTGTATTTTGGTAAATAAATGATATGGTGGGGGGAGGGAAGGCTCAAACTTCGGACCTTAGGTTGCAAACTTGCAGTATGTCAACCTTGTGCTACAGGCCGAACCCTGGCAGCATGCATGCAGCATTTATGTCGGTTTGTTCTATGTAGTGGTTGTGTTTTCTGTTCTTTCTGGAGCTTACTTCTCTAAACCAACATGTCCTGTATAACGTACGTGAGCTGAGTACCACCACTGGTACACGGACCAATTTCAATCCGTCTGCATGGTCAATACATTTCAGAGATGTTACAAATCTACAGGTTTCAAGGTTCAATCGTACAGATCAGTGCAGGTGGTCCACGCCTCATGTGCCTAATTCAAACTCAGTCCTTTTGTGATCATGGAGCAGTTGTTACTAAGGGTGGCACTAGGGCCTGCCGGTTTAAGGAGGGTTCGGGCTTCACCATAAAGCCCGCATTCTGGGCTTGGCTTATCACTTTAATCTCAAAATTTAAACTGGATGGGTCGGGCTTAAGTCCGTTGGGCTCTCTCATGGGGTCCAATATATGATGAGAGTATATTTAGTTTCACTTGCAAACATTTTTTGAAAAGAAATATAGAATTTGTAATTTTGGTATCTAGACTTTTGAGATTATAAAAGTTTTTTCTAAGTATTACATAGAGGCCTGGGGATATGGGTTGGAGTGCATGGTGGACCCATGCATTCCAATCAGGAGGGGTCCATGCATTCCATGCATATTGGGTTTTGAAACATATACCTAGAGCATGGTTTGAAAACTTGGATTTCGGAGATGTCTCAGCTAGCCTTGAGACCGAGACGTCTTGCATATCGTCAAGACGTCTCGGGGAGATGGCATGAAATGGAAATAATTCAAATCATGATATTACATCACTAAAATAGGCTTTTGATCTTATACTATTAAAGAATACTTTATTGTTAGGTCATGTGATAAATATTTGAGATAAATCTAAATAGTCCAAGCTTTTCATTATTGGAACATATCTTAGTTAAATAATCAAAGTTATAAATCAATTGTTTATCGTCTGATCAAAGTCCTTCAATACTAGCGTTAAAAAATAAAAATAATAGTGATATTTGAGTGCATAGATTCGCTATAGCTAGGCACAAGATCATCACATAAATAGGGTATAATAAGATAAATTAGCATTGTGCGTATAAAGAGAATGAGTAATAAACTTTTAATGGTGTCCGAGTCTATCATTTTATATAAATTATAATATAAAAATAGTATTTATGAGGTTGCACCTCGGAAGGAATCACAGCAGGATATCATCTCGCTTAGGCATGACACGCGAGACGTCTCATCTCGGACTAGAATAAAAATCATGATTTAGAGCTATTTTATAAATCTTCAACTAATTTATAAATAAATGGGTTGGGCTTAGGCTCTGAAGGTTTTTTGCAGATTGGGCGTGGGCTTGGGATCATAAGCAAGGTATCAAAAATTGGCCGATACTGATATGTATGGGCAATACGTATCGGTTTTCGGCCAAACCGATACGTATCGGTATCGCCGATACGCTTGGTTTCAACTGAGACATTTTATTTTTAATTTTTTACAAAATCGACCGATACGTATCAGCACCGGGCAAACCGATACCCGAGACTGATACCGATTTTAATACCCTGATCATAAGCCTCCCAAGTGCTCAGGCTTGATTTCGATCGTAAGCTCATTACAAGCTTGGTTTCGATCATAAGCTCATTACAGGCTTGGGACAAGGTCCAATCTTGACCCATTGCCACCCGTAGTTGTTACTGCCCAAGAATTTGAAAGCCGAACAAGAATCAAAATTTCGGCCGAAATGACCGAAATTTCGGCCGAAATTATTGGTTTCGGTCCCCACCGAAACGATAATATGGGACTGAAATTTCAGTCATTGTTTGTATGGGATTGAAATTTCGGTTTAAATTTTTGGTTTCGGTCCCCTCCAAAACTGAAATGAAACCCGAAATTTTGATCCTTGAAGCCGAAAAAGTATTCAGGCGGATCTCCCCAGCTATTTGAGGGTTGCATCATACATGCATGAAAGATAATACGGTGGGTAGCTACAACTTGTTAGTGAGATTTGCATCGTGACACATGATTAAAAAGAAAGGCTTCGTTAATTTTGAGATTTGTGTCACGTGAAACACCAATTAATTCATCTGATTTGAAGATTATGATAGATCTCTAAGGCCAAAAATTCACACGAAACACGATCTATATCATCTGATTCAATACAATCAAAGGCCATCATCGGATTCAATGGTTGACACAGACAAATTAGATGATAGAGACCACATTTTTTGCCAATTTTTGGCCTCAAAGATCTTTCTATCATTGTCTTCAAATCAGACGGCTTGGATGGTATTCCACATGGCACAGATCCAAAAATTAAAGTCTTTCTTTTTAATCATGTATCATAGTACTAATCTCATATGCAAGTTGTAGCTCCCTAATATTATTATTATTATTATTATTATTTGCTCCTTCTTTTAATTATATCTGCTCTCCCGACTTTGGGTGCCAATGGGCAGGTTTAAATTCAGGCCTACCTGATCTGTAATGTTCCAAGGTTCTTCTACATTTAAGTTCAGCTTGATTGTTTTGAACACTTTGGGTTTGGCCCGGGAATAGTAATGTAGGGCCGAACTAATAAATACGCTATGCTCAAAATTGTATCATTTGAGGTTTGGCTAGGGTTCAACCCATTTACATAGGCCATATAGCATAACTGCACAATTTCTATTGGGTTACAGCCAAGAATCTTACATGGTGTTCAACCAATTTTAGAACCCTTGAATTTAGGTGAGCCAAGTGTCAGACTTTGGAAGTGCCCAATTATTAATAAGCACATAAATCAGCAAAAATAAACTTTTGATATTTCATTGATTTTGAACTAAACAATATATATGTATTTAGAGGGAGATTCAATTAACTATCATAATAGATGATGGCATATATTAAAAAAATTTACATCATACTATGCTTTGAGAACTTATATATTATTTGCTCCTCAGGATTTTTAGTGAACCACAAAACATCCCTATAACCAACAAGAGTTCTAGTATACAGCAGCAACGTGAAGCATGTGATCCACGAGTTGTGGAGGCAGATACGCTGAGAATTTGATGCTACTAAAGGTTGCATATATCCATCAACCTAGACTTTTTAATTGATGGGTTATAAGCCATAGCCCAAAAATCACACCCAACCAGATGATTTCGTTTGGGTTAGATTTTTGAGGCTAAAGACCGGCTCTTTCATTTTTGGCTCTAGCGGAAAACTGCTTTTACATTTGGCGCCTTATTTGCTCTGAGGGAGAGAGCTGTTTTAGGCAAAGATCAAAATATCGGCCAAAATTTCAACCGAAAATCGATAATTTGACTGAAATTTCGGCCGATAATTTCAATCTCATACAAAATATTACTGAAATTTCGGTCCAAGTTATCGTTTCAGTAAGGACCAAAATCGACAATTTTGACCGAAATTTCAATCATTTCGGCCGAAATTTTGATCCTTGGTTTTAGGTGATAAAACTGCTCTATGTCAGAGCAGGCAGAGAGTTGTGTGTGCACTTATAATAGCTAACGCATGCAGCTGCAGTTTGTATTTGGATCTCTGCTCCTCTTTTCAAAGAATTTCTCTACAATGAGCCAAGGGCTCATTGCGGATTGGATTCATCCTTAGATAATGAGCCAACTTAAAAGCTGTGCAATTTGTAGGCTTCTAGATGTTCATGGATTTTTGTGCTCCCTAACTTCTTTGCACGTCTCAAGCTCCACTTGTTGCACAGCTGACAAGACAGGGCTCTATGTCTTGGCTCATTATAGACAAAACACATTTCCAAATCAGGCAATGGAGATGATATATAGTATCTTCTGAACCATGCTATTTTGGGGCTACAACCCATCCTTTATCAGACGGTTCCAGTGCATTTGCATCCAAGAGAGGGTAACTAGAACCAAACCATGTAGTATGGTACTCTGCGCACCAGTTTCGTTCATCTTATTTTATTGTCAAAGGTTCCATGTGGACTACATTAAACATCCCTTGAACACCATTTCTTGGTGGTCAGGCCCATGGTTTGGAAGCTTGGATTTCCGAGTTGTCTCGGATAGCTCCGACACCGAGACGTCTCGCACCTCAGCGAGACGTCTTAGCAAGATAGCGTAAAATGAAAATAATCTTTTGAATGATCTTACACCATTAAAATAGGCGCTTAATCTTACACCATCAAAGAATACCTCAGTGTTATACCATTTTGCAAACATTTGAGATCAATCTAAACAATCCAAGTGGGTGTTCATGATTTGAACACATCTTAGTTAAAAAATCTCACCAATTAATCAATTGTATACGATCCGATCAAAGATCTTTAATATTAGCCATTAAAAAATAAGAAATAGTGATATTAGTGTGCATAGATTTGGGCACACCATGATAGCCATGCACAAGTTGATCACATAGATAGGATGCATTAATAAAAAATAGCATCAGGTATACAAATAGAGTAAATAATGCACTTTCGATAGTGTACAAGCCTAACATCCTATATAAACTAAAATATAAAACTAATATTTTTTATGATGCTCTTTGGAACGTATCACACCATCATCTCGTCTCGTTGAGGCGCAAAATGTAAGACGTTTCGGGGCAATATTTCAAACCATGGTCATGCCCAACCTAATACCCACGTAAGCATCTAATTCAAATATAAAAAGAATTCAACAAGTTTTAGTGTCACGACCCGAAATTCTACCCCATCCCGAGGGCCTAGAATTTCGAGTTATGACCCGCACATATCCCGGATATGCTAAGCGGACATACACCTAATTAGAGTTCTCGCGCAATAATGGTTCCACAAAATCCGTGAAAGCCAACATACCAAAGTGGAATATAAAATAATCATAAATGCTGAATAAGTGTAATAAAATCATAATCCGCCAATAAAATGATAATGAAAGTCGGAGACAAATCCGATAAAATAAACTATAAAATCCGCAATACTAGTATCAATAAAACTCAATACCAAGTCCACAATGATCAGTAACTGGCACTCGAATCAAGATCAGCACCGTAGTCCTCCTGATATGCCGCCCTCCAAAGGCTCACGGTACTCAACGCCTAGGAATCAATGAAATCTGCAAGATCTAGATGGCCCTACTCCACCGTAATCAGTAGATTATCGTGGGATGAGTTTACTCAGTCACGTAAACTCAGTGGATACACCACCAATCCACCCCATACTACTCAGGTGCATTGTGGGTGCATCTGGTGAGTGATAAACATAATATCTCAAAGCAGATAACAAAAGGAAGACAAAATCACGTGCATATCGTAAAACTCATATCATATCATAAATGCAAGACCATGATCTAGACACTCATATACTAACATGCCTTATCATATTTCATAACATATCATACCATGTATTATTATCATTCTCGCACATACGATCGCATCAACAGAATTCAATATATTAGTGAAATCCTAAACGACTGTGCGAGTCTTGCTCGAGCTACTATGGAGGGTCAACATAGTATCATACCACCATATTATAACGCCTGTCATACTCATACTCCACCACCCAGCCAATGGGGAGACATAATGGCCAAACTCACTCATAACGCCTTTTCGTACTCATAATCTCCCAGATCCGTCTTGGTGAAAGACGTTGTTGCTTTACGGCTACGCTGAACCAGACGCATCTGAGACTTAAGTTCTTTATCTTTTCTTTGGCCTACACTGATGTCTTATTATCGCATCAGATCATAACTTATCTTATCTCATACTCATATCTTATCATACTCCTATACTTACTCCTATGACAAACTATAGTGAGGCAACCTTCCTAATTCACGCTTCCCAAGAAAAAAGTTAGAGTAACGGATATGTATCGATGATAGTTTATACTACTATAGAGGTGTTGCATCCGTACATAGACGCCAATATTTCGAGTTTCACGTGACCGTAAAAGAAACCTCACCACAGCTAAAGGCCCAACGCCCGATTCTCGTATCATATCTCATATTTTATCCTCTCGTATTAAAACTCGGGGTGATAGGATCACTGTATATGCCACCGTGTACAAAGTTACACTGAATTCACACTCACTCGACTCGTCATGGGTCCCATTCCACCATGAGTTATAAGGCATGTGAATACGGTGTATTCCTCGCTTCGATACCATCTCGGCGAATCACCACGCCCAAGCATAGGCATGATCTCATACACTCTCGTACTCATGATCTAACATATTCTTAACTCGTATAAATTGATTAAGTTGCAAATACAAAAATATCATACATACAGAATGGTTTATACTTAGATTTTGATTATGCTTATACTTATATTTATTTACATACCACACTAATATAATTATAGAATAGAGTTATAAGTGTGATTTCGATAATCGTAAAAGTCAGAGTTCGATTTCATAAAGACATCGAAGTTCTAACACTTTGTATTATCGAAGAGGTCGCGTTGAAGCGATAAAATTGATATATATATATATAATAATTAGATAATTAAATTAAATAATATTTATAATTATTAAGTTATGATTTATCATGACCATCGATCGAAAGACCTTACAATATAATATACATAAGAACTTTGGTCATGATATTTAGAAAATAATATTAAATTCGAATAGCCTTGATTCATTCAAAATTAAATCCGACTTGTTGCTCTATTTTGACCTCTAAAAAGTCAAATTCGTGAAATGACTATTTCACACAAAGTTGTAAAGCTCGCTGTCTTCTTTCCAATGTCGCAAGAATCGCATTAATCCGAGGTTGGAGTAAAAAGTTATGACCAAAATACCAGGGCAGGTGCATTAATGGTCGCGAGGTCGGGTTCATGGACGCGAATTCGAGTTCGTAGCCGCAAGTTCGGACTTGAAACTTTAAGTTTGTGCAATCTATTATTTATTTAAATAAAATAAAAATATAATTTAATTTTTGGGCTTAATTAATTTTAAATAAATAATAATATAAACTTGCAATAATAATATATATTATTATAGTCTTAGTAGAAGGATAAATTTATACTATATAGATTTAGAAATAAATAATATCAATATGATATTATGTCAATTAAGTTAATCTATCAAATTTATAAGTATTAAAATTTAATTAATTTCTGAGCATAAAGAGAAGAAAACATATATTAAATATCTGAGACTAATATAAGGTAGAATATTAATGACTCAAACAAAAGGAATTTTTGAAAAGAAAAGAAATAACATATAGACGATTTACAAAATATATAACTTTCGAGGAAAACATATATTAAATATATAGATCTATTAATTTATGAGATATTTGGGTTTAAATAAGATTTTAAACCCGTCGATCTTGTGATCGAACGCATCCTACTGTGACGGAATCGAGAAGAACAAGATGGATTGATGGGTACCCACCTCTTGAGCGTGAGCGGAAGATCAACGGCGATTCGGGTTGAAAAGGTCGATTAAAGGCATCGACTAAATCAAGTCTCGAGAGAGAATAATTTCTTATTATAAAGAGGAGAGAGCTTTTAAAGTTTTATTTATAATGGTATAAAATTTTAGGTCAACTCTAATTAACACTTTTTGTAGGAGATTTAATAGAATAGGAGATTTTTACACGGAATAAGAATTCATATGTAACTTCGATAGCTTGAGAAAAGGTTTCGTTCCAGTGTTTTACGTAAGCACCAAACCAATTGGTGTTTCTCTCCCGAAATTACAATTATACCCTTTGACTTGCTTGATCAGTTAAAATGGGCATAACTTTTTATATTCTTGTCAGAAGTCGTCAAATTATATATCGTTGGAATCGTATCGATGAGCACTTCGCAATGAGTCTAATTTTGATATGGGAAAAATTAGAAATTTTATATTTTAAAAGGTGGGTTTCGATTCTGATGTGGAGCGTTAGCACAGTACATAGTGTGGTGCATCATCTAACACCGTTAAAATAAAATCTAAAAATCTGGGTTGTTACATTTAGAATGTAGCCACTGTTAGCTACATGCTTCTATTTCTCTTTCTGTGTTGATCTAATACTTGGAATAAGACCTTGCTCGAGTATATTAGCTTTGTTTTAATGCAACGGCCAGGCAATACAACTAACAAAAGTTTAAAATATCTTGGGAGTAAGAAAAACATCAAGGAACTCCAGAAGGTGGCTCCACCATCTTTCTCATTTCAATGATAGTCTGGTGATCAGTGTTGGCATATTCTAATTGAGATTTAAGGGAACTACGTACAGCCAGCCGTCCATCTGAGGTTAATCCTCTATCGAGGCTTAGGACTTCCATATAAAATATGGCTTGAATTTTGCAGATAAGATGGCACAATTGATGCGTTTATTGCACTAACTGAGATTACTTTATAAGCCCACTGCAAATAGATTGGATAAGGCTGTGACGATGATGATAACTGACAAATATATGAGATTAGACTGTGATGATGATGATGATGATGATTGGCATAGTCTTAAGAGTATTTGGGGACATGTTCACTTAGTTGAGTTTTGACCAATTGTTTTGGCACCTCTTGGATGGATCGCACCTTCAAATTCTCGTCGAAGAGATGAGTACAACACTGTGATTGATGTCATTGTTCTATTGACCATTACTCAGTCTCCATCTTACACCATGCAGCCTTTGAGGATGATCATCAATCATACAATAAGAATTGGTGAACGTTTGCACCGATGGCAGCCCATCCATGGGACAAATCTTGGCGAATTTAGATGACAAGTTCAATACTCGCCGCAGTGTAAACATTCAGAGTCTGCAGAAAATCAACAGATCCTGTTTCCCCCCATATGCATTCTCATGTTTCATGATCACAACCACCTTGATAGCTTAGTCAATAACTGTTTTTGCTGCATGTTTATTGCCACGATAACTTCCTAAACTAGATTGCAGGAGATAACATACTAATTTCCTGATCCACAATCACCCATAATCTCTTCGATTAAAAACAAAAAATCACCAATAATCTCCACAAGAACATGACCCTTCTGTGAAGTGATGGAACCTGCTAACATCCCTCACTATAATTTTCCTGCTGCAGATTAGAGATATGTATTTAATGGCATTGTGGCAATCACCACATACTCTGAGGTTCTTAAATATCCGTATAGGAGTACCAACAGGAGTACTTATCAGTCCAAACCCAACGGCTAGTTTCTCGCTATGGTAACAAAGCAACTTCTCTTTCTCTTCTTCATCCCCGTCATGTAAGGAAAATCCAGTCTGCGGTACATACCCGGCCTTCTTCATCTCCAAATTCAAATCATCAAGTGCTTTGTATATGAGCTCTTTCTTAGGGTGTGTCGAGTCTCTTGCACTGAAAACATGAAAGCTCTTTCCAACTTCGATCCAACTTAATCCGGGAAACTTTCTCAATCCTCTCTCTCTCATCACATTTCTTATTTTAGATGCATCGCCCCATCGGCCCACAGCCGCAAACATGTTTGCAAGGAGAACGTAGGTAGCATGGTCTTCTGGGTCCAATTCAAGAAGGCACTTCGAGGCATGAATACCCAATTCTAGATTATTATAGATTCTGCATGCACCAAGAAATGCCCTCCATATCAAGGGGTTAGGTTCTAGGGGCATGGCGGTTATGAACTCTAACGCCTCTTCTAAACGACCCGCACGACCCAAGAGATCAACCACACATGAGTAATGGTGCAACACTGGTTTTATATTATAGTCTGAAGACATAAGGTTAAAATAATGGAGGCCTTCTTCGACTAGTCCAGAATGACTACAAGCACAGAGTACGCTCACAAAGGTTACCTCATTCAGGTCGAGACCCTCCCCTTTCATCCTCTCAAATGTTTCTAAGGCTTTTCTCCCTTGCCCGTGTTGTGCGTATCCATCGATCATGGCCGTCCAAGCTATCCTGTCTCTTACCAAGAGCTTCTCGAACACCTGATGAGCATCCTCTATAGTTCCACTCCTCGAGTACATGTCCACAAGGGCACTAGCTACACAAGTATCGGATTCGTGTCCGTGTTTGATGATTTGAGCATGGACTTGCCTCCCTCGTAGCTGATCAGCGAGTTTAGCGCATGAGATCCCAGCACTAGCTAACGCAAAAGGATCAGGCTTCACACACGATCTATGAAGGGTAGAGTAGAATTCAAGCGCCTCTTGATCAAGTCCATTATAGGAGAAGCCGGCTAGTACCGAAGAACACGATATGGCATCCTTCTCTGCCATGTTTTCAAAAACTTTGCAAGCATCTTCCATCTCCCCACTCTTGGCATACATATCAACGAGTGCACCCTCAACATGGACATTCAAAGCGTGCCCCATTTTGAATGCAAGAGCATGGAAGCAAGCCCCGCACTCGCGAAAGTCCGTGCAAGCAGCTACCACATTAGCAAAAGTGAATTCATTGGGAACAAGTTCAAATTCTTCTTGCATACGTTGGTAGATCTCGATAGCTAGCTCGGGTCTGCCAGTCTGAGCATACCCACCAATCATCACGGTACACAAAACCACATCCCGAATAGAAGATCGGTCGTAGATTGATTGCGCACTGTACATGTCCCCAATCTTTGCATACATATTGGTAAGCGAAATCCTTACGGATACATGCTCCTCTAAGCCAGTTTTTACAATGTATCCATGAATTTGGGATCCCTCTTTGAGGCTCACTAAAGAAGCACATGCCTTTAGAACACTAGTGAAAGTGTATTCATTAGGTATGAAACCCTCATCCAGCATTTGAACAAAGAGTTCAATTGCTTCAAACGACCGGCTACCATTCGAGTAACCAACAATCATGGAAGTCCACGAAAATGCATCTTTCTCGTGCATTCTCCTCAGAACCTCAATTGCGATATCAAATTTTTCGTTCTTCGAGTACATAACAATCAAACCACTACTAACAAATTCGTTTTGGGCCAAACCCATCTTCACTATCGACCCATGAAGCTGAGATCCAAACCTTACATAACCAGAGTCCGCGCAGCATCGAAAGACACTTCCAAAAGCGAATTCATTTGGTGAAAACCCAGAATTCAGCATTTCAAGGAAGAGTCCAATAGCTTCGTTAGGCCTCCCAAGATGAGTATAACCGGAAATTAGTGATGTCCACGAAACAAGATTTCGTTGGGACATTTCATCGAACAGTTGGCGCGCATAAAAAATGTCTCCAGATTTACAGTATCTGTGAATGAGAGTGTTGGAGGTGTAGATGTCATAGATAAGACCAATTTTGGTGAGGTGGGCATGTAGATTCTTGGGATGGAGGTTAGTAACTGGGGTAATTGAGCTCTTAAGAGGGGTGAATTCATTATTACTTACTCGTTGAATTGGGGTTCTATGAGGTGGCGAATGAATGGGAATCAAAGTAGTGGCCATGTTACAAAGGAACTCGAATTTGTTCGCTTTTCTACTTGTACTTCGAGCGTTGGGGTGTGTTTTGAGTTGATTATAGGTGCATGGAACCTGCCCCAAGTGTGGTGTACTTTTATGACACAGTGGAAAGAAATGTAATGAAATTTTGTTGCTGGACGTATGCTCAACCTGACCTGGTGCACCCCCTGATGATATATGTGACGCCTCAGAAAGCTACCCAGCTTAATCTTTGACTTGACCCGATCAGAGCCCAACCTGACCCAACAGGTGAAGTTTATGATATCAGACGGGTCAGATATCGGGCCGACCGGACCCATGACAGCCACAGGTATTCGTAGTATGCTATTATTGAAGGCCAATAGAAAATCCGAAGTATACGGTCCAGATTTTCAGTATAGCCGTACAAGCTAACAAACCATGTGGCCAGCGGTCCAGCGCAAATGCAGCAAACATCTAAAATAATTTAGGGCTTCCATAAAAGAAAAAACAAAACGCACCATAAAATTGGGTATTAAACCCGCATAAAATTTTATCTTATATCTGATTATTACAGCACATGTTTATTACTTAGAGACTATGAACTAGTATCTGTGGTTGTAACCAGTGAAAAAACAAGAAAACTTATATTTGCTTTACAAGGGATATATTCAGTAAAAAAGAAAAAGTTAAAAAAGAGACGTTAGTTAGACAGCGAAGAAGCGGGGACCACAAGCGTTGTACCAGCTGTGTGGCACCAAACGGAAGACAACCTGTCACCACCCAGGCCATCCAAATAGGGCAACTGAAACATCGGACGGTCAGAAACTCCCTATATTTCCACGGGCAGTTCGGGCAGCTGCCCATAAAACTCTCTATAAAACCCCCGTTCCGGTCACCTCTGTATTCCACAATTCCTCTTTGCATTTACAGAGAGGAATCGTAGACTGCCAATTTCTGCTGCCTCTTTTTCCCAAAGAAAAAAAAAAAAAAAAACCCTCTTCAGATCTTAGCAATGGCGTCTTCAAGTATGAGAATCTCGGCTGCTCTTTTGATCGCCGTCATCATGGCTTCGATGGCCATGGAACGGGCCTCAGCAGCCGACGCTCCGGCCCCCAGCCCTACATCCGACGCCTCGGCGGTGTTTGTTCCCACCATCTTCGCTTCTGTAGCCGCACTCGTCTTCGGATTCTTCTTCTGAAAAATTACTCTTCCAGTGACACAGAAATGGTTTCAGATTTCGCTTTTTAGACGGCGGATTTGGGGAAAACCATAAACGGAGATTATATTGCTTGACTTCTATCATTGTTTTGTTTTATTTTATTTTATTTTATTTTATATTTTCGTGTTGATCTGCTTGTTTGGATTGTGTGAATGACGAGGAGGAAGAGGGATATGTGATGTATGAAGATTGTGTTTGAAATTTTTTTAGTCGATTAGGGAATAAAATGTGAGGTTTTTTTTTAATTTATCTTCCTATGTATCCATGTATATCTGTGTATGAATTTGTTATTATGGAATAAAATTCACATTTCTCTCCCATTTTTTTTGTTTCTCTCTCTCAATATCTGTTTACGGGCACTGTTTTCACCGTCTGATCACCTATTTTTAGCGTTGTCTCGATTTTTTTGAATCGGACGGCTACGGAGGCGTATCGTGAGGTGGGCCCATTCACATTGAACGATTAAGACGTTGGTGCAATGGCCATGTGCTCCAATCGGTTCCAGTTGTATGATGCATGAGTGTGGATCACTTGTAAGACGCATACATTTTACGAAATTTATAAGCGATGGTCACAAATGAGATTGAATCATATAAGGCTGTAAAAGCACCTTCTTATCAATCAAACATTGTCAAAATCTATTTATCACGGATTTTGGAGTCAAGAATAGTCATCTTTTGATAGGATTCGTCTGCTCTAGAAAAGCCTTAAATCCGACTGCAAATAGTGAACCACGGCCCTATTTTTGGACGGTGTGGATACTTCCATGTTCTGTTGTCTCTGATCTATTGAAAATATCTGATTATATACGTGGCGGAAAATATAATTTATTGAACTGTGAGTGTGACAGTTTATCGGTTGGTGAGACATACCATCGAATAGGCTGACGTACCATCGAAGAGGCTGACAGTGATAGAAAGTCATTGTCAGATAAATTTCCCTTTTCTTTACTAGCAAGGAATTAGGGGCGACCCTAGCCGTCTGATCAGCACACTTTTTTCTTATAATCTGGGCAATGCTTTATCAACCGTCCAAAAATCAAGATCGGGGTTCATTGGCCCGTAGAGAATGTTTCTATTGGTGTAATTATTAAGGTCGGTGTGGAATATGAAGATTGGAGAGTACCCGACCTTCGAGTGGTAAACTTGGTGGCATTTAAAAGAGAGCGCAACCAATCTTAGTGGCAAATTTCGTTTTCGGTAATATTTTAGTAAGCGATTTATTTCGAATAAGATTTGAGAAAAATTTAAAAAGTTTTGAAAAAAATTTAGGATATATAAAAAATATTAAATCTAAATTATATTTAAACTTTATAAAAATTTTATATATTATTTAAAAAATGATAAAAATTATGAAAGATTTATTAATTTTGATGAAATTACGGTAAAATTTTAACAAAATTTTATTAATTTTGTCGAAATTAATGAATTTTAGAGAAATCATTAAAATTTTGTCAAAAGTTTCGTTCGGCCCCTCTTCTAATAAATTTTAGAAAATTGTGGAAAGATTTGTCAATATGCAACTAACCTGTTAGAGTTTTTTTATTTTTAAAATTTTATTTTTTATGGCCCTTCAAATCAGGGTTCGCAGGTCACGTATCAGGCTATGCACTTTGCAGTAAAAAAAGAAAAAGAAAAAATAATAATAAAATATTGAGTGTACCTATCAACAAAAGATGCCCAAATTTTACTTGGAGTACTCAAAAGTCATTTTATGCCAACTTAAGCGCCATGATAACCATGATAACTTTGCCAAGGCCAACCAGGAGGGTACCTCAGTTGTTTGGGCCGTGGGTGTGCTACTCGTTAGTCACCAATTTTAGTCTCCTCAAGGCCAATAGAGCATTATTTTATCGTTAGTTTTAAGGTTCCTTTGGATTAGTCAAATGCACGCAAGCTGACCTGAACACTCATAAATATTAAAAAAAACCTTTGCTATAGTCACCTAAGTTTATCTCAGAAAAATTTAAAGGGTATTTTTTCACCTTTAAAATATTGGTCAAAAGTGTAAAGTTTTAATTTTTTTTTTTTTTTTTTTTAATATCTGTGAGTGTTAAGGCCAGCTTGCGCACACTTCGACTAATCCTAAGAGACCCTAAAACTAACGATCGGATAATATTTCAGTGGCCTTGACAGAATTCAAACTAATGAGTAAAATTTCAATTAATCAGAATCCAGCCACACTAAAATTTTTACATTGAATTTATTCTCTTTTTCCTAAATCTTAAAGGAATGTGTAAATTCATAAGAGGATGGATATAACTTGTAATCACGTGACACGTGAATTAGGTATTGAATGCAAAACTTTGTTCGTGTGTTGAAACACATGCTCTCATTTTCATCTCTCTCAAAGAAAATAAGCTATTATTAGGTAATTGACATAATTGATAATTAACTTGGTAAAGTGTGTAGCAGGTAATTGACATAATTGATAATTAACTTGGTAAAGTGTGTAGCATGTGTATCGTCTCATCTGTGTGACATGTTCTTAACATCTTCAACTTAAAGATAAGATGAAAAACGATCACCATTTCAAAATTAATACCATCTAGAATTAGTGAAAAGGAAAACTATATAAGGTCACTGTACGTATCTTTTATTTTAGATGGTAATGGATTACGTTTGAATCAAAAAAGACTGTTTATTTTTCCAATCGTTTAGAAAACTAATCTTAAGGTCACGAGTGTCAAAGCATATCAACTATGACAATTAAATATAGCACAAATCCTCAAAAGTGACCCACGTATGACGTATCAAAAGGTTCGGACCCGCTCTAATCAAGTACCTAATACTAACTCTAATTTCAAAGGAAGGTAACCTTAGGTTAAAAGGGGGCAATTTTCTTTCATAAGGTAGCCTCCATAGAATATTGCTTGAGGCTTCATGAGCCTTCCGTTTAGCTTCAAAAGTTTAGGGAGCAACTGCCCCGTGTATCTTTGGATCCATATATACATGTAGACGAATGAGTGATGGTTGAGTGGTGATATGTGCGTGATACAGTAAAATCTTTTTGTGAAGTGGAGAGTGGTATATTAAAATATTTTAAAAATTATATATTTCCTTTCGGTCGTCATATTTGACTTTTTTCTAAAAAATATTACTTATTTTTTTAGATATATTTTAATAAAAAATGTGGGCCCCCAATAGCGAAGCACTGATACCCCGATAGCGAGGTGTTGGCATCTCGCTTTTTTTTTTGCACTCAGATAGCGAAGAGATGACACTCCGATAGCCCCATTTTTTTATTTTTTATTCACTTCAATAGCAAAGCACTAATACCTCGATAGCGAGACGCTGACACCTCGATAACAAGGCACTGGCACCTCGGAGAGAGAAGTACTGACATTTCGATAGTGAGGCGTTGAGACCTCGATTTTTTTTTTGCACAACGATAGCAAAACAATGTGTCACAAAGTCACTCCTTTCGAAGTGCATTCGCACGCGGCACCTAACTTCCCAAACTAGGTCAATTTGTCTCTAATACCAATTATCAAGGGGGCGCAGCCCGACACCGGCTTACACGCTCATGCAGCGCCTCGATACCTCGTACAACGAGGTCAGCCTAACCCTGATCAGCTCTAATACCACCCGCCTAAAGGACCGGAACTCCCCACATGGCTACCTTCTTCCAAGGCTTACCATTCCATCGCATTGTGCCCCTTACGATACACATGCCCGTACCTCTATGCCTCATTTGGTCTACTCAAGATTCAACCTCGTGTCATGCTTAGTACCTCGCCTCGCAACAGTAGCACACAGCTCCTTATGTCGTCTCATTCCAACAAGTCTCGCAGACATATTGAACCAAGCCCACCACCGTGTGTGATCCTCGTAACCAACACACAAGCATTATGGCCTCAGCCAATGTGCGCAACCGAGTCCCACGCAACCCTCGAGTGTCTCCCTCTTAGCCGACCCAAGTGCTTCGCGACGCATAATCCGGAGTCATATGACAATCTCACATGGGTGACACAAGACACTGCTTCCGAAGCAATGCCCAAAGTCCACCCTTTTAAGCTTAGGAAATTACTATGCACCTTCTATTGCCACATGGCCCCTGTATGTAGGGAAGTAGCTCCACAGCTCCCCTCCCCCATATATGTGTTAAACATCACCTCAAGTAAAATGGTAGGAGAATCTGAAACGTATTGGTTTGACATACCACCATGGCACACAAACTCCTTCCGTGGCACACAAAGCCCATGCAACCTCAATCACGCCTCTGAGTCAGTACTCCACGCCCATATACGTTTAGTCGTCACACTAGCACATCACCTAGCTCGAGTCACCATCTACACTACATATAGGGAAGACGCACGCGACGCAAGACTTGCTGGCCTCCGTGCTCATGCATTACACACCTAGCTCCAAGGCCCACACGCCTTCCTATTAGCCAGCCAACCAATCAGCTTCAAGGCTCTTACGCCTTCCTGCTGCTACTCAGAGTATTGACCTCGTCACAGCTGGCACCCCGATAGCGAGGCGTTGACACCCCGAAAGAGAAGCATTGGCACGCCGGTAGCGAAGCGCTGACACCCTAGTAGTGAAGCGCTGACACCTTGATAGTGGAGCGCTGACACCTTTCTAGTGAATAAGAGGTGAGTTTGTGGAGTTCTAACACCCACGTGATCAAGCAAAGGGTATTTCATGAAAGTTGATGAAATTCTGATACTCACGTGATCAAATAAAGGGTATTTTAAAAATATTATATATATTTTTTTATAAGATAAAGATAATTCTAATTAAAACGTGATTAAATGATTATAAAATAATACCTATTATTTTACAAAAAGGTGTTACCTATCGCGCCAATATCAATAAGCGCAAAAATATGTCTGCACCTGAGCGTATTTTCCCTAACCTATATATATATATATATATATATATATATATATATATATATATATATATTTAAAGAGGTATTATAGGTTGAAACGTATGAATGAATTGAAGTCTTGCAACTCAAGATCAAGTGACATGGTTTAAAGGGAAGATTTTATCTACTATTATATATATATATATAAAAAGGGATTATAGGTTGAAACGCATGGATGAATTAATGTCTTGCAACTCTAAGATCAAGTGACATGATTTAAAAGGAAGTTTTTATCGACTATTTTGCCATCGAATACCTTGGTCAAAATTTTTTTTTTGGCACGAGTAACTTCGTGAATTATTTTGGACTGTAAATATAGGCCATTTCTAATTTCATTAATCCATCTGATCATCGTTGAGGAAGTTGATAAAGTTGTCGTAACACCCGATCTCAGCCTGGTTCGAATGCGTGAATCATTTATGTATTTCAACAAGTATCCTCCATCTCTCTCCTCTGACTCTCTCTCTACATATATATATTAAACCTGACAGTTTAATCATGGTCTTCACATGGGATTAGAAAAGTTTCTGAGCTTCGTTGGCATGGTTGCTTTTGACATAGACGAAAGGAGCCAAGGGTGGGCCCGACATAGCAATTACTGCAACCATGTTCCCTTCCATTTTCAAATAGCCCTCCCCAGTTTGGGAACTCACCATCTTCTTAATTTTTGGCCACTCAAGGAACAAAAGAAGCCCCATGAGGATTGCAACCATCTACTGTAAGACGGTCAATAGGGCCAGCCCCATGAACCCGTCTGGCCTGGCTCTAAAATCTTAAAGAGTAGGATTCAAAATGGGGTAAGAGGTCCAAGCAAGGGCTTCATATTCAAAAGCCCCCATATGTTGGATAACAGTACAAAATTTACAGTTTATCAAAATTATAAGATAAAAGAAGAAAATAAGAAAAATATGAAAGAAAGAAGAAGAATACAAGTGACCACAATCGATTACATTTTTTACGGTTTGTTATATTTTTCCGATACAAAAAGTGTATAAATAATATTACAAATACAATCGCTTACTGTTACAATTGATGTGTGATAGTTATCAAACAAATAAGGTTATCTCATCTTGTTGGTGGTCACCTCATGTCTATGAATTCCATCATTATCGCATCCCGCTCATCTTTGAGTCTCTCGGAGCCGGTGGCTCACTTGATCTGATTTTGAAAAAAACAAGTTAAAAATAAAGAAAATATGAAAAAAGAAATCCACATAGAGTATAAAAGGCCGGAGAAAAAGTGAGAAAAAACATCCTCATAGAATATAGAAGGCCAGAGAAAATGTGGGAAAAGACATCACGTGGAATATAGAAAGCTAGAGAAGATGTATGAAAGGACATCACGTAGAGTATAACAAGCCAAGAGAAAATATAGGAAAAAGCATACATATAGAGTATAGAAGCCCAAAGAAAATCCAGAAAAAATGTGGGAAAAGATATCTACGGAGAATATAGAAGGCTAGAGAAAATGTGAAAAAGACATCCACATAGAATAGAAAAAGACCATTAATACCAAAGTAGAATACTCACATCTATTAAGCAAATACCAAAGTAGAATACTCATATCTATTAAGCAAATCAATGTAAAAAATGCATCCACATGAATAAAAAGTCATCTCTTACTAAATGTAAAAGAGATGAAAAAAAAGAAAAGAAAATTACACGAGTCAATTTCATGTAAAAAAGATGAAAGGAAAATAAAAAGTTTATGCATAAACAATGTTAGGACAAATGACCACAATTGATTACATTGTTTACGATTTGTTAATACAAAAAGTGTATAAATAAGATTATAAACACAACTACTTACGATTACAATTGATGTGTATAACTGTTTACGATTACAATTGATATGTGATAGTTATCAAATAAGATATATTCTAATACAGCTCGTATGCTTAACCCAATATGTTGTATCTCCGATAATCAAATTACTCGAGTTATACCTCCTAACTTCAGCTTCTATTGATGCACATTATTTAAAAAGTCAATTTAATGTGACATAATTGCAGTAGCTCGAGCCATGAGATATAGTCTCATAACTCGAGCGAGCAGACCATTAACCATATAAGATATATGTCATACCTTTTAGACTCGAGGCTAATTCCTTAGAGGCTTGATCAAGCATTATGAAGTGCAAAGAAAACCTGAGGCCCTTAGGAAGCCTGGCTAATATAATTTCCTATATCATACATTTCAATTATTGAAGTAGAAAGGCACACAGCTGATCATATAATTATATGCCACGTGGATGAGCGGTAGATGATCAGGCCATTGAGAAAAATTAATGATGAGACAACACATTCACCCGGGAATGTTCAGCCATCCTGTACAGCAAAACGACAGTGCCCCACTGTATATCCAGGTCGTCCAATTGATAGACTAATTCCTTAAGTAGTCCCTGGGCAAAAAATTTGTTGATATAACAATTTGTAACAAGCCAATTAATTTTATCATAGAAAGAAAGGCTGTTGATCGTGTCCGTTCAATCAGTGTAATCATTTTAAAATTGAATTTCTCTACAGTGAGCAGTCTCGTTAGCAGCGCAGTGAATGGCCCATAAGACACGGCCTTTAAAGAGCATATAAATCGGTGCACATCACAAACAACTGAGCTGTATGGCCAACTCATTGTCTACAATCCTAGACAATCTTTTAAGAATAATGGTTTAATCTATATTTTTAACACCAAAATGATGTTTAAATAATCCTACATCATTAAAGTACACTTTACTATTACACCACATGACACACATTTGTAATCAATCTAAATAGTCAAAGTGGCAGTCCATGATTTGAGCATGTCTAAGTAAAAGAATCACGCCCGACAGTTCATCATTGGAGCATGCAAGCAGACGCGAACCATCTGATCTGTGAACTTCAACATCGGCTGCTAGAAAATATGACCAAGGGTGCAGATTGGATGATTCAAATCTTGCAAAAAGGGTCCACTGCGGTTCAATGCACAAACTATCACCTTGATGGCTTGGATTGCTCACATCTTACACCTTTAATCGCCAATAAATGACGGTCCAGAGAGTACGGTTCATTCTTTTATTAGCTTTGAGAGGCACTTTCTTATGTAGAGATAGCATGCACAGGCTGTTCAGACCCCCTCCCTCTTGCATGAGGTGCGCTGCCATTGTCTCTTTCACCTTTTCCAGGTTTCGTAGCAAGGATTTTTTGATTGACAGAATTGGATCTTGCCTCACTGTCCCACCGACGAACAACCGCTCCATCTTATCTGTAGCCTACAAGCAGTCATTGAGTTCACTATATAAATTTCAAATTTACATGGAAAATGTCATCATTCACCACACTTCCAATGTCCAATAAGAAACGGGTTTTTAGTACTAGCTCAACGAACCGGTTACTGCCCACATGGGTGGTCCATATCATGATCATTTATGCAAAGTGTACGGAATTAGATTTGGCCGGGTGCAAGTACTGTAATCAGTTCCATCACCGTATAGCAAGAAACCAAAAAGAGACCAGAACTGCGAGAAATTGCCCAAACCAGAAAGGGCCATTAAATTAGACTTACAAAATATAATGTTACATGCACGGAACTACTAATACACATACAAGTACATTGGCAGATCAGACCTAAGAATCCTGCATTTTGCGGAACCTGGTTTCTTACATGGCTGTCGCTTTGATCTTAAACAGGATCCCCGAAGATACATTAGTAGTATATTTTACAACATGCCAAAAATCAGGCATGGAAACATCTTATTCTGATCTCTTAAAATTGCTAGTTCTTTCCAGGTTCTCAGAATACTCTCTATCGGCATAATGCAAAAGCCGTCTCAGTCTAAGAAGCATGTCACAATGGAAAGGTAAAGCGGTTCGCCTGTCCAAGTATGCTGGGCTCACTGTCAGCCACGACAGAGCATGGAGTTCAGCAGTTATGGATTCCAAAATGAAATGAGTTTCTGACTCGTAGTCTCTAGCCTCTGAGCTAAAACTCCGACCTTGCTTGCTACTACTTCCCCGGACCAGCTTTTCCTGGATACTATTGTTACCTCCGTAATAATCAACTAGGCTGACAGAAAGAACCGAAGGCCATTCTTCTTTCGCACCCACCGTAGGATCTCTCCTAACTGATGGAACTGCTTTTGACACCACAAACCCCGTAGATAGGGGCATGGCAGACCCTTTGCTGTGCAAGAGATGTGCAAGGGGTGGAGATTCCGCAGTGAGGCAGGTGGGAAGTTGCATAGGTGTAGGAGGGAGATAGCGGATGCTGGGAGAAGGGATTAGGATGTAAGAAACCGAAGTTGAACCAAGAGACTTTACAGGACTGAACCCTTCCAAATAGTTTATTTGACCTACGCTGCTTCCACTTTGCGTTCCTCCCCCTGCAAGTAACCACAGAAATGTTGAGGATGTAATAACTCCCGATGGGAACAATTAGTTACGAGACACATCCATCTTCTATGCTGATCTAAGTGAACCTAAACGCATGCAATCCTTACTCAACATGAACTAATATATTGTAACCGACCGTTGTTTTTTTTCTTGAAAATGGGTCGCCTTATCTGAACACGTGGCACTAGTTTTCATTGAGTGTGTCACTTGATGCTAATATCACAATGTTCCGATCTGTGGTGTCAAAGATTGATTGAAAGAACATCTCTAATCGTGTGATTAGGGTCAGTCACATGGTTTTGAATAAACAGCGTTTGACCAGCGTTTGACCAACCCTACTCACAATGACGGTGATTTATTTCAAAGTAATCTTTGATAACACAGATCTAAACAACGTGATCTTCCCATCAAGTGGCACAGTTGATGAAGTCTACTGCCATATGTTCAGACAAGGCGACCCATTCTCTACTACAAAAAAAAGGGGTTCGGTAACCATATTCCACTACCACTCAATGGTGTTAGATTCACTTTCATAAGTAGCTTTGACATAAATGTATTATAGTCGATACGAGCTGAGCTCATCTTACATGAGGCCTTATGAAAGCAAAAAATTATGACATAAAACACAATGTTTGGATTCACTTCAATTATTGCTAACTATTATCATTCGATTTAATTAATCAAAGTTTCTTGCCTGGTTGGTTTGTAAAGCATGCTCTCAGAGTCAAATGATAAAATGTGCATAAAGTGAGGACAAGCAAAACTGGTTCAAGAAACCAAGGTATCAAAACTCGGCTGATACCGTTATGTATCGGCAATACATATTGGTATCTCCGGAAACCGACACTGATACCACACCAATACAGGAATTGGGGAGCTATCATTATTGGTATCAGTCTCGGTGATACTGTCACGGTATTGGCCGGTACTGTACCAGTATCGATCGATGCGGTCACTTTTCTTACTATTTTTATTTTCTTCAAAAAAAAAGGTTTCGGTATCAGCGGCTACATATTGGTCCAATGGTCGGACCGATACCCGACACTAATACCAAGTTTGATACCTTGCTAGAAACTGTAAATGAGTTACAAAACTAATTGCTTGCCAAGGAAGTGAGTGTATTACACAGTGCAGGGATATGGCAACTTACCCGTGGAAGACATATCCGCCGGATAGATAAGATTTAGAGAATGATCAATGGAAATTCCAACTAAACTGATGCTCTGCACCCATTGAAACAACCCCCTTGAGGAGTCCACTGCAGTTTGTCCACCTAAGAGTTGCTTTCTTGTACTGGTTTGCCCTAATCCACCTTTCATAAAGCTAGATGATTTTGACTGAGGACTGTATAAAGAAGGGCTGGGTGAGGTAGGCAGGTTTCTCTCCTGAATCATGCTAATCTCTTGTTGCTGCAACGAAGCTCCATTACTGCTTGAAGAAACTCCATCAGGTACAGATCTTCGTAGCTGAAGGGGCCACTTTTTTACTTCATTTCCACCAACGGCGTAAATAGCTTTCTGCCATTCTGTTCACAGCATTTTTTCCCCGAAAATGTTAGCTTTACTAGATAGATCAAAAGTAAATACAAAAGGCAGAACAGGCTATCCAAAAAAGTACAAATTATTCTTTTGCTAAAGTTGTAATGGTACCTTGGCATTCGAGCTCGTAGAAGCATCCAATCCGTGTAATCACGATATCCCTTGGTTTGATGGTACCAATGTCAGGAGAAGAAGATGATAATATTATTTGACAACCTTGGTGCAAAACTTGTACAAATAGAGATTGGAGGCCTTTCGTATCTTGCCGACTACTGATGCCACCAAAAGGAAATATGTGACCATCCAGCAATTCTCCTCTAGAATCAGTCCATATGCAAACTAGCCAACGCCAATCCTCAGTCCATCCATAACAACAATGAAGGCTTGCGATCTTTTGATGGTTAGATCCAAACCCATCAGGCTCTGACCGATCAAGAAGAGAGCTTGATCCAACATCCATACTCCCTGATGACATTGAACTCTGGACATAGCTCCCGGGACTATCATCAGCTGCAGGCCTCGAACTTGAAGATTCTGATACTGTGTTACCAAAGATTGTAGGTGAAACTCCGCTCTCGGCAGAACCGGATTCGGCCAGTATAAAAAGTGGTTCGAACAAGTAGCGGACATCATCTTGAAGAGATGCTTCTCCCGGTCTTTCACAGTTTAATCCTCCGGTCCTTGATGTCTGCCAAGAATTATCCCAATTGCCAGGCCTTAAGCCAGAATCAAGTTCGCCTTCTCTTGGAAGGGGTTGCCCTGCCATCCGAGGTGCAACACAGTCTTTCCATAGCCCTGACATGGTAGAGGTCATATGCATCATCGATGGTTGTGATCTACCACTGACTGTTGATGACTGACCAATGTCGTTGAAAAAAGCCCGAGAAATCCGCCGAGCCTTATTGTAAACAGTGAATGCAATCTCCTTCAAAACAACAAGTTCATTAAGCGCTGGTCTACTAACTCTAAGAATGGCTTCTACAGTCACAATCTGCAAGACCAATTTGGGAGTACTAAATCCCGACAAGGTTAGAACATTTGATATCGATGCTTCATCCAAAGCGACAGAGCTGCTCAGAGCCTTGCCAACTTGGCCATGCAATAAGGATCTTCTCTCTTTATCTGATGAAAAAATAGTTGACCCAAGGGCAGCACAAGACTCGATCACAGTCTGCAGAACTGCACTGGCTTCAGGAAAGGGGCATACAACATAGATCACCTAGACATATCACCAAAATGGTAAATGAGACTAAGGCAATGTATTCAATATTGACGATCTTGGGGTTTGCCTTTTTTACCATGAAATAAGAAAATGAGGAAGAGATGAGAGGTTAAATGGCTTTAGCAGAACAAACACAAAATAGCTCATATAAAATGGTTAAAATTTCTGCACCATAGCTAGCACACAATATAGCCCCATACAAAGAACAAGAAGAAAAAGCACATTTCTCAAACAAAAAGATTCAACCAAGGTTACCATTTCTTTGATCTTCTCCACTACAAGATATTTTTTTTTGTAATTATTGCACCTCCAAGGCTGAGTGAACTACTGGCGCTTTGCATCAATGTTTCAGTCAAAATATTGAAGAAGTTGCAAAATAATACTCTACAATACAAAAACCCATAGCTCACTGGCACCCAAAACTTTCTCACCAAAACATGCATTTGGAAGTTCTTACTTCAAAACCACCGAGACATTGTAACAATGTCCAACGCTTTAATAGTAAAGTTGAAGAAGATTCCAGTAGAATAAGTGCATGGAACTCGGGAACAAGCGAAAATGATGAAGACATAAGCGTAGTCTTGCATGAGGCAAACAATAGGTCAACCAAATACCTTTGATGGAGGCACGCTGATACAGTAAAGGTGTCATGGGTGAAAACCGACAACACCAATAAGTCTACATCAAATTCAAAGATTGGAAAGAGGATCCAAAAAGAATTATTTTTATTATTTTTCTAGAACTCACTGAGTTCCTAAATTCATAACCATATTCCTCGAGATTCATGCTAACTCACAGGTTACTTCACTTGATGCTTTTCATTACTTTGTAACTTCTATTGATGATTGCATACATGCCACCTGGTTATACTTATTGAGAAATAAAAGTGACCGTCGTTTCTTAGATTCAGGAGTTTCATACTTTGGTCCATAATCAACATAGACCTAATATTAAGGTTCTTAGATCTGATTTTGGAGGTGAATACACATCTCAATTCTTTGATGACACATTTGTGTGCACATGGCATTAGTCATCAATATTCTTGTCCTTACACACGCAACAGAATGGTGTCGTGGAGTGTAACAAGATACATCTTATGGGATTGATTCAATGTTTACTTCATGGTATGTAGGTACCAAAGACCTATTGGTCAATGACCCTCTTAACTGCTTGTTATCTCATTAATCGCACTCCATCAAGGATCTTGGGAGACCATATGACGAGGACGCCAACTTTGTGAACATCGAACTAGATATTGTGAACATCGGTTATGGACCGTATCGTGTATACCGGCAGCAGAAGAAACGAGATGGAAACCAGAACCGGGCGTAAAATCGACCAAAATAGAACATAAAGGACGACATGAAGGAACGCACAGTTGATCGATCGACTGCGGCCAGCGGGATTTGAATTTTGGCAGCGTTCTATTTTCATATATATATATATATATATATACTCGATCGATCGATTATTCGCAAACCAGACTCTGCTAAAATATGGAAATAGGTTTTTAGGGGCATACTTGTCTTTTTTTAGTATTTGTGTTAGGGTTTTCTTTTGTTTTGAGGCTTCCTATATAAGGTCTCTAAATAAACAATGTAATTAGTTGATTGATTAATGAAAAGCTATTGCTTGGGTGTGCTTGAGATGAGCCCCCACAAAGAGTGATTCTTCGTTTCCCGAGAAGAGTTTGGTGTGAAGCCCACGTTATCTTTCGATCTCTATCTTTGATTTATCTTTCCATGCTTTTATTTTTGTTCCCCATAAACCCTAAATTCAGCCGTTAAGCTTTTAAATACCCCAAATTATAAACCCTAGCCGTCATCTAAATCATTAGATCGATTTGTTTCGAAGAACCCTAGATCGAACCGGTGATTTCATCGTTGATCTATGAGCGAGTCCTAATCTGAAAGTGGCTAGAGTTCTACCTCTAGGATCCTCCTTCCGCAAGGCTAACGGATCTAGCGCAATGGACCGGACCCTATCCAAACCATAACACAAACATTCAAATGGAAAACTACGAAACCTAAGGTATTTGCGTTATTTTCAAATTTATTGCCCAATTAATCTAGTTTAATTTCGGCAAATTCATCACTTTATAGTCATTCACGTAGTTTACGGTTTTGTCCTGCGTCACCATACCCTTTATCAAACCCTTCAACCAGAAGATCCTATGTTTCTCATTGAGCCTTGTGCATTTGGATGCACGTGCTTTGTTCAGGATTTTCGTCCTTCTCAACAGAAACTAGATGATAAGGTCATTCGATGCGTTGTGGGACACTCCAATGTTTCTAAGGGATACCGTTGTTATGACCCTTAGTTAATCATTTTTACACCTCTATGGATGTTACCATCTTCAAGGATATTCCTTATTTTTTTGAGGATTGTCTCTCTCCTATCACGGCTACATGATTGCCCTTACCTACCCTTCATGATTTGCAGCCTCCTCCACCGCAATAAAAGAAAGGGATGATCAATGATTACTTATGTTTGACGCAGATGGCATGGTCCTCTCTCCACAAAATCACCACCTCAATCTTCCTAACTAATGGCTTCTCTAAGTAGCACAAATCCTGTTATTTCTTCCACTTCCATCTCCTTTAATTCCAACAGTCCCTCATAGCACCATATCTATTCCTAGTACTGACCTTGATTTGGCTATAGCTCTTCGATAGGGAGTTGAAAAATGTGTCGCTCATTATCTCCTTGCGAAATATGTTTGCTACTAGAACCTATCTCCATCCTACAGGGCCTTCCTCTCTGCCATAGACACTGAGGCCATTCCCCACATTGTTCGTGTTGCACTTGACCACCCGTCATGAAAAGTTGTTATGATTGAAGAGATGGATGCTCTAAAAGATAATCACATGTGGGAGATTGTTCCCTTTCCACTAGGACGAAGACAGATGGGTGTAAATGGGTGTTCACAGTTAAACATAATCTTGATGGCTCAATGTCTCAATATAAAGCCCGATTGGTGGCAAAAGGGTTCACTCAAACATATGGCATTGATTAAAAGGCTACATTTTCTCTTGTTGCAAAGTTGATTGCCCCCATCATCAACTGGATATTAAGAGTTTGTTCCTTAACAATGACCTCACTGAAGCAGTCTACATGGATCCCTCGCCTGACTTCTTACTTCAAGGGGAGACGAGACAAATTTATTGACTCCAAAATCGATCTATGGTTTGAAGCAGTCACCCAGAGTGTGGTTTCAGCATTTCAGTGTTGTGGTTATTCTTACTGGATATGATCAAGCCTTTATTGGTCATGTGAAATGCGAATTGAGTCATATTTTTTAATTTGATAGGTAAGCTTGGCTCGACCCTATAACCTTGAGGTTGCAATATTGTCAACCTTCCCATGTGCTATAGGCCCAAGCCCAACTAGGCCACATTTTTTAGTGAACTTAGGGAACCTCAAATATTTTCTTTGATTAGAAATTGCAAGTTCCAGTAAAGGAATATTCCTTTCCTTGAGGAAGTATGCTATTGATTTACACCGGAATGCTTGGATGTAAGCCTGCTACTTCTCCAATGGACCAGAAACTCTCATGACATTGAGCTTGACAATGATTTGCTCCCAAACCCATGAGTGTCAAAGGTTAGTGAGACGTTTGATTTATCTCTCACAAGGCTCGCCAATGCGCATACGAGTATCTCTGCATACACTAACATGGATTGGGATGGATCAGTTACTGATAGGCAGCCTACATCCGGCCATTGGGTCTTTCTTGGAGGCAAAAGTTATTGATGTTGACATTCATTTAGTCCGGAAAAAGGTTTGGGATGGATCCTTGAAGATCATTGATATTTCTAAAAATTTTGGATATCCATCTCAACCAATTGGCTATGAGTGGAGGGGCCCAGGATATTATAAGGGGAGAGACAAGACTATGATTTACTCGATGTGGGACTAAACTTCAAGAATTTCTTCCTCCCAACAACTGGCAGACATATCAACTAAGGTTGTTGGGTATAGTACTCTTCATGATGTGACCATGTTAGATGTACATGCTCCAGCTTAAGAGAGAGTGACGGGGGACGTCAAGATCGAGAGCCTTGGAGTTGGGTCGCAACAGAATTTTCAGCTTCAAGGGAGAGGAAAAAAAAATTGTGAACAGTGTCACGTACATCCGTGATGAACAATGTCGGACGTCCGTGAACAGTGACGGACATCCGTGATTTTGACCCCCACTTTCCGTAGGTCATGGACGTCCATGGGCATCGCGACGGGGATTTTAATTTTTGCGAAAATTGCCTTTTGTCTTTTATTGTTATTAGGACTTTTTTATTTCGAATTAATTATTAGTGGCCTATATAAGGAGGCTTGTAAAGACAATTTAGTTAATTTTGAATATTTTGAATGCATTATTGCTTGAATACTCTTCTTCTCGATATGGGTTTGGTGTGAGGCCAAGGGAATGATTCCCATATATCTTCTTGCTTATCTTTTGTTATCTATTTTCTTTATCTTTCATTATATTTGCTATTTATTGATCTCTGCTTGCTTTTCTAAATCCCAATCTATTGATTTCTTGATCCCAATACCCTAAACCTTTTTTTTTTAAATCCTAAATCAATCAGAGTCAAAACCCTTTTCTAAACCATAAACCTGAATCAAACCATAAGCCTATTACAAAACCATAAATCTAATTCCACAGCCTTAGTTTGAACCCGTAAATCTACAACGAATCGACGACGAACGCCCAAGCGTAGAAAAGCTAGAGCTCTATCTCCAAGTCTGATCCCGCCTTAAATCTAACAGTACTTGTGCATCGAATTGGACCCTAACCAGATCTCACGTGATCTGCTTATCTCAATTCTCTGAACCTTAAGGTATCAAGTTAATTTTGAGATTAAGCTTGATTTAATTTTATTTAATTTTGGCAAAATTGCATCAAAATCATATTCACGCATTTTAGGGTTACCGTCCCGCGTCAGTTTTGGTATCAGAGCCCTAGGTTTCTAGGTTAGAGCATATTGTGTATCATTTTAATTTTCATAACATTTTATCTCATTTGTGTTCAAAAGTATGCACATCTACTGTTTGACAAAATTCCCCATCCATTGTGGTTCATGTTTGCATGTCATTTAGCACCCATATTAGTAAGCCGTGTTCGCCATAAGCATGAGCGAGATTGTCGATGCCCTTACGGACATCAAAGCCCAAATGTGTGTAATTAATAATAAAAACCGCTATACACCAAATTATTGGCAAAGTCCCAAAAGTCATGATGAGACTAGAGTCAAGGGATACCCCAATCATCGTGAACCCGAGTACGACCCCATCGAGAGATTTCTAAAATCTATTCGGTATGAGGTCCCAAATTTTGAGGGGCGGATGAATCCTAAAACCTTTGTAGAGTGATTGTCTAGTGTGGAAGAGTATTTTGATTGGTATGGCGTACCAAATGAGTACAAAGCTAGGTTAGTAAAAACAACGTTGGAGGGTAGTGCCAAAACCTATTGGACTAATGTTGAGCTTCTACGCGAGTTAGCTAATTGTAAGCCCATCACACGATGGGAAGACATGAGGGAGCGACTTATCGAGAATTATGTCTCTCTCACGCACCGTAACCTTCTCCGATTTTTGAAAATCAAGACAGATAGGTGTCCTGATTGCCTTAAGTGTCAAGGGTTCGAACTCTTTGCTTACCAATGCTCCATAATACTTCCCACTCCAAATTTATTGACTAAAAGAGAGAGTCCTAGGAAATCGGAGGATGGGGAAGTAGAAGAGGAAGTGTATGACCCTTGTACCCTTCTCCGATTTTTGAAAATCAAGACAGATAGGTGTTCTGATTGCCTTATGTGTCAAGGGTTAGAACTCTTTGCTTACCAATGCTCCATAAAACTTCCCACTCCAAATTTATTGACTAAAAGAGAGAGTCCTAGGAAATCGAAGGATGGGGAAGTAGAAGAGGAAGTGTATGACCCTTGTACCGTGATGAGTGAAGAGGAGATGGAAGAAGCTAACGAAAGTCTAGTTTGTATTGAAAAGACTTCTATTTCCCTTGTGAATAGTGATGTTGGGTCGAGTACACATGAGTCCATCGAACTGGGTACACAAGAACCATTAGTGTCAATTAAATCAAGTACCCCAGAGTCTTTGGTTTTGGTTGACACGAATATGCACGAGTTAATCGAGCCAAGTGTACATGACCCATTAGTGTCCCTTGACTTGATCACACATGAGCTGATAGTGCCCACAGAGTCGGTTGTGCTTAAGTCGTTAATGTTGATAGAGTCAAAAGCACTTGAGTCAGTTACATGTGAGTCATTAGTGTCGCATGTACATGAGAGTGTCGAGTCAGTTACATGTGAGTCGCATGCACATCATAGTCCCGAGTTGCATACCCCTTCACATTTCGAATCGTATTGTGAGTCAACTTTTGAGTCTCATTCTGCATTGCATGCCGAAATTAAACAGAAAATTAATTCAAGCAACAATCAATACAAATTATCTGCTGATGCTCACAGGCGTTTCAAAGAATATCACGTAGATGATCTTGTAGCATTCACCTACGACAGAGAGTTTCTGGTTTATGAGATGAAGAAGGTTAATGCGTCGACTACCGAGAGTACATGGACCAGTCATGAAAGAGTTTGCCGCTTGAGTTCTAGTAATCTCGACCGATATTGCGATCACATGTCATTCGGGATGGATTCCTTCGGGTTTGGGAGAGTTGATGACAAGCTTCAAAAATATTTGGTAGAGTGGGAGGCGAGCAGAGTTATTTGGTTCATCAAGGAGAGGTTGACCGTGTGCGTCCCGCTACAATCAACCGAGATGAGGATCATACGACACCAGGAGCCGAGATTGTTTGGGCTAGTTGCAAGGAGTTCCACCATGCGAGTTCCGATACACTTGATTAGTACCACATGCGTGTTTCATCGGTGATGAAACATTTTGAGTGAAGGAGAATAACGGGGGACGTCAAGATCGAGTCTTGGGAGTTAGGCCGCAACAGAATTTTCAGCTTCAAGGGAAAAAAAAACAGTGTCACACATCCATGAACAATGACGGACATCCGTGATTTTAACCCCCCGCTGTCCGTAGGTCACGGACGTCCATGGGGCACTATAGACGCCCGTGAGCGTCGCGATAGGATTTTTAATTTTTGCGAAAATTGCCTTTTTAGTCTTTTATTGTTATTAGGACTCTTTTATTTCAAATTAATTATTGATGGTCTATATAAGGAGGCTTGTAAAGACAATTTAGTTAGTTTTGAATATTTTAAATGCATTATTGCTTGAATATTCTTCTTCCCGAGATAGGTTTGGTGTGAGGCCAAGGGAGTAATTCCCATGTATCTTTTTGCTTATCTTTTGTCATCTATTTTCTTTATCTTTTATTATATTTGTTATTTATTGATCTCTGCTTGCTTTTCTAAATCCCAATCTATTGATTTCTTGATCCCAACACCCTAAACCTTTTTTTTTGAAACCCTAAATCAATCAGAGCCAAAACCCTTTTCTAAAACCTAAACCAAATCATAAGACTATTACAAAACCATAAACCTAATTCCACAGCCCTAGTTTGAACCCGTGAATCTACAACGAATCGACGACGAACACCCAAGCCTGGAAAAGCTAGAGTTCTATCTCTAAGCCCGATCCCTCCTTAAATCTATCAGTACTTGTGCATCGAACTGGACCTTAGCCGGATCTCGCATGATCTGCTTATCTGAATTCTCTGAACCTTAAGGTATCGAGTTAATTTTGAGATTAAGCTTGATTTAATTTCGACAAAATTGCATCAAAATCATATTCACGCATTTTAGGGTTACCGTCCCGCGTCAGGGAGAGTTGTCAGTATGGGCATTATGTTCCTTGTTCTATTGCTATGTATTGTGCGCATATGGTATATTTGATTGCGTGTGTGTGTATTATTTCTCCAACTTAATATAAATGCTAGTGAAAGACTCCTAACTCACTATGCCTTCATCAATTGTTTTCTCCCCTCCCTTCTCCTCTATCTTCTTCTAACCCTATTACCTAAATCCACCTACCAAACCCTAATACCACTAACAGAAGCCACCTAAACATTAACCCTAACATTCTTCTTAAAAGTGTCACCAACGATGTGTATATGATTAATGATATATGAAACAAGGAATCAAATCGGCCAATACATATCGGTATCGACTAGGCTTTGGATCGATATGTATCGGCTGATACCATTTCTTTATATTTTGAAAAACTAAAAAATGAAAAAACAAAAAACAAAAAAAGTATTGCGGATACTGTAACAGTATCAATCAAACTGTTCACAGTATTGGTCGGTACATCTCGGCATCGGCTGATACCATACTGATACCAATATTTGTATCAGTATCACTTTGGCCAGAAACCGATCGGTATTGGCCAATAATTCGATTCCATACGATGAAAATAATTAGTTTGTAATATCTGAGTCATACAAGGAAGAACAAAATAATATTAGCATGCTAACTCGCGTTATCTAATCGAAGCACGATGAAAACGTGGAATGAAGTTTGCAGAATCCCGCTAGGAGAACTTTAAAAATATTAAATGAAGGTATTATAAAAATGGAGAAGTAAGATTAGATCAACTTACCGTGCAAGGCCCACCACTGCCTTCTTTGTGATTCACAGTAGAATTTGAACCAAGTCTAAGAGTCTTGAGAGCCTTTGCAAGAGACTTAAGGAAGCTCCTCAAATCCCAACCTTTGGATAGAGCTAACAGATAATCACTAATTGAACCCATAACAGAGACATTACTGCTTCCTAACTTAATTGATTGCGGACAATCAATAAGAACAAAACCAGAAGACAACCATTTCCCAGCAGCCAACTCCATCTGGCCTCCAATACTTTGAGGCGAATGAGTTCCCAGTTTGCAAGTTTCATAAACTGGAAACATAGTTTTCAGTAAGACTTAAATGCATAAGATAAAAATACAAACATAGCATCAATAAGAGAAATTTTGGACTAAAGAAGATTTGGATGCGAAATTCAAGTGTAAAGCAGTCTAAATTCAGAGGGAAAAAAAACAAAAAGTATTGATGGGAAAGTGTCACTTAGGCTTCAGTGGAAAATGGAGCACCTATCAATTTCGGGGTAGCTGAGGGACTCTAATTCTGTGTCATTCAAACCAAAAAATCTCATGTATTCAATAGGATTTCCTTAACTGTCGTACATAAAAAAATTTGGAAATGAATCTCTAATCGCCCTACAAGAAAATTTGGAAAAAAAAAATTAATAATAATGATAACCAAATAAACAAGATGGATTGAAGAAATCAAGGATTAGGAAAGCTTGATGTAGAAGCAGAGCCATTAGTCACCTTCCAAGTAAATGGGACATAACATTGAATATTTAATCTAATGTCAAATCAGTTTAAGAAAGATTGTAAAGGCTATTGGAAAAACTTCTTTTTTTTTTTTCCTTTTTCTGACACATGAATGACAAATTTATTTTGGTCAAAATTTCAGAAAAAGATCACATACTCTTTAGAGCAAAAACTTACAGAAAGAATTGAGAATGTTGACTGAAGTATGCACTAGAAGCAGTATCATACATGAACACACTAATAGCAACAAATTTCAATTGGTATCAAAAATCTATTATCGGTCAAACCATGTTATTGGAAGATTCTTCTCTCTTTTTTAAAATAATGGGTAAGCTGGGCTCAAACCTACGACCTTGAGGTTGCAATATTGTCAACCTTCCATTGTGCTACAGGCCCAAGCCCAATATTTGGAAGATTCTTAGTAGAATTTTTTGTGATTTTCACGATTTTTTTTTCATGGTATCAAAACTAGGCCAATACCGATATGTATCAGTTTTGTCGAGAACTGATACGACCCCGATACAGGTATTCGGGTGGTATCGGTATCAGACCGATATATATATATATATATATATATATATATATATATATATATATATATATATATATATATATATATATATCCAACTGTTGATTCTAATGAGTATAATGCATGACATCACTCAAACTTACCAGTTCCTAGTTGTAGGAAAAAATCAGCAGCAGCAGAAGTAAGGGGATCAATGTCAGGACATACAACGTGGTAACAAATCTGCAAAAGTTAAGAAATAGTAGACTATTAAAACATTGTGGCTGGAACTTTTGCATGGATAGAAAAAATATAGGTGCTAAAAAATTTCTTCATCAAAATGGTAGAAAATCCTATTAAAAAGACGAGACGATTCCGATTGGTGACGGTAATATATAACTGCCCTTAAGAATCTTACAGGTTTTGGTAGAGCATAAGGTTCAAGAGGAGCTTTTTCCCAAAATTGCAGAGAATTAGCTGATGTCTTCAGCCAATCATCCTGGTACCTATTATATAAACCGTTATTCAAGCTTATTTAACATACCATGTAACATGCAAAAAGTGCACAATAGTATGCACGCAGGACCATACCCAACAAGAATAGCAGGCAATGGAAGAACCACAAGTGTTGGCTTGAGGCGTGGGTTGCTCAATTGTTGCTCTAACAACTCCGAATTACAGATGTCTTGGTTTGATCTTCTCTGGGACGAGTCTTCAGGTCTAGCTCCATCTGTTATAATACATAACCTTATCAATGGCCAGCTAGTGCTGCTGTGTTTGAACGATGGTATCAAAATTCATCTGGTACTGATACGTATCGGTTTCACGGGAAACTGATACCGCCCCGATATCAGTATCGGGGTCGCATCAGTATCCGGTATCGGTATCAGCCGATATGGGCCAGATCGGTCGATACGTATTGGGTATCGGTCGATAAGGATCGGGTATTGGCCGATACCCCCTTGATTTAAGCTGTTTCACCTTTTTTTAAACAAAAAAAAATTCGATATCGGCTGATACATATTGGTCCTCCATGGACCGATACCCGATACCGATCCCGAGTTAGATACCTTGGTTTGAACATCAAACATCTTTTTATGCAGCTGTAGCAGAAGCATACCTTTAAGACAAGATGAAACACCAGTTGAGGACAGGGGTGGGCTTATTGGCTCTCCAAGAGTAACACCACTTGAAGAATCTTTAGCCTCATTTACACTGCAATCAACTGAGAACCCGTCACCTGGTGTTCCGGCATCACCGGATTGACTGCGACCCTTGCACCAATCAGGGACTGATAAAGGACCATCCAAATTTCCAAACGCAGATTTTAAAGCTACTTTTATGTCTGATTGCAGCAAATTAATCACAGAAGACGCATGAACCTGTTACAAGAGAATCTATGCGTTAAAATTACCATGTGCAGAGGTTTCATTGCAAAAACATCCAACTTACACTGATATAGAGAAAGACTAGGTCAATTTTACAACCGCAGAAGGTAATCAATTAATCACAGGTATATGCAAGGTATATATGGAAAAAACGAGAATATAATCTATCACATGGATTCAAGTAGATTACAACTTATGTCTCAGTACCACTCTGAGTTTCAAGATGGATTCATCTTCCATCCCCTTTAAATTCCATCTGCATGAGAGACAAGTAGGTTGCAACTAGCATAGTCTTTATCAATGCGATCTGCTGTATCCTCAGTAGTGATCCCATGATGCACCCCAACCCGTCTACATCATAGTCAAACGTTCAACTAATCACTTATCCAAAAAATAACAAATTATATTTAGACGAAGTGATGAAAGTTCCTATGGTTTCGTCCTACTACAAAATAGCATAAATTATGCACTTCTCATCTTGATTCAAGTCTGATCCATAATGCTAATTATCGTTACAACTAATCATTCAACAGATTTATTATTCAATTAATTACATGTTCCGAGTTAGGAAATATCGACTCCGCTGCCCACATTCTTGTTGAAGTCAGCTGTAAAGCATGTAATGGCTGAAAATAGGTGGGCCAACCAAGATCCCCTAATACAGAAACCACATCGTAGTTAAACTTACACCTAATCACTTATAAAAAAAAACATACAACTAACCATATTTAGACATAAAAATGAAAGTTCATTTGATTCCATCCTACTGCTAAATAACGTAAATTATCCACTTCTGATCTTGCTTCAAGTCCACTCCATAACACCAATGATTGTGAAAGGTACTAATGTAAACTGTAATGAACTTGTAAAATTATAAATATAAATCTAGACAAATAGAATAAATTAGATCACATAAGGTTCTAATTTAGTAGTCTGAAGGGCAAGTGGCGTAGTGGGAAATAGTCCCTTAGAGGGAATTCCCTATGTGGGCCCTACATATGGTTATATTATGCAGAAGTTCTCAATCCATTCCAGAAGAACTTTGGAGGCTTTAAATTGTTAGATCCACTTGGTGAGTTTACTACTTAAACCCATTTCCCTCCTTCCTTCCCTCCCTTCCTCTTGATCGGTAATTTGTTTGAAGGCAAAGAGATAAAGAAAACAAACCTGTGCAGCAAGGCCAAAAGCAAAAAAGGGAACACAAAGCAACAAAAAGTAAAAACACCCAACTCCAAATGCAAGAAAAAGAAATCCAAATCCCCCAGGGATAGCACACCCAGAAGACCAGGAAACCCAGGGGGGGAGAGATAACACTCCCACGCCTTTACAAGGTCGTCCCAAGCATCAACCAAATCCCCCTCTTCCATCCCCAAGGCATTACTATCCAACCTTACGCAGCTCAAGACCCAATCCCTACCATTCTTATTAAACAAGGAGATAGGCTTCTGTATCTTCTGAAACACTCTTATCACTCCTTTCCAACCAGATTGCCCACAGCGCAGCAAATATAGTTGTTCTCCACAAAGTCCTCTTCATGCCTCTAAGCATACCATCCTCCCAAGCAGACAGAAGCTCCCCATAAGATCTCGGGAATAACCAACTCAACCCAAAGATTTTCAACACAGTAACCCAAGCCTCTCTTGCAAGCCAGCAGTGTATGAAGAGATGATCAATTGATTCCCATTCCAATAAACGCATGGCATATCTATTCTGGAGATTCATACCCCTTTTCAATAATTGACTTGCAGTACACTAAGGGAGCGCACACTTTTCATACTGTAACCCAATTATGGAGCTTCTGAGGTTGATGAACGAGGAAGGTATAAAAAGACATTAACTAGAAGATATCCTTACACTCCAACTTCCCCTCGCGCTTGGATAGGTTAGTTTCCCTCAATGAGATCTAGAATTTGCACCAACAATAAAAACTCGTTATCCCTTAGATTTCGCATGATTTAAAAGTTATAAACAATGCTAGAACCTTCACCATTATAAATATCAACAATCAACGCAATTACATCAACTGTCACAATAGAGATACCTTTGTACCTAACTTTAATAGTCATATTCCCAACCCTCAATTATTATCATAAACCACTGACACTGTCACCTATCTCTGATGCATTTGTAGAACTCGTTCTTCACAGAACACCCCCCCTTCCACCACATGGAAGCTCTACAGTCTCTAATTGTTTATGTCCCAGCCAATAATTACAGCTACCATATTTAGAGTTCAAAACTTGCATCCATAGAACTTCCATCAATCCCTAACCGCCAAAACAACTTCCCACTAAAGGCTTTATTCATATCCAACATCTGCTTTCCTTGCACAACCCATTGAGATAGAGAAATAATGGGACCCATAAGTGTCCTCAATTATTAGCTAACACCTTCATAACGCTTTTGTAAACACTCCTCAACAAACTAATGGGTTCGAAATCTGAAATTTCCCCGGCTCCTCCTTCTTTGGAATTCAAGATATAAACGTTGAATTCAAAGTTCTTCCCAAGTAATTACAAGTATAGAACTCATGAAAGAATTTCATCAAGTGAAACTATTCAGACATGGAGCGTTGTTACTTCAACTCTTAAAAATAGTCCACTTCACTTCTTCTACATCAAAACCTCATCCAAGGCATCCCTGTCACTGTCAGGAATCGAAACAAAATTCAATCCATCTATAGTGGGACAAAACCAGGCTTCATTCTTATATAACGCCTGATAGAACCAAACAATTTCCACCCTAGTCCCATCACCATCATCAATTCGTTTCTCTGAACCATAACATGATGAATGACATTATCTTTCCGTCTAGCATTAGTAATCATGTGAAAATACTTCTGTTATCTCACTTCAAAAACCCTATCTTCCTCAATAAGGTCCCACATCTGGATATCAGCCAACCTCCTTCACCTTACTAACCACCTCAAAACTTTTACTATTCCATTTCTCGATTTTCTCTTTTAGATATTTAAGGTATGTAGACAAACAAAAAGTCACAGTCCTGGTGACCCTATCATTATCCACCAAACCCCCATGAAAATGTTGAAGTCCTCATCTTGAAGACACGTGTTCTCAAAACAAAAAGGGGAAGGCCCTTTCCCTTAGCAAACACTTCCAATTGAATCCAGATGATCATAACATAGCACGGGTCTCACAAACACCTCAAGCATCACATTAGGAAATAGAGAATCACAAGCAACCGTACAAAGGAACTGATCCAACCTACACATAATTGGGTCATCTTGAATATTTGGCCACGCATAAGTACATCCTCCCACCGCAATACCCATGAGACCACAATCGTTGCCAAAATCCACAAAACTACTAATACCCTCCCTATCAGGATCACCCCTATTTTTCTCTGAATCAAACCTTATGACGTTAAAGACACCCCCCCCCCCCCCCCCCACAAAAAGAAAAGCACAATGCAACATCCCAAAAAGAAGAAACGCCCTGCAATTCCAACCAAAAATCATCCCTAAGAGTAAATCATCATTCGACCCATACACCCCAGTGAATGCCCCATTCCACACCACAGCCCTAATACAAAAAAGAGTTATCACCAACAATTCACTGATCTCCACTTTGTTACTCTTTAATAGTAGAGAATTTCAGACCACTATCATGCCCACCGAAGTTCCAATCGAATCAAGGTAACACCACTCCCACTTGTTTCCCCCAAAATATATCTCATTTTAGACCTATGCGTTGAGGTCCATTTTGTCTCCTCGAAAGTGACTAGCGTCGAATTGTTTGCAGCCACAAACGTTTTTATAGACGTTAGTTTATTCAAATCACCCAAGCCCTTGGCGTTCTAAGAAAGAACATGCATTAGCAACTACACATCCCAAATAGCTCAAGATGGAGTCAAAGCCAACGAGGAATCCTCTTCTCACCAGTTTCTCAGTGCATGATTCTACTAGGAAATGTATTTTGTAACAACAACAGAGATCTTAGGGCAGATCTCCATCCCCCGTAATTTGGAAATCCATCTATGTAGATCCATGTAAGAACTTCTGTTATCAATGGAAATGGTGGTTATTCTCCAATTCCATAAGCCTGTCAGCATAGATAGTATCCTAATATTCTAATAATACAGGTGTAATAGGCTCCCCCGAGCTTTGGGGGGCTTAGATGAAGAAGGTGGTGGCTCCCCTTCCAATGGAAACTTTGGCCCCACCCCAAAGAGGGGCTCCCATGAGAGTTTGATGATTGACTCGCAGTGGTCCCAATATCATGATTTGTAACACTACCTCCAGCCTTTGGCCCCACCACAGCAGTTGTACCTTTTGCCGAAATTTCCAACTCATTATCAATACCGCGCGCTTGCTATATGGTCAAGATGACCTTGATATCTTGCATCCAAAACCCTATCTCTCTCACTTCTAATCAACCTTCTATCGTTCCACTCTGCGCATTCCTTTCAATGGCACACCACCTTGCAAGCAAATAAATATTTTTACAATGCTTACAAACCCAATCACCAGCCCTAAGCACCACAACTCTGTGTGGTGATCTTAGAATCACCGTCAATTTTGTCCATCAGAATTGCCTCAAAATCTCATCTTTCGAAAGGGGGTCTCAACATGGTCCATGGGGTTTCCCTCACTAATGAATAAACCAGCCTTTCCAACTACATCAACAGACCACTAAACCCTTTTTTTTTTTTGCATGGCTTTCCTAGTTGATTGCCCGGGAAAACACTCGGGAGAAAGGAAGGTGGTCACTCATCCAGGCTAGGCTCAGCGAAGCCCAAGCTAGAACCTAGGTTTACAGGAAATTAGCTGAAGGGTAGATTTAGGTCCAAGCAACTAACTCCAACCCAAGGCAGTAAATACCACACAAGATAACCTAAATAAAAGAGGGAAAAAAAAAAGTTTGATATGATTTGTGAATCTCCATCGGGGATCCAAAAAAAACCTTGTACGAAAAATTGTAACCATACAAGTAGAAGGAAGTAGGTAAAAGGGAAGTCCAAACTAAGAAGATAAGGAGAAGTGAAAAGGACTGCGGTGAGAAAGTTTACATCTACACCAAATTAAGTGGAGAAATAGGACCCACAAAGTTAACCCCAAATAGACAGGACAAGGCTATGCAACTTAGCAATCCTTCATCTTGTTAGAAATAATATATGGTGAAATATATGTTAGTGAGCATCCCGGATACACAAGTATGAGAGATGGGCATAATGGCTTTTAGTCCCACATTGACTAAAAATGTAGTTGGTCCCCATGTTGCCCTCTATATAAAGGGTCTATATCTTGGAATTAAAAATAAATTGGAATCAGCAATGTAGTCCTTTGTGCTCTCTCTCTCTCTCTCTCTCTCTCTCCATTTCTCTTTCTATCATGAACCCTAAATGGGTATTCTTCTCTTTTAGTTTGTTTATCATTATTAGTTTATATATTTGTACATGATAACATGGCGGGTCAATCTCGCGCGCCCTTTATTTGAGTGTTTAGGGTTCCAGCTGCAATACACTCTGCGCCTTGCCGCTCTGTCGGAAGTTTGTGCATCAGAAGTAAGGAACCCTAGGTCATTTTTTGTGCTCCATTTCTTACTCCTCCATGGTTGTTCCTTAGCCCTTGTTCCTCCATTTGTGGTGCAGCCATCCAACCCTATTCTTTATATATGTTCTCTTCCTCCTTACTATTATTTTTCGCATATGAAACATTTTCTAGAAGGAGAATAGGAGACATGATAAAAAAAAAAAAAAAAAAAAACATAATGCATAGAGAATGGTTGGGGTTGTTGTCATGGATGAGTTATTGCTGCCTTTTGGGCACTGCACACTAGGTATTTGTGAAAATGTTTGTTTGAAGGCTACACGTTGCTAGTGCTTTTGATGGCTTAAGATCTTTGAAGATGATATTTTTGAAGATCTTTGGGATTTCTCCCTCAAGATACGTGAAGATAGTTGATGGTGCTACTTTCAATATTGGAAACTACAATCTCGTTCTCTTCCTCTCTTGTTCTTGTTTTTTATGTTAATGTATGTATGTGTATGAGGTGTTCTCATACACCTTTTGTTGCCTAAATCCCTCCTTATATTGGTGATGAGTGGCATTGGTGATGAGTGGCCTTTTATTGTTGTTATATGCAGCCATTTTATCAGCCAATGGCCTTTTATTGCTACTAGGAAAAGTTGCTCTTTTGTGACCTTATGGTACTTTCTTTTTGCCCTGTCAATGCAAGGGGAAGATGGTTCAGGGACTCTTTTCTTCGCCATTGGCAAGTTGAACACCAAGAATGCTCAACTTGAAGGAGAGCATGAGAGATATAATATATGGTAAAATATTGTGAGCGACACCGGGTACAGTAGATGAGAGGTGCATAATGGGTTTTAGTCCCACATTGAGTAAAATGTAATTGGTTTCCATGTAGCCCTCTATCTAGTAACTCAAAATACATTGAAATAGCAAAAATGCATAAACCCTAAATGGGTATTCTTCTCTTTAAGTTTGTTTATCATTATTAGTTTTTTTATTTCTACACATGTTGCATTGTTGCTTATCACCACTTCCCTCCAAACCTGTTGGGTCCAACCTTTCTAGGAAGCAAGGTGCACACCTCAGGGGATCAAGCACAAGCCCCTGAATTTTCAAGCATTCTCAATTTTTTAAAGGGGAAAAAAAGTTAAAATAAAAATATACACAATAAAGTTTAGTTTAAAGTATTTTACTATCTTATATTTTAGGATCATTTTCTACCAATAAATCGTTTCCAACACGACCTTGAAACCTTCTAGGAGTATTGCTTCTGCTTAGTCTGCTTTAAATTTTATCAATGAGACTTTGTTACTTATTGCCGATAAAAAAAATTAAAAAGTCAAAAAAAAAAAAAAATCACACTTCACGCAAATAAATAGCCGTCCATAAATATTTGGACAATAAACTGACTGCAAATGTAAACTTTGTGTACTATAAGAATTATCAGCAAATAGAGCATCAGAGTAGGGTCTAAATTGTTAGCTTACATCGGCAGAAAGAGGATCAACTAACTCCACACCAGCAATGTCCAGCGAATGACAAGCAGACAGAAGTCCACCACAACCTGCATGAACCATAGAAGGCCCGCAAGAAAAGCCACGTCTCTGTTGCTCCTGTAATGCAAGCCAACCATAGGGACCATCGCCATAGTCCCCGTCAAGTGACAAATCAACAAAGGAAGTAGATTGTTGGACTAATAAGGCCATGGCATCAAGAAGCTCCTGAAGTGGTTGCCTTTGCCCACTCATAACCATATCTTCCTCATCAATTGTATTATGTGGCATAGATGGGGCACTATCAATATTATGTGTATTTGAAGGTTTTGTCCCTTTAGGAACTCCAACAGAGCGCCAAACCCCAACTGGTGCATTAAACTGTCCATCAAGTATCGTTCCATCAACATCACCTGCTATTCTAACCGGAATGCACTCTTTTTTCACTACGTCATACTTACTACACATCATATCTACCATGGTGCTTGTGTCACTAAAGCCTTGATCCAGAACTGTACTTCCAGTTGACCTTCCATATCCCTTAGGGACCGTGTTACTGCTTGATAGCGGCATATGTCTTAACCGACACATGGCAGCCTGGAACATGATGCATTCAACTTCAGTAGCAAGCACAGTCCTCAGAGACAAGAGAAAGTATCCTGCCTCTAATGGATTTTCAGACATCTTTTTCTGGAGAGATACAAGGGCACTCGATGAAGTAAAACCGGAAACCAAAGATGGCGGCTCCACCTTACAAGCCATTCTGTTACTAGAAGCAGGTACTCTTTTATCAAACTGGTTTTTCCCACTCTGGATGTGTGTATAGTATTTCATATGCTGGAGAAGGGAACTTGCATCCCGCCTCCTAGGACTCGATTTTTCTTTTAATGACATGTGGTGCTTCTCATCTGATATTTCTACGAGAGGAGGAGGTGTTGCACCATATACATAAAAATTAGAGCTTGAATGTGAAGTGTCGACCTTTCTGGATCTAGGCAAGTACGGACTTCTGAAAATTGACGTGGAGAACTCACTGGCAGGAGTTTCAACAGCTGTATATTCTGGAGCAAATGTCATCATGGCTTCAGCTTTTGAGAAATAGTCAAACTCACCTGTTGAGAATACTGACAAATGGCTGCCTGCACCTGATGAACGAGCATCTTTTGTGAATTCTTGGATTTTTCCATGGGCTTCCTCCATAACTGCCAGAGGCGGCTGGGTAAAGCCTTCAAAAGACGGAAACCCTAAACCACGCAGAGGTGTCTGATCTGATATATCCATCCCCCTCGTACAAGGACTGCTTACATCTCCACAATCAGCTACTGAAAATATAAGAGCCTGTGATTCTGCAGTTCCTGGTGGCTTTACGAAAGGATAGAATAGAATCAGTTTCGCCAAAAAAAAATGCCATGATCATGCATCCGAACCAAACAGAATAAACAAAGTAAATATGAAATGGCCAAAAAAGACTCGAGTATCTCTATTCCAATCACATTAATACTTTGAAACCCGATCAATATCAATGAGAAAACCAAAATTATATGCTTTTAACATGAGAAAGCCATATTAATAAGATTCATGATAGTCAAACCAACTAAGTCCCCTAGAAATTTGTCGTCAGTAGTTACTTGTTCATATTTAATTTCATTGGTTGTTACAATGTATGGTTCAACTTATCCTTTCTATCATTGTATGCTGATGTGTCTCAAAGTCAAACCGACAGGGGAATATAAAATGCATTAATACATATTTGACAAAAAGGGTCACACATAAAAAACTTGATGCGGGAACTTACTAAATGCAATGCTAGGGCTGAGATTAGGATTAAAATTAATTTAATCAATTAAAAAAATAACAATTTCTCATAACAAATTACCACGAAAATTTTAGAAATTCAATTAGGTGATTTAATTTCGGCTCAAAATAGCGTTACTTTCGTGTACGTTCCCTATCGCGGATCTAGAAGACTAGGGTTCTTATGAACGGCTAGATCTCCGATAGTTTTAGGGCGTCGAACGAACTCGCAAGCGGGTTCTCTCGATACCAAACGAAAATAAAAGGCTAATAAAATTAATGATGAACAAAATATAATTAGGATTACGCTACTTACGCAAACCGTAGAACTAAAGAAGATAGAGATGGAAGAAGAGTTGGCCTTGAACCAAACCGCAAGCGGGAATCGAAGAATCGCTCTCCGTTTTGAGAGAATCACACCCTCACGAAAGTTAAAAACTCTCAATTTTGCATAAGCAATTTTCATTAACCAAAAAGTAATAATAAAAGTGTTTACAAGCCTTTAAATAGGCTAACCAATGCATAAAATTAGAAATCCTAGTATAACTCTAATTCCTAATTCAAATAAAATAAATATCCTAATTCTTCTAAAACAATAAAGTCCTAAACAATAAGGAAACTAATTCTATTTCTAATAAAAGAAACAACTCTTACTTTCTAAAATAAAATAATAAAAGATACTAATCCTAATTCACTTAGGATTCATGAAATTCGTCACTTTATGTGCAGCCTCCAAAAATTGACTATAACTTCTTCAATACTTGTCGGAATTGCTCAAATTTTGGCTCGTTGGAAAGCTACTTCGATAAGCTTTCAAATATGATCAATTTCGTATCAATCCGACTTCGTTTGACACTTCAAAATAGGCCAAACATAAAAGTGACGGGATTGAAAGTTGAAAACCCTAATAAATTTTGGATTTTCTTCTTTCTGATCAAACGGGTCTTTAACGGGCCTTTTTTTTTTTAAAACCCATTCATGGGTCCACTTTCTATTTTGACATCTCCTCTTTATCCAACCACGATTCAAACAAGCGGATCTAAAATACGCATCAAAACTATATCAGAACTGAATGCAAAAAATCCTCAATTCACAAAAACCATTAGAATAGCTACTCATATGCTCGTGCACGAAACAACTTGGAAAACAAAGGAAAGGTATGTATTCATAGAAGAGACAATAATTTACCAGAAAAACTATGCATTAATATGTCGTTTTAGCATGACAAAAGAGTTCGTACAGTGAGGTTAGATTTGACTGACAAATTCATTGCCTCCCCTAATCAAGGAACTTAATATAGACTTGATTGTATCCCGAAAATTAGATGGTATCTAAGAACACATTGATTTCATTTGGGACCTCCATTATTAAAGATATTTTCAAGAAATGCTTATGGTTTTTTTTTTTTAAGTGCATGTAATTTGAGATGGTTCGCATTCATCATAGGGATTTGGGCTGTCAATTTGATGATGAGATAAGGCTATGATAATGATGATAATTATGATGATGATTTGGACATTGCCATCAAAGGCCGGAAAGAATCTATGTACAAAGGATTGAAACAATACAAACATAAGTAAGAGGAGGAACAATGACGACCAGGGAAGAAGCTGTGAGAAGTGATGTGAAGGATTTCGGAGCAACAAATAGTTTAGCCCTGAATAGAAATGAATGGGGAAATAAGACTCGCAAACCCAGCCACGGATAGATGGGCAGGAAAGAAGCAGTGATGTGAAGGATTTCAGAGCAACAAATAGTTTAGCCCTGAATAGAAATGAAAGGAGAAATAAGACTTGCAAACCCGGCCCCGGATAGATGGGCAGGAAAGAAGCAGTGATGTGAAGGATTTCGGAGCAACAAATAGTTTAGCCCTGAATAGAAACGAATGGAGAAATAAGACTCTCAAACCCGGCCCCAGATAGATGGGATAAGGCGGCGACAACGACGACGACGATCATGATTGTCAATCTCTTATGATACACGATATGATATGTGATACGATACATGATATTGTAGAAAATGATATATATCTATGATGTGAATTTTAATTTATTCGGATCTAAAGATACAATTTACGAAACATTATGGCAGGTTGTGATACACGATACAAACAAGACATGTGATTTTGAATATACCTAAGTTTTTATTTTTTAAAAATTCTCACTTATTTATCCCAACTCAAATCTATTAAAGAAAAAAAGAACGACGAGAATAAAGAAAGAAGAGAAAGATGTCTACGTGAAGGAAGAGAAATAAGAAAAAAAAATTTCATAATTTAACTGCTAACGAAGATGTTGGTGTTGATATTGGGGATAGAAATGAAGAATGAAGACTTGGGAATATATATATATATATATATTAATTTTAGGATTACAAAGTGGCAATGTCAATAAACAAATATTGGATTTTTTTGACGTAGAAGTTGGGACTAAAAAACATGGCATATAAATACATAATACAAGTATACAATACACACTTACAAAATCACACCATAGTTATACTTGTGCAGCTATAGGGTTTCTTTTTATATAGTGGAAAATTAAAAAGTTTATGATTTTATGAGTGGATTTTTATCTCCACTTTACAAATCAATCCAACGAAATGTTCTCTTCAATTTATTTGATTTAATTATCATGTGACAGATGATGGAATGAGTGTCTTTAACACTTAGTATTTAAAAAATAATAATACATAGTTATATACATATATATATATATATACACACACACACATACACACATATATATATTCGTATATATTTAAAAAAATCTAAGTGCATCTTACGATAATCGATACGATACACGATACAAAAATTCTTGATCACGACACACAATTTGACAACCTTGATGATGATGAAACGTTTTATAAATATATGGCTTTATATTTTCCAAATATGACATGATCAACCTAACATTTTAAGTTTTTATTTTATTTTATTAATAGTTTATCAGAAGGATTATCCAATTAAAAGAAAAATCTAAGCATCAAATTTGTATCTTTTGAACAATCACTAGCATTTTTGGAATTTAAGACTTTTGGATTGTTTTTTAATATTTCGCAAATTAATATCTTTGAATTATATTGGACAGAAAATAAATATTCACAAACCCAAAGCATAGTAAAATCAAGCCACACGCACGTTACAGCCATTTCATGCATGAGTGATCTAGAATTGTATAGAATCAAATTGTAAATCAGATCCAGAATATTATGATTTGACGTCAATAGGTAAGATAAAAGCATACTTAGTGACTGACCCTTAAAAGAAAATAATTTAGGAAAGATAAAATCTCTAAACTTATGAAGATAGAAATAAACATCCATTTCCCTTTCATTTAAATTAATAAATTAGCAATTAGCAACTAATTTCTAATATTTCATATCAAAAAGTGACATATCTAAGTTTAACATAAATTGAACCATATATCTTGCATCATAGTTTCCAAAATAACTAAAAAGAAATAAATGAATTACAAAAACAATTTCTAAAAATCAAGGATTAAATGATGCACGGTGATGAATTAATGACTCATTAATTATAATGAATGGACAATATAATACATCTTCAAAAGTACAACATCCGATGGTATATAACTACAACTCTACAACTAAAACAGTTTTTTTTCATTTCCAACTTACGTTTCAGCAAGAACCAATTTCTTAATATAGCAAACATAAAAATCACTAACGTATAAAAAATAATTACAATAATTACAATAATCGATACGAAAACAGAAGGAACTAAGCACGAACATGTACAAATATGCATGACAACTCAAAAAATCCTTAATTCTGCCTAAAAAATTACAACTTCCAAATACTGAGGGTTTGGATCTTCGAAATCAAGGATTTGGGCCCCGTAAAATACTTTTTGGGTATTGAGGTGGCAAGATCAAAAAGAGGGATTGCGTTGTCTCAGAGAAAATTTACTCTAGATCTCCTTCATGAGACGGGACTGTTAGGGTGTGAGCATCTTGTTAACCCTATTGAGCAGAATCACAACCTCTCAAAGATCTTATGTATCAAAGATTAGTTGGAAAACTAATCTACCTTATGATGACACACCTAGATATAGCATATGCAGTGAGTGTGGTGAGTCATATGCACTCACCAAGGAATACCCACCTTGATGCAGTTTGAGATCCACCACTAGGTATTGTACATTCCTTGGAGGGAATTTAGTGACATGGAGGTTGAAGAAACAACCTGTCCCAAGGGGCATGTGAGGGTATGTGGTTGAAACATATCCTATCAGTTATGGGATTTCATATCACCTTGCTTATTACTCTCTATGGAGATAATGAAGTTGTTCATATCGCAGAGAACCCACTCTATCATGAAAGAATAAAGCATATTGAGGTTGATTGTTACTTTATTAGAGAGAGGGTTGGATCAAAAGAGAATTTCATTTCACAAGTCTGTTCTGGAGACCAGCTGGCCAACATCCTTGCTAAGAGTGTTGGCGGAACAAGACGTTTTTACAGAACCTCCAAGTTAGGCATGATCGATATACATGCCCTGACATGAGGGGGAGTGTTGGTGATGTAGTATGTAATTAGATTAGTTGTTGTGCCTCTAGTTCGTTTGGGTGTGTATATGAGCAAGTATGACAACTTATTCCTTATTTTGGTGCCATTGTAATCAATGATGTAATGATTGTGTACATAATAGTTAATGCATTGGGAAGAGTGTTAAGCAAGCATCTTATCAACCCAAATTATCTCTTCTTTTTCTTCGTCTTCCTCCTCACCTAACCCTAACCCTAAATCCACTTCAAATAAATTAACTAAAACCTCTCGACCTCTTTATCTCTAGAAATATAACTTCAGACATTTTGAGAAATTACAGTGCCCTAATAGCAAATGGGACATGTGTGCCAAACCACCCACTGAAGCAATGGGAAGAGTATATGCAGCATAATACATTCTTGTGTTCAAGTCTCCCTGTAGAGAGAAGTTTTTTTTTAATTTATATTTTTATTGGTAAGGAAAGGTTTTAGTACAGTTTAACCATATAGCCAAGCATAAAGGACGGAAAGGAGATGATCACTGCATCTGTCAATTCTATCAACTGCATAGGGGCTGAGAGCATTAATCATAGAAAGTTTCAGCCCAATCATACTGCTAATACCGACAGCTTGTAAAAGAAAAATTATATTCCTGATGGCAAAATATAGACAGAACTGATATTTAATATAGAGAAGAAACGGTATTATAGATAAGAATATGATCATATTCGTAAGAAAGTAAGAACAATACCTCCCCAAAAGCAAGGACATCATCTTCAAAGAAGTCCCCAAAATCTCCAAACTCGGAAAGAAGTGTTTGGATATCCACGCCCTGACCTCTGTCGTCATCATCCCAATCCCAATGAGAGAGCATCTGATCATTTGCCACTCCTGTAGTGGTCGAATTATTAGCTTCAACAGAACCATACGCCTGTTGGTTAGCTGTACTTATAACAGTGCTGGCTTGACCATATGATTCTGTTATGCTTGTGCGAGGACGCTTAGAAACCTACATTGAAACATAAAATCAGCTTAGCTTGTTGATAGATTATCAACCAAAAAGCATAGACAAGAAAAAAAAAAAAAAAAAAAAAAAAAAAAGAGAGAGTTACATTTAAGTGTTGCAGGCATTATTGAAAGAGCTGGTCGCGTACATCAGCCAAATATAACAAGTTTCTACTGTGACCCATTCTCCATTGACTATTAAAAATGAAAAAAGAATGATTTACTCCAAACCATATTAACATAGCACTTTGAAATCAACAAAATGCATAAGAGAAATGATTTACTCCAAACCATATCATCATAGAAAAATTCTTCATGCAATATGAAGGAAAGTTTGTGTAGGTTGGTATGGAGAATTACTTCCAACACGGTCAACGCAAATCATGCAGGTCTCAGGCAGTAAGTTATGCCCTCAAATAGTTTGTGTGTGTGTGTGTGTGTGTGTGTGTGTGTGTATATATATACACACACACACACACACACACACATATTTATATATATACATATAGGTTAAGGGGTTCCTAGGACGTAGTCCTACAGATTGAACCCTAGCACCACGCCCTTTGTGGTGCCATGTGGCACCCAAATGCCACATGACACCCATTTCCCCCAGGGTTTTAGAAAAAACAAATATATATATGTGGGTGTGTGTGTGTATACATGGTCTTGATCTAATGGTGTGAAAATGAGCAGTGACTTGATTTTTCAATTCATCGTTCATCTTATGTTGCTATCGGCTTGGCCAAAAACCGAAGCATATTGTCGGCACATATCGGTATCGGCCGATACTCGATACCATGTCATGAGTAGATACCCATCGCAACAGAAAAAACTATGTCTGGTCTGGTCAACCTTATTCAATATCCCTTAAAGTGTCATATTTATATATATAAAATCTGGTCAGATTGGGTAAAATTCACCCCAACCTTGACCTTTGCGTCCACCCGACCCAAAATTCGGGTCCGGAAAGTTCATGCCCGACCCTACCCAACGGACCAATTTTATGTACCCAACCTGGTTAAAAAACTAGGTCAGAGAGGTCGGGTAACAAGTCAACCCAACCTGTTGAACAGCCCTACCACTGGTCAATCTCCCTCTGCTAAGCTTGGGAGATGCACGGATATTTTGAGCAATAAACCAGTGAAAGCTCAAAAGTGTACTTTCATTGGTCTTTGTGCTCATTAATAGTTGAGCACCTCTTAGGGATTGACCACTTTGAAAGAAGAAGAGGTTGACCACCATCGCTAATGTGTGTGTCGGGTACCCGATACCAACTCAAATGAGAGAGAGACAGACAATGGGTACCACGGGAGGGAGAGAAAGAGAGAGAGAAGAAGCAGAAGAAGAAAAAGAGGGGACAACGTGAGAGAGATAAACAAGGGGGACCATGTAAAAGAGAGACAGAAAAAGAAAGTGGGCACGTGAGAGAGAATTTTTTTTAAACACGGTAAAAGTACGGAGATGTGTAATTATAGCTTTTTTATTTTTAAAAAAAAAAAACCAAAGATTTACGCAATAGCAAAGAACTCCCCGTTTATATATATATATATATAGAGAGAGAGAGAGAGAGCAAAAAATGCTCCAAAAAGGTGGCACATGGCACTCGAAAAATGGGTTTGATGCCATCCACAAGGAACCATTGCGAATATCATGTTGAAAAAAAACTCCAAAACTGATCTCTACCATATGATTCTTGCATCAGAAAATACTCAATCCCCTGCAAACTGGACACCAATGATGCACTGCTTCACTGGTCAAAAATATCATGAAGAAATAACTCACTGCCAGTCACTCCATACGTTGTACGGCCTGGAAGTAAAGAGATTAAACACCAAACTAAGTCACCCTCAAACAGAAGCCCGACAACCAGGAATCATCTTCCCAAGGTGCCACAATTAATACAGAATCTTTTGTCATTATACTGTCCCGATACTCGATAAAAACAATTTAAGTATCACTAACCACATTCATTGAACAAGCCAATTTTCCATAGTTTTTCAAATATTAGTGCTCATTTGAAATTTTTTTTCAAATTTCGATTATAGCTTTATACATGGTTCGTAAGTTCTCCAATATACTTTCTCAGAATTGTTGTTTCACTGCTCCTACAACCAAGTCCACTCTTACTTTTTTTAATGGAGAAAAAAAAAACCTGTAATTTTTGGAGCCCACAGATTACATGGATAGACTACATGCATTGCCTTTTTTGTTGCATTGCACAATTTATTAAACAGCAGAGAATGCCTTAGCAACACGTTTATAAAATAAAACTAAATGGACTTAAATTTCATCTCAAAAATTAAATCACCGCCGGATGCTAGGACAGTAACTTTCTGCTCTTAATGAAATCAATAACAATAGAAGTGTTAATGATGTGAATCCTTTAACATGTAATTGCTCAAAATTGAAAATAAAATTCTAAAAAAAATGATCCACCTGTTACTTACCATTACTAAACACCATAGTCACCAAGTCAGGTTTCGGCAATAATTCGGCAAGGTTCAAATTCGGAAAAATCAGGCAAAATTCAGCAAGTTCGGGAAATATTCGGAGGAAAATAAATAAATAAACAAATAAAAGAAGATTAAAAGTATTAAAAATCAAGATTTGTTGAAAAAAATCGTGAATTATTCACGAACTTCTTATTCACGAACTTCATGAATTTTTTAAAAATACACAATTTTTTTGAAATCGCAAATAATTCGTACTTAATTCGCAGAACCCTAAATTCGTCAATTATTCACGAATTTTTTAAAACATCGGAGAATTTGGTGACTATGCTAAACACTTGCAAATCCATGAAAACAAAAATAATCACCATGATTAAGGATGTGGTTATCTCATAAGTTCAGCAACTTAAGCTGTATTATTCTGTTACACTGCACACAGAAACTGATTAATTCATAAATTACAAACTAAAAGCGAATTCACAAAAGAAAAGTGTTTTCAATACTGTGATCAGAAAACTAGTCATCCAGATATTGACACTCATAAACAAGTGTGAGAAAAAAATGGAGTCATAAATTATCAACAATTCCACAGAAATGCAAAATTTAACATGGAATAAAAATCAAGATAAATGCAACAGCAGCGGAAACCGATAAAAAGTGTGCGCTGTAAACAATCTTCTAACTCAAAATTATAATCAGGGCATAAATTTAAAGTGCCCGCCATTAGTACCATTTTAATGGAGTCATAAATTATCAACAATTCCACAGAAATGCAAAATTTAACATGGAATAAAAATCAAGATAAATGAAACAGCAGCGGAGACCGATAAAAAGTGTGCGCTGTAAACAATCTTCTAACTCACAATTATAATCAGGGCATAAATTTAAAGTTTCCACCATTAGTACCATTTTGTTGTCATCATTTGAGGTTAAACCCGACTGTCTACATGTAAGAGAATCAGCATCTGCTTCAAGTTCACCAGTTCCGGCCATCCTGTAATCACTATCACTGGATGTACTACTTGTGCTGCTGATACTACTACTGTTACTATTGCTGCTACTATTATAGCTATGCTGTGGGCGTATTCCGTTAGATCGTATCAGCGGTCCATCTAAAGACTCGACGCTCCCCATACTTCCAAATCCCAAACAAGGAGAAAGAAAAAAAGCTTTCAGGGTACAGCTTTATTAATATGCAGTAAAAATTTAGAGTAAATTACAGAAAATATGGATCACGCCATAAATAAAATTAAAAATTATTCAAAAACCTTGAACAAACTAGATGATAACAAAATAAGTGCACTTAAGCATAGATATACAGAATTGGCACAAACTATATTAAAGAGGATTAATGGGCTATTACTGACTTCAATAGAATTGCATCCTTTGAAATTGATCTCAAGTGCCCTGGCATCTGCTGATGTCAGCTTTCGACATGCAATGGTCTTTAACTGGCTATTAAAGATGATTGAAAGAAAAAAAAAAATACAAATGCATTACTCAAAGAGTCCCTGTAAACTTTTTGAGTTACTTTGACCGCCTCTGCATTCGTAGGAACTATTTAAAAAGAGAGGCATATACTCTAAAGGAACAATAATAAAAGCTATCAACCAAACACAGACACCTCCCCCCCTCTCCCAAATAAATAAATAATATAGTGAGGCCAATCATAAAGGAAAGCCACATGCATGATGAAGGAGAAAATATTCAGCCTTGTAGTAAATTTTGCAAACTATTATTTGTTTTCAGGTCTGATTGAGATTTTATCCATCTCTGGGTTTAGAATTTATCTTGCTAAATTGTTTTTCAAACACTCACGTATATTTTTACCATCACATATTAAAGATTAAAATTAAGAAAAATCAAGTATTAATACGGTATATATGTTAGGAAGAGATCTAGAAAGGATGAAGTTTGCAAGCAGTCAAATAATAATGTAAGGAATTGTACTTTGACTTCAGTTGTACATAAAAGTTAGTAAACAAAGTAAAAAAAATGGCTTTTAAAAAATTTCTCGAATATTAGTCTATCTGTTCTAACCTCATGTTGCTAAGTCCTTTTAATCTGACAAAGGTCACACCCGGAAGTTTACGTGTGGATATTGAAGCCTGACACCTTGAGTTTCCATTAACCCCTTCAAAACTATCTTATAACTCAACTAAAGACTCCATTTGGGAGTACAGTTGGTGCCTGGAGGGAGGTGGGGAGTGGGTTTAACATCCTAAGGTCCCCAAATGAGAATGGTGGGAATTTCAACTTCAAAGAGGCGGCCAAGTTCGAAGACTTCATCTCAGACTGTACAATTTGTGATAAAGGTATGAAAGGAGGGTGATGCACCTGGTCAAGTGGCCAAGACTTCCCTATGCTCTGCCGCCTCAATCATTTCCTATGCAACGCGAAATGGATGGCAGAATTCCCGGCTTCGGAAGCGGAATGTTTCGCAACTACAGTGTTGGATCACAAGCCTATCATGCTCAATACGCATTTTGCAAGAAGATCGGGGGCCCACATCCATCAAATTTGAGAACATTTGGCTCAGAATCGATGATTTTCGAAACCGGGTCCCAGAATGGTGGAAGAGGACGGTTTACATGGGACGGCTACCTACGTCCTCAGCTCAAAGATCAAGAATCATAAATCTAAGGTCAGTAAGTAGAACAAAGAGGTTTTTGGCGATGTCCATAGAATGAAGGGTCACCTTCTCGCGGAAATCAAACTCTGTCCGCAGTCGGCTGAGGAGAAAGATCTCAAACTGGCCCTCAAGATGGCCTATAACCAAAAGTTTATCGAAGAGGAGACGCTTTGGAAACAAAAATCCAAAGCTCATCGTGTAACACCTGCCCCTCTAAACAGAGTTAGTCAACCAGTTGACTCAATCCCAACCTGAGTGAAGACCATCAATTAGGGTGACCCGAGACCCTGGCCTCCAAAAATTTGAAGCACCCATAAAAGGCAACTTAAATTGGGCATCCAATTTAATTTATGTGGAGTGGTGGCATTACTAAAGCCACCCACACCCAATCGAGAACCCTGCAATTGATACCTGGATTTACAATCGAGTGAACCATGTCGATGATCTCACCAAAAATTATGACAAGCCCAAGGTGATGATCTTGAGATCACCATCAATGGTGGTGATCGAATTAACCCTCACATTTTAGCCTACTAGAGCTAGGTCAAACATAGACCTCGATATCCAAGGGCTCACAAAAAGGCTAACACATACTTTAAGTATATGAGCCTTATATGGAATAGTGGCAAAATTGGTAAATAAACACTAACTTGAAGGTATAGTAGGATTTATCCTAAGTTCTAAATTAGAAATTAAAATCATAATTAACCTCTAGCAAATTTTAGCCCTTGAATCCTTTGACCACATCTCACACCCTTGGATCCACCTTGGGGAAATCTAAGTGAGTCTATCACATAAACTGGGGACCTCAATGACCATGGGATTCAATGAGGACCAAAATGGATGGTGTGAAGAGGAGCCTAGTGGGCCCCACTATCACACGCGCATGAAGGAGAAAAAGAGAGGAGAGAATGAGTGGAGCTTGGGGAAGAGCAAGCTAGCCACTTGGCTAGCTTTTCTCTCAAAGCATGGCCTTAACCCCCCGATTGCAAAAATCGAATTCCATATCCCCACCCTCTCCATCTTCTTCCTCTAGAGCTCTCCTCCATTGAAGCACCTTGAAACTCCTCCCTATCCAACCATCTAAACTTTGATCCAACACCTCAACTCGAATCCCCACTACTCCTGCACACATATTTTAGAACCAATCAAATCCACACCCATCTCAGCCATCTTTGAGCTCCAAAACAGCAACCACGAGGCTAGCATCAAGGTAAAGTCATGGAATTGATGTGATATAGAATAGTTGTAGAGATTGTAGTACATTTAAATTTTTCGTGTATTTTCCTCTGAATTTCGAATTTGATTTTAAATATGAGAATTGGAGACCGAGATGATCGTGCATGTTAGTTTTATGTGCATACATGGTCATCACACGGCCAAAAATAGAGATGCCTTGGACTAGATCAAAACTAGCCTAGGTAGTTTTGAAAATACTGATTTTCGTGATTTTTATAGAACTTTGAAAAGATTTTGAGATAATGGATAGTTTAATATGATGTGATGCTGATGGATGGTCGGGTGTGTGATTGATCACAAGAGGTCATCCTATGTCACACATGATAGATCGAATGGCTTAGATTGATTGCATGTTGGTGTTGATTCTCTAAGAGTAGAGTTGAGTGCATGTGCCAATGTTTGGCTTAACATGACTCCTCTCTCTTGACCGACTCAATGGTATCCATGGATCAAAATTTCGTCCGATACCGATACGTATCGGATGATACGTATCGGTATCGGAACTCACCGATACGGTACATTGAATGTACCATATCGGTGGTTTACATGTATTTACCGGACGATACATTGAATGTACCGTATCGGTGGTTTACATGTATTTACCGGACGATACATTCAATGTATCGTCCGGTACCGATACGTATCGGTTTTGGGCTCGGACGATACGTATCAGTTTTCCGGCATTTTAATCCTTAATGGTATCATAGTTTAATGTCAGATATTTGAAGATTTCTATACTTTTTTATCATGTTTGATGATTATGAATATATTGGAGGGTTTTGATGATATTAGACTTGCTTGGAAAAAGAGAAAATCAATTGGCTTCTGGTTTGTATTCAAATATTGTCTGCATGTCACATGGATTATATTGAGTACATAGCTTAATTCATTTTGATTGGTTTGATCATAGAAATCGGAAATTTTTGTGCATATTAGTCACTTTTTTGAATTTTGATATAAAAATCGATGGTGTATGATGCATGTGCGTAGAATAATGACAAAAAATGGATCTCTTCTTGATTGTTGATATACTTGGTTTAGATATAAATAAATGATTTAAAAATCATGAAATTATTAGTCCATCGTCATTGTTTTATAATACCATTGTGATGAGATTTCATAAAAAATTTAGATTTAATCAGATGGTGATCTTATCTCCGATGTTATTGAACTTTTCGATGATTGATAATAATAGATTTCGATGAACCCATAGTAAAATCAATGCTAGTTCTAGAACTTGATTAGAAATGAAAATTTTGATGGTATGTGATCTCTAGAACACTTGTGATTCCGATGAGATTATGGTCAATGATTGACCTAATCGGATAGTATAAGATTAAATGGACCGATTGGCACTAGATGGTGCCATTTATAGCTTATACGGTACTACACCCTTATTAAATGTAAAAAATTGTAGAAAATTGTAAGATTTTAACTTAGAATGATCATGACCGATATGATCATGTTCACTGGCCACTGTAGGATTAAAATGATAATTTTAGATGGTGCTTGATGAACCACCATCTACACCCATTAATTGCTAAATCAGAGAATTCTGAATTTTAGAATATAAGACCCACTGTTTCAAGCACCAAATCTGTAGGTATTGATCTTTGAAAATTTTGTAAAAATCCAAATATGCGCACTGAAGGATCCCCTATGACCCAGAAAAATTTCAGGGTCAAACCCCTTGTAATTTGACCAGCACGAAATTTGGAGCAGATGGGTGTAATTCTGCCAGAAATGCACCTGAAAACTGCACTACATTGGGACTGTCATTTTATGTGTAAAACTATCCCCAAAAATTGTATTAAAATTTGTGATATTAGATGAACCTGGTACGGACCACTGTACCAAAATTTGTACCTTAATCCCATCAGGTTTGACCGGGAGAAAATCCAGAAACCGAAGGAGCAGATATTAGTCGCATGGCACACAGATTGTAACCAATTTAGACACCTGATCAGAAGGCTCAAAAATTCCATCATGATCTGATCACATTTAGATTTAATACCATAGAGATAAATTAAAGTTGACTTTGAGAGCTTACCAACAAGCTCTTATTTGTCTGATTTGGAGATTGGCATCAAAAGTTATGGCCCAGTTATCAGAGGACTTGAAATATGGTATGATAACAAGTCAAAGATAAATCACGTTCTGTAATCTGATGGCCCTGATCAATCCTTGTCAGATTTTTGGGTGCTATCACTTGAGAAAGTTTGGCCTGTCAGCCCTCTTTCACTGAGTTTTGGAATCATCCATAAATTCGATCGGTAGCGAAAAATAGCGGCCAACTTACCGACAAGAGTTCGATGCCCTTAATCGAGAATTTTTATAAAATCTAGTTCAAGTCCAAGACTTGACTTTCCCCTAAAACAGTGACATCAAAGTCACTGTAAGATGTAATAATGATCAGTGTGGTCACAAATGACCCATGATCAACTAAACTGATAATGTTGACCTGATTGACCAAGTCAAAAGGTCGATCCAAAAAGGTTTTAGCCTATGTAAAGATTCGGTAAAAGGAACCTAAGAACCTTAAGAATCTCGCGGTCCACAAGACCCAACCTACAGGCCCATGAGCCTTAACCTGGGTTGAGTCTAGACCCAATAATTATAATGGGGCAGTGTTAGTGGCACCCCCTATATTTTGAGAACACCCATAGGTAATTGTGGACTTCTCTAAGTATCGACCCCTTGGCCCAAAAGCTCAATTTATAAATAATAAGGAACTAATGGACCACTTCTCATCTCAAAAAAAATATGGACCATTGTTAATGGCACCCACAATAAACTTAAGACACCCAAGGACGCTTGTAACGCCAAACTAAGAACTATTAAGATTCCGAAGTTTTATTTGAAGGCCCAACTGTTGTGGCCCAAGAAAAGGATAAAATCCTAATAAATGCCATGTACTAAGTCGTGTATATTATATTATATTATATTATATATATAAGTCTTATTACTAAGAGCACCCATGAAGTCAAAACGACACCCAAGGCACCATGACTCTCTTTAAAGAAAGAAGTCCAAATAAGGACTTGACTCCACACTTAACCACTGGTTAGGTCCGGTAATGGCCCAATTGATCCAAGAAAATAAAATTTGGGGCTAAATGTCCCAAAGAAATAGATTGTAATGTGTCTTGGATGATGACACACCAATAAAATTTGGGGCTAAATGTCCCAGAGAAATAGATTGTAAGAAATGGAAAATGCACACCCTTGAAGATAGGATTATAATTCTAAAAGATTCTTAAATAGGTAGGGATTTAACCCCACAAGATAAGATAGAACCTATTAGATTGTAAGTCAAAGTTTGACTTCATGACATTTGAATAAGTCTCTCTGTATTGCATCACTTACACATAATAACTTTCGGCTTCCAAGAAGGCCTTATACATATGAATTAGGGAAATGTCTTCCCCACACGAATGACAATAACCATGAGTCCTCCAAGGATTGAATTGCATGAATGTATGGCGATTAATTTTGACAATGAAAAATTATTGGCGAACAAAACCCAAGATAATACAGACATGAAACATTGATCTTGATTTTTGAATGAACTACAGTAGATAGTATTGAAATGAGATATAGATCATTAATTTTTTGAATCCTGAATATAGAACTATTGAACTTGAAGAAGGATGTCGAATATTGATTGTTACAATTGAAATTAAAGAACAGAGTACCGGAAATATTGGAATGTTGATATTGAAAAATAATGAATACTGAATATTGACTACTGAATATGGAACATTGAACACTAAATATTGAACATTGAATATTGAAGACTGAACATCGATCGTTGAAGATTGAACATTGATCATCGTATATTGGATATTGAACATTGATCGTTGAACACTGGATATTGAACATTGATCGTTGAACACTGGATATTGAACATTGAACATTGAATACCGACTATTGAAAGTGGAAAGCAGATATTGATATTGATACTGGAACCCCCTTATGCTAATCATTGTTCTTACGAACAAGCTCGCAAGAGCAGCTAATATTCAAAGAGTTTGAAATGTTAGTAGAAGATTGGGTCTCGTTAGACCCACAGGGTCATTGATCATTGTCTTGATTGACCAAATAGCAATGAGTATCAGCCTTTGTTTGCATCACATTTGCAAATGAATATTGATATTGAAACAATGGTTGGTGTTAGTATTGCACCGCAATTAATAAAATTCTTAATAAAAATCGCATAATTTAACTGTTACACATTAAGATTTGTTTAATCCTTAAAATAAAGGTTATCTAATAAATAATGATAAAAACTACTTAAGAAAACTATTGTTATAAATAAATGGTAATGATTGTTAACTGCGCACATATTCTCATTCAATTATTAAATTTAAGCCTTGTAAAACTACTGTTTGCCTTGCTATGTTTAGTTGTAGACTTCTATCTATTAGTTGTAATTTAATTATCATCATTATGCGTTTTGCATTGTTTGTGTTCTTTTATATTGTTCTTTTGGATCTCGGATGTACAACCCTGAATGCTTATTCTTTTGCCATTGGACCTCTTAGAATTAAAATACATGAATTAAGGAATATATTAGAAACCTTATCAACTATTGTACTTCACCCTTGATTATGACTTTATTAAGCTTCAATGCTTACGGTCATTTCATGACCTAAAAATTTCAAAGCCAGGTCAGCAGCCATCCAGCCAGGGGGTGTAGATTGGAGAAAGAGATCCAGAGATGTCCATCAAGCTGACAGTTTCTAGCTCATTTTGCTTATAGAGCTACAAGCACACATGCACGTGACCGGATTCTGTGTTTTCTTTTTATTGGATCTTTTTTGTTCTCACTAGTTGGTTTTTGGGCCAGTTTTGGATTTAAAGTTTGGAATTTGTAATTAGACATCCTTTTTAATGTAAATAGTGTTTCAAAGTTTCATGAAAGAACGTCTCTTAATTTATATATTTTTTTGCAGTAAGCAAAAGTTTTTAAAAGTTACCCAATTTCCTAAAATAAGGAATATTAGACTGATTAATTGATCAGGTTAAATTAATAGATTAATGACCGACTGAATTTCGACAGCGTGTTGCACCGACTGGCTCACGGATCGAGACGGATAGGCGCGAGAGTCGCTCGACGTACAAGGCCGGGGGGCAGGGGGTGACACATTGGTTGAGAGAAGGGGGCGACAACACTAAGTTATTTCATTGGATTGCCACCGGGCATAGATCTAGAAATTACATCACTCAATCGCAAGTGGAAGACAACTTGTTTACTAATGAGCTCGAGAACCAGGTTGTCCACTACTATGAGAATCTCTACGCTGATGAGGGAGGCCAACTACCCATATTGGGGAGATCGAGGTTCAGAAAGTTAGCACCAACCATAAGGAGGAGATCAAGTGACAATCTGAAGAACATGAGATCAAGGCAGCGGTGTTCTCTTTGGGGAAGAACAAGACCACGGGCTCGGACAGCTTCACTATGGAGTTCTTCCAATCTTTCTGGGAAGTTGTCAAACCAAATTTTATCGCCTTTTTCCAAGAATTTTATGGGTCCAATAGAATCAGCAAGGGCATGAATTCCACATTGATTGCGTTGATTCCAAAAGCCAAGGGAGCCTCCAACATCAAAGACTTTAGGCCCATCAGCCTTCTTAACTGCACTTACAAGATCGTAGCCAAAGTACTCGCCAATCGCCTCCGGAACGTCATTGGGACAATTATATCGAATACGCAAGGGGGTTTCCTTCCAGGAAGACAGCTCTTGGAAACTGCGCTTACTGCTCATGAAGCGATCCACTCAGTCAAAGCTCGGAAAGCTGAGGGTGTCATCTTCAAAGTAAATATGGAGAAAGCATACGACAGAGTAAGCCAGACCTACGGCGTTAGTCATTGAGTCTGCAAACGAGTTCCTTCTTCACTGGGCTTCAGCTCTAAACCACCCTCCCCTTCAATACCTTAACAGTGTTTTCGCTACCTAGGACCCACCCTGAGCCCTTTCCTCTCGTTCCCTTGCTACTCTTTGCCTTGAGATGATAAGGGTCTTCTGGCAGTTTTCATAGGTGAGTTTCTCTAGAGATGGGTCCTCTTTCTTTTTGGTTAGTGTCTCACTACCATGCAAGTATGTACCTTTTCATTATTTTAAATATATTTTCTCTCATTTGAGTGATTTAAAAAAAAGCATACGACAGAGTGAATTGAAATGGCCTTCAGTTTCTCCTTCATTGAATGGCTTTCGGAGATAGATTGGTAAGATGGATGCCGGGCTGCTACAGTTTCACCAGATTCTCGTTCTTGTCAACGATAAGCCCAAAGGGTATTTCAGGGCTACGTGAGGGTAGCGACAAGGGGATCCATTGTCACCGTTGTTATTCAATGCTGCGGGAAGCCCTCCATTTGATTCTTGATCGGTATACGAGCCTTAATCTGTTTAAAGGCTTTCACATTTCCAATTCTTGCGAAATCTCCCATCTGCAGTACGCGGATGGCACAACTATTTTTTGTTGTGCTTCGATGGAAGATATTAGGACTGTCATTAGTGCCTTAACAATCTATGAAGCAGTCGCAGGTTAGAGGGACCTTCATAATTCCAAGATCATTGGGGATAAACGTCAGCAGCAGTACACTTCATGAGCTGGTTGGCATCATTGGATGTTGGGTAGAGAAGCTTCCTTCTTCGTACCTCGGACTTCCTCTAGGTCTGTGCAAGTTAAGGGAATTTCATTGGGAATCGGTTATTAAGAGATTCCAAGATAGATTGGCCACTTGGAAAATCAGACTCTTGAGTAACGAGGGTCAGCTCACTCTCATCAAATCCACTGTGGCAGCGCTCCCTATCTTCTATTTTTCTCTGTATAAGGCCCCTATAAAGGTTATCAATCAGTTGGAGAAGATTGTCCGCGACTTCTTATGGGTGGGTGGAGGTAGCGGAAAGAAAACTTCACATTGTTAACTGGGATACCTGTTGTAGCAGCAAAGAAGATGGCGGCTTGGGCATTAGAAACCTTGCGGATGGCGGTTTGGGCATTAGAAACCTTGCATTAGTTAATAAGGGGTTACTAGGAAAATGGTTGTGGAAACTTGGAGAAGATAGGGAGAAAGACAAGCTTTGGTGGCAAGCTGGTAAGGCTAAATATGGCTTTGACCAAAGTGGGTGGCATCTGGAGAAAATCAAAATTATGGAGGCATCAGGCATGTGGCAGGGGATACACAAGCTTCTTAGTTCTTTCAATGAGTGTGCCCGTTATAACTGGGGAGATGGCAATCACATTTTTTTCTAGGAGAACAAGTGGAGTGAGGACAATAACCTTAAGCCCCAGTTTCCAGACATCTATAACATAGCCGCTATGAAGGAGGCGCCTGTTAGTACTATCACCGATTGGCAGGAAGGGGCAGTTACGTGGAATGTCACTACCAAAAGGATCCTGAACGACGAGGACATTGATGAGTACATCAGGTTGTTCTGAGTCCTCCACGCAGCCACACCCAACATACCGCGCAAGAACACTAGGAGATGGTCGCTCAAGGAGAAGGGCAGATTTACAGTAAAGAGCTTTTATGCTTTTCATACTACCTCCTCAGCAGAGACGTGACAAACCAGGGTGGCTCAAGTTCTGGAAGCTCAAAATCCCTCCCAAGATCAAGTTTTTTGCCTGGTCTGCTGCTTGGGGAAAAATTCTCACCTGTGACCAACTTCATAGAAGAGGTAGTATCATCCGTAATCAGTGTATGCTTTGTATATCAGGAAAAGAATCTATTTCCCATACACTCATCCAATGCCCTTTCTCGGCTTATAAATGGGGAGCGGCGCTCAGAACTTTCGGCTTAGCATGGGTGATCCTGCAAGGTATTGTAAACCTTCTGAGGCAGTGGCATCACTCCAGTTATGTCTTCAGCAGAGAGAATGAGACCTTGTTTTGCCCGTGGATCCCATACGCGGTTATTTGTGTTATCTATAGAGAAAGAAAAAAAAGGGTCTTCCGGTGTATTGGAAAATCGAGAGGGATGGTTCTCATATATGTTCGCGACCTACTTCTTCATCGGGGACTTATGCAACCAGACCTGGAAGATGATTGTTTCTTTTAGAATTGGGATCAAGTGCCACTTTCTAGGAGTCCGCCTCCTCGCACTTCACAGGCCCCAAATCCAACCCCTCTCAGCCTACCTACCTCGTGATCTACTACTCTGGTCTCCAGATCGGATCTATGGATCCTGGTGCTGCTTTGACTCGCGGGGGACTTTTTCTTTTCGACGAGAATTTCCTTTTTCGATAGTCCCTCTCTACCCTTTGGTACGTTTTTCTTCGCTTTTCTGCTTTGTAATTCTTTTCCATATTAATAAATTCTTTCTTATAAAGCATGCTGTGAGAGTAACCGGTTTAAACCGGTAGAATCATATTGGTCTGACCGCATGAGTGCTCCTCTGGTTTTACGCGCGGGGAACTGGTTTTGCAAGCTATGCCACAATCTCAACTTCTGGAGGCGGAAGGTTCGTCATCGGTCTAGGTGTCTTTCCACCAAGGAGGTGGGGGTGGTGGTAAAATCTTCGGAGGATCCCACACCCAGGTGGAATAGAAATCATCAGGTGATTCTAAAGGGGAGCCAGGGTCGAGACCTTGTAGATGGGTGGTCGGTCGATGGCAAGCGGTTTCAACGGGTATCTCGATTGATGGAGGGGGGAGCGCATCGCCATTACGACATTTCTTTTGCCAAGGTCGTGGGGAAGGACGGACATTACCGGCGGGAAGGGGAATCGGTGGACAACTCGTATATCCCCATCTGTTATGTGTCGTCCCACAGCGCCGATGGGGGGCCGCGTAAACTTTCGCGGGAGTTTAATTCCACAATTTGATTCTCTTGCTTCCAACTTACAGCAATATTGGGTGGTGTTACATACTGTTCAAGATACACTATCACTATTCAATATTCACAAGTGGATACAGAATTACTGAGATTACACTAATAGGCCTACCTTATCTATAATTACAAAGACTAAATTTCTCCTAAGGTTCCCGTCGGAGGAAGACAGCTTGGCTCTACGTCGCAAAAAATCCTTCCAGATTAATGGAGCCCCGGTGGAGTGTGGAGTCTGGGGACCATCGGTGGGTGAGGGATCTGGATCCGATTGATCGGCCTTCCTATTCACGCTTGGACCCCCAAGGTCCTGAGGGGGATCGAGGATCTCTGCGATAGGTTCATTATCGCGGACCGGAGCTCCATCAACCTCTGGGATACCCGCAACGTTCGGGTCCTCATAGAAAAGGCGCTCGTGGAGAGGGTGCATGTGCCGAAACAACCAAGCGATGAATCCTCGGGGCCCCGGGACACCGGGGTAGACATACTCGGTTGTACCACAGAAGAAGGCTTGACAGCGATCGAACCATGCGGGGACGGGGGTCGCTAGGTCCATCCGGAATGAAGCACGGCAGCCGGAGGGGGGCTTGTCCACGGATTTGGCGCTCCGCAGTGAAAACTCGCAGTCGCCCACGTTGACGGAGATGATCATTCCTTTGGGGGGAGTTCGGGCGAGTCATTGTTTTGCTGGGGAGGTGGAAAGAGGAGAAATTGTGGGTGATTCTCAGGTCACGACTGTGGAGGGTTCTTGCGTGGGGATCGGTGACGGGGATGCTCTCATTCGTTCTCAATCATCGGAGCTGCCAATACACTACAGATCTCAACAGTTCACAAATCCCGGAGTGTCTTGGTGCGTCAAGCTCGATCTCCCACCGTCGACGTTTCCTACAGCGGAGATCTCGTACACCAAAGCCGACAAAGTACACCTGCAGAGGAAGGTGGTAGGTGAGTCGATGGAGATTCCGGAGAGGAAGGACTAGGTCAGTGGCCGTATCTGGGATTCGATGGAGACCGAAGCTGTAGGTTGCCTTTTGAGGAAGAACCACCCTGCAAACAAAAAGGGGCAGGGGCTTAGGGTATTTCATCGAAGGAGAAGGTTTTATTTGGGATCTCTAGGAGTGAGGTGTTGGGATGTCAACACGCCACCGACCAAGTGAAGCTTCTGGAATCCCATCTAAGCTACTGACGAAGGTTGACCAATGGTTACTATGGAGGGGGGGTTGTAAAGGCTATATATGTTGACGGGTCACATATATAGCCCCTTGGGGCCTTACATGTGCTGGCACGTGGACGATAGATGTTGCGACCCTTCAAGTAGGGGACAGCTGGCGGGGTGGGAACACTGGGTATTTTCCGCGGCTGACACGTGGGGGGAAGATCAGCATCGGGTCCGGGCTCCAAGGTGAGGATGGCCCGTATCTCTGTCAGGTTGAACTTGTTGGGCCTTGACCCTTGTATGTGGGGAGGTGTGAAGGAGCAGGAGTCGACTTGGTGTGTGGGTGGGGCGACTCAACGGGTTAATGCAGCTGGGCAACTCGATTTGTCTTTTAATTCAAGGGGCTATGCGATGGAGGGATCCCGACTCCGCAATCTCATCCTGATAGAGGCCTTGTCGGAGCAGCTCTCCAATATGAGTCCGGATCCTGATTGTGTGGTATCTGAGCGGCAGCTGGGAGACTGACAAAGCAGATAGGGGACGAGATGAAGTCACAAAAGGGTTGCGTACTACCCAACCATATCAATGATGGCATTAATGGGGATGGACCTGTTGAGGGGTACGGAGATTATGCGGATATTGATCGTCAAATCTGTCTGGGTCGTAATCTCGGGATGTCTTTTAAAGGGTCTAAGGCAGATTTGCGGGAGGTGTTTCAGTCCATTTCGGTCAGTCAACAAGCTAACAAAAAGAAGTGCAGTAGTGGGTCGCGGAAACTTGCGCGACTACAGTGGGGGATGTCGGATGGGAGGGTTGCGGGGGGCGCATAAATCACACTCCTGGTTTGGGCGAGATGAAGACCAGTATGACCATGAAGATGTTATCTTGGAATGTGAGGGGTATCTATGATGGGAGTAAACGGGTTGCGGTTAAGCAAGTGATTGCGGCTGCCAAACCGGTCGTCGTCACCCTTTAAGAAACCAAATGGGGCAGCTGCGATAGGAAGAGAGTTGTGTCGGTGCTTGGAGGAGATAGATGGGACTGGGTCGGTGTCGATTCAGTCGGGGACGAAATTTTTTTATAAGATGGGGAGGATGTAACGCCTCGATTTTATTTTGTGGTCTTAGATTCACAAACACAAAAGATGGGTGTTAGTGCCAAACATCGAAACTCATCCTTTAATAAAATAAAAGACGAGCCTTCTTCTAATTTGAATTTGAAAGTGTCAAGAGTGGATAGAGTCCACACCTTAAAGGAAATCGGATCCTATGGGAAACGGGATTTCAATCTCTATATAGAAAAAGGGCAAAAGGGATAAAAATAAATAAAAATAAAATATAAAAATAAAAACTTCCGCTCAAAAATTTTAGCCGGGGGCTCTCTCTCTCTAGAGCTCTCTATCTCCCTCTAGAACTCACGAAGAAGAAGAAAAGAAAGAACAAAAGATGGCGTGCGAAGTGTAAACCTCAAGACCCGGAGCAAACCTTCACTCGCGACTTTAGGATCCGAGGTAGGGAAAATCTTAGTATATTTAATAGATTTAGTTTATTCTTTCAAAAATAATAATAATAATAATATAATAATAATTTGTTGAAACTTTGGAACTCAAGTGAAGAATGAGATTTGAAAAATAATAATAGTGTATATATATATATATATATATATATATATATATATATATATATATATATATATATATAAATAATCAATGAAAAAGAAGAAGATGTCTTCTTTTAGTTTGCTACTTTTTTAAAAAAACGAAGAAGACAACCTCTTTGAATTGCTGCTACAGCAAGGAAATAAGATAAAATAAAAACGAAAAAAGACTCTTTCTACTAGTTTATATATGAGGGGGTCCCTATGTTAAAACAAAGATATATATATATATATATATATATATATATATATATATATATATATATATATATATATATATATATGAATAATAAATAAGATAGAACGAGATGAATAGGAAAAGAAATAAAAAAAAAATAGGAAAAGAAGATGAATCCTTCCCACCGTTTCCTGCAAAAGCAATTAAAAAAAAAACAAGAAGAGTACTCTTCTTCCTCTCTCTCCCTCTAATTTATAAATAAATAAATAAAAGATCTTCCCTTTCGGTTCTCTGCAATTTCAGATTTTAAAAAAAAAAAAAGAAACTTTGCAGGCCACTTTGGGTCAACGGTTTGTTCCGACAACCAAAATATTACCCGCCGAACACCGGAGACCCGACCGACCGGCATCATCCACCGTCGGATACGGCGTGGTCGATAGGAAGAGATCACTGTAGCTCCCTCTAAGGAGCGCCTATTCAATGGAGGGTGGTTGCAGGTGCAATAACCTTTGGCTCAAATTCCATGTATGTGGTTTGCATTGAAGGTTCATGAAACCCCTCTCTTTACCATTAGACTGAGATATATATATATATATATATATATATATATATATATATATATATATACACACACACACACACACACACACACACACACACACATTTATGTTAGTTATTTTGGGATTGTGGAACCATATCAAAAAATTAACAGGAATAAACTATCATAAAATGGGGTGATATTTAGATCCAACGGTTCAGATTGGGTGATAAGACCCGGGAAATAACTTTAGTGATAAGTACTCACCAATCATGAATTTAGCAAAATTTTGACTTATTGATAAGGGTACCCTAGAGGTAAAATTAGAGGTTCGATCCAGTGACCTACCCCTATTTATTTTATATTTATTTTCAATCCGATGGATCGTATTGGATGAATTAACTTCCGAATTCATTATTTCAATTAATTGATATTATAAAATAAATTTTCAAACTATAGAAAACACGTATTTTTAACTTTAAAAATCACGCAAACTTTATTTCAAGAAATTGGGATGCATCTTAAGGTTTTTCAGTGTTCCGGGCGGATGGCATAGTCCGTTTAGCCATGCGATTAATCGTTTATGACATAAAAGTTAATATCCCTTATTTATAAGTATAAAATATTTATAAAGTTAGGTTAAAATTAAATAGTATATATTTTCCAATATTGACATTCATTTAAAATGAATTAAGACTTGAAATTGAGCTTTTTCAGTGTTGCGGATGCATTGGCGCAGTCCATTTGCACACCCAATATACCAAAAACTAAAAATTAATTAATAGAAATTATAATATAAGGTTTTTAATAACCTTTAAACCTATAAAAACTTATTTATATATATTTATTATATGATAGACTTATTTCGATCACGGCCAACACTTATCTTCAGGTTTTGGCGTGTTCTGAACGCAATGGCGTTATCCGTTTGACCTAATAACCTACAGATTAGCGGCAATCAAATAAATTCTTACTATAATAATCTAATTACTACATATTAATATATCTTTTCATCCTGATGCCTGATTTCAGCAAATCAAGGCGCAATCATAGGGTTCTTGAGTCTTTCGGATACAATGGTGGTATTCGTACTCATTTAACCCATCAAACTTCTACAATTAATATATCATGTTCTTTTATACTACGACTTACAGTCGATAAGCTAAGTCATGATAGGATGACATGTAAGAATAAGATTCAAGATGAATTAAGCTTATACGAAACTATGGTACGGACCAAAATAAAGACAACGTACGAAAATTATTCTTGGTTGGTAACCAATCGAGTTATTTAACGATTTATGTCGAATACCGAGTCCATTTAGTAGGATGCTTGCATCCGGTAATGTATTAGGAGGATCGCAGCCTCCAGTGATTAGTAACGGGATTCGCCTCCAGTGATTAGTAAGGGGATTCGCCTCCGGTGATTAGTAGGGGGTTCGCCAACGGTGATTAGTAGGGGGCTCACCTCCAGTGATTAGTAGAGGGTCTGCAGCCTTCGGTGACATAGTAGGATGTTCGCATCCAGTGATATGAGTTGGCCAACTATCGACGGTAGGTATTCCCGTCTTACTATACATAGTCTTAGGCTATTATTTATGTGCCTAAGTTATTTTAAATTACGATTTAAACAGATACGATGGATATGTTATGGCGTTAAGAATAAGGATGATAAGTTAAGCTAATTTAATAAGGTTAACAGGACCTAAGCCGTGGACCTATAAGAATAAGGTGAACGGGACCTAAGCTGTGAACCTAAAGGTATAATCGCAAGACCTAAGCCGTAGATAAGCTAATATAAGATAAGTCAAGATAAGCCTCATGACCTAAGCCATAGGCGAGATAAGCTAAGATATGATATAAAGTAAATTGTGTAAATGAATAAATTCTAAGACGTTACAAGTAAATTACGAATTTAATAATAAGAATAAGTTATGTCACATTCTACTCATGGTGTAGTTACCATCACGGGATATCACAAGACTTGATCGAGCCGTCCAATCCAGAAATTTCCCCTATACAGAATGGAACGTATAGAATTGCTTCCACGTGAAGAGATGCGGTTATCAGGTTAAGTGATGCCTGTGACTCTTACTGCATTATGGGTCTCTCTCTTATGCTTCAGATGTATTATGAAAACTGTAAGTTTTTGAACTACGGTTGGCTTGATCCCGGATTGAGTACGTAGGCAGCCAAAATGGCACAGCCACACGCTTATGAATGCAATATATGTTTTATGGATAAACTTTATACATTATATGAGTATGGAATCATTTTATTAGTAATATTTTTTGAAAATTATTGTCAGATGTGATAGATACCATAAACTTTCCATATCCAGGTAAAATAATACAACTTACATTTGAAACACGATAAGCTTAAGGTTAAACATCATGCATTGAGTTATGATGGTTGAAAACACATGTTAAGTCTAAACTTAATCTATGGAGTACGCTAAGTACCCCTACTGAGCACCGTGGCAAATTTGCTCACCCTCAGACTTTATGTTGACAAATTCTACCAATCAAGATCAAGAGTGCTACGAGAAAGATTTAGTAGAAGATGGTTCCATTGACGAGAATCCCGAAGACCATTTCCCAACTGTTTGATTTCTTCGTAAGTATGTTGAACATTTTATTTGAAATTATTAAAACTATTATGTTATGTATATTCACAATTTTAATTTGTAAAGTTTTTCCAATGCATGAGATTACTCTTATTAGAATTGAAAGCAGATCGTTATTTAGTTTCACTCCTAGTGAGTATTTCGAGAGACCTAGCAAATCAAGACTTTACTTTATTTTGTCACTAATTTAATTGCATTTAATAGTAATGTTGGATCGCTTATTATCATGACATACAGCTGTCATGGGCGATTTAGTTATAAACTTCTTACCGTTTGGATACATGAGTTGTTAACAGTTATGACTTTTGATTAAGAAAAAATTTTGGCTACCATTTTCATGCATCGTAATAATTATAGTTGCATCACGACCATGGTATGTAAGTGAGGACTTGAGATCCCCAATTATGCGTGAAAGGGATTTTGAGTCGTTACAGAGTTGGTATCAAAGCAAAGGCTTTAGGTTTACACGGGACTGTGGTTAGGATAAAATGAAATTCTGAATTCTAATCCAAGACCTTTGTGAAATAGATCATGGCTCCACAGCGTAAACGGATAATTAATCGTGATGGTGATCTTAATGGAGAAGAGCAAGTTGCCAGCGGGGCAAATCGGGTTCCGTTGAATAGAGGTGGAGATAGAGCACAAGTGCTCGAAATGATGGCTAACACCATGACCCAACAAGCTACAGCTATGGATAGACTGGCTACGCGTCTGGGTCATATAAACACCGCTCCACACTCTGCTTGGGAGTCATTTAAAAGATGAAGCTACCGACGTTTGATGGCTACGAAGATCCTACGGTTGTAGAAAAATGGATAGTTGAACTAGAAAAAATATTCCTGGTCCTAGGCCCAACTGATCAACGAAAAGTAGAATGGGTTGCATTTCAACTCAAGGACACCGCATGACACTCGTGGGAGAGTGCTAATAGGCAACGAGAAACAAGAAGGGGCACACACAATCCATGGACCTGGCAGGAATTTACAGAAGCTTTCAACACGCAATACTTTCCCTTATTGGCAAGACGGAAAAAAGAAGCAAAATTTATGCATTTACCGCAAGGTTCTGATAAAGTTTTGGTTTATGAGACAAATTTCACTAAACTGTCACGTTATGCCCCTCACCTTGTGGCAACTGAGGAACATAAGGCCAGAAAGTTTGAAGACAGCCTCCGCCCTGGAATAAAAGTTCGAGTTATGATGTTCCAACTGCCAACGATGAGCGAAGTTATTGAGAGAGCAAAGATCGCAGAGAAATGTTCATTGGATTTCATACAGCGTCAAGCAAAAAATGGTAAAGGGAAGGCACCAGCAAAGAATCTTACTAGCCACTTCACCCCTTATGATAGGAGGCCGAAGTCAGTGTTACAAACCTTACCGCCAAGAAGGACTACACAGTCTCAGTATTCAACACCAAAGAAGTCTACGACTATGCCTCCAAATTCGAAATCTATTACACCAGCCCAGGCTCATTACAATACATCTGGCTTCGTACAGTATGAACCTTGCCCCATATGCAATCGAAAACATAAACCCGGAGTCTATCGTTACGAATTGGGAACTTGTTTCCGATGTGGAAAACCAGGACATGTTACAGGGACTGCCCCCAACCAGCACCTCAGCAGTCTCAATCAGAGCAGCTTACTCGTTCAGTAAGCCAAGCTACAATGAATGCCATCACAGAAGAGGATGCTCAGGCATCCGACGACGTGATCCAAGATATGATAATCTTAAACCCTTCTACTACATTTATTTTCAACTACTCTCATACATTTCTTTTCCTTATCACGTGATAGATATAACATATGAATGAATGTGCACGTACACATATAAATACATATAGATATTAGCAAAGTTCCTCGGGACGACTCCCTGCACATATTCTCATCGATCTGGGCTCCTCACAATCTTTTGTGTCACCGAAATATGTGTCAAGATTTCCTACAAAGCCCGAACAACTAGAGTTCATCTTATTTGTAAGCACACCAGTTGGAACCTCCATACACACCGACCAAGTTTATCAAGCCTGCCCAATCCTAGTGAGGAAACAAGTTTTGCCCGCAGACTTAATTCTATTAAATATGCAAGACTTCGATGTCATCTTAGGGACGCGACACATCATGCCAACATTGATTGCTTCAAAAAATTGGTCTGCTTCAAGCCAGAAGGTAAGAAGGCCATCTGCTTTCATGGAATCGGAAAGAAAGTAATACTCATACTTGCAGCATTAGATGATGTAGAAATTGATAAACCAGGTCTCTCAGAAATTCCGATTGTGAAAGAATTTCAAAATGCCTTTCCTGAAGAGCTACCGGGATTGCCACCAGAGCGACAAATAGAATTCACTATCGATTTACCTCCGGGTACGGCTCCTATTTCTAGAGCGTTCTATTGGATGCCCCCAGCCGAATTGAAAGAGTTGACAATTCAATTAGACAAACTACTAACGAAAGGATACATTCGAAACAGTTCTTCTCCTTGGGCGTCTCCGGTGCTCTTTGTAAAGCAGAAAGACAACTCACTACGAATGTGTATTAATTATAGACAACTCAACAAGGTAACAGTGAAGAACAAATACCCGCTACCAAGAATTGAAGACCTATTCAATCAACTCCAAGGGGCCTGTTTCTTCTCCAAGATTGATTTAAGGTTGGGTTACTATCAACTGAGGGTGGGCGCCGAAGATGTTGCCAAAACTGCCTCCAGTACCAGATATGGGTTGTTTGAATTTCTTGTCATACCGGATTGACGAATGCCCCTGCAACATTCATGGATCTTATGAACCGAATCTTTAAACCTTATTTGGACAGCTTTGTGGTAGTCTTTATGGACGATATTCTTATCTACTCCAAAACTCATAAAGAACATGAAGCACATATAAAATCCGTACTGCAAGTTTTGCGCAAGCACCAATTATATGCAAAATTTAGTAAGTGTGAGTTTTGGATGGAAAAAGTAACCTTGTTAGGACATGTTATCTCGGCAGCAAGAATTTCAGTCGATCCCGGGAAGGTACGAACTGCATCAGATTGGTCTAGGCCAAAAAGTGTTACCAAGATTCGAAGTTTCCTCGGACTAGCTGGATGCTATCGAAAATTTGTGAAAGATTTCTCTAGTCTAGCTATGCCCCTCACAAAGTTAACTCGAAAGAATACCAAATTCAATTGGGATGAGAAGAGCGAGGACAGTTTTTTGGAACTGAAAAAGCGACTAACATCAGCTCCGGTTCTCACTATCCCTAAAAGGAATGATGGTTATGAAGTCTACAGTGATGCCTCCTACAGTGGTTTAGTGGTTTAGGTTGTGTTCTCATGCAACACCGCAAAGTGATAGCCTATGCATCGCGACAACTGAAGAATCATGAGAGGAACTACTCGACTCATGATCTAGAAATGACAGCTGTGGTGTTCGCTCTCAAGATTTGGAAACACTACTTATATGAGATTCAGTTTGATGTGTTCACCAATTACAAGAGTCTGAAATATATCCTTACTCAACCTAACCTGAATCCTCATCAACGACGATGGATAGAAACCTTGAAGGACTTTGATTGCACGATCCACTAACATCTAGGAAAGGCTAATATAGTTGTAGACACCTTTAGTCGTAATGTCCCAGGAAACTTGTCAAGGCTCAAGACTTATCGATTTCGAAATGTAAAGGAGTCAACAAACTATGGAATCTGGGCAAGATTCAAAATTGACAAAAAAGGATTGGTGGCCAACATAACCATCAAATTTCTACTCTTGGATAGGATTATTCAAAGCCAAGGCATCGATAGTGATTTAGTTGACATCGGAATTGCTATACGCAAGGGAGAGAATGAAGACTTCTACTTTAGAGGAGATGGTGTTTTGACCTTTAGAGGTCGAATTTGTGTGCCTAATAATGAGAGAATAAAGAAGCAGGTCCTCGAAAAAGGTCATAAGTCGAAATATTCTATCCACCCAAGATGTACCAGGACCTAAAGAAGCAATTCCGGTGGAATGGCATGAAAAAGGACATCTCAGAATACGTCTTCAAATGCTTGGTGTGTCAGCAGGTGAAAGCAGAACATAGAAAATCTGCAAGATTACTAAATCCCCTACCCATTCCGGAATGGAAATGGGAAAATTTATCGATGGATTTCATCGTAGGCCTTCCGAGAACCATGAAGAAGAACAATGTCATATGAGTTATCGTTGATCGTCTCACTAAGTCAGCTCACTTCCTACCTTATCGCACAACGATTGGCTCAAATCAGATGACGAATATGTACATTAGGGAGATTGTGCGGCTACATGGAGTACCTGTGAGCATCGTTTCTAATAGAGATCCAAGGTTCACCTCTCACTTCTGAGAGAACTTTCAGAAGGTCATGGGTTCACGATCTGATTTTAGCACGGCCTTTCATCCTCAAACCGATGGGCAAACAGAAAGGGTGAACCAGACCATTGAAGACATGTTGCATGCTTGCATCCTTGACTTCGGAGGCAATTAGGATAAACACTTACCATTAGTGGAATTTGCTTACAATAACAGCTATCAAACAAGCATCCAGATGGCACCATTCGAAGCTCTTTATAGAAGGAAATGCAGATCCCCACTATGTTGGGAAGAAGTTGGTGATCGAAAGCTTCTGGGACCATAGCTAGTCGAGCAAACTACTGAAAGAGTTAAAGTAATTAGAGAAAGGTTGAAAATTGTTCAAAGTCGCCAGAAATGTTACGCGGACCAAAAGCGTCGAAACGTAGAAGTTCCAAATATATGGTGACTCCTAATTAAATATCTTTATTTTGAAATCGTATTGAAGAATGATCTTAATATATATCACGCTCCTTGATGATTTTGTCCTTAGGTTGGAGATCAGGTGTTTGTTAAAATCTCACCAACCAAGGGTGTGATGAGATTTGGAGAAAAAGGAACGTTAAGCCCATGGTTTGTAGGCCCGTTCCCTATCAAACCACAAGTGAGAGAAGTTGCTCACAGATTGGAGCTTCCTCCTAAGCTTAAAGGCATTCACAACATGTTTCACGTGTCAATGTTGCGAAAGTATCAATGTGATCCTTCACATGTTATTAATATTGAACCTATTGAAGTATAGAAGGATCTAACATTAGTCGAACACCCAGTACGGACATTAGATCGAAAGGAGCATGCCTTACGAAGAAAGGTTATCCCCCTTGTTCTTGTACAATGGGGCCATCACACTCCAGCAGAAGCCACTTGGGAAAAGGAAGAACTGCATGCTTTATATCCACACCTTTTCAACCAAGGTACGTAAATTTCGGGGACGAAATTTTTTAATAAATTGGGGAGGATGTAACACCCCACTTTTATTTTGTGGTCTTAGATTCACAAACACAAAAGTTCGAAACCCATCCTTCAATAAAATAAGAGACAAGCATTTTTCTAATTTCAATTTGAAAGAGTCGAGAGTGGATAAAATCCACACCTCAAAGGAAACCGGATCCTATGGGATAGGGGGATTTCCATCTCTATATAGAAAAAGGAAAAAAAAAAAAAAAGACTTCCGCTCAAATTTTAGCCGGGGGCTCTCTTTAGAGCTCTCTATCTCTCTCTAGAACTCACGAAGAAGAATAGAAAGATCAAAAGATGGCACAGAAAGTGTAAAGCTCAAGACCCAGAGCAAACCTTCACTCGCGACGTTAGGATTCGAGGTAGGGAAAATCTTAGTGTATTTTATAGATTTAGTTTATTCTTTAAAAAAAAAAATTAACATAATAATAATTTGTATAAACTTTGGAACTCAAGTGAAGAATGAGATTGGAAAAAAATAATAATAATAATATTTTATATATATATATATATATATATATATATATATATATATATATAATCAATGAAAAAGAAGACCTCTTCTTTTAGATTGCTATTTTTTTTTAAAAAGGAAAAAGGCAACCTCTTTGAATTGCTGCTACAGCAAGGAAATAAAAACAAAACGAAAGAAATACTCTTTCTACTGGTTTATATATGTGGGGGGTCCCAACGTTAAAACAAACAAACAAACAAATATATATATATATATATATATATATATATATATATATATATATATATATAATAAATAAGATAGAAGGAGATTACCTCCTTTGAATGGCTGCTACAGCAAAAGCAACAAAAAAAACAAGGAAAAGAAGAAGACTCCTTCCCACCCATTTCCTGCAACAGCAAATAAAATAAAAAACAAGGACTCTTCTTCCTCTCTCTCCCTCTGATTTATAAATAAATAATAAAAAAAGAAAAGAAGATCTTCCTCCCATTCGGTATTTTGCAACTTCAGATTAAAAAAAAAAAAAAAAAACTTTGCCGGCCACTTTGTTGCCGCCGGACCGGCATCATCCACCATCGGATACGACATGATCGATAGGAAGAGATCATTGTAGCTCCCTCTAAGGAGCGCCTATTCTGTGGAGGGTGGTTGCAGGTGCAACAACCTTTGGCTCAGATTCCATGTATTTGGTTTGCATCGAAGGTTCATGAAACCCCTCTCTATACCATTAGATTGAAATATTTTATATATATATATATATATATATATATATATATATATATATATATATATATATATATATATATATTCATGAAACCCCTCTCTTTGCCATTAGATTGAAATATATATATACACACACATTTATATTAGTTTTTTGGGATAGTGGAACCATATCAGAAAATTAACAGGAATAGACCCATCATAAAATGGGGTGATATTTAGATCCAACGGTTCAAATTGGGTGATAAGACCCGGGAAATAACTTTAGTGATAAGTACTCATCAACCATGAAATTAGCAAAATTTTGGCTTATCGATAAGAGTACCCTAGAGGTAAAATTAGAGGTTGGGTCCAGTGACCTACCCCTACTTATTTTATATTTCTTTTCAATCCGATGGATTGGATTGGATAAATTAAACTCCTAATTCATTATTTCAGTTAATTGATATTATAGCATAAAGTTTAAAACTATAGAAAACACGTATTTTTTACTTTAAAAATCACGCAAACTTTATTTTTAAGAAACTGTGATACATCTTAAGGTTATTCAGCGTTCCGAACGCGATGGCATAGTCCATTTAGCCGTGCGATTAATCGCTTATGACATAAAAGTTAATATCCCTTATTTATAAGTATAAAATATTTATAAACTTAGGTTAAAATTAAATAGTAGATATTTTCCAATATTGGCATTCATTTAAAATGAATTAAGACTTGAAATAAAGTTTTTTCAGTATTGATGCATTGGCGCAATCAATTTGCACACCCGATATACCAAAAACTAAAAATTAATTAATAGAAATTAGATTATAAGGTTTTTAATAACCTTTAAACCTATAAAAACTTAATTATATATATTTATTATATGATAGACTTATTTCGATCACGGCCAATACCTATCTTAAGGTTTTGACGTGCTCTGAAAGCAATGACGCTATCCGTTTGACCTAATAACCTATAGATTAGCGGCAATCAGATAAATTCTTACTATAATAATCTAGTTACTACATATTTAATATATCTTTTCATCCTGATGCCTGATTTCAGCTAATCAAGACGCAATCTTAGGGTTCTTGAGTCTTTCGAATACAAATGTGGTATTCGTAGACTCATTTAACCCTTCAAACTTCTATTATTAATATATCATGTTCTTCTATACTATGACTTACGGTCGATAAGCTAAGTTATGATATGATGACATGTAAGAATAAGATTCAAGATGAATTAAGCTTAAACGAAACTATGGTACGGATCACAATAAAGACGGCGTACGAAAATTATTCTTTGTTAAGTAATCAAGTTATTTAACGATTTATGTCGAATATTGAGTCCATTTAGTAGGATGCTTGCATCTGGTAATGTATTAGGAGGACTGCAGCCTCCGGTGATTAGTAGGGGGTTCGCCTCCGGTGATTAGTGGGAGACTCGCCTCCGGTAATTAGTAGAGGTATGCGGCCTTCGATGACATAATAGGATGTTCGCATTTGGTGATATGAGTTGGTCAACTATCGACAGTAGATATTCTCGTCTTAATATGCATAGTCTTAGGCTATTATTTATGTGCCTAAATTATTTTCAATTACGATTTAAACTGATACGATGGATATGTTATGGTGTTAAGAATAAGGATTATAAGCTAAGCTAATTTAAGAAGGTTAACGGGACCTATTCTGTAAACCTAAAGGTATAATCGCGGGACCTAAGCCATAGATAAGCTAAGATAAGATAAGTCAAGATAAGCCTCGGGACCAAAGCCGTAGGCGAGATAAGTTATGATAAGTCATGGGAATTAAGCCGTAGGCGAGATAAGCTAAGATATGATGTAAAAGGAAGTTGTGTAAATGAAAAAATTCTAAGACGTTATAAGTAAATTACGAATTTAATAATAAGAATAAGTCATGTCACATTCTACTCTTGGTGTAGTTAGCATCACCGGATATCACAAGATTTGATCGAGCCATCCGATCATGAAGTTTCCCCTATATGGAATGGGACGTATAGAATTGCTTCCACGTGAAAAGATGTGGTTATCGGGTTAAGTGATGTCTATGACTCTTACTGCATTATGGGTCTCTCTCTTATGCATTAGATGTATTATGAAAATTATAAATTTTTGAACTATGGTTGGCTTGATCCCGGGTTGGGTACGTAGGTAGTCAAAATGGCACAGTCACACGCTTATTAATGCAATATATGTTTTATGGATAAATTTTATACATTATATGAGTATGGAATCATTTTATTAGTAATATTGTTTGAAAATTATTGTCAGATGTGATAAATACTATAAACTTTCCATATCCAGGTAAAATAATACAACTTACATTTGAAACATGATAAGCTTAAGGTTAAACATCATGCATTGAGTTATGATGGTTGAAAACCCATGTTTAGTCAACTTAATCTATGGAATACGCTAAGTATCCCTACTGACCATCGTGGTAAATTTGCTCAGCCTCCAACTTTATGTCGACAGATTTTACCAATCAAGATCAGGAGGGCTACGAGGAAGATTTCATAGAAGAGGGTTCCATTGACGAGAATCTCGAAGACCATTTCCCAATTGTCTGATTTCTTCGTAAGTATGTTGAATATTTTATTTGAAATTATTAAAACTATTATGTTTTGTATATTCACAGTTTTAATTTGTAAAGCTTTTCCAATGCAGAAGATTACTCTTATTAGAATTGAAAGCATATCGTTATTTAGTTTCACTCCTAGTGAGTATTTCGAGAGACCTAGTAAATCAAGACTTCACTTTATTTTGTCACTATTTTAATTGCATTTAATAGTAATGTTGGGTCGCTTATTATCATGGCATACGATTGTCATGGGCGATTTAGTTATCAATTTCTTACCGTTTGGATACATGAGTTGTTTAACAGTTATGACTTTTGATTAAAAAAAATTTGGCCACCTTTTTCATGTATCGTTATCATTATTGTTGGCTCACGATCATGATATGTAAGTGATGACTTAAGATCCCCAATTATGCTTGAAAGGGATTTTGGGTCGTTACAATATCTAAGGTGCTAGCTAATAGACTTAAACAGGTGATGAGCAAAATAATCTCAGGTAATTAGGAGGCATTTGTGCGAAGTAGACAGTTAGTGGACCTGGTGGCGGTGGCGGTGGCAGTGGCGCATGAGACTATCCAATCGGCTCATAATCATCGTCATCTTGCTGCGATTTGGAAGGTGGATATAGAAAAATGGTATGATCAGTAGAGTTGGGAAGGTCTTGATTATATGCTCGGAAGGTTGGGGTTCGAAACTACCTGGAGGAGATGGATGTGTGGTTGCTATTCCTCGTCGTGGTTCTCGGTTCTAATTAATGGCACTCCGACTTGGTATTTTAAGAGCTCCAGGGATATTCGGCAGGGGGACCCACTTTCCCCTTTTCTCTTCAATATGGTGGGAGAGCCGTTATATGGGTCGATAGTGCACACCAAAGAGCTCAATCTAATTACCGGAATTAAAGTGGGAGCCCAAGGTAGATCAATCTCGCACTTACAATATGCGGATGACACGATTTTATTTGTGAAGACTGATGTTATGGAGTTCAATGCTTTGGTTGATGTTCTTTCAATGTATGAGGCGGTATCGGGTCAGCGTATCAATTTTCTCAAGTTCGCGATCACGGGGATTGGGGTTGAGGAGTCTTTATTGGCTGAGCTTGCACGAACGGTGAGCTATGTAATTGAGAAGCTACCAATTAAGTACCTCGGTCTGCCGCTAGGACTAAGACAGCCCAGTGATCGAGAATGGCAACCGGTAGAGCAAAGGTTTGAACAGCGGTTGTCGTCGTTGAAAGGAAAGCTACTGAGTAGTGGAGGTAGGTCGGTTCTAGTTAAAGCGGTCCTCTCGTCAATGCCCATTTTCTATATGTCGATGTTCAAGTGTCTGATGGAAGTTATTAATCGGCTTGAGCAAATCCAACGGTCCTTTCTGTGGGAGGGGTCGGGGATGGACCGATGATATCACCTTGTAAACTGGGATACTTGTCAACTGCCTGTCAATTGTGGTGGTTTGGGAATTCACAGTTTGAGACGGACCAACTTGGCGCTTCTTGGAAAATGATTCTGGAGTGCGTGGAAGGTGGAAGAGAGGGGTAGCCTTTGGCGTTTGGTGCTGGTCAAGAAATACGGGCAATCATTTGGTAGTTGGGGGATCTGCTTCACGGCCCACAGGGATACCTCGGCATGGTGGAGAGGTATTTGTAGCACATGGGTGAATTTTGCTAGAGGGCTGCGGATTAGTGGGGGTGTGGCACCCTTATCCAGTTTTGGGATGATATCTAGCTGGATGGTAGCCCACTTAAGACCTCCTTTTCGGTTATCTATGCAACTTCTTTGAATCCAGGTGGGAGGATTGAGGAATTTGTCTCACATACTCAAGAGGGTACTGTATGGGAGGTTGCTACCAGAAGGTTACTGAGGGACAATGAGGTGATTGAGTTCTCCAATTTGATTCAGAAGCTATATGAGGTGCAATGGAATTCACAAGGTTATGATCAGAGAATTTGAGCACCAAGCAAGGATGGAAATTTTAGTGTCAAAACTTTTTATAAGTTGTTATCGCATCGTCCGCTCATCAACTTCGAAGGAAAATGGATGTGGAAAGAACATATACCACTGAAAATTAAGTTTTTTGGGTGGACTATTTGTAAGGATAGAATCCTAGCGAGGGATCAGCTTATTCGTAGGGGGAAGGATATTCCAAATTGTTGCGTGATGTGTACTGACGGGGAGGAGACCGTTGCGCACCTCTTTTTACATTGTCAGGTGGCTTACGAGATTTGCTGTGTTGTCATTAAATCTTTCGGCTTGAACTGGGTTATGTCGGCAACGCCTTATCTACACTTGCTGAGTTGGTTGTGTGTGAAGGTTGAGGGTGAGAGAAATTTGAGGATATTCGAGAACAAAAGTAGGCCAGTGGGGATAGTCATAAAATCGATCATGGAGCTGGTGTGGTTTTGGGTGGCTAGAGGCGGGGATGGATTTGGTCACGCTTCTTATTGCTAAGATTAGGGCTAAGTTGGTCGGATCCGATTGTTGTGTGTAGAGTGTTCTGCCTTTGCTCCTGTTTCTCTTTTGTTTTTGTTTTCGTCTGGTTTTTGGTCGTTGTTGTATTGGTCTTTCAGTGTCTTGCTGCGTATCAATATAGTTCCTATTACTGATCCCCCCCCCAAAAAAAAAAAAAAGCTTTCTTATCGATAAAAAAAAAAGACTCAATTTACCAATCTTTTCAAATTTGGATTCCTCCTACACACCAAATCCCAAATCACACTACCCCTCACCCACTAGATGTAATTTTTATAAATCCCTTTCTCACAAATAACCTCATACAATTCCAGAAATACCCGACAAAAAGGAGACCACCCCCACTTACAGGTCGACCCAATATCCCATCCTACTCCCATCTTCCAAACCGAACCTTACTCCCTTTGAAAACCTTTTTCTAGCTTTCTATTCTTTTCCCAAAATTGGGAAATAAGACGCCTTTGTACCTCCGTTCCCTCCCAACTCAATTGACCCATTATCAACACCATACTTATATCAATGAGTGTCCTCCATAAGGAGTAGTCTTGCATAATCATCTCATGTAAATCTATCAATAATCGTGTGTAATTTGAACAACCTTCTCACTGCATACATGTATGTCTATGTAGTCATGCCACCTTCATCTTGCATGGCTCAAATCTCATTTATGCCCAAAACTACATATATAACTCAATGATAATATTGAAACATCAACTTTTTTGCCACCTTAGCTGCATTAACCATCATCTACGACTCAACCGACATCAATTGTGCATTGACGGTAGATAGATAAACTTGTAGCCTTGTCACAGGAATAAGATCAAAATTTGCAATAGGATGAGCTTAATGTAAGTAAGACAGGCGTGAAAAACATGCTAAGAGTAAAAGGCTGAGGAAGAGAAAAATGGCAGGTCGGGAAGGAATTTTAACCTCCCAAGATGTAACCAAGTGGCAATAAATAAATAAATCTCAAAATGGGTAAAAACTTGAACTTCAAAAGTCACAAAAAGAGCTTTTCTTTAAATAATTTATATAAAAAAATTATAAAATGATTAGAGTAGGAACTTTGATATAAATTTATATGAGTGCCCCAAGTCTGAATCCATCCATGCACATTAATGTCACCCCTGTGGCAATATTCATTCTAGTGCATCTCACCGTATGGTATGTATGTCTTCAAGGTTCTGAAAATCGGTTGGGGTGGCCGCCCTGGGCGGATCGGCGCTTCGGCAGCCTCGAATCAGGCCCGGGCGGTTTCTAAGGCGGTGCAGGCCTTGGGCGCCTGCCTGGGCGCTATAAGAAAGGGACGGGGCAGGGGCAGCCCTACTTAGAGTTATAAAACTTTAAAACCCCTTTTCATTTTTTAAAACCAAACTTTATCCCTCTTCCTTCTCTAACCCTAGGACCGACGACAATGGTGACGACGACGCACTCCCTCCGACGAATCTGAGCAATGGCGATGCATGCCGACAGCGCCACAGATTTCCGGCGAGACTGGAAACTGGTATGTGAATTTTCTTCCTTCCTTTTTTCTAGTGTTTTTTGTCCTTTTCTTCTCTCTCCTTCTCCGGCACGGCAACTAGGACTATGCATTTTTTGGATCGACCCGACCGGTTTGGTCCGATTTGGACGGGTACCGATTTGGATTTTGTTTGGAAAAAAGGAAACCGAAAAGTTTGGTTTGGTTTCGGTTCCAAGCCTCCCCAAGCTGAAACCGACTGAACCAAATGTTGTTTGTAAGTAATTTTATTTATATATATATATATATATATATATATATATATATATATATATAATATAGGCGGGGTTTTTGATCAATTTTAAAGGGCATTTAAGTAAAATGCATATTTTTATATATAACCCTACCCTTGTCTTTAGCCTACTCCTAAATCCTAAAGCAGTAAAGTAGAACTTATAGGAAAACCGGTTCAGAAATGGACAAAATTTTGATGTGCAAGTAGAACTTAAAGGAAAACCGAAACCGACCGAACCAAACTGAACCGAATTGAATCGGGTTAATTTGGTTTAAGAGTTGGACGGATTGGTTTGGTTTGAAAGTCTAGAAACCGATTAAGACCAGTTTGGTTTGTGGTTTTGGTCTAAAACAGACCAAACCAAACCAAATACACCCCTAACTGGCAACAGCAGTTTTTTTGCTTTTTTTTTTTCTTCTCTTTTTCTTTTTTCTTCGTTCTTCATCTTTGTTTCTTCTCCGGCACAGCAGTTGCTTTTTTTTTCTTCTTTTTTCTTCTTTCGTCTTCTTCTCTTCTTCGTTTCTTCTCCAGCAAGGCGGCAACAGCAGCTGCTTGTTTTTTTTCCTTCTCTTCTTCTTCGTTTTTCTTCTCTTCTTCGTTTCTTCTCCGGCAACAGCACTTGCCTTTTCCTTTTTTTTTCTTCTCCTCTTTTTCTTCTTTCTTCTTCTTCGTTTCTTCTCTTCTTCGGCAAGGCGGCAACAGCAGCTGCCTTGATTTTTTTTCTTCTTCTCTACTTCTCTTTTTCGTCTTTATTCTTCTCTTCTTCGGCAACAGCAGTTGCCTCTTTTTTTTCTTCTTCTCTTCTTCTTTCTTCTCCGGCAAGGCGGCAACAGCAGCTGCCTTGTTTTTTTTTCTTCCTCTCTTCTTCTTTTCTTTTTCTTCTTCTTCTTCTTCCTATTCCGGCTGCTGTGGCTGCACACATTGCACAACACTTTTTTTTTCAGCAACCCTTTTTTTTATATATGACCATCAGCATCAGCACAACCCCTTTTTTTTCTTCTTCTTCTCCGCCAAGGCAGTAACTAGCTGTTGTGGCTGTATGTATAACAGGAAAAAAAAAAAATTATATATATATATATATATATCTTATATCTGAATTTTGAAATATATTATATATATATATATATATATCTGAATATTAACCATACTCCGTTGGACGTTGGGGCACATATATATATATATATGGAAAAGGTGTCCATCCTCCATGGGAGGATGGTCACCGTCCTCCAAGCTTCCACGTGGAGCTCCATGTGGCACCAAAAATATTTTTTCAATGCCACGTGGAGCTCGGGTGCATTGCTTAGATCATCTTTGACAAAAAAAAATAATTGAAAACTCACCTCCACCGTGTGTTTTTTGAACCGTGAAATATGGACCAAAGAAATCAGTCAAACTTTGACTTGAGGGTTTAAAAAGTTTCTTTCGAAATTTCTTTTTTTAATATTGATCTAAACCGTCCACCTGTGCTCCACGTGGCACCCACACAATGTTTTGGGTGCCACGTGGAGCTCCATGTGTATCTTGGAGGATGGTCACCGTCCTCCATTGGAGGACGTAACCGACTCCCTATATATAAATAGAAGTACGATCAAACGGCAAAAAATCGTTGACTGTTTTATAGTTTATTACAAATTGGTTGTGGCATTGTGCAAATTGTATTGAAATTTTTTTTATATGACCATTGATTTATTGAATTTATTTTTTTTCAAAAGATATGTCGTCTTTTATAGCATCGACCGATGCATCCGGAAAAGAACAAGACAATCCTAGTTGGAAACACTATTTTCTAAAAGATCCAAAAGTGACAAGAAAGATTACATGTATTTGGGGCAAGAAGGAATATACGGCGAGCAACAACCAGTTGAAGAAATGTCTCGCCGGTATTAAGGGAGACATAGCCTCTTGCATGCCCGTACCAACTGATATTAGGCAAGAAATGTTTATTGTTTTGGCCTCGATTAAACAAAAGAAAGATGCAAAAGAGAAAAAAGTTCAATTATTACAAGCGTGTGTGACGATTTACAGTGATGGGGACTCTAATGCCTGTAAATCATTGGGGGAAGTAAACGGAAAGGGAAAATTACCGCAAATAGTCATTCCAGAGAAAATTACAAAGGGAGCTAAAGGGACGTGTAGATAGCCATGTTGCAAAATGGTTTTATGTAAACGGTACCCCTTTTTCACACAGTTTACAATAAATATTTCTTAAAGATGTGTGAAGCAATAGGCCAATATGAACCACGATACATTCCCCTTCAGATTTTCAGTTGGAGAATATTGTTGGCAAATGAAGTTGAAGAGATTAAGAAGAAATTGATCTCACACAAGGAGTCATGGGAACGGCTTGGTTGTTCCATAACGACTGATACATGGACAGACAGGAAGGGGAGAAGTATAATGAATCTTTTAACGCATAGTCGTTCTGGAACGGCTTTTCTAAGGTCGGTTGAAGTGTCGGCAAATGTTCATGATGCACAATTCATTTATGAATTGGTTGAAAAGTGCATCCAACAATTGGGAGAGAAGAATGTTCTACAGGTAGTTACTGATAACACTGCAAATAACTTAGGTGCAGTGAAGGTATTGAAAGTAAATTATCGAAAGATTTATTGGACTCCGTGTGTTACGCATTCAATAGATCTAATGTTTGGGGATATTGGGAAGCTATCTAAGGTAAAGATGGTCGTTTAAAAGGCAAAAATTGTGTCCACACTTATATGCAGTCACGTAAGGGTATTGAGTATGATGTGGAAGAAAACGCAAAAAAGAGATCTTGTTAGAGTCCGGGTGAAGCGGGACGACAACCCTGAAATCCGTGAATGCATATGATGTGATGATTTGCCGAAATTAAACTAACTAATTAAGCAATTAATCACAAATTGACGCGATACCTTGGGAGTTTCTCGAGACTCCACTTAGGTGCCCATGATGTGGTTCACGTAGGGTCCAATCTGACGTGCGAGATCCGATAGGATGGCGGAAGAGGCGATCCGAGAGATAGAACTCTCACTTCGTCTAGGTTGGGGTGTTAGATCGTAGTTCTTCGTGGAAACGGTAGCTCCTCACTAGGGCTTTTGAATCGAATCGGTTAAATAGCTCAAATCGAGCAAGCTCGAGTCTAACAACGGTTATAGATCGATGGGCTAGGATTGGATTCAATCCATAAGGATGGACATCAATATTGTTCTAGATCTAGGGTTTGAGATTTGAACAATCAAGTAAAAGGGAGATTTGGGATTCAAGAGATTAACAAGATAATAAGAAGATAGAAGAAAGAAGATCAAAGTAACATGGGCATCTCACCCTTGGCCTCACACCAAACCCCTCTCGGGAAAGAAGACTCACTCTTTAAAGCTTCTCTCAAGCTCAAAATGCAATGCATCATTCCATTAATTCATCAAGTGCCAAAAATGGCTTACAATTTGGGCTTTATAGCCAATAAACCTAAAAATAGAAAAGTATTAAATTACCCTAAGTGGTAACTTACAAGAAGGATAAAAAGGACAATTACGTCACTTTTGACGCTAATGCGCGGGTGTTTACGGACGCCCGACCTGGGGTCCGTGGACGTCCGTTGCCGACCCACGGACGTCCGTGGTGTACTACGGACGTCCGTACTCACTAAAACAGTGAGCATCCAAAAATCTGGACGTCCGTCTTGAACCCACGAGCGTCCCTCGCCTGATGTTGCCTGGGTGATCTCTAGGGCCTTCCTTTGGTGGTTCTTAATGTTCCTTAGCCCTTCAATCGCTTCTTCCTCCCTCGGTACACCTTGTACGGCCTAAACCCTAGGCCCTTGGTGTCGGCGTCCCCCGTCATTCTCCCCGACTCAAAATATTTCATCACCGATGAAACTGGCTCCTGGCGTCGGTCGATTAAGTTGACGTCCCTATCAATTTTCTTAACCCCAAAAGGTTTCATCTCTGATGAAACACACATGTAGTACTGGTCAAGTGTATTGAGACTCGAACGATGGAACTCCTTGCAACTAGCCCAAGCACTAGTGGCATCCGGTGTCATATAAATATCACCTAGGTTGATAGTATCGAGGCGCACACGATAAACCTCTTCTCGACAAACCCAATAGCCCGGCTTGCCAACCCACTCTACCAAGTATTTTTTAAGCTTCTCTGCAACTCTCCCGGTATCGAAGGACCTCATCACCAAAGAAGTGTGATCGTGATATCTGCCAGAAATATAGGAATTCAGGTGGCGAACTCTCTCATGACTGGCCCATGCACTCTCGAAAATCAACTTACTAACCCTCTTCACAAAATATCCTTGAAACCCTCTGCCATCGGGGAATGCCACAAGACCATCGAAGATCTTCTCAATGGTCTCATTGTTCATCTTGGTCAGAGGGGGAAAAGATAGAGGTTGTGGGATCGGGATTGGTGCACAAAGAAAGGACGTTTGAAAATGAGTTCTAGGAAGTGGAGTTGAGCCTAGATGAGGAACTAAGTCTTCCACATTGAGTGTTGAACTAACCCCCATACCTTGAGGTAGCTCAAGCACATATACCTTAGGTTCACTCCTTGCCACCGTCCTAAAAGGTTCGGCAACGCGGGTTTGGGACTTCTTCGCAATTCCCGATGGAAATCGTTCAAGAATAACCCAAACCCGCACCCTCATATGCTCACCAATTTGAAACTCATTGAAGCTCATAAGCAAATCCACCAATAATTTGTAATCTCCATTACACAAATTAATTTTAAGCGTAATTTCGGCATGCAATGCGGAATGAGACTCAAAACTTGACTCACAACTAGACTCAGAATGTGAAGCAGTATGTAACTCGAGACTATGATGTGTATGTGTATCTATGGACTCGATACTCTCATGTGCATGCGACGCTAACGACTCACATGTAGTGGACTCTGTCGACACTCGTGACTCATGTGTGATCGAATCAAGTGGCACTAATGGCTCATATGGACTCGACTCAACGAACTCCAATGACTCATGGGTAAGTGACTTGATCGGTCGTGTGTACTCGGTTCAACCAGAACCAAAGACTCAAGTGCACTCGACTCTACAAACAACAAGGACTCGTGTACAATTGACTTCATGGACACTAACAAATCATGTGTAAATGACTTGGTCGAATTGTGCGTGGTTGACTTAGTTGGCTCATGTGCGGGCGACTCTACATCACTACTCGCAAGGGAAATAGAAGTCTCCTCAATGCAATCTAGACTTTCTTCGATTTCATTTATTTCCTCTTCACTGACCACGGTACTAGGGTCATACACATCCTCTCCCACATTCACATTTTCCGGCTCCTTAGAACGCTCTCTTTTCATCAATAAATTTTGAGCGGGAAATTTTGTGGGGCATTAGTATGCAAAGTGTCCAAATCCGTGATACTTGTAACATTTGTTGCGACCACTAGTTTTGGGGATGTCATTGATCGCTCCTTTCCCATTATCAATTTGGAGATTCGTAGGAGTACTCGCGGGTTTCAATGGTTGAACCTCAGAATTAGAGCTCTCTTTAGTGTAGATGCTCCTAGACTCAAACTTGCAAAAATCACGACACTTATCCATTTTAGCTTCCAAACACCGTAGAAGGTGGCAGTGCGTGAAAGGAACACACTTCTCGATAAGTCAGTCCTTCATGTCCTCCCATTGTGTGATGGGCTTACTTCGAAGTGACTTGCATCGAAACTCCACATTTGCCCAATAGGTTTTGGCATGACTCACCAACCTTGTCTTGGCTAACTCAACCTTACACTCATCCAACACATCATACGAGTCAAAATACTCCTCTATGCTAGACAACCATCCCACGAAGGATTTAGGGTTCACCATACCCTTGAAATCCGGGGCTTCAACTTGAATAGACTTTATAGGTTTTCTATCAAAATCATGTTCGGGTTCACAATGATGTGAGTGTCCCCTAAGTCTAATCTCATCACCACTTTCGGGACTTCGCCTATGATTTGGAGGGTAACGGTTTCCTTGTTTGGCTAGTTCCCTCTCATTCATCGCAATCATCGTGGCTTGGATGCTCCTAAGAACATCGAAAATTTCACTCGTACTCATGGTGGCCACAACACACTAAACACGTGTTCTATAACGAACAAAAAACTATGATCCACAAGTGAATGAGTAATTTTATCAAACACGATATGTGCACACAAATGTAACTATACAAATGAAATCAAAATGACATACACATGTGAACCAAAATGACTAAGGACTTTTTTTTTTTTTCAAACACTAGGTGTGCACACAAATGACATAAAATCAAATGACATCAAAATGACATACACATGTGAACCAAAATGAATAAACACTTTCGTCGAACACAAGACATGCACACTTGATGAACATAAATGAGCTTAAAATTTAATGAAGTTAAAATGGCATAGAAACATGACACACAAATGAGTGAAGAATTTTACCAAACACACGGTGTGCGCACAAATGAGCACACTAATATGGACACACAAAGGAGTGGGTGATTTTGTCGAACACGTGACGTGCATGCAATTGAACACACAAATGGGACAAAACGCAATAAAATTAAACACACGTGAGGAATTTTGTCAAACACAAAACGGGTGTGCAAATGAACACACAAACATGAACATAAAATGAAATAAAGTCACATGACACACATATGCCCTAACCTAGAACCTAAGCTTTGATACCAAAACTGACGCAGGACGATTTGATGATTTGCGGAAATTAAACTAATTAATTAAGCAATTAATTACAAATTAACGCGATACCTTGGGGGTTTCTCGGGACTCCACTTAGGTGCCCATGATGTGGTTCACATAGGGTCCAATCCGACGGGCGGGATCCATTAGGATGGCGGAAGAGGTCATCCGAGAGATAGAACTCTCACTTCGTCTAGGTTAGGGCGTTAGATCGTAATTCTTCGTGGAATCAGTAGCTCCTCACTAGGGCTTTTGAATCGAATTGGTTAAATGGCTCAAATCGAGCATGCTCGAGTCCAACAACGGTTATAGATCGATGGGCTAGGATTGGATTCGATCCATAAGGATGGACATCAATATTGCTCTAGATCTAGGGTTTGAGATTTGAACAATCAAGTAAAAGGGAGATTTGGGATTCAAGGGATTAGCAAGATAATAGGAAGAAAGAAGAAAGAAGATCAAAGTAACATGGGCATCTCACCCCTGGCCTCACACCAAACCCCTCGGGAAAGAAGACTCACTCTTTAAAGCTTCTCTCAAGCTCAAAATGCAATGCATCATTTAATTAATTCATCAAGTGCCAATAATGGCTTACAATTTAGGCTTTATAGCTAATACAAGTGAATAAACTTAAAAATAGAAAAGTACTAAGTTACCCTAAGTGGTAACTTACAAGAAGGACAAAAACTAAGGATAAAAAGGACAATTACGTCACTTTTGACGCTAATGCGCGGGTTTTCACGAACGTCCGACCTGGGGTCCGCGGTGTACTACGAACGTCCGTACTCACTAAAACAGTAAGCACCCAAAAATCCGAACGTCCGTCCTGAACCCACGGACGTCCATCGCCTGATGTTGCCTGGGTGATCTCTAGGGCCTTCTTTTTTTTGTGGTTCTTAATGTTCCTTGGCCCTTCAGTCGCTTCTTCCTCCGTCGGTACACCTTGTACAGCCTAAATCCTAGGCCCTTGGTGTCGGCGTCCCCCGTCATTGGGTCATACGCTTTTCCACTACATACCTTACTTTACAAAGTTTTTTAAAGTTGAGGGAGATGTTCTCGTCTGATGAATGGACGAAATGCATATGGAACGGGTAGCGAAATAAGTAGAGTATTATATTGAGCACCACTTTCTGAAATGATGTGATGTATTAGTTGAAAGTCTTTCAACCGCTCGTAAAAGTGTTACGAATGGTCGATTCGGAAGTCCCTTCAATAGGGTTCATTTATGCTTTCATAAAAGATGCAAAAAAAAAGAAATTAAGAACACTTTCCAAAATAATGAGGCTCAAATTGGAGCAGTGATAAAAATTATTAAAGAAAATTTTTAAAAACACCTTGAACATCCATTGGTTGCGGCGGGACACCACTTGAATCCTTTCTACTATTACAGAGAAAGAAAAGAAATTCGATGAGGTAAATGGTTTATGAAAGGAGTAAATGATTACATATCAAAAGTTATTGATCTCAAAGTTAGTGACCAAATTATGGACGAGATGGGTTGTTTTATGGATGCTAAAAATCTTTTGGAGAACTCATGGCAATTAGGCAAAGGAATGTGGAAAGAAGAAGCTTCAATTGATTCATAAAAGGCCTAACCCAGGTATATTTAATTTATTTTAGAAGTTTCAAATCTTCAATTGAGTAATATAGGTAGCTAATGTTTCTAGTTAATTAATTTATTTTTTAAAACTGTTTAACAACTACTTGGTGGGAAATGTATAGTGTGGATGCTCCTAACTTGCAGAAGATGGTCATACAAATTTTAAATTTGACATATAGCTCTTTGGATGCAAGAGAAATTGGAGTACTTTTGAGATGGTAATAGACTATAATTATTTATTTATGTTATAATTATGTATATATAATTATATATTCAATTATTCATAACTATATTTATTGTTTTATTTACACAGATTCACAGGAAAAAAAGAAATAGAATTGGGACATCAAAGTTGAATGATTTGGTGTATGTGCAATTCAATACGAAGCTTCTAAACCGCAACTCTAATGGAAAGGAGAAATGAGATATTTTAGCTTCTAAAGACAATAAAGGGGTGCTTGAATGGTTAATTGACCTCAAGAACAAGTATTTTCTGGTGAGTCATAGACGTGGGGTCTTGTTGGCGAGGCTTTAGGTGCAAATGTAGAAGCACAACCAAGGAGGAGCATCAGATCTGTAGCACAGATATGGAGGGAAAGAGATGAAGAGGATGTTAATGGAGAGTCAACAAACGAAGGGGATGATGGTATTGAGTTTACTCCTGATGACGAAGATCTTCAAATGAACCGTTAGATGATTTAGATGATGAAAATTTGGAATGAACACTACTATATGAGTGATATTTCATTGGGGGCCTTTGGAGTTATGTGAGATTGTGCGGTTAAACTTTTTTTTTGCTAAGTGATTGTATTTGAACTTGAATCATGAATGTTTTTTTTTTAAATAATAATTTATTTTGATGCTCTAAGCCTCTAATAGTCTAATCTAATGTTATGTTTCTCATAGATATAAAATTGAATGTATATATTAAAATATATATATTTATGATGAAATAATATATATATAGCGGCCACTCAAATCTTAGGGCACCCGCCCAGCGATTTCAGCAGGAACATCCCCCCGACCGCCCGAGCATGCCCAACAATTTTAATAACATTGCATGTCTTATCAATACATCCATGCACATATAATGTCAACCATGTGGCAATATTCTTTCTAGTGCATGTTACAATATGGTATGCATGTCTTATCATTTATGGGTCCGACAATGAGTAATCCAAACTAAAACCGATTGCATTTGGTTAAGAATTCTTCATCACCTCTAAAGAAATTTACCAATAATTTATTCCTACTCCAAAAATTTATTTATGGAGTTCAACATTTTCTTATTGTTATGCATGTCTTAGATGCTGATCAATATTATTGGATGTGTGAATATGACCTGTCATAAACTTGGATGTCTGTAAAAGAATATTTGAAAGAAAAATACACAAGAGAGATAGATTCTCCAAAGTCAGAAAATAAGTTTGGATGATGGAAAGCAGAGGACTAGTGACCATATTCTTTGATATAGCAGTTCAAATTTGAAATTATAATTTCAACCACGGGACAGAAAATCGTCTTGAATAAGCGGCTGCTCTTGCTTCAAATAAATCTACTCTATGATGATAGAAATGAAAACAGAATTTTAAGTTTCAGAACTAACCAATGCCACGATTCATACATTGATTTTCCGACCCAATTTTGTAGCCAAAATCTGCAAATTCACAATTCCAATGTTAACCAGACTATTATAGATTAAAAAACGATAGCGGAGATCAGGCATGCCTTTTCAAAGAAGTTCTAGCAAATGCTGTGGGCATAACTGGAACCATCACTGTCTCAGCTGGATAAACGAATGCTCTTTCACGCACTGGAAAATTATCTAATAATCCCTGCTTCTGCTCGCCACTTTCATGGACCACTGCAGGATGAAGCTTAGAACCATTCCTATAGGACTTAGAGTCTGACTTGAATGCTTTATCAGTTCCAGTGCCAATACAACCAAGATTAACTTCAACATAGCAGCTATGCCCCCTCAATTGGCAACCATTAGATTGAGCAACATGGAAAGGAGTTCCGAGAACAGCGATCCCATTCGAAGCCTTACCCTTGCTGGAATTATTTTAAAATGTCAAGAAAATGCATGGTAAATAATACATATTAGAATCGAATTATCAACCTTTTCATTACAAGTGACACCCGGTGGACATGAACAGGTGAAGTAAAAATAAAAAATAAACTAGAGAGATCGTGAAATATTACCTGAAATACACTTGCTTCACAAGATCACTCGGACAGCATCCAGTAAGTCTACCTTGCATTCCATGGGGAGAAACAATAACTGCGAAGTTGCCATACCAAAAGTAATTACTACACATAGCTATGATATAAACATTGAATATGCAAGGTTCTAGAAGAACCACTGCAATTTGACAGTAATTAAAATACAACTACACATGTTACCAGGCACTACATATTACCTACTTCATCCAAATACAAATACAGATGTTACCAGGCAAAAAATATAAAATACCTACTTCATTTTTTATAGAAATGGTTCTTGTGCAATTGGAATTTCTTGTGCAATTGGAATAACCCATACATGATAAGAGATAATATATGGAAGCATAAACTCTTCATCTATGTTTTCATCCATCTTGACATGTCCCAATACGCTACATTTATAAATAACCTAACAACTTCTATAGTGGAATAGTGACATTGGTGGAGTTCATGCATCACCAATGTAGCCATTGCCCACCTAGGTCAAAGTTAAGCGAAGGAGATTCCTGGAATTTTAGACCTTAATCAGATGAAGTGAGAGTAAGCAGAAATGAATTTGAAGAGGATGGGAAAGTGGCATTTTTCTATAACTTTCTGAAAGAGGAGAAGCTGAGGAAGCATTTGTATAAAATAAAATTAAATTGTTTCAAATATATATATATATATATATAAATAAAATAAGGTTTAGGAACTAATTTATCTAATGATTGAATTTATGTAAACTAAGAATTTATTAAGGAATAACAGGGTAATTTTGGTAGAGGCATGGTCATTGTAATTGATGGCATAAGTAAGGAAGGTTAGAAAGTGGGAGCAGTAGCGGCACCAGTAGCGTGTACAACATTTTATATTGAGAGCACCACCTTGGTCGAAGATTCTTGTTAGTAGGTTTTAGATTAACATTTTCAGGTATTTATGAACATATTTGGTAATCGAGTCATCTCCAAATGCAACTTTGGAACTCCAAGAGTTGAAAATTTGCAATCAAGCATACAATTCAATGAGTTTGTAATTCAATTTCCACTCTCCAGGTACAATAAAAAAGATCAAGGAGGTTTAAATGCCAATAATAATAATCATCATAAACTATGAAGTACGAACAACAGTATGAAAGCAGAAACGATTAGGGGTTGCAACGGCCTCAGTTTGAGGACCAGGATCAGCCTGCGAGCAGTCCAACAGGATATGCACAAGCCCGAGTCAAGCCCAAACCAAGACCAGTCGTATTTTATAGGGTCCTAGTCTGTCCCGACACTGGCCTGGTCCGACCAGTCAAATCGGCTGCCCAGTGGAGTGTACTACTAAGAAGGGGGAGAAGCGCTTGCCCATAAACCATTCAAATCGACTGCAATTATTGCTGAAAGACGTGAAAATCGGCTTACAAGAAAATAAAATTTATCTGGCCTTGTTGATGTCAGCACAAGGTCAAAATTTGACTTTCAATCATCTCGGAAAGGTCACCCTTTGTATTAATTTTTAGTCGGGAGTATTTTTTCTCTTCTGCGACATTTGGATTTGAATCCTCTAGAGTGATGATTCGAAGCAATTTCCAGGTTTTTTAGAATCACGGTTCTCTGTGACTCTAGGCATCATGTTATCGAATGGGGGGATGGGTGTGACTAGCGTGGTTTTGATCAAATCTGTGAAGGAAAAATGCTGATATAGTCAGTTTTTGGGTTTATTCTAGATCAATGGAGTTTCAGAAAGCTTTATTAAACCCTCGTTTATATGCATTTGTACTGGTTTTTAGGAGCCCAGTTCTCTGTGCAGCGTACAAGCTCCAAATGTTTATGTGCTTTTGGATCAGTATTTATTAAGGAGTTGATTGAAACTGATCTCGTTGCATTTCGTAAACATTTGAAGGAGTTATGGCGTGTTTAGTCAACATCTATCATATGGCTCATGATGGTTTGTCTCAACTTCAGATCGACCAGCTTTCACTGTGATAAAGGGTTGGAGATCTATATCAGCACCTCTAATATGCTGTGGATCGTAAGAAAGGGGGGGAAAATTTTAAAGTATGATGCGTCATGGCATTAGTTGAGTTGTGGCTATCGAGTTGTCGCTGCCTAGATGGTGACAAAACTCTCATGTGTCCCTTCTCGTGTGTTTCATTATGAGCTTGTGACTTTAGGTTAAATGGAGCAGCTGCTCCTAGGGTTTGATATGATGTCGGCTTGTACAAGCCCCCTATGTTGTATCGATAAGAAGAAAAAAAAAGGAAGGGAATCGTGCACTGTCTTGAACAGCCATTCGAGTTGGACGAGCAAAATAAAAGGAGAGGGATATAGTGTTATGATGTGTATAGTTGATTGCCATGGAGTCCAGTGAGGGATGGTGATGTATGGTCTTATATAGTTATTGTATACTGTCATATCCTCCATGGTATAGTTGTGGGTCATGTTTAGGTCTTATGGCCATGTTTTTATCAAGACCATGTTGTAGGCTAAAGCTAAACCACTTGTTTGGTCCATGGGATGTGTACCATAGTCACAAAGTCGGCAATAAGCCAGCAAAGGTCTAAGTCAGCAAAAATCAGTAAAAGTCGAAAAAATCAGGAAAACTTATATATATATATATATATATATATATATATATATATATAATATTTTAAAAAATATATCATAATATATTTTAAGTTAAAAATAATGGTTTTAAAAAACAAAATAGTACAAAACGGGCAAAACCTAAAGGTTTTTTATGAGCAAAATAGTACAAAACCTAAAGGTTTTCCCTTTAAGCAAAAGTGAAAGAAAATTTTTAAAAAAATATAAAATCACACAACCTCACAAACATCGCCAATTAAACGGCTGAGTTGTCGACTACGCTTATTAATCGGCGATGAAGTGGGGACGACTGCAAGGCGCCGACCTTTTCCGATTTTATTTTTTTAAATCTGAGTCTTTTGTGACTATGATGTGTATCATGGCCACTTGAGTGCAAGGTGTTGCACCAAGTTGTTGCTGGCAAGTGCAACTGTTTGCAGTATTGTTAAAACTATAAAATATAGAAGAAAAATAAGAATAAAACAAATGAGAGAAGATAGAAAGATAGAATAGACAAATTTCCACAATCGATTGCATTGTTTACTGTGTGTTACAATACTTTGATAAGAAAGTGTATAAATAAGATTACAAAAATCATCGTGAGCGGTTACAATTGGTTTAGATAACTACAATTGGTTAAGATAACTAATGCGTGGTAGTTATCAAATAAGATACACTCTAATACTCCCCCTCAAGTTGGAATGTGAACGTTGAGAACATCCAACTTGGAAGATAAACAATTACACATATGCATAACAACCATAAAGATTCGCAATGATATCACCGAAACTCGATCTTGCTTGTTGGTGGTCACCACCTGTCTATGAAGTCCATCACTGTCGCATCCCACTCATCTTGGAGTCTGTCTGAGCCGGTGGCCCACTAGATCAGTTCTGTCATAATCTCTCCCAACAACAATTGAAGACGAAACATATGAAATATAAAAAGTCAAAGAAAATGTGGGAAGACATCCACATAGAGTATAGAAGGTCAAAGAAAATGTGGGAAAAGACATCCATATGGAATATAAAAGGCCAATGAAGATCAAAGTGGAAAATTCATCCCCTAAGCAAATCAATGTGGAAAATAGATCCACATGAATAAAAAGACATCTCTTACTAAATGCAAAAGGGATGAAGAGAAAAAATGAAAATTACAGGAATTAATTCTTTCATGTAGAAGAGAAGGAAAAAAATTGAAAATATGATAGCGGAAGCAATGTCAGGATCATGACTTTGATACCATGTTAAAATTATAAAATACATGTTGACTCAAAAATTTTGGAATTGGGAACTCTTTCTTCTTCCACTTAACCTCAAAAAATCAGATAGAATAAATTAATGGAAGGAATTAGGAAAGGAGACTCTATTCATAGTTTTTCCTTTTAACAAAATCTACTCTAAATAGAACTTAACAAACCTACTCTAAATAGGATTTAAAGTCCTAAGTTATATTAGACACCTAGGTACCTAATAATTGTAATTAGGCACCTAGGTGCCTAGATAATCGTAATCAGACACATAGGTGCCTAAATATCATGATTAGGCACCTAGATGCTTAGAAAATCGTACTTAGGCACCTATGTGCCTAGATATCGAAATTAGACACCTAGGTGTCTAGATAATATACTAAGACACCTAGGAGCTTAGATATCATACTTAGACACCTAGGTACCTAAATTTCATTCTTAAGCACCTAGGTGGCTAGAGAACATACTTAATCACCGAGGTGGCTGAAAAAAACATAGTTAGTCACCTAGGTGGCTAGAAAACATACTTAGTCACCTAGGTGACTAGAAAACGTAGTTAGTCACCTAGGTAGCTAGACAAACGTACTTAGTCACCTAGGTGGCTAGAAAATATACTTAGTCACCTAGGTGGCGAGAAAACGAGCTTAGTCACCTAGGTGGCTAGAAAACATACTTAGTCACTTAGATGACTATAAAACATACTTAGTCACCTAGATGGCTAGAAAGCGTATTTAGTCACCTAGGTGGCTAGAAAAGTCAACGTACATATTTTAGTTGAATTTTTAAAAAATATTAATTTGATCCTTCGATCGATTTAATCATCGGAGACGGTCTCACATCATGATTTGGGCAGCTGATCAGATCTCATGTAAATTTTATCGGGTCATCCAATGAGTTTTAAACTCAAAGCCCAATCGAAATTCAACCTACATATTTTAGTTGAATTTCTACAAGTGTTAATTTGATCCTTCGATTGATTTTATGATTTGAGACCGTCTTAGATTTTGACTCGAATAGCCGATCAAATTTCATATTTTTCATACCACCCGATCTATATCAAGATCAATGGTCAATAAAAAATCAACTTCATAATTTTTTATAGTTTTTAGAAAATATTTTGAAGGATGTTTCGATCTCTTTGAACATCCCAAAATCAGTCAAATCTGCCCAAGTAGCCAAAGTAGATCTTTCAGATTTAATTTTGACCACCCGATCTACATCGAGATCGATGGTTGATAAAAAATCAACTTCATAATTTTAGTTGATTTTTAGAAAATATTTTTAAGGACATTTCGATCTCTATAAACTCCCCAAAATTAGTCAGATCTGCCCGGATAGCCAAAGTAGATCTTTCGGGTTTAATTTCAACCACCCGATCTACATTGAGATAAATGGTCAATATAAAATCAACCTCATAATTTTTGTTGATTTTCAGAAAATATTTTTATGGACGTTTTGATCTTTGTAAACGTCCCAAAATCAGTCAGATCTGCCCGGGTAGCCAAAGTAGATCTTTCGGATTTAATTTCAACCACCCGATCTACATCAAGATCGATGGTCAATATAAAATCAACTTCATAATTTTTATTGATTTTTAGAAATCATTTTTAGGGACGTTTCGATCTCTATAAACGTCCCAAAATTAGTCAGATCTGCCCGGGTAGACAAAGTAGATCTTTCAGATTTAATTTCGACCACCCGATCTACATCAAGATCGATGGTCAATATAAAACCAACCTCATAATTTTTGTTAATTTTTAGAAAATACTTTTAGGGACGTTTCGATCTCTGTAACGTCCAAAAATCAGTCAGATCTACCCGGGTAGCCAAAGTAGATCTTTCGAATTTAATTTTGACCACCCGATCTACATCGAGATCGATGGTCAATATAAAATCAACCTCATAATTTTTTTTTATTTTTTTTTACATGTTTAAGTCGTTTCGATCTCTGTAAATGCCCCAAAATCAGTTAGATCTGCCTGGATAGCCAAAGATCTTTCAAATTTAATTTTGACTACCCGACCTATATTAAGATCAATAGTCAATAGAAAATCAATTTCATAATTGTTGTTATCAATTTATTAAGGTTCATAAATTTTAATCGGATCGTATAAGAGAGTTAAGAGATTCATCTTAGTAGTTGGAGAGCGTTCTCGTAAGAATCGCAAATCCAATTAGGAGATTCATATTGTTAATCGGAGAGCGTCCTCGTAAAAATCGCAAATCCTATAACCATAAATCAGTATACAGTATTCCCGTAGGAATTACAATCTGATTAATCTCAAAATCCAAAATTCGTCCCCTGAAATCTCTCAGATTGAAATAAGATCATCCGATGGACCCAAAAAATATATATATATTTCGATGATCAAATCTCCGTAGAGAATAGGATCACTAGTCAAATTTCAATGAATCGAATCTCCGTAGAGAATAAGATCATTAGTCAGTAGTAAAATTCTCATAAGAAATAAAAATTTATATCGAGTTTTATCAATTTTTTTATGATTTTCGTTTTTCTTTTTAAATAAATAAAAATAAATAAATAAATTTTAAAAAATTAATAAAAATCGATGAGGCACATGTTGACTCAGAAATTTTGGGACTCTTTCTTCTTCCACTTAACATCAAAAAATCAGATAGAATAAATTAATGGAAGAAATTAGGAAAGGATACTCTATTTATAATTTTTCCTTTTAACAAAACCTACTCTAAATAGGACTTAACAAACCTACTCTAAATAGGATTTAAAGTCCTAAATTATATCATACACCTAAGTACCTAATAATCGTAATTAGGCACCTAGGTGCCTAGATAATCGAAATCAGGCACATAGGTGCCTAAATATCATAATTAGGCACCTAGATACCTAGAAAATCGTACTTAGGCACCTAGGTGCCTATATAATTATAATTAGGCACCTAGGTGTCTAAATAATATACTTAGGCACCTAGGTGCCTAAATTTCATTCTTAGGCAACTACCCAGGTGGGTAGAAAACGTACTTAGTCACCCAGGTGGCTGAAAAACGTACTTAGTCAACTAGATGGCTCGAAAGCATACTTAGTCACCTAGGTGGCTAGAAAACATACTTAGTCACCTAAGTGGCTAGAAAAGCGTACTTAGTCACCTAGGTGGCTAGAAAACATACTCAGTCACTTAGGTGACTAAAAAACGTACTTAGTTACCTAGGTTGCTAGAAAACATACTTAGTCACCTATGTGGCTAGAAAACATATTTAGTCACCTAGGTAGCTAGAAAAACATACTTAGTCACCTAAGTGGCTAGAAAACGTAGTTAGTCACCTAGGTGACTCGAAAACTTAGTTACCTAGGTGGCTAGAAAATATAGTTAGTCACCTCGGTGGCTAGAAAAACATACTTAGTCACCTAGATAGCTAGAAAATATACTTAGTCACCTAGGTGGCTAGAAAACGTAATTAGTCATCTAGGTGGTTAGAAAAACATACTTAGTCACCTAGATAGCTAGAAAACATACTTAATCACCTAGATGGCTAGAAAACGTAATCAGTCACCTACGTGGCTAGAAAACTTAGTCAACTAGGTGGCTAGAAAACGTAGTTAGTCACCTAAGTGGTTATGAGAAAAGACTTGTGTATGCAAGAATAATCTTTTCTCAATCTGCATGAAGCCGAAAACGTACGCACCTCTTACAGCCGTTCATTTCATGAAAACTTTACGAGAACCGTAGGATCATACCTTCTATAACCGCTACCATAAATCTATAAATAGGTGATCCTTCCTCATTATTCACGGCCGAAAAATTTTGACACAAGACCTCTGTCGAAAATACCTCTGACTCTTCTGACAAAAGACTTTAGGATATCTCCGAGATTCTTTCTTTTCCTTTCTTATTTTATTTTATATTTTTAAAAGTTGGCGGGAGGAATAAGTCGGAGTTACGACACTTAGGATAAGGGCTACAGCTCTTACCTAAGAGTGATACACTTAGGATAAGAGCTACGGCTCTTACCTAAGTGAATTTATAATTGAAATTTGGGATTATGCGTTAAAACTCGTACCCAATTTCTTGTGTATATAAAAATAGTTAAATCATGTGAGTATGACACTGAGCATAACTCCTAGTACACTCGGACTGCAACCACAAATTTGATATCCATACGGGTTGCAATCACTAACCCAAAGAACGATTCTGAACTATGATACCCGAAATATTCATCCATGACAACTCATTTACCGAATCTGAATTGTGTCTCAAAATTAGAGTTTCCCTCGCGGTTCGGATCATCACTCCCTCAAATGAGGGTTTGGACCTTAACCTCGAGATCGAAAATTCTTTCACGGTGGACTCATTTGACTTTTGGTCAAACGATCATAATGCGAGATCGTAATGAGATCCAACGGTGGATTTATCATACATTTGACCAAATTTTAAGATATTGGTCAAATCCAACGGTAAAATCATTATAAAATCACATATGACCGCCAAATTTTAAGGAATTTGGCGATATCTAACTCATGATTAGACACTCCATCAGTGAAAGTGATTACTCCTTTGATAACCAGTTGCCCGAAGAATGGATTTGGTGTTCAAACTTATCTTTAATACCAGAGAACAAGAATTCGTTCTAAGACTCGTCCACGAATTTCTTGCTCCAGTATTGACTCGTGTTTTTCGATCAGATGGAACCGGCTTTTGGAGGAGGGGTTCTCCCATCCATCGTCCCCTATTTCATATTTCTCGAATCTCCGATGAAAATAGTCTGTTATGCATTTATCTCATGATGGATTGAAATGTCAATGAAGACTCAGAATTAGAATTTTAGTTTTATTTATTTCAGAGATGTAATTATGTTATTTTTTATTTAGTAGCTTTTAGGTATTCAATTTTGATGTAATTAACAGGGAATCGAATGCGATACCTAGAAGTGTAAGGTCCACCATTTTAATAAAACTCTCTCCTAGCTAGGAAAAATTTGTTATAATTGATTTGTGTTAGATTTATATCCTACGCAAATTTATTATTTACAATACAGAAGAAAAGTAAGAATAAAATGAACGAAAGGAGAAAGAAACATAGAATAGACAAATTTCTGTGTTACAATACTTTGATAAGAAAGTGTATAAATAAGATTACAAATATAACCGTGCGCGGTTACAATTGGTTGAGATAACTGATGTGTGGTAGTTATCAAATAACGTACACTCTAATAAGTACCTTCTTGTTATTCTCGGCCGCTTCAGTGCAAGGTATTGCACCATGTTGTTGAGTTGTGACCATATCAAGTCAAGGGGAGATGATGGTAGTATGAAGTATCCTTTTGTTTATTTGTTGGGAAGTTGGACATCCATGCCATCAATGATCCAACTTTAAAGATAGTGTTGGAGATCATATATTAAGTACGTTGTCTGATGTGTTAGTGTCTGATATTGGAGACAATATGTTAGTATTAGTATCCTCGTTTAGTCCCACATTAGTTAGGAAAATTTTGTTCACTTTTACATTGCTCTATGCAAAGGGCCTAAGTTGTAACACTTTGATAATCTAATAGAAACAATGTAGTCCTTAAAGCTCGCATGCTCTCTTCTTCTCTCTACCTCTTCTTCTCCATCTCTCTTTCTCCTAGCAAACCCTAAATGGGTATTTCCATGTAGCTACTTTATCTTTTATATTCAATTATTATTAGATTATGGTTTTCTATAGTGCCCACTTGACACACATTCCCCATAGGTTTCATACCTCCCTAGAGAGTTAAAGAAATAGTTAATAATGTTCTATGCTAATCAAATTTGAAAGTGATCAATTTCAAGTAATTCGTATCAGCATGAAGGCAAAGAGCATATCTGAAGAGCTTACTAATTTTTTTTTATTTACTTATTTGGAATTCAATACTTAGGTATTCTTGTTACCCTCCTTCACTCCTTTATGATACCATTCTTCCGATTTAAATGAAGAAACGAACACAAAACTTTAAAAATAATAATAATAATAATAAATAAACATCAACAAAAGATTGAATCCATATTATTCAATCAAATCAGATGAAAGAATATAACTGCATTGAAACAAGGTCTACCTTGAAGCCTTTCCCTAACATCATTAGAGCGATGTCCTATTACCCTCTCCATGTCGTCACTCGAAAGGCTACGAATATGCCTAAAACCAAGAGGAAAAAATGTCACTAAATAAATTTTCTGGGGGGGACTTTTACATTAACCAGACATAAGTAGAAGACTATTAGCATATTTAATTAAAATTATTAACAACAAATATCAAGGTCAACTAACTTTGCATATATTATTGCATGCACATAGATTGCTTCTTCAGAGGCAGCAAAGATAAACTCACATGTTGGCTGCACTCGCCTGCAAAAACACCAATTTTGATGTTTAAGTAGAAAAGATAAGAGATCAATAAGATATTATATTCACTCATGACTCAACAATGTAAATAGACAAGGCAATCTCCTACAATAAACAATAAATTCCAATTCTAATAATCTAATTAAAAGTTCGAATCCAGTGAGGCCAGAATATCCCTACTGTAAATATCTGTGACTAACGGATTGTGATGCAAGTATCCTTACGCTAAGGATAACAAAAGCATTTACTATTTTAATCTAAACACACTTTGTTACCGTCCATTTTCCAAACTCTGGCCTACACAAGATCTTTTTGCGATCAAAAAATAAAATAAAATAAAATGCTAACAATAATGATAATAATAATAATAATACTAATAATAATAAGAGAATTGGGGAAATGCATCCGGCCGCAGCCCTGGACGACTGCACCAAGATGCCAAATCACATGCCAAGTGGCATGTCATACCCAAAACAACACCTGTTTTGGGTTGTCCAGCCATGTGGCATGTGGTTTTTAAAAAAACAATTATTTTCGGACTTTTTTGTCCTTATTTCAAGGGTCAAAGATAAGGTGACACTCAACAAACCTAGTGCATTGAATTTAGGCACCATTGACCACATTTCCAACGGTGGATATGCATCGGATCAGGCATTGGATCAGGCCCAAATTTTTTGGGTGGTACCTGATCGATGTTATCCAAGTTGTCGTGGCACCCGATCCTCGTTATGAGTGCCACATGATGCCCAGCTGGTCTGGATGTAGCCCTTAGGGCTGCACCCGTACAACAGTCCCAGGCCTCTATTTATAATTATAATTATTATTATTATTATTATTATTATTATTATAAAGGAATATAAGTCAACACTCATCCAAAGAAAGAAACTATCAAGAGATCCGATAACATCCTCCTTTAGAGCTCTGCAGTCAAAAGGCACAACAGCGGTACAAACTCCTCCCATAATAGTCACTAACTCTAATTCCCTGAACCATCACTAACAAATTCAACCTCAAAGAAATTTTGACATAAAAACATTAACACCCACCCTCCACCACACACACACACACACACACAACACAGAGAGCACGCACAGACACATGCAGTTATGTTTGGTATTAATGAACGGCCTACTGATACGATATCGTGACACTAATACCAGAACCAGGGTTACCTAATTCACTGGACAAGGGTGCGAATCGCGAACCGGTTCGCAGTTCGGTTCACTAAAGAGGGTGAACCGGACGGACTACACATAAGCAGTTGCAGTCAGTTCAATTACCACCGCTCCCTCCTAGTTGTTGTATATTTTATATATTTCAGATATATGAAATATACATTATGCGTAATTATAATGAAATTTACTAAAATATTTTTGGCATGTTTAAAACTCATCCTAACCCTAGTGAACCGGGTTCACCGGGACTAATCGAATTGCGAATGATGAACCCGAACTCAAACCGATCGAAACAGTGAATCAGGTAGCATTGATCAGAACGAAACCAGTACCCAGATGGTATTAGTATGTTTCCTGGTGAAAACGATACGTATCGCTTATATGTATCGATATTTATCGATACTCGATATTGTGTGCTTAAGTAGATCAAAGGTGTACTTTCTCCGAGAAATAAGATACCCTTCTTCAATCTAGCCACCTTGATTCAAAGAAAGGACATAAGCCGACCAAAGTCCTGAATATTAAACATATGACTCAAATACTATGAGTTTCAATTACTTACTCATCATTGGCAGTAACAATTGTTGGTGTATCACTAGTACTTACGTGGGTGTATCATTAGTCAGTATATATAGCTATATAGATATTATTAACGTATATTATACAGAGGTATACATAATAATAATAATAATAAGTAGATGTGAGACATTGAACTCAGAACTCTAATTTCTTTATTTGTTTTCTTCTCATCCCTTCTCTCCTAGAAACCCTAACCCCAATCTCATCAAACACTAATCCACATATCAAACTTAATTTGTTATCAGAGTAAATTTTTTAAAGGAATTTAGATTCCTGACATCACATCATTTTCATTGGCGTCAGCATCTTTTTTGCTGGCGTCAGCATTGTCAGAGGTTGACCACACACAGGGACAAAACCTGCCTTGTTTTGTTCGGTTTTCCAAGCTTTACAACACAATAAAGCAAGTTTCTCTGGTTGAAGGCTACAGAAGGAGTTTCAAACGACTTTATCTAGATTTGGGGTTTCACAGATTTCAAGGAAAGGTGCATCCGATACTCTCATATCTGGTAGGGATTTGATCAGTTTTCCAAGGTGAGTATAGTGGTGTAATTTGTTTCGATTTTTTAGACCATTTGGATCATGTTTCAAAGAGTTTTTGGGTCGCCTCATTTTTACCCATTCACAAAATTTGAGGTACTGCGATCTGTGTGTCATCTAATCTGGTTCTTCCACTTGGTGATGGTTCAGTTTATCGAAGTGTTCTTAGGGAGTGGACTCAGGCTGGTTGGTTAAGAACTTAGGTCACACAGAGGACTGTCGTGTTGCTTTGTCGTCTTGGTATTACTGTTTTTCTTGTTTCTGCAACAGCAATAATATAAATTCCTGTGTTGGATGAGTGAACAAGAACAATTTTACCCTTGAAAGGTAGACGATATTTGAAATACAACAGTGTACGGGCTAGTATCCACAGTAGAGAGGAATGTCCTCTTGGGACTATTTTCACGCTTTTCCAACATGAAGAAAGTCGTGGGCAGTTGATGAGTGTCTCCCATGAAGCTCCCCAGCGTCGATTTGGTGGACGAGGAGGGCATGGCCATGGTGGCATGTCCAGTGAAGAAAAGGAGAAATTAAAATGCAATCATTGTGGCAGAAAGATGCACGTAAAGAAAACTTGTTGAGACTTGGTCGATCATCCCAAGTTTCAGAACAATCGTGCTTTCTCTTTTATGTTGATGGTGAGTATACAGTTGCCACTAGTGCTCCACCACCTATTTCAATTGTGCCTCGTATAGTTGCGACTTTAGCATCTGTTCTAATTACCTCACACAAGAGTACCAAGATCTATTAGAGTGTGCCTCGAGTACCCAGGTCTCTTCTTCTCATGTTGCTGATTCAGGTATCATTGGATCTGTTCATGCCTTCACTTGATCCCAATCATCCTAGATCCTTGATTCAGGAGCAACTGACCATTGTCTGGTATGTCTTCACTGTTTGATTCTATTACATATCTATCTTCACCATGTCATATTCGTGTACTTGATGGATTACTAGTTCCTGTCATGGTTCAAGGGACTATACATGTTGGTGGCTTGTCCTTGTATTTTGCACTTCACATTCCTAAAATCCTATAATTCTTCTCTCAATAAGCAAAATCACAAAATTCATGAATTGTAGTCTAACCTTTTTCCCTTTCATTGATGTTTAAGGACCTAACTATGGGGAAAATTAAGAAAATTATATGCAAAACAAAAAATGAACAATTGATATTTTCCCATAGGCATGTACAACGACCAGTGGAACGTCCATTGTGATGCTTACAAAGAATTCCAATCCCAAGAGGTATAAATTTCGTAAATGGAAAAAAATGGGGCACTTGATTGAAACATATACAGAGAGATTCATTATCATTTTAAAAACTCCTGGGAAAACTACAGATACTCACAGAAGATTTTTGGACAGCTACTATCAATTTCATACAGCGGTATGTATATACATGAGTGAAGCATAATTTACTAGAATTGTACTATTCAATAAGTGCAAAAACAAGCCAGTAAGCCCGACTGTGCACGGGAGCACATAGGATGTAAAGCTTACGGTACTGAGGTGCAATACTAGCTTACCCGTGAAGAGGAGATAAACAAATCTGGGACCAGCAGATATGTTTTAATAGGACTCGTGCATGGTTAAAAAACTCGAACGAGTCACCCGAAACTCGGCCGAGTCAACTCAACTCGATAGAGTTTCGGGTAAATTCGGAGAGAAACTCGATTTTTCGAGTAACTCGGCCGAGTTTCAAGCAACTCGACCGAGCTAACTCAAACTACTCATTTGAATGGATAAAAAAATACATTATTAAAATTTTTACATTATATAGTATGTAAATCTTATATTAACCACAAGGCTGAGAGAGACACATTTTGGGATCACGGGCAATGCAGCATGTTATCGATGGGGTTCGAATGCATGGGTTCATTCATGCATTCAAACCCAGATGGCCTTTCCCCTATATAAATAAATAAATAAATATATATATATATAGGGAAAGGGAATGCTAGTACGCTACCTATGAACGTAGTGTCCAAGTGCTACCCGTGATGGCTAGATCACATGCCATGTGGCAAGTGATCAACTAAAAAGCATCCGTTTTCCATGTTACGCCCATGGGGCATGGGATTCATAAAAAAAAATGTCATTTTTGAGACTGTTTTGCCTCTCAAATCAAGGGTCAAACATAGGGTAATGCCCACCTATTCACGTGCATTGATTTTTTTCTCTAATTTTGAATACATTTTTAACGGTGGACAAGTATCAGATTTTGCTCAAAAAATTTGAATGGGGCATGATCAACCTTTTCCAAGTTGCCGTTAAAAATGTCACATGTCCTCCAGCGATATCATAGGTAGCACCTAAACGTTACTATATATATATATATATATATATATATATCGAGTTGGAGTGAGTTGAGTTTTTTTCGAGACTTTGAGTGTACTCAACCGGGCAGATTTTCGAGTCGAGTTTTTGAACCATGACCACTACCATACATGAAGTTATGAATAGCTTAAAAATATATAGTTCACATAACCATGTGCATCATTATTAACAAAATAGAAATTTACTAAACAGTAACATATTCCAACCTCAGATCTCTGTTAGCAAACCTGAAATTTGCTTCACTTTGTGCAAAAGATTGACATCTTGAGAATACATCCCCAAACCTCACGTAGGAAAGCCCTTTCAGTGCTCTGTCACCCCCAATGAATATTATGTCATTTGATGAACATAAAAAAGGTCAAAAAGACTAGGTAATTGAGAGACAACCTTTCTATACAATTTCGTAAAGCCTGAGATAAAGCAACAGCAACCTCTTCTGAATCCCCAGGTGCTAACCAGAGTCCAGATCCGACAACTTGGGGACAAACCAACAAATATTATCAAAGAATATGTAAATTATTTTGAAGCAAATAAACAGAAATAGTAGGAATCAAGGTTTTTAAACTTGGACAAAACAGATATTTTTCCAAATGCCTGTACTTGCTGCCATTGGCAATACAAGACAGTATTGCCAATACATATCAGTATAATTGATCAACTTTTTTTTTCGTTGTTATATTGGAATAAGATTAATTATTGGGTTTTTTGCATTTACTCCCTGAGATGTCTTATTTACACTCTGCCCCCAATGTTTCACCTATTTACAGTACCAGCCTTTCTTTTGTGTCTCCTTTACTTATTACGCGCTACAGAGACAAACTCTTAGACAAAATAATCTTTGACTGCTTTAATTCAAACGATGGAGATTTTTTTTACCCTGATCTTTGACCTAGTGGATCTTGAGATCATGGGCCTACAATCAAACAGTCAGATTTTGATGCACATGGAACACATCTTGAAAAATGATCAAGAACCACGTTTGATGTACAACCATGATCATGTTAACTTTTTGAGTTGTCTGCCATGTAGAATCAAAATCTGACCGCTTGATGGTAGGATCTCAATCTCAAGATTCATTGGGGGGAAGATTGTGGTGAAAAAGGATCTCCATCATCTGATTCAAAGTTTTGTTAACACTTAACAGCCGATCATTCACCCAAAATGGAAAAAACCCTTAATTATTTCCATTGGACCTTCATATTAAAATCTCAAAGTTGAGTTATCACTTAAATTTTTATCATAACAGCTCATACATCCAGGATGTTTAGCAAGGGATTCATATTGATTTAACTCGAAATGAAAATTGTGGATAGTGGTTTTTCAGATTTTGGATATTGCGCTTTTACGTTAATTAGACAAGCAACTGTTGAGCAAAACAGTTGGAAAAGTTATTGTACTTGAAGAGTAGTAGAGTTGTAGTTATATACCACTGAATGCTGTATTGTTGTAAACGTTGTATATCATTCTTGAGGCATGAACGCACAATTAGTGACACATCAATTCATCATCACTCTCAAGCACTCTTTACTACATAGATACATAATTACATGCATGTATACATAAAGATACCATATTTATATTCTGGAACATATTTTCTATGTCTCAACTTTTTTCAAAAAAAAAAACAGTATTGGTCCTAGCAGGCAGCCAACAAGGCTCCAGATATTGAGTTTTTAAGCTTCCGTAACAGTTGATACATCTAAAATCAGGGTAAAGTATATATGCTCTATGAGATAAAAGAAAATTTTATGAAAAAATAACTACCTCTCAATCTAGATACCGCAGCCTGAGCTTGTTCAACAACAGAATGGTGGCGCCCAGGAAGAAATAGCCAAAGCTTGATTTTCTCATCTGAGCATGTCACATAGCATAAAAATCTCAGGTATCCTTCAAGCAAAAGAATAAGAAAGAGTTGCACACGAACAGAAAGTTTTATGAATTTACCAGGATTGTGCATGCCCTGAGATGGATCCCAGGGACCAACAAAGGAATTGGTCCATGTGCTGAGAAAACCATCTTTCTGCAACTGCAGATGTGACGAAATCACTATCAATGTAGCAGCATCTCTCTGCTCTGCTCTCACACTGAGAAAATACACAAAAATGACTACTTTGGGTGCCAAAATATAAATAAAATTTTCCCAATATCCACCATGACTAATAAGAATGATGGTGAGCTGAGAAGTTAAACCTTTTCTCAGGTAGAGAGTTTGAATCAGACTCAAAAGGGAGAAACTGGAACCATGTAATATGATGTAGGCCGCCCTGCCAAAGTATCCAAAAGAATAAATTGAATGAAGAGTTTCAATAACTAAGCAACGATCAACAATTACATTAAATCAAGAAGGCTGCCAATTGGCAACTTAGGAAAAAAGAAGCCAAATTCACAGCAAACACGAATGAGAAAAAAGAAGGCTCACACTATATAAACCAAATTCAAGAGAAAACCATGGAAAGTGGCACCTAACTAGGAGCTACACATATTGAACATGTATGACATAGCATATGTGTGGGTAGGGCTGGCAACAGGTCGGCTCAAACCGATACCCGACCCGACTGACCCGTTTTTTTAAGGATCAGGCATATAAACTTGATCCGTCGAGTCGGGTCAGATTGGGCATTAGGCTTACGACCTGACGTTCAGGCAGGTTGACTCAAAGGTCGGATTGGGTCTACCTTCTATTTTATAAGTAAAATAGAATGGGATTAGAGAGGTTTAGGGGATTTCGAACAGGATCGGGTTAGGCCCCACTGGGTCAGGCTGGGTCAGCTTTTTAGGTCAGGTTGGGCTTATGCCCTTGACCCATCAGGTTAGGTCGGGGTGCATCGTGGGGTGGTTCATGTCAGGCATATATACCTTTGACCCGTCGGACTGCGAAAATTTTGGACAGCCCTGCCCCGACCCACTGACAGCCTTATGTGTGGGGATCAATCATACTATTTTTGTGGATTTAGGAACTATTTGAATGACAACTTTGAGACTCCAAAATGGCTTTTTCAAACAAATGATTTTATCTCAAATAGCTTTTGCTTGGCCACCCACTTCACTTCAAAAGCAAAAAACATGTTACAAAATGACTTCGAAATGTACTATGAAGAAACCTAATAATAAACAAAAGTCAGTTGCCATATCTTGAGTTTATGACGTCAACCAATCAGCCACAATCAAATAACCACAATCAAGTGTCCAAGATTGAATGATCACAATCAAGGGGTCATGATAAAGATAAGGGTCCAGAAATGGACGAAGGAATGAGGGTGTCAAAGGTAGAGCAGGAAATAATCAGTGATTGACACTGGTAACCACTACTCTACTTGGGGGGTGGGGGGGTATGATCAATCATGTAAGATCTAGTAGTCACGATCAAGAATTCATGATTTTGCAGTCATGAACGAGCAACTATAATTCAATGACCATGATCAAGCAACCACAAATATGTGGCAAAGATCAAGGAAACAAGATCTTACATCCCCAACTAAGCAGCCATTATCTTTAAACCCTAATTAAGTTTCTATGATAGATGATCATGAACAAATGGTTAGATAAATCAGCTATGATTGAACAGTTATGATCAAACGGTCATGCTGAAAGTTCACAAACAAACTAACACAATCAAATGGCTATGATTGAATATCTAAAATTTAACAGTCACAATACAATATTCCTGATCGAATCATCATGTTAAGAAGTAATAATCATGGTTCAAAATTTCGGACGAAACCGAAACGTATCAGTTTCGGAAGGATCCGGTTCGATACATTGAAATTATCGTTTGTATCAGACGATAATTTCAAATTATCGTCCGATAACTTGGATTTTTAAGTTTTTGCTTTTTTTTCTTAAAAAAACATGGTAGGTATCATTCGATACGTTGAACATTGTATCAGTGATACGTTCAATGTATCGGACGATACAAACAATACATATTGGTTTGGGGGCAAACCGATACGTACTAGATTTCCGAGATTTTGACCCATGGCTATAATTAAACAGTACTAATCAAAAAGTAATGATCAAACAGTATCGGCTACTGCCCAAAAAATTATCTTGGGAAAAAAGAAAAAAAGAGGATTTTTTTGTTCATCGTCATCATCATCATCATCAGGGCCTTATCCCATCTATATAGGGTCGGCTATGCGAGTCCTATTTCTCCACCCATTTCTAATCAGCACTAAGCTCTTTATAACTTCGCAATCCTTCATATTCCTTCTCACAGCTTCCCTCCCGGTCTTCACTAGTCTTCCTCTTCTCCTACTTGTGCTTGTACATCTCAAGTCTCAACCCTTCATACAGGGTTTGCTTCATGCCTCCGACGAACATGTCTAAACCACCTCAAACCACATTTTGCGCTTTTTTCCTTTATAGGTGCCATCCTCAAAATTTCTCTTATGTATCTATTCCTAATTTTATCCCATGTTGTTACTCCAAACATCCATCTCAGCATCCACATCTCGGCCACATGTGCTCTATCTACTTTTCTCTTTTCCGTGGCCCAACATTATGCACCATATAATGTGGCAGGTCTAACAGTCGTCTTATAAAAATGCCCCTCTTCAATCTAAGTGGAACTCTTGGGTCGCACAATATTCCGCTTACTTGCCTCCATTCCATCCAACCTGCATTTATCCTATTTGAGACAGCATCTTCAAATCTACCATCTAATTGCAAAGTACAGCCTAAATAGCGAAATTTATGGCAGTGCAGCACTAAATGATTTTCTATTTTAACTAAATCCCCCTCCATCCTATCACGTTCAGTAAATTTGCACTCCACGTATTTCATCTTTGTTCTACTAATTTTCAAATCCCATAACTCCAACACTTTTCTCCATAATTCCAGCTTATCATTTATTTATTTCCTTGTTTTGACAATTAATACTACGTCATCCGCAACTAGCATACACTACGGAATCTCTTCATGTATGTTTATGGTTAACGCATCCATGACTAGGGCAAACAAATAAGGGCTCAAGGCAGATCCTTGATGCAACCCAACTCCAACAGGGAACTCACTCGTCTCTTCACACGTCATTCTTACACTGGTTACTGCTAAGTCTTTGTATTCTCTCTTATAAGGGCTCAAGGCAGATCCTTGATGCAACCCAACTCCAACAGGGAACTCACTCGTCTCTTCACACGTCATTCTTACACTGGTTACTGTTAAGTCTCTGTATTCTCTCTTATGTCGGACGCCATTGTTTTCTCCGCAGATTTGGACTAAGGTTTTGGACAGGTTTTCCCCTCCGAGAATCTATTCTTTCGTTGGATTGCGGGTTGGGAGAAAAGTCTAATTATCAATAAGTTGATCAAGAGACATGCAGTTCTTCAAGAAATGTGTGATGTGTTAATGGAGCAGAGATGTCAATCATATTCTTATTCATTGTAATTTTGCCAGCAATATTTGCTGCTCGACCCTTGCTGCTTTCAGGGTCAGCTAGTTGCTTCCCTCAGTCATGTGCAGTAGTCATGACTGCCTGGGAAGGAAGTGGTAGGCGAGGAAAACAGTTAAGAGAGGTGATTCACATAGTTGTGATGTGGGCTAATTGGTTGGAAAGGAATCACAGTGATTCATGGCTCTAAAAGATCAGTGGTGAAATTCATGAAATAGGGTATATTGGTTTGGGTTGAGGCAGAGAAGCCCTCCAGGCAGCATTCAATTACAGGCATTTTTCACCAGTCAGACTCTATGATTGCAAGTGTGCAATAAAATCAGTGAGTTTTGTCAGTCCTCCTAGTACTTGGGGAAGGAAATGGGATCAGAGCTGTGTGGGTTTGTATTTGCCTGAGGCTTTGGCCTTGTGTGTGTGCCTTGTTTTGGTGGGTGGTTTATGTCCCCACAGGTCCGGTTGTGCTCTAGTACCTCATTGGAGCGCTCATGTATATACTTTCTTTGTTCTCTTTTTAATAAGTTTCACTTTTACCAATAAAAAATAAATAAACAAAATCAAGTGACGCGATCAAACGATCACAATTGAATTCCCATAATTAAAAGAATATGACTGAATGGTTGGATTATTTGGAAGCGATTCCGTCCAAGGAATAAAGTATCAGCAGATACTGATACGTATCGGCGGATACCGATATGTATCGGCGATACATATCAGTTTATAGCCAAACCGATACCAATATTAGCACATCAGTATCAGTCCTATATTTCTTTATCTTAAATTTTTTTAAACATTTAAGTGCGTAACATACATATTTAAGTCTGTAGCATTTTATCAGTCATGATCATACTTATTTAGTACCATTAAAAGGTGATAAATATTAAGTATCATTTTATAAACATATACATAACTGATTTTTTTGTTTCAATAATAAATAAATCACTGTATCGATTGATACCGTATTGGTCCAAAGATGGCTGATATCGAGACTGATACCCCAAGTTGATTTCTTGATTTCATCAAAACGTAGCTCAAAAACCATGTTAATTGACACTTAATTGCCAAATATAGCTCAAAAACTGCTTTAGAATTCTTAGTTTTCCATCCATCAAAACATAGCTCTTCCTGAATAAATATCCTAAACAACCCATTAGTGAGAAAACAAAGTCAACGAACACCAGATTGCAAAGTTGTGCTCTGTCGAAGGTCAAATAACCATACTGCCTCAAAATTCATGTCATGCAGACACGCATCTGAGATCTGTAGTAGAGGAGAGATTGCAAATGCATGGTCATCATTGACATTTTTTACCTTAGTTGACCAGTACTAAGCACAATTTAAATGTATAGATATTTCTCCAACTTCCATCATGCATTGTATTCTTTTTGTGATTTCTTGCCTTCTCTAGTAGTTGTGGTGAATCAAAGTTAGTTGATTGTTTACTTTAGAATTCTTAGTAGTTTTCCCTTCATTAAGCTAGTATGCTACATACAACAAGTACCCTATCCTACCAGTCCTTATGCATACCAGTACCGGGGACTTGTACGAACCGTTTCAAAATGTTTCAGCAATGTTTTTAGAAAAATGTTTCAATTTGAAACTCGTTTCATTTTAAATATAAACCAGCTTCTATCTTAGAAAAAACTCATTTCTATTTATATAGAAGCTCGTTTCTATTAAAAAAGAAATGTGTTTCCTATTTAATTGATACTTCTATCTCTCAAGTATGAAACTAGTTTGTCCTTCTACATAACATTTTTTTAGAGCCATTAGATTAGATCAAATCTGACTTTTACGGATATTTAGGCACATTGGAATCATTTTTTAAAAATAATGATATTGTCGAATGAGCTTCATGTGCATATGATTGAAAGTTATATTAAATATAATACTAATAAATAAATTTAATTATGTGTTTTTTCACCCATTGAGTTTAATGAATCATGTGCCTAAACTCTAAAATTCAAAAATATAAATATTAGTACAAACAAATATAATTCTCATACATAGTTACACAAAAGAAACATCAATGTCATATTAATATCATATATGTGTCACATCCATTTCGCATTTATGTCACACTATTAGTGTTTCTATGCCAAATCCATCTCGTATCTATGTCGTAACTATAACTCTACTTTGTTTCTATTTCGTACCTATAACGCATCTATTACGCATCTATTTTACTTAATCGTACCTATAACATATCTATCTTGTTTCTATGTTGGACCAATATAGTACCAAAGACATACAAATAAAAAATGTACCCGAAACATTTTTCACCCAAATGTACCAGTACCAGTACCCATTACCAACTCCGGGCTACTATGCTTTAGAGTTTAGAAAGATAATTCAACCACGAACCCCACTAACCTCTTGGCTGCTTATGTTAATTATACAACCATTCTGCCTGATAGATGAATCTAATGGTCTATACCGCCTCACCTAAAATGAGATGGGATCTTAGCAAAGGATAATTCAACCACCAGTCCTGCTTTAACATATTGAAGATAGAACAGTTGGACTTTCCATAAATATGAACCACAAGCACGGGAATCCCATCCAAAAACCTATGAGCAAGCACTCAGCACAATTGTCGGTGACCATTCAATCAAAACATGAATTGATGTATCGAGGGAAGAATATGATTTGTTCCAAGAAAGCTCGGGAGGTGAAAGAATGTCTGCTCCAGGGGGAGTAGATTCAAAAAATTTCATCTCCTTCCAGCAGGCCGCTTCTAACATCCTACTTGGTTATTATTTAGGAAATTTTGCAAATATGGGTGGTGGAACCCATGAGAGAGTTGGAAGTTCTTGATGAAGGTTAAAGACGCTAGGGTTCCTAACATTTTATAAGCATTTTTTCTGCTTGAAAATTGAGCAATTTATAATTAATGTTGCTTCAAATGATTGCTTTGTCTTAGCGGTCGTGGGGTGGGTTACGGTTTCCAAAACCACCCTCAATCACTTAATTTGCCTTTTTCTATTAATCAACAACCATCTAAAATGTATTCTTTTGATCGTTAAATAACAATAAGAAAAAAAAATAGACAAGCTAACTATCAATTATTGACAAGATTAGGTAAATTATTTTTTTTCTGATTGGTAAGTTGGAGTTGAACCTCCGACCTCAAGGTTGCAATATTGTCAAATTAGATAAATGATGGGAAAAGTGGAAAAAAACCCCATTTAAAGAATATTCAAAATTATTTTTAAGTACACAAAAGCGTTGAACTCATATGTAAAACATTAAATACTATGGTGTTATAATCGGTATGAACTCTGAAATCAGTTCCCATTAAGACATTTTGAACCTTATTTACTTTGCTCTCAGTCAATGTTTTTAAGAGTGTAAGCACTGCGTTTATGTATAGAGTATGCTTAGGTCATCTCAAAGCTAGAGGTGTTTTTTACAAGATATCAGTAGTTTTTCAATTATAAAATTTATATGTCAACTCGTTAAAAATAAAAGTTTGGATGTTAAAGATTAGCATGATTTCCAAAATCAATAGCGAATAAAGACACTACAACTATGCCTTTATCAGATACTTTTTTTTATTGATAAACTATGCATATATCAGATAAAAACTGACATTGACAAATAAAATATGCCTATATGTTTATCTATGTTTTCCATAGTTTAGACATTAGATTTCAAATGTAGTACCAGGCAGAGACACTGGAAACACCACCTCAAAACTTCAGCTGAGCGCCAACAAACAATTTTGTATAAGGGATCGTTAAAGGGCTCAACAACTTATTCAGCGATCACATAAATAGAAATTTAATATTCTGTTTCAAAAATGATACCCTGCCTACAAATATAAGATTGATCAAGATATAGCATCTGGATGGAATCAGGGTAACCATAATTGGAGGTAGGAGTTGCTCTAAGGTAGAAGATTGCAGGGCTTGAGCCTATAGCACAATGGAAAGTTAACAATATTGCAACCTCAAGGTCGCATATTCGAGTCCAGCTTACCAATAAAAAAAAGGTAGAAGATTGCTCTCTCATTAATAAATGTCTTTTGATCCTCAAAGCGAGGGCATTGCATGTTTATAAATATGGTTTATAATGTGTACAGAATTTCCTTCGTGAAGAAAACGAGGGCATTGCCTGTTTAATTAGACATATAAAGGCACGTTGCATTAGATCTAGTAAGTTGAGACAACCACTTCATAACCAACATATGAGAACTTGACCTGTCCATCAAGAAGCAAGAAAAAACACTTTACAGCACCCAAATACTATTTACATAGTACTCATCGAATGAAGAATCAAATTAGTTCTTATTCATCTCACAAAAGACAAAAATAATATTTTCTTAGGCAATGACGCGACAAACAGATTCATAGCTGTAAAATGCTGATAAAAGAAAAGCATTAAGAATATCTTAATCAGAATAACCTAAGAAAATACAAAAGGATAAATTAATAAATCAAGTATCATCTCAGATTTAATTATAAAAGACATCATATTCACACCAGCTGAAGTGTGCAAAAAGACTAGGCTGTAAAAAGATGTATCTAAGAAAGGAGTTACGAAAATACAATTCTGAAGACATTTGTCCACATAATTCAACGACACCAACACTCTCTTTGCAACGATCAATGCTTCTAATTTACGTCAGGGAACATCCACTGGGATCCTAGTTATATCTCTGAACCTGCCAAAAGAATGCAAAATGTTTGCGTGAATATTGACCCATGAAGATCTATAGGGAATTACTTTACCTCATAAGTGTTCTATCAAAAAGATAATAACATAACTCAATCATTCAATAATCCTTTCCCTATAACTCAAATAAAAGATTAACACCATAAAATATATTTTTAAAAGAAAAACAAATGATGGGCTACACACATACCACTACAAGATGGTAAATGATATTTATCGAACACCAGATGATGCATGTGGCGTTCATTCATTTACAACAAATTGACAACTTAATCCAGGATGAACTTTGCAAGCTAAACAAAGGAGTCCTCATTCATTACTATCAAGCAGCTTTTATGATCATAAAAAGAAGCAGATGTAAATGCTAATTATAAAAGTATATATGGCATTATATAAAATTTACTATACAAAGGAAAGAAATTGGTTGTTTGAAGACTGAAAATAATAGAGGACCGAGAACCGCATCAATATGGCCTTGTTGAGTAAATGGCAGTGGTCTATATCTAACATGAAAAGGGAATTAACAGATTTCTGGCATCCACGGTAAATTACTATAGAGGAGATACCCATCATACACGTATACACACACACACACATATATAACATATAGAGTTGAACTCAGTACCTTAGCATGTGGAAGATATGTCTGAACATTACCATCCCTCAAAATCAGGGATTACTTAGCTGGCTATGCACAAGATGACTTTTCATCCCCAAGAAAATCCAATTGAGATGTTTATTACGAAATCAGAGGCGCCAATTGTGCCCATCTAGTTGTGGAGAACCTAGTGGAACCTTTTAGCTTAAATTACTTGTAACTGGACAATGCATAGTTGCTGCCCTGCTCATATTATGATTATGGCTGCAGAGGTTGACCAACCTGAAAAAGAAATATCTTTGAAAAGGGTCCCTATGTTTTGACAAATTTGTAGGTGAGACAGAGACATTTTTCCTTCATAGATTGCTCATGGCTCAAGCAGGATGGTTCCTTTTGGCTTTATTAAAGCATATAATAACTCAGGAAACAAAGAAGAGCAGGAGGTGAACTAAGACAAGTTGAGCCCAGCTCAACAAAACCAAGCAAAGCAGAGGGGACGAGAACTGAGTCGAATGGAGTCGAGCAAAGCAAAGAAAAGACTAGCCAAAGACAAGAAGTAGGGCTGTGCAAAAAACCGACCGAGTTTTGGGACATATCGGTTCAGTTTCAGTTTCAAAAAATAGAAACCGATAGTTATCTGTTCGGTTTTGGTTTTAACATTAAAAAACCGAAACCGAACCGATAAGAAACCGATAGTGGTGTATATATGGATTATAGTATGTCTATGTTTGAGTTTGATGGTGTGTGAGGCTTATTGAAGAAAGCCAACTGCTGCTGCTTTAGTTTGTTAATCACCAAAAGTCTTAAAATCAGTCGAATCATAGGAGTTTGCAAAAACAGTTTGTATAGATCGGTTCAGTTTGTATCAATTTTGAAAACTCTAAGCCGAAACCGAAAAAATTGATTCGATTCGGTTAAATGCTACAAATAAAAAAAAGTTTAAAAAATGAGGTTTAGAAACCGAAAACCAACCGAACCGACCGAACTGATAACTATCGGTTCGGTTTCGGTTTTGAACCTTATCAGGTCAGTTTCGGTTTCATAAAATAGAAACCGATAGTTATCGGTTCGGTTTCGATTTTGCATGAAAACCGACCCGAACCAACCCGACAACACCCCTAACAAGAAGGGGGGTATAGTAAAGCAAAGACAAGAAGGAGAGCATATTAAGCCAAAGAGAAGTTGAGACAAACAGAGCCACTCGAAACCAAGCAAAAGTGGAGTCAATTCAGGCAGAGGGAAGTCAGGCAAAACGTAGCCCAGCTTAGCTTGGCTTGGCTTGGCTTGGCTTGAGCAAAGTGGAGGCAAATCAAGGAGCATAGAACCAAGCCAAGTGGATAAGAGCATGGCATGGCCTATCTTGGAGGCAGAGCCAGGCCAAACCAAGACAAGCCCGCTTAGATCGGCTTGGCTCCAACCTATTCTTATTTAGCTTGGGCTGGTTTGGCTTAGCTTCGATGTTGACTCTGAATCAAGATCAAGATTATAATTAGATCAGATTGGACACATTAGGATATGGCTTATGTTAAGTTTATCTAGTTTAGATTGGTTGGCATTGTTGATGTGTGTGAGTAGCAGTGTATATGGGTGAGCAATGCATAATGGGGGTATTTTGTAATTTGACTCGTGGTAGTAAGATAATGCAAGTGAGGTCTCTCTAACCTCCACTAAGCAATTCTATCATCTCTCTAAACCCTAAATCCTTGCGTCTATTTATTAATTAGGTATCAGATCCAAGAACTTGCGGACATGATCTTCAGGTTGCTGAGATCATCGTTTTGTCAACATCAACAAGCTCAAACTGTTGACCTTATTTGGGTATAAAATATCCTTATTTTCATCGTTTTTCAGAGGTATGTAGACTGGTATAGAAATAATTTTGATTTGATGGCACTATATGGAAGTATCAAAGGGTTTTCTGTAAATCATATCGATCCGCGTGTTTTTGGGTACATGATATCTGTGCTATGGGGAGTCCACACTTCTGGCATGCATCTGAACCGAAAATCCACTAGGAAACTATTCCCTTTAGAATTATTTGATTTGGAGTAGTTTTGAAAGAGTTGCGAAGATTTTTCTTGTTCACCCATAATATCATGCAGTTCCACGATATTTGGTGCTATTGATTTGTGTGCCTTCAATAGATGATATTTCACGCTTGAGGATGGATCGAAATCCACACAGCCTTCATTTGAAAGTGCTCTTGTATTGATCGGTTGAGTACTGAGTGAGTTTCAAAATTTTGTGCATACAACAGTATTGATGTTACCTATTTCATTGCCTATACTTTTCAGAAACCTGCAGTATTGGATCTGAGATATTTCTTCTGCAGTTTAGAGTTTTCTAGAGACTACTTGATAGTTGTGCACAATGTAGTTAAATCGCATATGCGATGCCATGGTTGAATCGCATATGCGATTGTGCCATGGCACAAAAAAAATAAAAATTTGTCAAATTTTCCAAAAAATTCACATAAAATCCCCAAAATTGCCAATATTGAAATCTAATATATTTGTATTAATGTTGTGCTCTATAAATTTGGTAGAAAGGCTATAAAAGTATAAATTTCATGGATTTTAAACAAAAAAGTGTAAAAATGAACATAGGAACATACAAAAAAGAAAGAAAAGAGTAAAGAGAAAAATTATTATCTACGTAAAAGTACCTAAACATTTGCTCCTACTTCCTAATGATATTGTGTACTGGCCAAAAATTCTACACATTGGTCTCTAACCCACAATGGTACATCTCCACCTCCACCTCCACCTCCACCATCATCGTCACTTGCATTGTTGTCATCATCCGTCAACAAAGCTTTGAGAAAGAGAGAGAGAGCGCACTAAAACCTCAAAAAAGAGACCAAAAATACACAAATCATACCTTAGATGGATGTGGTATGGATTAGGTAGAGGAACCCCCCATTTATAGGCTTTAGGGAGCCCTAAAAAGTAAAAACAAATAATAAAAAAAACTCCAACAGTCGTAAATATAACCGTTGGAGGTATATGCAATCACATATATGTCAGGGTCGCATATGCCATCATGGCATATGCGATAGGAGCTCCCAGGATCGCATATGTGATCACATATGACAATAGTGGTTGGGCAGTGGTCTGCAGGCATTCACAATCAAAAATACTAACTTCTTAATTTTTGTTTGGAGATCCAATGCTCTGTAATGATTTTCTGAGTAGTATTCGGAGACCACGATCTATAAGTTGTTGAAGAACTATGTGAGATGTGTACATATGGTGATGATTGCCTAGTATTTGTTTGATGCATTGACTTTGGTACTGCTTGGGATGTTAAATAGAGCAAAAAGTGTTTTCTGCTATACCGAGGGACCCTATGTGGATTGTGGCTGTGAGCGTTTTCTGCTATGCTGGCCCCTCTTGAAGGGGGGTTTTTGTGGCTGACAGCTTTTCTTTGCATATCATTGTTACGCCAAAATTTTATTGATTGGTTAGATTTGCCTTTTTTTATATATTTTGATCGGTTAGTTTTGCCATTTTTTCAATGTCAAAATTGATTGACGGCATACTTGGATATTCTTCGATTACGGTTAGAAGATAATTGTGATGGAACTTGTTTTTGATTTAATTGGATCCTTGTTTGCAACAATGCTTTGTGGGGAGTACGTGAACTCTGGGTAGCTACTTTATTATTCTCATTGGGTGATTGGCTTTCGGATGACAAACAATATGACAAGAGATTCTCAGGATTTTTCATCATATTCTCCTGATCAATTTCTCAAGTTTGACTGCATGATGGCTCCTCTCCCCTGTTATGGGCATGAGAACCATTCCGTTATCTTCTTTACTTCCTATTCATTGGATTCATGTTCCTTATCTCTCTACCAATCTACTTGCAGTTAGTAGTCCCTCTAAGAAATTAAATTGTTCAATTACCTTTTTACCCTTCTCATTGTATTGCTCGGGGCTATTGCTACTGGAAGAATTATTGGTAGGGGTGTAGGAGGGGGGCCCTACTATTCAGATAATGAGTGTCCTATTGTCGTTGTTGTAGATTCTGTTACTGATATCACTTCTAATTTTTCGTTTCCAAGTGTTGCTAGCTCTGATACTCTTTCCTTTGGCATGCAAAACTAGGGCATATTGGTTTTCAGACTTTGGGTACTTTGATTCCCTCGTTTAAAACCATTTGTATAATCAAGTCAATTCTAATGTGATGTTGTGTCCTTTCAAAACAAGTTAGACAAGTATATCCTTCCTGAATTCACAGGAGTACTTCTCATTTTGAGTTGATTCACTCTTGTGTTGGGCACTTCTCCCATTACCTCCCGTGATGATTTTAGGTATTATGTGAGTTTCATTGATAATTACACCCGTGCTACTTGGGCTTCTCTCTTGAAGTCCAAAGATGAAGTGTTCACTAAATTTCAGGAATTTCACTCCTGGTTCGTACGCAATCTGGGGTGCCTATTAAAATCTTGTGCTTAGATTATGGTGGCAAGTACATCTCTCACTCTTTGTTAGCTACTTACAGATGCATGGTAGTACTCATCAGCTCTCCTCTCCTTATACACTCCAATAATAGAGAGTTGTTGAGCGCAAGCATCGACATCGCATCGGTGGTATTCGTTTTTTATTAAGAAATATGCATTTTCCTAAAACTTATTGGCCTATGGCTCCTTAACGCTAATTGTTTGATAAACTGCACTCCTACTCGGATTTTAGGAGGTCATACTCCTTTTATGACTCTACGTCCACAAGACTCCATGTTTCTTATTAAATCACGTGTTTTTGGGTACTATAAATAAATAATGTTCAAGGCTGCTTGGAGGACTATGCGCCTCCTAACTAAGCCAGACGATATAAGGTGAATCTTCACAGATCATGTGGCTACTCAAAGAGGCACAATAAAATAAGTGGTTAGGGATAGGGTTTAAGATTAGAACCAAAGAGTAATAAGAGATTATCTTTTAGCTCCATTAACCCCTAAATATTCTTAGAGTATTAGCTAGCATCTTAGGCTATGTTTAGGATTGCTTTTTGTTGGTAAATCACAGATCACTTAAAAGAGTAAGTAGGTTTATTGATTGAGCGATACCTAAATTGGTATAATGCCCCTTCCGTGGGGATGAGGACGTGGATTCTACACTTCACGTTCTTCCTCCCTTCGTATTAACAAACGTGGATTTACTGATTGAGCGAAAGCTTAATTTGTTCCGTGAGATTTATTATCCTCCCAGTGTGTTGTGCCACAGACGGATCCTATCTGTGCACTACAACTGGGCTGTTTTATGGCGTATGGTATTATGAAAAGAAAACAAGAGTAGATTTAAATTGCTCTTTTGGGCTCTGTTTGGCAAAAATGCATGTGAAAATCACTTTTGAGGGGAAGGAATCTACTTGAGAGAGAGAAAATTGCAATAAGAAACTACACTAGCTGAAATATGAATTTCCTGCTTCTCAAAATGGTGTTTTGGAGAAGCAGCCCAATGCTACATCCCAAACATGCATTTACCAAACGAAGAACAAGACAATGTTTGCTTCTCAAACAACACATCAGGTTGCTTGTAAACAAACATTTACCCCCAAAAAGGGCTTTTTGAATAAGTGTTGCAAAAAAGGGACTTAAAGAGACATAAATTCAGCTCTATTGCTCTCTGAAAGAGCTAAGAGCACTTGCAACCAAACACAGCCTTAATAAATTGAATCAGAGCCATCACCGCATTTCAGTCACCAAAGAGCCAAGATAACAAAGCGAAATTTGATGCCCTAAAGAGGAGTACCGGAGTGAGGGTTGCCACAGTGTTGGCGGCTGTGAAGTCCCAAAAGGAGCAACCCGAGGTAAGGCCACAAAGTGGCAGTCTACTGTGACCCGAGAGTAGTAGGGGTGTATTCTGACTCAAAAGTAAAAAGAGAGCTCTCTACTAATGCCTCGGAATTTTTGGAGTATTGATTAGGACCTTAACAATGACTTTGATTAGGTAAGATTGTGAATGTATTTAAAAAACCTCCATCATGTCATTCAAAGCGGTAAAATATCTTCAAAAATAACAGATTTCCTTGCTAACATTTATTAAAAAAAATAAAAAACAGCACAACAGTCAAACACAAATACATGAAATATATCTAGGAAAGAAACTGGGAGGGAAACAGTTCCTTCCCCACAAAAAATTTAGTGGGTGGTAGTGGATACACTACGAAACTCCTCTCAATATGTGCCCGTCTGAATCAAACGAAGAGAAATCACCCACATCCGGTTATTCGAGGGCCATATCCATTCGCATACGATTACCATTTAACCTGTAATCTAATAAATAAAACTTAATCATCATCATAAAACATATTAATTAATAAAAATCAACGAGATGAAATAAAAGTAACAAATAAATAAATGTTCAAGGCTACTTGGAGGACTATAAATCTGATTCTAGAGTCCCCTAAAAAAGTCTAGAATCAATTTCCAAGAAGAAGATGAATCCATCACTATGCGCCTCCTAACTAAGCCAGATGATATATGGTGAATTTTCAAAGATCATGTGGCTACTCAAAGGGGCACAATAACAAAACTGACTAGGGATAGGGTTTAAGATTAGAACCCCAAAGTAATAAGATATTAACTTTTAGCTCCATTAACCCCGAAATAATTTTAGAGTATTAGCTAGGATCTTAGGTTGTGTTAGGGATTGCTTTATGGAGGAATATCACAGTCCACTTAAAAGAGTAACTAGGCTAACTGATTGAGCGATAGCTCAATTGGTATCATGCCCCTTTTGTGCGGATGAGGTCGTGGGTTCTACCCTTCACGTTCTCCTCCCTTTGTATTAACAAAGGTGGGTTTACTGATTGAGCGATAGCTCAATTGCTATCATGCCCCTTTTGTGGGAATAAGATCGGGGCTTCTAGACTTCACGTTCTTCCTCCCTTTGTATTAACAAAGGTGGGTGATTTGTTGTGTGAGATCTATTATCCTTCAAGTGTATTGCGCGACTGCACCACAGACGGATCCTATCTGTGCACTACAACTGGGCTGTTTTAGGCTCTGTTTGGCAAAAATGCATGTGAAAAGCACTTTGGAGGGGAAGGCATCTACTTGAGTGAGAGAAAACTGTTTGAAATATGACACTCCTCTAGCTGAAATACGCATTTGTTGTTTCTCAAAAGGGTATTTGGGAGAAGCAGCCCAATGCTACTTACGAAACATGCATTTATTAAATGAAGAATAAGACAATGTTTGCTTCTCAAAGACTCAAACAACACATCAGGTTGCTTCTAAAAGAAGATTTACACCAAAAAAAGTGATTTTTGAATAAGTGTTGCCAAGCAGGGCCTTAAAGAGACAGAAATTCAGTTCTTTTACTCTCTGAAAGGGCTTAGAACACTTACAACCAAACACAGTCCAATAGTGAGCAATGGCAAACACAGCCTTAATAAATTAACTAGGAGCCATCACCACATTCCAGTCACCAATTAGCCAACATATCGAAACACTATCTAAGGCCCTAAAGAGGAGTACAGGAGTGAAAGCTGCACCAGTGTGGGCGGCTGTGAAGTCCCAGAAGGAGCAACCAGGGTAAGGCTACAAAGTGGTAGTCTATTCCGACCTGAAAGTAGTTGTGTATTCTGACTCGAAAGTAACAAGAGAGCCCTCTACTAATGCCTTGGCATTTTTGGAGTAGTGATTAGGACCTTAACAACGACTTTGATTAGGTAAGTCTAAGAAAGTATTTAAAAACCTCCATCATGCCATTCAAAGGGGCAAAATATCTTTAAAATAACAAATTCCCTTGCTAACCGTTAATTTAAAAACTAAAAAACAGAACAACAGTAAAACACAAATATACGAAAAATGTCTAGGAAAGAAACTGGTAGGGAAACAATTCCTTCCCCTAAAAAATTCACTGGGTAGTAGTTGTTATACTACGCGCACTCTCTCAATGTGCGCCCGTCTGAACCAAACGTAGAGAAATCACCCACATCCGGTTATTCGAGGGCAATATCCATTCACATACTATTACCATCTCACCTATAATCTAATAAATACCACTTAATCATCATCATATAACATATAAAGTAATAAAGATTTATAAAAATAAAAATCAACGAGATAAAATTAAAGTAACAAATAGATAAATAAATGTTCAAGGCTCCTTGGAGGACTATAAATTTGATTTTAATGAGTCCCCTCAAAAAGTATTGAAAAGATTCAATTTCAACGAAGAAGATGAATCCATCACTGTGCGCCTCCTAACTAAGCCAGATGATATATGGTGACTCTTCACAGATCATGTGGCTACTCAAAGAGGCACAATAACAAATGTGATTAGGGATAGGGTTTAAGATTAGAACCCCAAACTTATAAGAGATTAATTAAAAGCTCCATTAACCCCTAAATATTTTTAGAGTATTAGCTAGAATCTTAGGCTGTGTTTGAGATTGCTTTTTGGAGGTAAATCACAGTCCACTTAAAAGAGTAACTAGGTTTAATGATTGAGTGATAGCTCAATTAGTATCATGCCCCTTTTGTGGGAATGAGGTCGTGGGTTCTACACCTCGCGTTCTTCCTCCCTTTGTATCAACAAAGGTAGGTAATTTGTTGTGTGAGATTTATTATCCTCCAAGTGTGTTGGGCGCCTGCACCACAGACGGGTCCTATCTGTGCACTACAACTGGGCTGTTTTATGTCGTATGGTATTCTGAAAAGAAAAAAAGAGTAGGTTTAAATTGCAAATTTAGGATATGTTTGGAAAAAATGCATGTGAAAAGCACTTTGGAGGGAAAGGCATCTACTTGAGTGAGAGAAAACTGTTTGAAATATGAAACTCCTCTAGCTGAAATATGCATTTGCTGCTTCTCAAAAGGTTGTTTGGGAGAAGCAGCCCAATGCTACTTCCGAAACATGCATTTATCAAACGAAGAACAACACATCAGGTTGCTTCTAAAACAACATTTACCCCCAAAAAAGTGCTTTTTGAATAAGTGTTGCCAAATAGGGCCTTAAAGAAACCTAAATTCAGCTCTTTTACTTTCCGAAAGAGCTAAGAACACCTACAACCAAACAGAGTCCAATAGTGAGCAATCCCAAACACAGCCTTAATAAATTGAATAGGAGCCATCACCACATTTCAGTCACCAAAGAACCAACATATCAAAATGCTATCTGAGCCCCTAAGCAGGAGTACCGGAGTGAAAGCAGCCACAATGTGGGCGGCTGTGAAGTCCCAGAAGGAGCAACCCATTGTTAGGCTACGAAGTGGTAGTCTATTCCGACCCGAATGTAGTAGTTGTGTATACTGACTCGAAAGTAACAAGAGAGCACTCTACTAATGCCTTTGCATTTTTGGAGTATTGATTAGGACCTTAACAACGACTTTGATTAGGTAAGTACATGAATGTATTTAAAAACCTCCATCATGTCATTCAAAGCGGCAAAATATCTTCAAAATAACAGATTTCCTTGCTAACCATTTATTTAAAAAATAAAAAACAGCATAACAGTAAAACACAAATATATGAAAAATATATAGGAAAGAAACTTGTAGGGAAACAGTTCCTTCCCCTAAAAAAATTCAGTGGGTGGTAGTTTTTACACTACGCACACTCTCAATGTGCGCCCCTGTCTGAACCAAACGTAGAGAAATCACCCACATCCGGTTATTCGAGGGCAATATCCATTCACATACTATTACCATCTCACCTATAATCTAATAAATACCAGTTAATCATCATCAAATAACATATAAATTAATAAAAAATTATAAAAATAAAAATCAACAAAATAAAATCAAAGTAACAAATAGATAAATAAATGTTCAAGGCTGCTTGGAGGACTATAAATCTGATTTTATAGTCCACTCAAAAAATCTTGAAAAGATTCAATTTCAAAGAGGAAGATGAATCCATCACTGGGCACCTCCTAACTAAGCCAAGTGATATAAGGTGAATCTTCACAGATCATGTGGCTACTCAATGAGGCGCAATAACAGAAGTGATTTGGAAAAGGGTTTAAGACGGAAGGAGAACCTCTATTTTTCCTCTAACAAAAGCTACCTAGGGTAAGGGTAGGGCTGCAACCGAGCCGGGCCGAGCCCGAGCTCGGGTCAGCTCTAGCTCGGCTCAACCTTATACGAGCCGAGTTGGAGGTCGGCTCTAGGCTCTTCGAGCTCGAAAATTCCAAGCTCTAGCTCGGCTCTCCAAACTCAAGCTGAGCTCGGGCCAAGCTTCCAGCCACGTATGTTCTATTATAAAAAAATTTCTCCTAGTACTTTTTAAAACTTCCACTCAATTAAATATCCATTCTATAAAAGATTTAAATAAAAGATTAAACACAAGTACACAACATATGAAATAAATAAACCGTTAGATAAACTAGGGCAAGTGGGGGCAAAAGTTCCTATTTTACCCTTCAAAGAAACCGTTAGATAAACTTAAACGGTTACTTTGAAGGGTAAAATAGACCTCTCAAAGTTAATTACTTATTATATATATATATAAACCAAGCCATAGAGCCGAGCCGGCCTTAGCTCTAGCTCGGCTCGGCTCTCGAGTTGAGCTCTAAAGAGAAAAGCTCTTATTTTTCGGGCCGAGCTGAGCCGAGTTGTCTAGCTGGCTCAGCTCTGTTGCAGCCCTAGGTAAGGGTATCACCGACTGCGACCTCATGCTTTTCTGCCCAGGTATACATGTGTTGATATAGTAGATAGGTTCCTTTAGGGGAACTTCATATTGACCAAAACACCCCTATACTAATTTCCTTCTTGTTTGGGTAGGGCTATCAATCTACCCGGCCGGCCCAACCTGGCCTGGACCCAGCACAAAAGAATAGGTTTTTTTAAGTCCTTTAGCCCGGCCCAATATATATGGCCAAGCTAGGAGCTAGGAGCTAGTATCCCAGTATAGGCATGTCGGGTTAGGACAAGATGCTTTGTAGCCTGCCTAGGCATGGATTACCATTTGGATGCAAATCCTACCAGAAAATTCAACACCATCCAATAAGATTTGCAACACCATCGACGGAGTTGTTCTTGCCGTCGGGTGATCTTCATCGAGCAGTAATATATTTGTTGTTATCTGATCATTATCAATATATTTGGTCATCGTCGACTAGTAGAATCTGATGCTATTATCAATCAGTTACCAAATATTTTTTAGGAGCAACAATCATGAAAGAAGAAGAGGATTTATTGATATGAGCTGATTAAACAAATGTTTGATGATGATAAACGGACTCCGACGATTTTCCTGATCGATCATCAAATGTTTAGTAAATCCCCGCAGCAATCATCAAAGAACAGAGGATTTAGTGTTGCAGAGAAGAAGAGAATACCATAGTACTGCAAAGAAGGAGAGATGTGAGAATCAAGGTTTAAAAAAGCGAAAGACGTTTTCAAAGGGTAACCATTTACAGTCGAAGATTTTATCTCTGCAGTTCCAGTTTCCACCATTAAACTGTTGACTGCCTTGAATCTATGATTGAGATATCTTTTCGTACCAATCTTCCACCCAACGGATCTTGCGATTATTGCCCCTTATCCTACGCTCATGTGTTGATTCCATGTGGCACCCAAAAGTGACCTTAATCACGAAATAGCATGAGAAGGATTCCTGCAGTCACTTTTGGAAATGTGTTCCATGTGGAATCAACATTTGACCCTCTGATATGTAGGCTATGATCTCAAGATTTTTTTTTTGGAAGAATTGTAAGAAAAACGATCTCCATCATCCAGTTCACGGCAGGCAACGATTTTAATGGTAGAAATCTCAGGCTGAAGAGACCGAATCTTTGGATGCAAATTTCAGTGTCCTTTAAAAAGATGTATGCAATAACTAAAGGCACGACCGTCAGTTTAAAATATTAACAAAGGTGGGCGATTTGTAGAGTGAGATTTATTATCCTCCCAGTGTGTTGCGCCACAGAAGGATCCTATCTGTGCACGACAACCGAGCAATTTTAAGTCGTATGGTACTATGAAAAGAAAAAAAGAGTAGGTTCAAATTGCTCTTGTAGGCTCTGTTTAGCAAAAATGCATGTGAGAAGCACTTTTGAGGGGAAGGCATCTACTTGGGCGAGAGAAAATTGTTTGAAATATGACACTCCTCTAGCTGAAATATGCATTTGTTGAATCTCAAAATGGTGCTTTGGAGAAGCAGCCCAATGCAACTTCCCAAACATGCATTTATCAAACGAAGAACAAGACAATGTTTGCTTCTCAAACAACACACCAGGTTGCTTCTAAAACAACATTTACCCCCAAAAAAGTGCTTTTTGAATAAGTGTTGCCAAACAGGGGGCATTAATAAATTGAATAGGAGCCATCAAAACATTTCAGTCACCAAAGAACCAACATATCGACACGCTAACTGAGGCCCTAAAGAGGAGTACCGGAATGAAAGCTGCCACAGTGTGGGCGGCTGTGAAGTCCCAGAAGGAGAAACCCATGGTAAGGCTACGAAGTGGAAGTCTATTCCGACCCGAAAGTAGTACTTGAGTTTTATGACACGAAAGTAACAAGAGAGCTCTCTACTAATGCCTTGGCATTTTTGGAGTATTGATTAGGACCTTAACGACTTTGATTAGGTAAGTCTATGAATGTATTTAAAAACCTCCATCATGTCATTCAAAGCGGCAAACTATCTTCAAAATAACAGATTTCCAAGTTAACCATGTATTTTTTTTTTTAAAACAGCACAACAGTAACACACAAATATATGAAAAATATCTAGGAAAGAAACTAGTAGGGAAACAGTTCCTTCCATAAAAAAAAATCAGTGGGTGGTAGTTGTCACACTACGCACTCTCTCAATGTGCACCCTGTCTGAACCAAACGGGGAGAAATCACCCACATCCAGTTATTTGAGGGCAATATTCATTCACATACTATTACCATCTCACCTATAATCTAATAAATACCACTTAATCATCATCATATAACATATAAATTAATAAAAATTTATTAAAAAAAATCAACAAGATAAAATCAAAGTAACAAATAGAGAAATAAATGTTCAAGGCTTCTTGGAGGACTATAAATTTGATTTTATAGAGTCCCCTCAAAAAGTATTGAAAAGATTCAATTTCAACAAAGATGATGAATCCATCACTGTGCGCCTCCTAACAAAGTCAGATGATATAAGGTGGATCTTCACACATCATGTGGCTACTCAAAGAGGCAAAATAACTAATGAGATTAGGGATATAGTTTAAGATTAGAACCCCAAAGTTATAAGAGATTAACTATTAGCTCCATTAACCTCTAAATATTTTTAGAGTATTAGCAAGAATCTTATGCTGTGTTTGAGATTGCTTTTTGGGAGTAAATCACAGTCCACTTAAAAGAGTAACTAGGTTTACTGATTGAGTGATAGCTCAATTGGAATCATGCCCCTTTTGTGGGGATGAGGTCGTGGGTTCTAAATTTCAAGTTCCCCTCCCTTTGTATTAACAAAGGTGGGTTTACTGATCGAGCGATAGCTCAATTGGTATCATGCCCCTTTTGTGGGGATGAGGCCGTGGGTTCTAGAATTCATGTTCTTCCTCCCTTTGTATTAACAAAGGTGGGTAATTTGTTGGGTGAGATTTATTATCTTCCAAGTGTGTTGCGCGCATGCACCATAGACAGATCCTATATGTGCACTACACTGGGCTGTTTTATGCTGTATGGTATTCTGAAAAGAAAAAAAGAGTAGGTTTAAATTGCTCTTTTAGGCTCTGTTAAATTGCATGTGAAAAGCACTTTGGATGGGAAGGAATCTACTTGAGTGAGAGAAAACAGTTTGAAATATGGCATTCCTCTAGCTGAAATACGCATTTGCTGCTTTTCAAAAGGGTGTTTGGGAGAAGCAGCCCAATGCTACTTCCGAAACGTGTATTTATCAAATGAAGAACAAGACAATGTTTGCTTCTCAAACAACACATCAGGTTGTTTCTAAAAGAAGATTTACCCCCAAAAAAGGGCTTTTTGAATAAGTGTTGCCAAATATGGTATTAAAGAGACCTAAATTCAGCTCGTTTACTATCCGATAGAGCTAAGAACACTTACAACCAAACAGTGCCCAATAGTGAGCAATCCCATACACAGCCTTAATAAATTGAATAGGAGCTATCACCACATTTCAGTACCCAAAGAGCTAACATATCGAAACATTATCTGAGGCCCTACAGAAGAGTACCGGAGTGAAACCAGCCACAGTGTGGGCGGCTGTGAAGTCCTAGAAGGAGCACCCCATGGTAAGGAAACGAATGGTAGTCTATTCCGACCCGAAAGTACTAGTTGTGTATTCTTACTTGAAAGTAACAAGAGAGCTCTCTACTAATGCCTTGGAATTTTTGGAGTATTGCTTAGGACCTTAACAACGACTTTGATTAGGAAAGTCTATGAATGTATTTATAAACCTTCATCATGTCGTTCAAAGCAGCAAAACATATTCAAAATAAAAGATTTCCTTGCTAACCATTTATTTAAAAAATAAAAAACAGCACAATCGTAAAGCACAAATATATGAAAAATATCTAGGAAAGAAACTTGTACGGAAACAGTTCCTTCCCCTAAAAAAATTCAATGGGTGGTAGTTGTTACACTATGCACACTCTCTCAATGTGCGCCCTTGTCTGAACCAAACGTAGAGAAATCACCCACATCAGGTTATTCGAGGGCAATATCCATTCACACACTATTACCATCTCACCTATAATCTAATAAATAGCACTTAATCATCATCAAATAACATATAAATTAATATAAATTTATAAAAATAAAAATCAACGAGATAAAATCAAAGTAACAAATAGATAAATAAATGTTCAAGGGTACTTGGAGGACTATAAATCTGATTTTATAGTCCCCTCAAAAAGTCTTGAAAAGATTCAATTTCAAAGAAGATGAATCCATCACTGTGCGCCTCCTAACTAAGCCAAATGATATAAGGTGAATCTTCACAGATCATGTGGCTACTCAAAGAGGCACAATAACAAAAGTGATTTGGAATAAGGTTTAAGACGGAAGACAAACATCTCTTTCTCCTCTCACAAAAGCTACCTAGGGTAAGGGTATCACCGACTGCGACCTCTGCCCAAGTATACATGTGTTGATATAGTAGATAGATTCCTTTAGGGGAACTTCATATTGACCAAAACAACCCTATACTCATTTCCTCCTAGTTTGGGTAGGGCTATCAATCGGCCCGGCTGGCCCAACCTGGCCGAGACCCGGCCAAAAAGATTAGGTTTTTTTAAGTCCTTTAGCCCGACCCAGTATATATGGCCGAGCTAGTATCCAGGTCTAGGCTTGTCGGGTTAGGGTAAGATGCTTCATAGCCTGCCTCGGCCTGGATTACCATTTGGATGCAAATCCTACCAGAAAATTCAACACCATCCAATCAGATTTGCAACACTATCAACGGAGTTGTTCTTCCCGTCGGGTGATTTTCATCGAGCAGTAATATATTTGTTGTTATCTGATCATTATAAATATCTTTGGTCATCGTCGATTAGTAGAATTTGATGCTATTATCGATCAATTACCAAATATTTTTTAGGAGCAACAATCATGAAAGAAGAAGAGGATTTATTGATATGAGCAGAAAAAACAAATGTTTGATGATGATCAACGGACTGCGACGATTTTCCTGATTGATCATCAAATGTTTAGTAAATCCCCACAACAATCATCAAAGAAAAGAGGATTTAGTATTGCAGAGAAGAAGAGAAGACCATAGTACTGCAAAGAAGAAGAAGAGATGTGAGAATTAAGGTTTAAAAAGGCGAAAGACATTTTCAAAGGGTAACCATTAAAACTGTTGACTCCCTTGAATCTATGATTGAGATCTCTTTTCGTACCAATCTTCCACCCAACGGATCTTGCAATTATTGCCCCTTATCCTACACTCATGTGTTGATTCCACTTGGCACCCAAAAGTGACCTTAATCACGAAATAGCATGAGAAGGATTCTTGCAGTCACTTTTGGGAATGTGTTCTATGTGGAATCAACATTTGACCCTCTGATATGTGGGCTATGATCTCAAAAAAAAAAAATTTGGAAGACTTGTAAGAAAAACGATCTCCCTCATCCGGTTCAAGGCGGGCAACGATTTTAATGGTAGAAACCTCAGGCTGAAGAGACTGAATCTTCGGATGCAAATATCAGTGTCCTTTTAAAAGATGTATGCAATAACTAAAGGCACGACCGTCAATTTAAAAACATAAACAAGGATGAGTGATTTGTTGTGTGAGATTTATTATCCTCCCAGTGTTGCGCCACAGAAGGATCCTATCTGTGCACTTCAACTGAGTTGTTTTATGCCATATGGTACAATGAAAAGAAAAAAAGAGTAGGTTTAAATTGCTCGTTTAGGCTTTGTTTGGCAAAAATGCATGTACTTTTGAGGGGAAGGCATCTACTTGAGAGAGAAAATTGTTTCAAATATGACACTCTAGCTGAAATATGCATTTACTGCCTCTCAAAATGGTGTTTTGGAGAAGCAGCCCAAAGATACTTCCCAATCATGCATTTATCAAATGAAGAACAAGACAATGTTTGCTTCTAAAACAACATTTACCCCCAAAAAAGTGCTTTTTGAATAAGTGGTGCCAAACAGGACTTTAAAGCGACCTAAATTCAGCTCTTTTACTCTCAGAAAGAGCTAAGAACACTTACAACCAAACCCAGTCAAATAGTCAGCAATCCCAAACACAGCCTTAATAAATAGAATCAGAGTCATCAGTGACTCATCACCATATTTCAGTCACCAAAGCATCATAACAAAGCGCTATTTGAGGCCATAAAGAGAAGTACCAGAGTGAAAGCTGCCACAGTCTGCGCGGTTGTGAAGTCCCAGAAGGAGCAAACCGTGGTAAGGCTACGAAGTGGTAGTCTATTCCGACCCGAAAGTAGTAGTCGTGTATTCTTACCTGAAAGTAACAAGAGAGCTCTCTACAGATGCCTTGGCATTTTTGGACTATTGATTAGGACCTTAACGACGACTTTGATAAGGCAAGTCTAGGAACGTATTTAAAAAACCTCCCTCATGTCATTCAAAGCGGCAAAATATTTTCAAAATAACGGATTTCCATGCTACCCACTTATTTTTAAAAAATAGTCAAACACAAATATATGAAAAATATCTCGGAAGAAACTGGAAGGGAAACACTTCCTTCCCCTCAAAAATTCAATGGGTGCTAGATTTTACACTACGCACCCTCTCTCAATGTGCGCCCCTGTCTGAACTAAACGTAGAGAAATCACCCACATCCAGTTATTCGAGGGCAATATCCAGTCACATACTATTCCCATCCCACCTATAATCTAAAAAATACAACTTAATCATCATCACATAAAATATAAATTTATAAAAATAAAAAACAATGAGATAAAATTAAAGTAACAAATAGATAAATAAATGTTCAAGGCTGCTTGGAGGACTATAAATCTGATTTTATAGAGTCCCCTCAAAAAGACTTGAAAAGATTCAATTTGAAAGAAGAAGATGAATCCATCACTATGCGCCCCCTAACTAAGCCAGATGATATAAGGTGAATTTTCACAGATCATGTGGCTACTCAAAGAGGCACAATAACAAAATTGATTAGGGATAGGGTTTAAGATTTGAGCCCCAAAGTAATAAGAGATTAACTTTTAGCTCCATTAATCCCTAAATATTTTTAGAGTATTAGCTTTAGGATCTTAGGCTGTGTTTGGGATTGCTTTTTGGAGGTAAATCAGAGTCCACTTAAAAGAGTAAGTAGGATCACTAATTGAGCGATAGCTTAATTGGTATCATGTTCGTGGGGATGAGGTTGTGGGTTCTATACTTCACATTCTTCCTCCCTTTGTATTAACAAAAGAAGGTGATTTGTTGTGTGAGATTTATTATCCTCCCAGTGTGCTACACCAGCCACAGAGTAGATTTATATTGCTCTTTTAGGCTCTGTTTAGCAAAAATGCATTTGAAAAACACTTTTGATGGGAAGGCATCTACTTGAGTGAGAGAAAGTTGTTTGAATTATGACACCCCTCGAGCTGAAATACGCATTTGCTGCTTCTCAAAATGGTGTTTTGGAGAAGCAGCCCAATGCCACTTCCCAAACATGCACTTATCAAACGAAGAACAAGACAATGTTTGCTTCTCAAACACACCAGGTTGCACCTTAAACAACATTTACCCCCAAAAAAGTGCTTTTTAAATAAGTGTTGCCAAACATGGTCTTAAAGAAACCTAAAGTCAGCTCTTTTACCCTCCGAAAGTGCTATGAACGCTTACAACTAAACACAGCCCAAGGTAGGCAATCCCAAACACAGCCTTAATAAACTGAATTAGAACCATCACCACATTTCAGTCACCAAAGAGCCAACGTAAAGAAGTGCTATTTAAGGCCTAAAGAGGAGTCCCGGAGTAAAAGTTGCCAAAGTGTGAGCGACTGTGAAGTCCCAGAAGGAGCAACCTGTGGTAAGGCTACGAAGTGGTAGTCTATTCCAACCCGAAAGTAACAAGAGAGCTCTCTACTAATGCCTTGGCATTTTTGGAGTACTGATTAGGACCTTAACAGCGACTTTGATTAGGACCTTAAGTCTATGAATATATTTTAAAAACCTCCATCATCTCATTCAAAGCGGCAAAATATCTTCAAAATAACGGATTTCCATTTTAACCATTTATTGAAAAAAAAAAAAAAAACAGGACAATATTAAACACAAATATATGAAAAATATCTAGGAAAGAAACTGGCAGGGAAACACTTCATTCCCCTCAAAAAAATTCAGTGGGTGGTGGATGTCACACCCTCTCAATGTGCGCCCATGTCTGAACCACCCTCTCAATGTGCGCCCCTGTCTGAAGCCAACGTACAGAAATCACCTACATCCGGTTATTCGAGGGCAATATCCATTCACATACTATTACCATCTCACTATAATCTAATAAATACAACTTAATCATCATCATATAACATATAAACTAATACAAATTTATAAAAATAAAAAAATTAAAATTAAAGTAACAAATAGATAAATAAATGTCCAAGGCTGCTTGGAGGACTATAAATCTGATTTTATAGAGTCCCCTCAAAAATTCTTGAAAATATTTAATTTCAAAAAAGAAGATGAGTCCATCACTATGCGCCTCCTAACTAAGCCAAATGATATAGGGTGAATCTTCACAGATCATGTGGCTACTCAGAGGCACAATAACAAAAGTGATTAGGGATAGGGTTTAAGATTAGAACCCTAAAGTATTAAGAGATTAACTTTTAGCTCCATTAACCCCTAAACATTTTTAGAGTAGCTAGGATCTCAGGCTGTGTTTGGGATTGCTTTTTGGATGTAAATCACAGTCCACATGAAAGAGTAAGTCGGTTTATTGATTGAGCGATAGCTCAATTGGTACCATGCCCCGTTTGGGGGGATGAGGTCGTGGGTTCTACACTTCACATTCTTCCTCCCTTTGTATTAACAAAGGTGGGTTTACTGATTGAGCGATAGCTCAATTGGTATCATGCCCCTTTTGTGGGGATGAGGTCGTGGGTTCTAAACTTCACGTTCTTCCTCCCTTTGTATTAACAAAGGTGGGTGCTTTGTTGTGTGAGATTTATCATCCTCCCAGTGTGTTGCGCCACAGACGGATCCTATATGTGCACTACAACTGGGCTGTTTTATGCCGTATGGTATTATGAAAAGAAAAAAAAAAAAAAGTAGATTTGAATTGCTCTTTTAGGCTCTGTTTGGCAAAAATGCATGTGAAAAGCACTCTTGAGGGGAAGGCATCTACTTCAGTGAGAGAAATTTCTTTGAAATATGATACTCCTCTCTAACTGAAATATGCATTTGCTGCTTCTCAAAATGGTGCTTTGGAGTAGCAGCCCAATGCTACTTCCCAAACATGCATTTATCAAATGAAGAACAAGACAATGTTTGCTTCTCAAACAACACATCTGGTTGCTTCTAAAACAACATTTACCCCCAAAAAAGTGATTTTTGAATAAGTGTTGCCAAACAGGGCCTTAAAGAGACCTAAATTCAGCTTTTTTACTCTCCAAAAGTGCTAACAACACTTACAACCAAACACAGTTCAATAGTGAGCAATGCCAAACACAGCCTTAACAAACTGAATGAGAGCCATCACCACATTTCAGTCACCACAGAGCCAACATAACGAAGCACTATTTGAAGCCCTAAAGAGGAGTACGAGAGTGAAAGTTGCCACAGTGGGGGCGTTTGTGAAGTCCCAAAAGGAGCAGCTCGTGGTAAGGCCACGAAGTGGTAGTCTATTCTGACCCGAAAGTAGTAGTGGTGTACTCTTACCCGAAAGTAACAAGAGAACTCTCTACCAATGCCTTTGGCATTTTTGGAGTATTGATTAGGACCTTAACAGCGACTTTGATGAGGTAAGTCTATGAATGTATGTAAAAAACCTCCATCATGTCATTCAAGGCGGCAAAATATCTTCAAAATAACGGATTTCCTTGATAACCATTTATTTTTCAAAAAAAAACAAAAACCAGGACAACAATCAAACACAAATATTTGAAAAATATCTAGGAAAGAAACCGGTACGTAAACTGACGAGGGACAACGACCCTAAAATGCGGAATATGATTTTTATGCAGATTTTGCCGAAATTAATGAAATTAAATCAAGTTCAATCGCAAAGTTATCTTTGATACCTTTAGGGCTTTGCAAAATTTTTTTATGGGTAGATCACACGATCCAGGTAGGGTCCAGTCCGATGCGCAAGTACTTTTCGAGTCGAGGCGAGATCGGCCTAGAGATAGAACTCTAGCTTTTTTCAGACTTAGGCGCTTGTCTTCTGTCCGATGTAGATTCACGGATTCCAAGTTGGGTTGTGAAAGGGATTTGCGGTTTGCAATAGGCTTATGGTTTTCGGGTCGGTTTATGGTTTGGAACGGGTGTTGGCTATGTTTGAATTAGGGTTTCAAAAGGGTTTAGGGTTTTTGGGAAAGCAAGGAAACAATTAGGCTAAGGTTTTAGAAAGCAATCACAGATCGAGAAATAGCATATAGAATAGAGAAGATAACAATGGCTTTGGGAATCACTCCCTTGGCCTCACACCAAACTCATCTCAGGCAAAAATTACTCAAGCATAAAAGCATTCAAATAATCAATCAACTAACTAAAAGGTGTTTACAAGCCTCTATATATAAGCCACCAATAATTAAGTTCGAAATAAAATAATTCTAATACTAATAAAACACAAAAAATGGAAGTTTCGCATAAAATCCCGTCTAAAGTCGTGTCGTAGCTCGCTCGAGCGAGTATTATCATTGCTCGCGCGACTTTAAAGTCGTCTCCGTAGCTCGCGCGGGAGGATTATCATCACTCGCGCGACTTTAAGTGCTCGCTCGCAAGAGGGCTCTTTGCGGCGTTGTTCTCTTAGTTGTTTGTGTCCGTTTCTCCTTTGAGGCTACGGTACTCAGGCTTCCTCTACGCTTCTTCCGACGCCGATAAAAACGATGTGGTCCAAATCCGATGTCCATGTATGTGGCGTCCCCGTCAATTCCCCCGGACCAAATAGGTTTCATCACTGATGAAACGCGCTCGTGGTAGATGTCAATCAGATCGGGGTTCAATCGGTGGACCTCATTCTCGTGAATCCAAGTGTTTTCGGACTCCAGTTTGCCAACCCATTCAACCAAGTACTTCTGGAATCCCCCGTCATGTGTAGAGACGGCATGATCATTGATTATATCCTCTATTTCATCTGTTCTCTGTCTGCTTGGGGAGGAAGTGGTAGAGGTTGCAAGGTTGGGTTGGGACTGGGACTAGACGATGGCTAGAGTGGATTTTCAAGACGTGGGGTGAAACCCAAATAAGGAACCAAGTCCTCCACGTTGAACGTTGAACTAACCCCCGTACTTGGAGGAAGCTCGAGCACGTATGCATTAGGACCACTCTTAGCCAAAATTCTAAAAGACCAGCGCCTCGAGATTGGAGCTTCTTTGCGAGTCCCGATGGGAACCGCTCAGGCCTAACCCAAACCATCACATAATCACCCACGTGAAATTCTTTAGAACGCATGTGAGCATCTACAGATAATTTATATTGATTGTTGCTTGAATTTATTTTCTGTTTAATTTCGGCATACAAGCTATGAATATGTTGTGCAAATGCATCGGCAGACTCTGACACTCTGTGAGATGCAGACATGAGGATCAAATCTAATGGGGTCCTAGGCCTATGACCATGCACTACCTCAAAAGGACTCATGCTTATGGACCTATTGACAAAATTATTATATGCAAACTCAGCTGTGGGTAAGATGGTATCCTAGGTCCTAACATGATCACCGACAAGACTACGAAGGAGATTCCCAAGGCTCATATTGGTGCTTTTGGTTTGGCCATCCGTTTGAGGGTGGTAAGTTGTAGAGAATTAGAGCAATGTGCCCATCATGTGCCAAAGGGTCTTCCAAAAATAACTAGTGAATTTAACATCCCTATCAGACACAATGGCTTTGGGCAACCCATGAAGATGCATTATCTCCGCGAAAAATAGTTTAACAATATAAGACGCATCGGAGGTTTTGGAACAAGGAATGAAGTGGGCCATTTTGGAAAATCGGTCCACTACAACATAGATGGAGTCGTGCTTCCTAGGGGTCTTAGGAAGTCCAAGCACGGAATCCATAGAGAGGTCTTGCCACGGTGTGTGGCACGGGTAACGGGGTGTACAAGCCGGTATTTTGTTTGGTCTGTTTTGACACTTGGCAAGTACGACAATGCTTAACGACCCGGACGACATCTCTCATTAGGCTAGGCCAAAAGAACCTATCCTCTACGAGCGCAATAGTTTTATTACGCCCGAAATGTCCTGCCATATCTCCAGCATGTAACTCCCAAATGAGAAAGTCACGCAATGAAGTGCGAGGGATGCAAAGGCGATTGCCTTTGAACAAGTACTCATCCTGGATAGTGTACACGGAGTGTGTGTCGGTTGGGATACTAAGGAGAGAAGTGTACTCAACCCCAAAATCTGGGCACTCGGGGTACTCATCCTTTAACTTTTCGAACTCGACAACCTCGGTGCTCATTGTGCGCAAAGTCACCACTCGCCGACTAAGTGCATCAGCGGCCCCATTTTCAGCACCGGTCTTATGCTTTAACACGAATGTGAACCCTTGAAGGTACTCAACCGCACTTCGCGTGCCTTGGATTCAACTTCTTTTGTGAAGCAAGAAAGCGTAAGGCTTCATGATCAGAGAACAGCACAAATTTCTGCGGTCTAAGATAATGTTTCGAATACCAGAGAGATCGGACGACCGCATAGAACTCCTTGTCATAGGTGGAGTATTTTCGCTTCGTCTCGTTAAGTTTTTCACTAAAATAGGCCACGGGGTGACCCTCTTGGCTGAGCACTCCTATGCCTACATCCGATTAGTCGCATGCGACTTCAAAGACTTTGAAAATGTCCGGCAATCACATGACGGGTGCACTACTCATTCATTGTTTGATCTCAGCAAAGGCTTTTGTCACCGCTTTGCCCCATTTAAATTCCCATTTTTTCATGCAATTTGTAATTGGGGCCATAATGGTGCTAAAGCTTCTGATGAAGCGACGATAAAAAGTAGCCAAGCCATGGAAGCTGCGGACATCGTGTATGTTCCTAGGTTCGAGCCACTCCACAATGGCTTTAACCTTTTCGGGGTCCACGACCATTCCATCAGCCGAGATAATAAATCCCAAGAAAACAACAGATCGTTGCATGAAGGTACATTTCTTGAGATTTGCAAACAACCTCTCGCCCTTGAGGGTTTCACAAACCAGCCTAAGGTGGGTCAAGTGTTGTTCCTTGTCATGACTGTAGATCAAGATGTCATCGAAATAAACAACAAGGAATTTGCCTAGAAACGCCCTCAATACTTGGGTCATGAGTCACATGAAAGTACTCGAGGCGTTAGAAAGCCCAAATGGCATGACCATCCACTCATAAAGACCATCCTTAGTCTTAAAGGCGGTTTTTCACTCATCACCGGGGCGGATGCGGACTTGATGGTAGCCACTCTTAAGGTCTATCTTTGAAAAGATAGTGCCACCAACCATCATATCGAGCATATCATCGAGCCTTGGTATGGGAAACCAATACTTAATCGTAATCTTATTGATCGCACGGCTATCCACATGCATGCGCCACGTACCATCTTTCTTAGGATTGAGTAGGGCAAGTACAGCACACGGGCTCATGCTCTCTTGGATGAATCCTTTCTGAAGGAGCTCATTGACTTGCCGAGTCAACTCAGCGTGCTCAACCGGATTCAACCTGTAATGGGGCAGGTTCGGTAAGGTAGATCCGGGAACCAAGTCTATTGCGTGTTGGACATCACACATGAGAGGGAGGTCGTTTGGTAAGTCTTCAGGGAAGACATCCGTAAACTCTTTCAGGATTGGCTCAACCTCCTTGGGACACTCGTTCACAAAATCGGGAGCACTCTCTACAGTGACAATTACGTACACCACACTCTCATCTATCAATGCTTTCTCGAACTCGGAAGGGCTCACAATATTAATGGATTTAGAAGATTCGCCCTTCTTTTCGACTGTGTTGGTCGATGGTGTTTTGGGAGGTAAAGGGTGTAAAGTGATTTTTTTGCCCCTATGCATAAACGTGCAAATGTTTGATCGACCAAAAAGAGTCGCGTCCATGTCGTAGAGCCATGGCCTTCCCAAAATGATATGGCCCACATCCATCGACACCACATCACACCATAAGGTGTCCGAATAAGAACCTAACTGAATCGGTACATGACACCTTTTCAACACGGGAATGGATGAAGAATTGACCCATGCGACTTTATAAGGTCTCGGGTGGGCTTCAGGTGTAAGCCCTAAGCGGCGTACTGCATGAGTTGATATTACGTTAGTACAACTACCGCTATCCACGATGACCCTACAGTTCTTTTCACCATAACTGGCAAAGGTGTGGATGATGTTCTCCCTTCACCAGTCATCCTTTTCATCCCATTGAGACTATGCAAGGGCATACCTCACAACTAAAGCATAACCAATAGCATCACCCTCCTCATCACTGGGTGTGCCAACCGGTTCAATTACTTCCTCTTCAACCACTACCACATCATCATCCTCCTCTCCCTCGATGAAGAGAGTCCTTTGGGGTTCTTTCGTAGGGCATTAGGTGGCAAAGTGTCCCATCCCATGACATTTATAGCACTTGAGAATTAACCCTTGAGGATTCTCCAAGTACACCTTTTCCCCTTTCAAACATCGAATTGGTAGGGGCGGGTTATGTAGGTTTGGGAGGAGGATTAAATCGTCCCTCACCGGATAGTTGCCCGCTATATTGTGACTCGGTCATCTTCACCACCATACTTTTCAAGTACGTTCAAGATCTTGCACAACGGCATAGCATCTTTCAAGAGTTTCCATGGGGTGAGAAATCAACTCTTTTTGCAAATCAAGTCGCAATCCAGTGAGGAATCTAGAGAGTGATTTCAGGGTCTTCCGATACTTTTGGCCTCATCATGAACTCTTCGAATTTGGCAATGTAATCGCTCACGAGTATACCACCTTGGCGTAAATTTTGCCACTGGTCGAGGAGGCGTTGGTGGTATGATAAAGGAACATACTTCTTAGTAAGTCGTTCCTTTATATCGTTCCAACGGGTAATGGGAGGACAACCCGCATTTACCCTGATGCGCTCAACATTGAGCCAGAAAAGCCGAGCTTGACCAACCAACTTCATTTTAGCGAGTCTAACGCAACGGTCGTCATTCATGGCATACCAATCAAAGTGTTGGTCCATGTCGGAAAGCCAATCGAGGAAGATAGTAGGATCCATTCTTCCATTAAAAGTCGGAATCTCAACCCGGACGTTATTAAGGAGCTGAACTTCGGGGTCATAGTCATCTCAACGATGATCCCTACGGTTCCGGTTATCTTAGCGACCATTACGTTCAAAGTGAAGACACTCACACTCTTGGTGTTGATTTTCCAGCCCACCCATCGCTTCCAGTTGGTTGATTCGATCACGTAATCTATCATTACCAACTCCTAGGGATGTTTGGGCTTACTCAATGGTATTTAAACGTGCACTAATCGCATCCAATTCTTCTCGCATGCTCTAAGAGTATTAAGAACCTTATTTGAAGCTATGGTGATCACAAAATCTATCAGGGTTCTAATATGGAATGCAATATGGACTCAAAAAGGAAAAACAATGCAATAAAATAAATATGACAAGCAAAGATGCCCTAACCTAAAAAACCTAAGGCTCTAATACCAAGACTGACGTGGGACGACCCTAAAATGCGGAATATGATTTTTATGCAAATTTTGCTGAAATTAATGAAATTAAATCAAGTTTAATCGCAAAGTTATCTTTGATACCTTTAGGGTTTTGCTGAATTTTTTATGGGTAAATCACACGCGATCCAGGTAGGGTCCAATCCAATGCGCAAGTACTTTTCGAGTCGAGGCGAGATCGGCCTAAAGATAGAACTCTGGCTTTTTCCAGGCTTAGGCGCTCATCTTCGGTCCGATGTAGATTCACGGATTCCAAGTTGGGTTGTGAAAGGGATTTGCGGTTTGCAATAGGCTTATGGTTTTCGAATCGGTTTATGGTTTGGAACGGGTGTCGGCTATGTTTGAATTAGGGTTTCAAAAGGGTTTAGGGATTTTGGGAAAGCAAGGAAATAATTAGGCTAACGTTTTAGAAAGCAATCACAGATCGAGAAATAGCAAATATAATAGAGAAGATAACAATGGCTTTGGGAATCACTCTCTTGGCCTCACACCAAACTCATCTCAGGCAAAGATTACTCAAGCATAAAAGCATTCAAATAATCAATCAACTAACTAAAAGGTGTCTACAAGCCTCTATATATAGGCCACCAATAATTAAGTTCGAAATAAAATAGTTCTAATACTAATAAAATACAAAAAATGAAAGTTTTGCATAAAATCCCGTCTGAAGTCGTGTCGTAGCTCGCTCGAGCGAGGATTATCATCGCTGCTCGACCTTAAGTGATCGCTCGCGTGACTTTAAAATCGTCTACGTAGCTCGCGTGCGAGGATTATCATCACTCGCGCGAGGGCTCTCTGCGGCGTTGTTCTCCTGGCTGTTTGTGTATGTTTCTCCTCTGAGGCTACGGTACTCAGGCTTCCTCTACGCTTCTTCCGACGCCGAAAAAAACGATGTGGTCCAAATCCGATGTCCATATATGTGGCATCCCCGTCATAAACAGTTCCTTCCCTCAAAAAATTCAGTGGGTGGTAATTGTTACACGACGCACCCTCTCTCAATGTGCGCCCCTGTCTGAACCAAACGTAGAGAAATCACCCACATCCGGTTATTCGAGGGCAATATCCATTTACATACTATTACCATCTCACCTATAATCTAATAAATACAACTTATTCATCATCATATAACATATAAATTAATAAAAATTATAAAAACAAATATCAACGAAATAAAATTAAAGTAACAAATAGATAAATAAATGTTCAAGGCTGCTCGGAGGACTATAAATCTGATTTTATAGAGTCCCCTCAAAAAGTCTTGAAAAGATTCAATTTCAAAGAAGATGAATCCATCACTATGCGCCTCCTAACTACGCCAGATGATTTAAGGTGAATCTTCACAGATCATGTGGCTAGTCAACGAGGCACAATAACAAAAGTGATTAGGGATAGGGTTTAAGATTAGAACCCCAAAGTAATAAGAGATTAACTTTTAGCTCCATCAACAAAGGTGGGTTTACTGATTGAGCGACAACACAATTGGTATCATGCCCCTTTTGTGGGGATGAGGTCGTGGTTTCTAGATTTATTAAATGAAAATATCATAATACTCATTTATCATAAATTATAAAATTATCAAACAAGTTAATAACTATGAAAGATTGGCAAATATCATAAATAAATCACAAAAAAAAATCAAAAAAGAAAAAAAATAATGGAAGCTAAGATAGAAACCATATGATGCTTTCGAAATAGGAGCCACGTCGTTTGGAACCCTAGAAATGGCTGAGAAAATGAATAATGGGAGCTAAGATAGAAACCATACGATGCACTCGAAATAGGAGCCACGTCGTCTGGAACCCTAGAAATGGCTGAGATTGTGTCTGAAACCATAGAAATTGTAGAGATTTTTTTTATTTTATTTTTTGTTTCATTCTCAATAGAGTATGACCGTGCGTTTTCTCCTCGTCATCTTCATTCGAATTTGATGTATAGTCAAGGCAACGAAGATCCATGATTTCTCTTTGTTTCTCTCTTGAATACTCGTTCAAAATCCCAACAAACATGCTCGTTCTCGGTATATTTATTATAATAACAAAACTATGCATGGTTTTACAATTAATTTCATATTCAAAATAACCAAAACATCCTTATGGTTTAAATTTGAAGCGCATAAGTTAACGACAAATTTTGTAATTACTTTTTCTTTAAAGGTTGAATATGGTATCTAAAAATAAACCTTAAAGGCTTTTACTTATATAGTACAAAAAGAAGGTAAAATATCACACCTTTCTACACATGCCACCTCCTAGTACAAATAGCATGCACCTAGATCATGGCTACAAAAGTGCCAAGTTGAGTTAGGTCAGAGTCGACCTGATTATTCAAGCCTTCATCTTGAACTCGACCTAACTCATTTATTCAAATCTTCAACTTGAACTCCACTTGATCTATTTAGCAAAAACTCGGGAAAAAAGTAGGGCAACTTAGGTCAAAATATGAGAGAGAGAGAGAGAGGGAGTCGAATTAAGTCAACTGGGGTTTGAAAACTATGCCCCAACGGAAAATTTTGTAACTTGACCCGGCGGCTCAAAATCTAAACCCAAACTCCACTCACAGCGGGTCCGGTCACTTGACCCGTAACTAGATTACACCCCCACCTAGTTATATCTTCAAGATGGACCGATTGCACCCCTACCAAGCTATATCTTCAAGATGTACATTTAAGAGGAAGATGGATAGGACATGCTTGCTAAAAATGATAAGCATGTTCAGATGCACCCTAGGTGTTCAAATTTCAACAAATGGGGTATGGCAAATGACAGCCCCATTACTTTTTCCACGTGCATCTCACGTGCAAAGTAGCTAGTAGATTTGTAGATTGGGATGCCAATTAATTCTTATTATTAGGTGCATTGAGAATAGAGGGAAGGACTATAATGGAATTCGACGCTATCTTGCTATATCTCCAATCAGGCAATTTCAGACGCACAAAATTTACATCAACGTCAACTTTACTTAAATGGAAATCATTATTTGCACCCCATGGAATATAATTTCACCCTAATTTTTCTTGAATTTGCGAGTTTTCATGTAATGCTTTAATTATATTTCATACTATTTTGTACGATTGTAACTTACTAATGCATGTTAATTATATAATATACTTATTTTACATAACATCGTTTTAATTTTAAATATTTTAACTTATTGTTATTATTTTTCTAATCTCTAAATTTTTCGAATTTATCCAAATTTAACGGAAAGCTCACTGAATAATTCCAATATGAACTTGGTTATTATGAATCTCACTCAAATTCCCAGCCTAAAATGAATTGACTACTTTGAATGAGACGATGAAGATGGTTTTTCGTCTCCATCTTTTACACAATGGATTTTGAGATCATGGGTGTACGACGTGGAGCAACAAAAAATTGACCATCTGATAGTATTGATGGTACCTCCCAGGATTTCGAGATCCATTGTGCCGAAGATTGGGATGAAAAACGGCATCCATTGCCCTATTTAAAGGCACATTTGTTAGGGGATGGGTGAGCTTACATTTTCACGAGGTGCATATGATAATACCCTTTACTATAAAAAAAAAAATACTACATAAAACCATGGTGTATTTAACATTGTCTGATCCATTGTTTGTCTCATGTTAGATTTGGAGAATAACCACTATACTCTCAACTTTCACCAATAAGAAAAAAAGGTTTCCCCATCTCTTCGCATACGACTCCCTACTCTCTTTTACCTTCTACTACCTGCCCATACAACCAAAACCCCAAACCTCTCTCTCTCTCTCTCTCATCAGTAAGCTTAAAATTTTACTTTTTTCTCTAATTTTATTTCTAAAATTTGCGTTTTTCTGATTGATGTTTCCGAGGTTCTTATTTTGCAGATTCAAGGGTCAGCAAAACAATTACATAAGAGTTGATCTTTCGGAGAATTTAACCATTTTTCTTTGTTTCATAGAAGCTGATGGTTGAGTTCTTCGGCCATAACTTTACAAGCTAGAACTTCTCTCTCTCTCTGTTTGTATCTTTCTAGGGTGGTATGATTTTTGTTATCAATTGTTTGTTTTTTTGGCTCCACAAATTAAGTATATATTGAAAATGTAAGGGTTTGGGATTTTAGGTGCTGCCGCAGACAGCTGACACAATCTGTCTCTTGAACTCAAAATCGTGAATGAGTTTTCTCAAATCCCTGATCCACACACCAAAATGACATATTTTTATGTGTTTGGTGGATTTATATGAAAAAAAAAAATAGCGGAAATAAAATCAACAAGAACATGAAAGGAAATAAACAAGACGCATATCAACTATAGCTTGATCGTCACGCACTGTGACCATGGTGATTTTACTATAAGATTTGTTTATCTTAGAAACTATTGGGATGTGATACCATAACACACTCAAACATGTTCTTTGAAAAAATAAAAGAGGAAAAATTAACATTCTCAAAAAACTTTGTGATCAACATTTGAAATTAGAGTTGTGCTAAGGTATGTGGTGTTCCAACACTTGAAATTCTAGTCAAGGACTTTAGTGGGCTCGGATCACGAAAAATGAAATTGCCACATCTCCTAATGCCGTATTTATAGATAATTGATTTGAACTTGATGAACATGTGGGTGAATTGGAGGGAGTTTGAAAGATGATTGAGGGTCCAAATGGGCTCATATGCTTTTTCATGATTTGTATTTTCCATGGTGCAATGTTTTTGTTGTAGTAGTATGGAGGTTAGCTTCAGCTTTATCAAGCTTATATGGGATAGTCATTGAAGTCACATTCTTGACTTACGTAGTAATAAGCTTGTTAACAAGGTATTGAAATCAATTGTAAGGCAACAAACATAACAATAGCCTCATAGAATCATTAGTTCAGAATTAAGGTGTATGTCTATCATGAATTGGTTAAATGGGAAATTGAGAACCTTGTCTTTTTCTCTGATCTCTCCGATGTGCACTACAGAAGCTTGAAGAGATGACTACAGTCTACATAGGTAAGGCCTTCAAATTGATCGAGTTTGGTAATCTTACTTTTGGAAGAGAATCGTATATAGGGATACAAACCAAGGTATTCAAATAGGTATCTTTGATTCTTCATTGATCTTGCCTTCCCAATCACTCTCAATATTTGATGCAATTTCCATCATGTAATGATGCTTAGCAAAGCAGATTACATGATTGATCCTTACTATTAGTCCTTGTCAAGAAGGAATTTGTGATTTATGTGCTTTAGTTCTTCACTTTTTTCGTCGTCATCATCATTCATCATTTCTGTCAGCTGACCTAACTGTTTGGGGTAGCTTTACTATTTATCCACTCATTTCTGTTTAGGGCTAACTTCTTTGACACTCATAAATCCTTAATGTCACTTTTTCATTACTTCTCTCAAGTATTTAATTTTCTACTTCCTTATGCTTGTATCGTTTAAATCCTTTTTGCACCAAGGTTGTTTAGATCTCTGACGGACATGTCCTAGCCATCCCAAATTGCATTTTGTACTTTTCTCGGTTATTAGAGCCTCCCCCAATCTTCCTCTTGTCTACTAAGTCTTAATTCTATCTTTCATTGTTACTTCACACACACACCCCTTAGCATATGCATCTTAACTACATGTACTCTATCTTCTTACAACATATAGCAATGCAAATTTTACCATTTGCCTTATAAAAACGTCCCTTTAATTGAAGTAGCATTCGTTGGTTGCACAACACGCAACTCGCTCATCTCCACTTACCCACCCTGAATGTTCATGTTTGAGGTGTGCTTCTCATATCATATCCCATATATCAAACTTTTTAACATGGAGGCACTAATTGGTTTCCCATTTTCGCCAAATCATCTTGCCTCCACTTGTGTTTATTAAACACCATATATTTGTCTTTGTTGTACTAGTCTTCATTTATTTTTTGATTGGTGTCGTACTAGTCATGTAATTGTTACTTATGGGCTTTAGTGAGCACAAATTGCATCACCTATTCTATCTCATCGCATCACATTTAAATGCATTTTACGCAATGTTGTCAAACCGCATATGCGGTTCTATGCGATGGCATAGTGCCATCGCATATGCGATTGCGCGATGGCATAACTTTTTTTTTTTTCAAAAAAATCCACAAATATTCCCAAAAGTAAATATATTTTTGTGTTCTATTAATTTTATAGTGTCTAGAATACGGAATAAAAGTATATAAGATAAGTAGATAACCCATAAGTTAGAAGGAAAAATATAAATTTCATTGGAGTTGGACTTTATTCCCCCCATGCTTATATAGGGGCATAGGGTACATTGGACTTTATTTTTTTCGGTTACACTCTTGTAACGTCCATATTTCCAACCCGGACCATTCGAATTTGTCGGTCTAAGAGCATCATTCAATGACGTAGACATAATGGCAACGTAATTTAAAGAAGTGGGTGGAGACCACACTAAAAAAAGAAAAAAAAATGAAAGAAATGAAGTGTAATAAGGAGGAAAAACAATTAAACAAAATTTAATATGAATTATAAATTAATTTCGAACTCTTGAATTCCTTGAATCCTTGATTCTTGAAGTGATTTCTTCCCTCTTTGCTTACAGAATGAATGAATGATGGAATGTCAATAAAGATTGAAGCTTCTTGCTTAGTTAACTACAAAATAGAGCAAAATGAATTATCAACAAAGCTTTGAGAAAGAGAGAGAGAGAGAGAGAAAGAGTGAGAAAGAGAGAGAGAGAGCACTAAAAACTAAAAAGAAAGACCAAAGAGACACAAATCATACCTTGGATGGATGTGGTATGGATTGGGAAGAGGAACCCCCTATTTATAAGCTTTGGGGAGGCTTTTAAAAAAAAAAAAAAAATCAAACAAGCTCCAATGGTCATATTTCTGACCGTTGGAACAATATGCGATCTCATACCCTTAAAATTGCATATGCCCTGATGATGGCATATGCGATTTTCACTTTGAGGGCCGCATATGCAATCGCATAATCGCTTATGCGTCGCCTTTGACAACAATGATTTTTACGTCAAAAAGACGAACTAGCTCATCCTTCACATGGGATATGAAGGAAGGGTTATCTCTAGTAAGAAAAATATCATCCATGTATACTATACTGCAGCCGATAAAACCAAAATGATAAAAAAAACTGTTTGCTTTGAGTGTCATATATGAAATTTCTTACCAAGGACAACTATACAAGATATATATAGACAACCAGATTTGAGCAACATCTAAATAAAAATTAAAATAGCATACACATTGATATAATTTCACTGAGCAAATCATTTTCAAACGATCGAGTATGCTTTTGACTCAGCAAATCATAATGACATTAACAAAACATAAATCACCTACCAGATCAAATAAGATCCGGCTAAAAGAACAACAGATACTGAAGGATAAACAGAAAGAAAAAGTTACATAATTTGAAGAAACTGACAAGTATGCTTTGAAAATAATTAAGGAATAACAAAAATTAGGGATTATGCAGAGAGAGACCTCAACATCTTCAAAAGACCATCTGTTGAACAGCTTCACTTCGGGTTGAGCAACGACGGCCATGGCTGCTTCTGTACCTGGAGCTCTAAAACTAACTATTCGGAATGGGCAGTGAAAAAATGGAGCTCTCGTTGCCTCTTAAACCCAAACCTAAATGGTTGTAGAAAACAGGTAAGAGTTTGGATGAAGAGTTCTCAGGAAAATGCCTGAGCGGTATTCTCGAATCTTACACCGTTTACTTTGTAAATTCGCCGTTTTTAGTTCGTATTAGGTGGCCAACCGGTGCAAATGGGTGGTGTACCGGATGCATCTCCTTAAGTTAAACTGCTCAAATCTCAGAAACACAGGTATTTATGACTTCAGCGATGAGTGCCATATATTTTTTACTATTCACTACTGTGAAGCTGAAAAAGTGTCACGAGTGGGGAATATTGTGGCATGTGGGTCTGAGTTTTCAGATAATAGTATTAGTACCGAGGACGGCTCTTCTATAAGGTGAGGGGATTGTAATAGCCTCACATGGGATAAGGAAAAGTCTTGAGCTATATATGATTGCGAATGCTACGTGTCATGACACATTTTAGACGGAGACTTAAGCCCATGCCAAAAACAAAACGGGGGCAGAGACCTAAGCCTATAATTGGACAATATTGTGGCATATGGGTTTGAGTCTTCACACCTACACTGACAATCATTGACTTCCTTGAATAAGAGGATGACCTATGCTGAAAATCATTGACTTTCTTGAATCAAAGGATGGAGATCGTTGCTCATTCCAATATTTCCCATAACGGATAGCGAGATCATAATTGTACTATCCATTAGTTAATATTTTTTTTCCATGACAGCAACCCAAAAATTGACCTAAGTCAGAGTGATTGACCTAAGTCATGTTTGAGAGTGATGTGTGCCACCTAATCTTCAAGTCACTTTTTGGAGATGTGTGCTCATAGTCACAAGATCCAGTGTATGAAAGACGAAGATGAAACATTCTTCATTGTCTCGTTATTCAAAGCAGTCAATAATTTTCAATTTAGGCCTCAATATTGCGGTATATGCGAATAGAGTTGAGCTACCTTTGGGAATGTATAGATATCATTTAGTGCAAGTCAATTAAAAGTATAAGAGGGTATCAAAAGAAAAATATATATTAAAAGTATAAGAGAGCTACTAGCACACCACCTTTTCATTTATGTACACTTTAATAAAAGAAAGTGTGCTAGTCGCATGGGCTACACCTCGCTTTGTTTGGAGAGCATGAAGAGCTGCATGCTACTCCAAGTATGCTGGTCGCTTAGGTTGAAGAGCTGCATGCTACTCCAATAATCAGATTCTTCAACCTAAGAGAAAGTGTGTTGGTCGCTTCATTTGGGACAAAAAGACTCAAACTGTTTACTCATGTCTCTTAGGTTGAAGAATCTGATTATTGGAAAGAATAAAAATTCTAAGGTCATTTGTAGAACATTCAACATGCAAATATAGCTCCAGGTAGCTGCCCATATGAGATTCCAACTTTCATGTTATTTCACTTTATTGTTGACTGATTTGATGTTTCTTCGGGGATAAAAAAGTCATCAAATGAGAAGTCCTAACTTGTGATAGGTGTTGCATGTACACATTCTTCCACATTAAATGAACCGCAGTGACATGAACATAAAAAATAGTAATTTTCTTTGAGAGTTTCTTTGAGAGTACAACATGTATACTTGGCGGCCAAGAAAGCTTCTTTGTTGGCCTTATGTTAGAATTTTTTATTGCGGTGGTTTTGTCTCCTCTGCAAGGGGAGATAAGCAATATCGCGGGAGATTACTTTTTTCATCTTTTTGACTTGTCTCATCACCGCCACCCGCGGTTCGATCTTTGCTTCGTTTTTTGCATCGTCGACGACCAAAACTTTTAGACGAAAGATGTCGATGCTCTTTGGCGGAGCCACTTTTCTCATTGGAGCGGCAATCATTGGAGCGACTGTTAACTTAGCGATGCTTATTATTGACCGGATTTTGCTTGGTGTCGGTTTCACATATCAGGTGGGAGCTCCTCCGGAAATAGTTTTTCTATTAGATGACATACAACGAGAAAATGCTATGTCGACTCGTTTAGGATCCAATCCCAAGCTCGATGGGTTCATGGTCTGTCTTCTTTCTTTCTTTTTGTTATTGTACATGCAAAATAGTCTCTAATTAAGTTTTTTTTTTTTTAATGTTATGCAGGAAACTTATTGTGATGTTATAATCAAGTATAAGTGAGATTTAGCGGGGCCATTCAACAAAGCGACTTTTTTAAACAAGATTGAATTGCAGCTCATCAATCTTTCCAAAGGAGCTTCTAGAAGTTGCAATGCTCTTTTTTTCTTTTGAAATAAAAAACATTGGAGTTTTTATAATTGTTGCTTAAATCATTAAATTGCAAGGTAATTTGAGGTGGGTTTCTCTTCTTTTTCATTTCGGAGCCCAAGTCTTGGGGTGAAACAGAGGATAGTTTGGTGATTTATCAAAAAAAAAATTTGGGTTGTGTGTTTTGAAGAACTTATTGTATATATATATATATATATATATATATATATATATATATATATATATATATGTACTTTCATTTTTTATTTTTTTTCGGGTTCATGGATGTAGATATGGAGAAGGAATCGAAAGAGCAAACAGATTCTTTCTTACAGTGGGGGAATCAAAGGAGAACGAGATGTGTTAAAGTGAAAGAAGATAAGGCTTTAGAGAAATCTTTAAGCAAAAAAATAACATCTAGAGTCAATCAATGTATGGTGAGAGTCGAAAAAGAGGCCCCTTCTCTCCTCGTCAATAGGTATAGAGAGAGAGAACCATCAACGAATTTGATGGAAAAACTGATTTTTTTATCCTTCTAACAAGAAATTAAAAATCATTTTTTTTTTATATCTTAAATTCGCCAACAATTTTATCGAATACAAACGACTATCAGAAATCGCATTCGTCTTCACCAGAGAAAGAAGATAGATATTAATTTTTTATTTTTTTTATCTTCAGATGGTCGATTTGACAACAACCCATTAATTTTTTTGAACAAAATTTTAAATTTTGAATCAATTAACATGTATTATTCGACAATGGGGTCATCGTTTTTAGAAGAAGGGTGTGACAGCCCGGATTTCGGCACCCCGAAACCCGTGCCATCAGCACGATCGTCTTGACCGTGCCCCTTAGCTAAGCACGGAACACTGGTGTATCAAGCATTGTAATAAAATAATAAACGAAATTGCAGAATTTGAATCTATATTAATTAACTCTCCAAAAGACAGTTCTACCCTCATGCCTCTGCATGAATGGAGAACCGATTCGAACCATCGATGATAGCAATCATCACGGATGGTTCGCCCCAAAAGAATAATCCCATCTACATATATATATATATGGTGTAAAACAGAATCAAGGCTTGACATACCAAGCCGCACAAAACTCTCTCCAAAAATCCCTCAAAGTGGCACAACGGAGTCCTCTAGAAGAAGTCCTCTGGAGGTGGCTCCAACTCGTCACTGCAAGGTCCGACTGTCGGATCGCCTCCTCAAGCCGCAAATGCTAGTAGTGGACCACATATATAGTCTATAGGGTGAGCTACATCCTAGCTCAATAGGGAACAAACACGAACATATAAATTATAACTCACATGTATTCCATGATATGCCATGCATGATGTATCTATGCATTGTTAATGAAAGCAGTTAAAAGCATTTCGTTTCTTGTTGATTACTTATGTTTTCATTTACTCATGAAGGATGCTGAAATGGCCTAAAGCAAAACTTAAACTTTCAACTTAAGTAATCCTCGAGCATTATAGCAGCAAGCCCCGGTGAGATACCCTGCATCGTCAACTATATAGACAGTTTTAACCGTATTCCCGAATACAAATAGTACCCAAGCCCTTTCCTCGGGGATTGGTGGCGGGTTTCACTTGTCTCAATCAACACCCCAGGGTGTGCTTACTACGACGGATAAGCCTCCGTGACCGCCTACGGTTTTCGCCAACCAGATTTGGCCACGGATATCCTGCCGTGTCAGTCGTGGATATCCCGCCACGTCGGTGGGGTACCCTATCAAACCTCAAATAATAAAAATATCGGTGCCTTACATATAGTTATTCACCGTGTAATTATGCTATCTTATATCAGTTAGGCCCTATCAAACATGATTCAATCCTTGGATACATCCCTGGGATGTATCCATTTACTTGCATCACACCTGATGCTCTTATCTCTTTACTTCTTCATCCCCTGGGGATGGCTCATTATGATTACTCTTATGAATGTCACACACACACACTTTCCACAATTTCTTAAGAAATAACTATTGAATTGAATTCTATATCACTACATACATGCTCTTGTAAAATAAGGTACATGTTCAAGGTGTTCCCTACCTCAAGTCTTCATTCGATCATTGCATCAAGGTCCCACGTGGCTCCTTGTGCACTAGCTCACACGTACCACCTATGGTACCATATAACAGGTAAAACACATCACAAAGGATGCAATAAAGAAGGTATAAGATCCTCCAAGAATCTTAAAGTCAAACCCAAAAGTCAACATAATTTATCTCAGTCGATTAATCGAACTCCAAAATCGATTAATCGAAGGTCAATATCGATTAATCGAAGTAATTTCGATTAATCGAAATTCTCCTTTTCGCAAAGTAATTTCACTATTCGAACAGTCGAGTTTTCATTCGATTAATCGAATCCAATTTCGATTAATCGAAATTCCTCTTTTCGCAAAGTAATTTCACTGTTCGAGCAGTCGAGTTTTCATTCGATTAATCGAATCCAATTTTGATTAATCGAAATTCTTCTTTTCGCAAAGTAGACTCTCAGTTCGAACAGTCGAGTTTCACAAGTTGATTAATCGATCCCAAATCGATTAATCGAAATCCCATTTCGATTAGTCGATTTTTCCTCAAGTCATTTCCTCCAACCCCTGGGGTCCACTGGAGGTTCTCAGTCGATTAATCGATTCCCAAATCGATTAATCGAAATCCAAAGTCGATTAATCGAAATCAAATTCGATTAATCGAAATCGGGGTCTTCTGACCTTTCAACTTCCTGGCCAATTTCGATTAATCGAAACCCAATTTCGATTAATCGAAATTGGCGTATCAACTTTCTTCGAGTTGTTCTTCCCAATCTTTTTCCATACTTTTTCCTCTATTTTTCTAAGCCATTATCCTATGATTTTAACCCACATTTAACCACAACTTAACCCCTATAATCTATGCATCTTATTTATAAATTTTTTTACCTTTGATAGATCTCAAGTTGATTTCTATCAAACAGTTGGAAGGCTAGGGTTTCCAGCTTTTGTTCTAACGGATCCCTTGCGTTGAATCAGCCTCTTTAATACTTGAATCCTTCTTCCAATCACCCACAATAACTCCTTGCTTAATCACCCTCTTTACTCCTCTCTCTCTCTTCTTTACTTCTCTCTCAACTACCAAACATCTATTTTAGGGTTATTAAACCCTTTTATCCCTCTCCTAGTTTGTGTGTTGAGCACATGCACCTCAATAGGTGTATGCGACTTCATATTTACAACACATACCATGCAATAATTCGAACTATCACATCTCGTCCGTTCATTTCATCCTATACTAACTCTTGATCTCCTAATTGGTCAAACTTGTGACCAATCGGGCACGGATCCCGAGGTCATAGTTTAGCGTGATTTTTCGGGCTATTACATCCTCCCCACCTTGGGAATTTTCGTCCTCGAAAATAGGCCAAGGTTCGCCGGTATGGTTCTCTCTCTCTCTCCCCACACACACAGGTGAAGATGTCCAATAGGCTCAGACGTATTTTGGCAGTTACATATACAAAAATGGAGATAATTTAAACAAAATTAGACGATTGAGACAAAATTTGATTTATATAAAAAGTTAAATTTACAAGGCCACAACAGAGTTGGCGTACAAAAACTCTACATATATACAATGAGAACTCAAAATACTCGAGCAAGCGCCCATCTGGGTATGCATGTTGGTCATGGGTCTGGCTGAGCTGGTCACAAGGCTGGCTCATGAGTAGACGTGGATGTGGAAGGAGCCGCGTCTGTGGTGGGATGGAAGACGGGTCCTCTATGGAAGGCTGGCCCAGGCCCACCTCCTCCCGGGCGAGGTAGCCAGTGTGTGAGGGTAGATGTGGCGGAGTGTGTGGAATAGGACGAAGTCTATCCTCCGGTTCATCCTTTCATTGTTGGCCTCCATACGAGCCAACACGTCCTCGATGGTAGGACCGGGTGGAGCGGCGCGCCGGCGGTAGGATGAGGTGGGTGTCGCGGGCGCGGAGTGTGCAGTGGTGTCTGAGGCTGGGTGGGAGGAACCCTTCCACAAGGCTCTCGGGCAGGGTGTGCCCACCCATGGGTGGTTCCACCGAGGTGGCGGGGTGGTGGCGGTACATGCGGCTGCCGCTGGGCGGAGCGGACCCGGAGCTGGTAGGGTCCGCTTTAAAGGTTGTAGCACGGGTCCATGAAGACTTTGTAAACGCGTCTTCACGCGATCCGTAGCCCTCACCTCGTGAGGCGAGATGGTGTAGGAGGGCTCGTTGAGTAGCACTCCAACATGCTCGATATGAGACGAGCATAGGGCATCTTTTCTTTAGGCCTCATGTTGCCCTTCATCAACTTCCCTTGATGTATTTCATCCCAGGATGACCATCGTGGCGTCGAACCACCGGCCACGAGAAGGCGCGTAAAGTGCATGTTGCACTTTGTCCACGCTTCGGTGTCGTGGCGCAAGACGGGTAGAGGTTGCACTTGATTATGGAATCAAGCATCCACATGTAAGGTGGAAGGTCAACCCTCTTAATGGAGGAGCCCCAATTCTTCTTCCCGTTGGTCATGCGGGTCATGACCTCTTCAAAACGGGGTTCCTCCCAAAGGGTGGGAAAAGAGTGGTCTCCGGTGAAATCGAGGTAACACTGAGTACCTCGTGGATGTGGCGACGAGTGATCGACAGAGACGACCCTCAATCTTGGTTATGATGCAATCATCGGTAGGTCCATCGGTTAGCCCTTGGTAAAAGAGTCTAACCAATCTAGGGTAGTAAGAACCCCGGATTGGTTTTAGAAGGTTGCCGAGTCCGGCGTTGGTGAGGGAATTTCGAGCCCATTGGGTCTCGCAAACAAATCGGGATTTGTGAATAGAGTAGGGTCGATGATGTATTCGACCTCAAAGGTCTTGCCCACCATTCATTTGGTTGTTCGACATTTGTGGGTGGTGGCGTGGGCCTTCGAACCGGAGGTGGTCTCCGATTCCGACGGTGAAGGAGTCCTCACCGGCGATGGGGTAGGTGGTGGCGGTGCGGCGTTCTTACGCCTAACCGGTAGCTTGGAAGTTGCCTTCTTCGAAGACAATCGGGTTTTGGGCGGCATATTGGGAAAAATCTAGGGTTTTCTAACTCAAATTGAAAGGAAAACACGAATTTAGGGTTTACCGTGGGTTTTGGATGCGATGGTAGTTGAATCCGATCCGAAAACCACTGAAAATGCAAACCCTAGAGTGCTCGGTTGGCTGGAGAAGGAGGAGAAGAAGAAATGCGCCCAAACGAAAAAACTCAAATGATTTCGAATGAGGAGTGAAATCCCTAATTTTATATATATAGGCCCCGGCTCGATTAATCGAAATCTAGAATCGATTAATCGAGATTTCAAACTAAGTTGAGCCGCGTAAAATCGATTAATCGATTAATCGAAAGTCAAATTCGATTAATCGAAACCATTTCGATTAATCGAAATCGTGTCTGTTTAAAATTTTTAAAATTTTGAGCTCACTGGCGCGAGCCAGTCGATTAATCGAAATCCATTTCGATTAATTGAAATTCCAAAATCGATTAATCGAATTTAGTTTCGATTAATCAAAATCGTGCTATAACTTCTAATTTTCCAGAATTTCTTAAATTATTCGATTAATCGAATCCATTTCGATTAATCGAAATTCCGAAATCGATTAATCGAAATTCACTTCAATTAATCGAAATCGTCCATTTGCTTTTAAATTCTCGTAAGTCCCTTTAGTAAATCGATTAATCGAAATATAATTCGATTAATCGAAATTTCTAAATTGATTAATCGAGATTCCAATTCGATCAATCGAAATGTGTCTTCATGTATATTCTAACTCTCCTTTCAATTTCCAGTCACTGGCACCTGCCAGTCGACTAATCGAACAAAATCGATTAATCGAAATTTCAAATCGATTAATCGATTTGAAATTCGGTTAATCGGTTTGTGCAGATTGTCAATTTCTTTGGTTCTTTTTGGTAGTTTATGACATCAAGTGGTTCTTTCATAGAGTTGCGTATACTTGATTATGTACATATAATTCAGTTCCTCAATCCGATTGGATCAAAATTTCCATTGAATTACAAGTATAGTGGAGATTTTACAAACATATTTGTGGTTTACATTGAATTCTCACGTCGTTGGAAACAAGGCTGGATATTGTTCTTTCACATCGGCCTCTCGTTCCCAAGTAGCCTCTTCTTTTGGATGATTGTTCCACCGAACAAGCACTAAGGGAATCACTTTAGTGCGCAGTACTTGTTCTTTTCGATCCAAGATTTCCACTGGTTCCTCTATCATGCTCATGTCCTCACACATCTCTATAGGTTGCTTTCCTAACACATGAGACGGATCATTCACGTACTTCCTGAGCATCGATATGTGGAAAACATTATGTACTCTATCAAACAGCGGTGGTAAACCAATGCGGTATGCAACTTCACCTACGCGTCCCAAAATTTCGAATGGTCCAACATAACGTGGACTTAACTTCCCTCTCTTGCCAAATCTCATTACACCTTTCATAGGTGACACCTTCACAAACACGTGCTCACCCACTTTATAGTCGACACTAGTCCGTTTCATGTCGGCGTAACTTTTCTGTCTACTCTGTGCTGTCTTCAACCTTTCTCTGATAATTCGAACGACGGTAGCGTTATCTTCAAGTAGTTTCGGTCCTAATACAAATTTCTCACCTGTTTCCTCCCAATTTAGAGGTGACTTGCATCGTCGTCCATACAGAGCTTCATACGGTGCCATGCCAATGCTGGTGTTATATGCGAACTCGAGCATCGGTAGATACTCATCCCAGTATCCTTGCATATCAAGCATGCACGCCCTGAGCATGTCTTCTATTACTTGATTTACTCGCTCTGTCTGCCCATCAGTTTGAGGATGGAAAGCTGAACTAAAGTCTAGCCGTGTTCCCATTCCTTCTTGAAATTTCTTCCAAAACTTGGACGTATATAGTGGATCACGATCTGAAACTATGCTGCTTGGAATACCATGTAATCTTACAATCTCCTTCATGTATAAGTCTGCCAGTCTTCCTGCTGTATATGTAGCATTGTACGGCAAAAAGTGCGCTGATTTGGTCAATCGGTCTACGACGACCTAAATGGCATTGTGTCTCTTGGCAGTACGGGGTAATCCAACAATAAAATCCATTGATATCGACTCCCACTTCCACTCTGGTATTGGTAACGGTTGCAATAGTCCAGCAGAATGTCTATGATCAACCTTCACTTGCTGACAAGTCAAACATCGTGACATATACTCGGCCACGTCTTGTTTCAGTCCTCTCCACCAGTAGTTCTTTTTCAAATCTTGGTACATTTTGGTGCTACCAGGGTGGATAGCATAATTTGACTTATGGGCCTCATCAAGAATCGTTCGTCTTAGATCGGCATTGTCCGGAATGCAGAGACGACCATTAAACAATAAAGAACCATCTTCTTTTACTGAGAAATCCGACCTGATGCCTTCACTCACGTCTTGATGAATCTTTGTTAATGTCGAATCTTTCATCTGTAGATCGTGGATATGCTCAAATATCACCCTTCCGATATGTTAGCCAAAAGGATCCGGTCCTTTGACTCAATGTTCGCATCATAGAGTGCCGTGTCTTCCAATAATTTCCATCGGTGCATACCCAAAATCAAGAACCTTTCACTCAGAGCATCGCTACTACATTCGCCTTTGCCCGATGGTATTGTATGGAGCAATCGTAGTCCTTGAGGAATTCCATCCATCCGCATTGTCTCATGTTGAGTTCTTTACGTAAAGCAGATATCGGAGGCTCTTATGATCGGGTGAAAATTTGAAGGTCTCACCATACAAGTAATGTCTCCAAATCTTAAAAATGTCACCGCTCCCAAGTCATGAGTCGGTAATTTTCTGTGTTCTTTCAACTGTCTTGATCCGTAGCTATCACCTTCTTGTCTTTGGTTGAGCACACAACCAAGGCTATTGTATGACGCTGTCAGACACTACAGATCCTCCATCTCAAGGAATCGCTAATACTGGAGCCGAAGTGACTCTCGTTTTGAGTTCTTGAAAACTCTTCTCGCATGCCTCACCCCACTCACACCTTGAATCTTTTCGCGTCAGCTTTGTGAGAGGCCCTGATATCTTTGCAAACCCTCAACGAAACGCCGATAATAGCCTCGCTAAGCCCGTAAAACTTTGACATCGGTCATCGCCTTTTGGTTGCTCCCATTTAACCATCGCTTTATCTTTGCCGGATCTACAAGGACACCATGCTTTGAGACACATGTCCCAAAAGCTAACTCTTCCAACCAAAACTCACACTTGCCGAAGTTTACGCATAATTGGTGTTCACGAAGGCTCAGAGAGCAATCCTCAAATGTTCTTCGTGTTTCGCCTTGGATTTGGAGTATATCAAGATATCATCAACAAACACTACGACGCAGAGTCCAAGTGTGGTTTAAACACTTCATCGATCCATAAACGACGGCATTCGTTAATCCAAACGGCATCATCACAAGGAATTCATAGTGTCCATACCGTCCGAAAGTCGTTTCCTAATGTCCTCTCGCTTTGACTCAAGAATCGATGATACCCAGATCTCGTCGATCTTGAAAATACTTGCTCCTTGCGCTTGGTCGAATAGATCGTCAATTCTAGGCAAAGGGTAGCGGTTCTTCACAAAGGAGTTTGTTCAATTGTCGATAGTCAATGCATAGCCGCATTGACCCATCCTTTTTCTTGACAAACAAGACCGGTGCTCCCCATGGAGATACACTTGGTCTAACAAACCCCTTGTCCATAAGCTCTTGTAGTTGTTCCTTTAATTCCTTTAACTCAGCAGGAGCCATTCTATAAGGTGCTTTCGAAATAGGCTCTGTTCCTGGTGCTAAGTCAATGGCAAATTCTACTTCTCTTTCTAGAGGTAATCCAGGCAATTCCTTCCGAAACACGCCTAAGTCTCGACAACCGCTATCTCGTAAATGACATTCTTTCTTCCTTGTCCTCCTTTAAGAAAGCTAAGTATCCATCGCAACCCTTTCTCGATCATTTTCGGCCCTCATCACGAGATCAATGGCATGATGACAACCTCACCTTGAAACCGAAATGATCTTCTTGTGTTGGGTCCGAAAATAACTACCTTGTTCTTAATCGACGGTTGCACAATGCTGTGCCAACCAGTCCATGCCAAGGATCACATCAAACCCTTGCATGTCTAACAGTATCAACTTTGCTTCTAGTTCATGCACCTCTAAGTCTCGAACTGCTACAATGATAGATTTGTAAGCTAACTCCGTGTCTACTAACTCTCCAGTCGGAATAGACACAGATAGGACGAAATCCAACGTCTCTGGAACAATCTTCATCTTCTTAGCTAAACGTGAGTAACGAATGAGTGGGTAGACCCGGTCTATCAACACTCGAGCGTCATATCCACCGAAGCATCCTTTTTCATATATATTTAGAGTACCTATAGTATACATACATACATACAATAATTTACACATCAATTTACACTCTTAATTCACATACAGCTTTTTGTATTGAGAAAAGAATCTATATAATTTCTAATGCATGCTCCTTCTCTATCTAAGATTTTAATGAAATGGAAATTTTTCTTTAATAAAAAAAAAAATCTCACTTTGGATGACGTCATGCTCGCTCCTCGCTTCTCGAGCAAAGGATCGCATAGGCTCTCCCTGACGATCGGTTTCCTTGCTTGAATTGGTCGTGGTGCAGAATCGAAACCGTCTTTCTCTTATCCGTCGGGCAATCCTGATCAAGTGGCTCCATCTTGCCACATCGGAAACAACCCCTAGTTCTCGATCTATACCCAATCACCCTATGAGGCTTGCCACACTTTGCAAGTCCCCTGAGGTGCGGAAGAAACAGTACGAGAACCCTGTGTGATAGTGGCGCCAGTAGACATGGCAGGGCTCTCATAGCGTAAAGGTCTCCCCGATGCAAGTAATGGAAACCTCTGCTGGTGTTGTTGTTGTTGCGCCGGCTTCAAACCCCTTGAAATTGTGGTCTCGATTCGCCCATGAACCTCGCTTTTTGTTCACCGGCTCATAGTGCCCCGCTCTTCCTTGTTCATTTCCTCCTCTCACGCTTCTCCGCTATATCTATTATTATTCTCTTCTACCACCAACGCTTGCTCATGACCTCTTCATAGGTCCTCGCTGAAATGGAGCCACGCCCCTAACCTCGTGCTTCAAACCTTGTCAAACCTCTGGATTTCATCACTCAAGAGCGATTTAATCCGAGCAAAACGCAAGTCGAGAAACTCTACCCCAGATTCTCTCACCGCCATTCTCCCTTGTACTAACTGTAAAGGAATTGTATCTCGTCGTTCCTCACCACTTTCAGAAAATATTGTTTGTTGAACTCCTCAACAAACTCCTCCCAAGTCCAAGGCAACTCGGGGTCTCTCGAGCCCGAGTCCCAGATTACGACTTCCACCAAGGCCCAGCCTCCCATCCAACATATAAGCTGCCCATCCGACACTCTCATCTTCCGTGCACGCCAAGACGCTAAAGACTTTCTCCATCTCCATTAACCAGCCTCCCGCCATTGCAGGTTTGCCAGAAAATGAAGGAGGTCTCATCCTCCTAAACTCTGTAAAAGATGAGGGCACAGGCAACACAGGTCCTACAGGTGGTGTAGGTGGCTGCTGTTCTCTCGATGCATGAGCTGCAAAGGATGCGGCCTGTTGTGCCATGGCAGCTGCCATAGTCTCCATAGTGTGCATCATCCTTTGTCGCTCCTCACTATCTTCTTGTCTTTCTCTCAATCTTTCTTGTTCTCTTAGATCTTGATCTTGATGATCTCGATCTTCTTCATCCCGTTGTCTACTACTCGCCACTGGCCTCAAAGACTTCCTAAAGGCACTCTATTTGTAGGAGAGATGTAACCATCTCCACTACGTAGACTCCTCTGCTGGCCTCCCCTTGGTCGGCCTCTTCCTCTAGATGACATTTGCGGCTGCATTTGAAACTAAAGGTTCGTTAGCAGAAGCCCCTATGTTCTGACGAAAGAACCCTTGTCAGAATTGCTAAAAGAAATTAGCTTTGATACTAATCTGGCGGCGGATTTCGCATCAAACCCGTGCCATCAGCACGATCGTCTTGACCGTGCCCCTTAGCTAAGCACGGAACACTGGTGTATCAAGCATTGTAATAAAATAATAAACGAAATTGCAGAATTTGAATCTATATTAATTAACTCTCCAAAAGACAGTTCTACCCTCATGCCTCTGCATGAATGGAGAACCGATTCGAACCATCGATGATAGCAATCATCACGGATGGTTCGCCCCAAAAGAATAATCCCATCTACATATATATATATATGGTGTAAAACAGAATCAAGGCTTGACATACCAAGCCGCACAAAACTCTCTCCAAAAATCCCTCAAAGTGGCGCAAGGGAGTCCTCTAGAAGAAGTCCTCGGAGGTGAAGGTCCGACTCAGGATCGCTCCTCAAGCCGCAACTGCTAGTAGTGGACCCGCGACGATAGTCTATAGGTGAGCTACATCCTAGCTCAATAGGGAACAAACACGTTGAACATATAAATTATAACTCACATGTATTCCATGATATGCCATGCATGATGTATCTATGCAGTTGTTAATGAAACAGATTAAAAGCATTTCGTTTTACTGTTGATTACTTATATTTTCATTTACTCATGAATGATGCTGAGAAGCCCTAAAGCAAAACTTAAACTTTCAACTTAAGTAGTCCCCGGGCAATATAGCATCGATCCCCGATGAGATACCCATCATCGTCCTCTATATAGACAGTTTTAACGTATTCCCTGTGAATACAAATAGTACCCAAGCCCTTTCCCCTGGGGATTGGTGGCGGGGTTTCACTTGTCTCAATCAACACCCCTGGGGTGTGCTTACTACGTACGGATAAGCCTCCGTGATCGGCCTACGATTTCGCACAGATCGGTCACTTGGATATCCCGGTGTCAGTCGTGGATATCCCGCCACGTCGGTGGGGTACCCTATCAAACCTCAAATAACAAAAATATCGGTGCCTTACATATAGTTATTCACCGTGTAATTGTGCTATCTTATATCAGTTAGGCCCTATCAAACATGATTCAATCCTTGGATACATCCCTGAGATGTATCCATTTACTTGCATCACACCTGATGCTCTTATCTCTTTACTTCTTCATCCCCTGGGGATGGCTCATTATGATTACTCTTATGAATGTCACACACACACACTTTCCACAATTTCTTAAGAAATAACTATTGAATTGAATTCTATATCACTACATACATGCTCTTGTAAAATAAGGTACATGTTCAAGGTGTTCCCTACCTCAAGTCTTTATTCGATCATTGCATCAAGGTCCCACGTGGCTCCTTGTGCACTAGCTCACACGTACCACCTATGGTACCATATAACAGGTAAAACACATCACAAAGGATGCAATAAAGAAGGTATAAGATCCTCCAAGAATCTTAAAGTCAAACCCAAAAGTCAACATAATTTATCTCAGTCGATTAATCGAACTCCAAAATCGATTAATCGAATCTGATTCGATTAATCGATTTCCAAAATCGATTAATCGAAGGTCAATATCGATTAATCAAAGTAATTTCGATTAATCGAAATTCTCCTTTTCGCAAAGTAATTTCACTATTTGAACAGTCGAGTTTTCATTCGATTAATCGAATCCAATTTCGATTAATCGAAATTCCTCTTTTCGCAAAGTAATTTCACTGTTCGAGCAGTCGAGTTTTCATTCGATTAATCGAATCCAATTTCGATTAATCGAAATTCTTCTTTTCGCAAAGTAGACTCTCAGTTCGAACAGTCGAGTTTCACAAGTTGATTAATCGATCCCAAATCGATTAATCGAAATCCCATTTCGATTAGTCGATTTTTCCTCAAGTCATTTCCTCCAACCCCTGGGGTCCACTGGAGGTTCCCAGTCGATTAATCGATTAATCGAAATCCAAAGTCGATTAATCGAAATCAAATTCGATTAATCGAAATCGGGGTCTTCTGACCTTTCAACTTCCTGGCCAATTTCGATTAATCGAAACCCAATTTCGATTAATCGAAATTGGCGATTCAAATTTCTTCGATGTTTCTTCCCAATCTTTTTCCATACTTTTTCCTCTATTTTTCTAAGCCATTATCCTATGATTTTAACCCACATTTAACCACAACTTAACCCTTATAATCTATGCATCTTATTTATAAAAAATTTTACCTTGGATAGATCTCAAGTTGATTTCTATCAAACAGTTGGAAGGCTAGGGTTTCCAGCTTTTGTTCTAACGGATCCCTTGCGTTGAATCAGCCTCTTTAATACTTGAATCCTTCTTCCAATCACCCACAATAACTCCTTGCTTAATCACTCTCTTTACTCCTCTCTCTCTCTCTTCTTTACTTCTCTCTCAACTACCAAACATCTATTTTAGGGTTATTAAACCCTTTTATCCCTCTCCTAGTTTGTGTGTTGAGCACATGCACCTCAATAGGTGTATGCGACTTCATATTTACAACACACACCACGCAATAATTCGAACTATCACATCTCGTCCGTTCATTTCATCCTATACTAACTCTTGATCTCCTAATTGGTCAAACTTGTGACCAATCGGGCACGGATCCCGAGGTCATAGTTTAGCGTGATTTTTCGGGCTATTACAAAGGGGGAAAGGTTTCGATGGAGATGGGAGATGAGAACGCGTTAGTGTTACCAAGTTTCTTTATTTCCTTGTCAAGTAAAGAGAAAGACGAAGATTTCATGGCCATGAAAGGGTGTTAATTGCCTCTGGCGCCTAAAAAGAGGGTAAAATTCATTCAGAGAAGCTTACTTGTAAATTTTTACACATTTTATTTTAGAAAAAAATTACAAACATTTTTTTTCATGGTTTATAGTATTTATTTATTTAATTTATTTTGTTTTTGACTTTTTGTGGTTGTAGTTGGTGAATCTTGGGGCATAGCTTTTTAATCTTTCTCAAGAGAGATATGAAGCCAGGGAAAAGAAAAGTTTCAAAAAGGTAATTGATTTGATTTTGTTCGATATTTTTTTTTCAACTGGGGTTTGGTTTGGTTTTTATAGATTTGTTGAGATTTTTTTGTTGGGTTTTATGATATGCAGAGAGCAAGAGGTTTGAAGCCCATGAAAAGTGTGGGAAGTGATTCAAATTGAAGAGAGAGAGAAAGAGAGCGAGAGAGACAAAGAGAGAGAAATTTGTATGGAATAGAATGAATAAAAGGGGATTGAGCAAGAAGACTCTTTTCTTACCTGTGTATTCAATGGAATTGATTAAATTTTGTTTTTGGGGAATTTTTACACATTTTATTTTAGAAAAAAACTACAAACTTTTTTTCACAATTTATAGTATTTATTTATTTAATTTCTTTTGTTTTTGACTTTTTCCTTTTGACTTTTTGTGATTGTAGTTGGCGAGTCATGGAGCATGGCTATCTGATCTTTCTCAAGAGAGATATGAAGTCAGGCAAAAGAAAAGTTCCAAAAAGGTTATTGATTTGGTTTTGTTTTTTTTGGTTTGATTTTTATTGATTTGTTAAGATTTTTTGTTATTGGGTTTTATAATGTGCAGAGAGCAAGAGGTTTGAGGGCCATGAGAAGTGTGGAAACTGATTCAGGCTGGAGAGAGAGAGAGAGATTTGTATGGAATGGAATAGATAAGAGGGGATTGAGCAAAGAGACTCTTTTCCTACCTGTCTGTATTCAATGGAATTGATTAAATTTTATTTTCAGAGATGAGAATAAATAATCACTATCAAATCATGCTTTGTAATGGGTTAGGTCCCATATTAAATATTCTTTATTACCCTCTTTCAGTTGTAATGGTGGCAATGGGTCAGGCTCAGACTCGGGCCAAGCCTTATTAAAAAAGATAAATATCCAAGCCCAAGGCCAACAATTTATATTCTTGCCAACGCAATTTCTAAAAGCCCCCACATGAGCAACCCCTGGTAGCACATTTACACGTTGAAATCATATGATGGAGGTAGTTTTTCACATAGATCTTCCACACAATGAATCTTGAGACCATTATCTTATTGTTGAGTATTTTTTTATTCCACGTATAATAGATACGAAATAAACGGACGTAGAATCACATTCGAGCGTGATTTGTGCCATGTGATTTTAGGCCACTTTTTGGTATCCATGTCATAGCATGAAATTAAAAATAGACCGTCTAATGGTACGCTTATGGTCTCAAGATCCGTTGTGTAGAAGATCAGGGCAAAAAATGATCTCTATCATCTGATTCAAAGTAGTCGATGGGTTTAAAGAAGTTTCGTAAGTTGACATTTTCAGAAATGGCGTTGGTGTGAATAGAAGTACCCTAATTCATATGCTCATCAATAGTTTTGCGCCCGTTGAAGCATGACTATTTTGGCATGTGATTAATTAAGAGTTGGGGTTGAAAATGAAAACAACAATAGTGGTATCTCTTTTGGTGATTTTAGTAAGATGGTTGTAAATTTCATCGATTACATAAAAAATTGTGGAAAACAATTTTCACTAGTATATATATATATATATAAATTGTAACTGTGGAACTCAACCATTCCACTCTAAGAGTGGTCTCTATTGTACCTAAAAACAAAAAAAGGGCCTAAAAACAAAAAAAAGGGGGGGATTAAAACCTCCCTCGCAAATTGGTAATTTCGAAGACCCTTAATACATTAAAAAAAACTCTTTTTACATTAAAAAAAAAACAACTCCTAGAATCTACTTAGGTCAAATTGTTGGGAGTTTCCTCTTGCGTAAGGCAAAAGGACCCAAATTCGAGAGGTGAATCGGGCAGCAGTTTCCTCTTGTTCGAAGGCACAAAGACTTTATTCCAACGCTTTACTCTATAGAAACTTGGCATTGTAACAACGTGAATATTTGAGTAGAGGAAAAGCATTAAAGAAAAGGATATACAATGAAATAAAAGAGAGAAGAAGATTGGAGATGGAAACCCCTCTCAAGGAATTTGGTCTTGCTTTGAAGGCTTGAGATGAGAGGCTTTAAATATATGAGTTTTAGGATTGCGTTATGGGACGCAGGAGTTAGAATTTTTTCTAATCGCTCGAGTAATTATTCGAAACCTGCAGTATTATTCGAAACATGCAGTGTAGACTGGTAATTGGAGTCAAAATTTCATTCTATATAAGTTTCCCGAAGCTGTAGACTGGTAACCGCCGGAAGTTTCGGGTGGCCACTCCATTTCCCCTACATAGGTTGCCTCGACTTTAACTTTCATGTGGCAACTCCGTTAGGTTGCCTCTAGGTGGTGACAAACTTACAATAGCAAAATATTTTTCCCAAAAAGTGATTATTGATATTATGACTCGATATGACATATCGAGTGTATATTAATTATATCGGTCAATATGAGCTGAAATGGTCTGAAATTGATCTATATTTGAGCAAATAATTGTAATTATATCGAATTGGGGGTGTGGATTGTATAAAAACGGGGGCCTAACCTTACTATATATATCAGCTGATATGTATATGGCTAATATTTGAAATTAGAATTAAAGTCAAACTTAATAAAACGTCCAAAGCATTACTTTCACTGCTTTGGACTTGAGGGTTTGGATCCACCAGTGGGACTGTGAAATGGGTTGGGTTTACTCATTATCTAACACAGCCGCTCAAGTTCGCACTAAACTTGAGCTGGTGTATTGGGTTGATCATGAAGCGGACCCATCTTGAGGGTTGGGTAGTTAGGTGGGTTAGTTCAGGTAAGAATCAGGTTAGGCTAAACTGATCTTACAATTTACATATATAAAATCATGGTATCAAATATCAGCCGAAACTGATATGTATCGATTTTCTTGCAAACCAAGACGTAAAGGCTCCGATTCGCACCAGGTATCGCCGCCCGTATCGCAGACTTGTTGTGCAAACCCCATCACCTTCTTCAAGCCTTCCATTGTTTTCTCTTTGTGTGGGTGATATAAATAAGAACTAAAAAGTATGATTAGATGAGCCGGTATAGTAACCGGTTACATCCGTTTAGCCAGGCAGGAGTTTGCTTGTATACAGCTGCCAGTGTGTCAGGTATCTCTATCAGCGCCCATGTATTCTTTGAAAGCACTCATGTCTCAAACCCTTTTAGAACCGTTGATTGCTTCAGATCAAATTACGGAGTTCGTGTTTCACCAAGATATTATCCACAATGGATCTTGAGATTATGGCGTACCTATTAGACAATTAGCTTTTTATTTCATATGTCCCAAATCCCTAAACAATGGCCCTAAAAATCACGTTTGAGTGTGATGTGTGCCATATGATTGAAGAGTATTGTTTGGGGGCTCTCTGACACAATGAATAACAAATATGCCGTCTGATAGGTGGGACAGGATCTAAAGATCGATTGTGTAGAAGCTAGGGCAACAAAACAATCTCCATTAGCTGATGTGAAGCAATCAACGGTTTTCAAGGGCTCACAGAAAATGCGTGAACAAGATTACCCTTTTATTTTGGAAAAAAAAAAAAAGCACGCCTCTCAAAGGCCGAAAAAAGAACAAAAAGTAGCCGAAGTCCTTATTGCGTCTTGTCAGTAGTCCGGCAAGTCAAACCTTTTTTTATTATTGTTTTATGATGTCAGCGTGTCAAACCTACAATTCTAGCTGAAATCTAAAGTTCTTACTTCCTACACTGACTCGTCTTCTATACGTATTTTTTTCTATTTTTATTATTTTCCTAACCTTGTAGTATTAATTATATATTTATTTTTCTTTAAATAGGCCGATATGTATAAGTGATGCCAATCCGTATCGGCCGAGTCGTATCAGTTTTAGGTAAACCAATACCCGAAACCAAGGATCAAAATTTCGGTTTCGGAGGAGACTGAAACCGAAATTTTGATCGAAAACTTCAATATGCCGAAAATTACCGAAAATATAAATTATCGTTTTGATTTCGGTGGGGACCAAAACCGATAATTTCGGCCAAAATTTTGATCCTTGCCCGAGATTGATACCGATATCGATTTTGATACCTTGTATAAAATACAAAGGGACTAGGACGGTTTAGGGTACCGGGTTATGCCATAATGGAATATTGAGTCGGGCATAACCCCTTGATCTATTGAATAACTAAAATTTTGGCCTGACCCAACTCGTTGATGCCCCTTACAACATAGGGATGTCAGTAGGCTGGGTGGAGTTTAGGCAGAGCTTTTGTTTGGCTGAATTATTTTTTATCCTAAAAATTAAGCTCAAACCCAATCTAAATAGATATTTGGGCGAGTTTTTTCGGCTCAGGCTTTTTATTTAAGTTCAAATCAAACCCAATTGGGTTTGGGCAGGGTCAGATTTAGGCTCGCTCAACCTTTTCGGTTAAAATAATCGGGCTTGGTCAAGTTCGAGCATGGCTTTGGTTATTCATATTAATCTGTATTCTAAAAATCAAGCCTGAACTCGGCCCGATATAAAATTGACCCAAATCCTATTGGGCTCCGATTTATTATGTAAGTCCATACCTGGCCCTAACCGTACGGGCCGGGCTCCAGGAGCCTTGAGAGCCCTCTATTGACACGTGTAATTTTTTTTTTCTATGCGAAATAGCATAACTGCATCGGCGAGGTGAGTGAAACCTACAAAAAAAGGAACGTGAGAAGCACGACGAGGTACAAACTCTCCTTTTAAAAAAAGAAAAGAAAAGTACAAACCCTACTTATCCTTGCCAGTATCCTCTCTCTCTTCTCTCCTCTCATCACTCATCTCTTACTCATTGAGTAGAGAGATAGCGAGCACGATCTCCACTTCGTTCACGCTCTCGAAACTCCATCTCCTCCCTCCCTGTAAAATTTCAAGGGGCAAAGGTTTCTGGGAGAGTAAGACATGTTGTGATCCTTGATAGGTAAGCCATCTTAGGGCATCTAACACCGTATGATGGCATGACCAGGTTTCAGCCTTTTTTTATAAATAAAGGTTCACGTACCTTTATTTATAACTTAAGATTCTTCATTTTCAACTCGGGTTTTCGCCTTCTTAAATTGTTGACTATTTTGAATACTGACAATAGAGGTTTTTTTTTTTATAAATAATAGAGATATTTTTTCATCTTAATCTTCGACACAATCGATCTTGAGATCATGGACCTACCATCACATTATCAGATTTTAATTTCTCATGTCACATCCTAAACATGTACATGAAGAAACTAATGGGAGTTGACGTAGTGGCTAGTGCCACACCTCAAACTAATGATTACTCTAGCATATTCTAACTGATTTACATATCTACCTTTATTATAACAAAGTTTGATGATATGATCATATGATGTAGATAGAGGTTTACCATCTAAATGATTATATTTCTTGAGAGTTTTCTCTATGTAATGAGACTGAGTCAAAGTAAACTCATTATCATTTTTTATTACTTTAATTTAAAAGATGACATCGGCATTATCCATATATTTCATATCAAAACCAGAAGAGAGAAAAGATTTAGCATTCATTATACTATCTAAATCAGTACCAAATATAAGTGTATCATTTACATATAAACATATGATAACTCCGTTATTTGCAAAAAATTTGTTATAAACACATTTATCAAATTCATTAATTTTGAAACCGTAAAAAACAATAACACTTTCAAAATTTTCATATTATTGTTTAGAAGTTTGTTTTAAACTATAAAGAGATTTAATTAGTTTATAAACTTTATGCTTCTGTCCGATTATTATAAAACCTTCAGGTTGTTCCATATAAATTTCTTCTAATTCATAATTTAAGAAAACGATTTTTACATTCATTTGATGAATTTGTAAATGATAAATAGAAGCAAGTGCTATTAAGCTTTTAATAGTCGAAATTCTGGCTACCGACGCATAAGTATCAAAAAAGTCAATACCTTCCTTTTGTCTAAATCCTTTTGCCACCAATTTGGCCTTAAACTTATCCATAGTTCCATCAACTTTTAATTTGTGTTTGAAAATCCATTTACAATCTATAGGTTTAGATCATTCAGGAAGATCAACTAATTTTCATATTTTATAATCCATTATATATAGATTCTATTTCATCATTTATTACTTCCTTCCAAAAAGCAACATCCTATGATTTTAGAGCCTCATCAAATGTTAAAGAATCATTTTTGTGACAGCCTGAGTTTTTCTTACCATAAAACCCGTGTCGTCGGATTATATACATGATCCGAGTTACAGTGATGCTATGGTATCTATCGTATGCATCACTTACCAACAACTCGATCTTTCCTCACATACGACAACAGAAAGGATCGAGCCATCGCATGATGGTAAACTCACAAAACAAGTACAAAGTAAGCATAGCAGAAAACAAAGCAACTGAACTACTAGCTTAACTATCATAGTTACAATGGCTCAAAAAGAAATATCTTCCACCGATAGAGGCTGACCTCCATATAAACAGTGAATCAAAACATACTTGTATTTAACTACAAAACTTGTTCATATACCGTTTGCCCAAAAATCGCAAAATATCCGAGCCACACAAGATGCTAAGGAAAATAGCTCTCAGGTAAATCCTCTTCCTTGTCCGGATTGTAATATGAGTCCTCTTGTTTCAAGTCACGCTCCAAATCTACACTTACAGCTGTGACGTATAGTTGAGGGGTGAGTTTCATCCAAGCTCAATAGGGAATAACATATGCAAAACTATCATTTATCCTTCTCATTCATGAATCTTGATGCTTAGATAAGTAAAAAACATGCGTAAATAAGTAAATGGCTTTTCCTCAACACAAATTAGAATTTCTTTAGTACAAATCATAGACAGGTTTTCAAGTATGCAGTAAATGGCTTTTCCTCAACAGAATGCATATAAAATCAATAAAATGTGTAGGAAACAGGTAAACAATTCACAAGTGTGTTACTAGATTAAATAGCGAGGAATTTCAAATAAAGTAACATATCAAACTGCCAAGCCCATGAGCTACGTTAACATGGTCATTCAACATGAGATAGGTCAAACCCCTGAGCTACATTAACAAGGTCACTTGATACCCAAAAGTCAAGCCCTTGAACTACGGTAACAAGGTCACTTGACACGAAACGTCAAGCCCCTGGGTTAAGTTAACAAGGTCACTTGAACTAAGACCATCGAGCCCCTAAGCTACGTTAACAGGGTCACTTGATCCGAGACATGACGGAATTTCAAGGTCAAGCACGCATGTGAAATAGGAGACAATGAGGTGCATCGGATTATCAAAGCTGAAAATTTATAGAATCATGTATATATTATATAAACAGGATACATTGTATCAAAACATGCAAAAATATGTACAAAAATCATGTCTTAATTCTTCAAAACATGTTAAATGTTGTCTCATAGCAGTTTTAGAAAAATATTCAGTATAAATTATGCGCATCAATAATGAGAATTCGAGAAAACAAGTAGTCGGGCACGATGTTTTTCCCTACCTTAAGTGTCGATAGTTCGCATCCACGTGTGCAAATCAAGTTAAAATCTTTTCCAGTGCTTCTCATGTATAGCTTAACACACAGATTGCATATACTCTATGCATTACTAAACACACTAGTCATAAGACGCAGACTCTTAAGACACCAAGGGGTACAAACCTCAAACCCCAACAGAACATGGCATTTCGTCGCGACGAGGTGCAGGGTCACCGTGGCGAGTCCTTTAGGTGCCACATGAAGCAAGCATCTCGCCACGACGAGTTTTTCCCGAGAGGAAAAAGCCTTGAAATCTCGCCGCGGCGAGGCCTTCAGGTGTTTTCTCGCCTAGCGAGGCTCTAAGTCGCCGCAGCGAACCTGACAGACTTGCTGCTTTTCTACCTTGCTCCTTGAGCTAAAATTCGACAATTCGAAGTACCGTTTTCATCCACAATACTTAACATGGTGACCTGCTAAAACTAAGCTTTCAGCCACGTTCGGACTATACGAATCACTTGGTTCAAGGCCTCGGAAATCGGCTCAAACGGTTTTAAAATCATATATGCCCCAATTTCTGTAGCTTCGAAGCATGTGATGCCGGAAACACATTCACTCGGGTCTATTTTTCGTAAATCAAGTTCCCGGGCATTCGTGTGCTGATGCATGCGTGAAAGCTGAGGCATCAGACGTCAAGAATTTGGTCACAACGCCTCATGCATGTCTGATTTCTAAACTCCCGACTCTAAAACTAAGAAAACAAGCTTACAAAATAGAGGTTGCAGGGTTACCTTAATGAGATTTCCGCACACGAGGCTTCCGAGCTTTCGCATGCGAGAATGTGCTCGATTGTTTCGATCCCTGTCCGAAAGAGTTGACGGTTTAAAAGATTAGTAGTTGCGGAAGGGAATCTCTCCGTTGCAAGGTTGGGTTGAGCTAGCTGGAAATGGCTAGATCATACGGTGGCTAGTTTTTCTTCAGGCTTGAGATGATGAGAGGGAAGGAGAGCTCTGTTTTTCGTTTCCTCTTACCCGACACACCAGCTCCATGCAGGGACTATGCGTGCATGAGAGTAATTTAAACGGGGATGGGTTCCTATGTGAGGCTGCCACATACTTATGTTGGTGTACAACATGTCTTAAGGGCCTTAGATCTGGGATCCCTCTTGAATTCCTGATTCTGATTTCTAATCGGTCCAATTCAGTTCTTGGCATAGGGCCTTCACTAATGAGTCCAAGCCATAGCTTTAGGATTAAATGGGTCTTACGATCCGGGTCTTCAACATATTGGTCTTAACATTGGGCTGCTTGTTATTGGGCCTCACATTGGCTCTAACTAATGGGCTTCATACAAGGAGTCTAATTACCTCAACAGGTCTAGTTTAAAAAGACTCAGCCTTTATAGCTGAATAGTCCCATCGCATTTTGTCAGGTGTATTACGGGTCAGGTCGAGTTACGGGGTGTTACAATTTTCGATATGAAAAAAAAACATGATTTCCTTTAGTTGTTCAGATCTTGTTCCTTCTACTACAAACATATAAAAATTTGAACAAAAAGAATTTTCTTTTCGCATTCTTTTACTTCTTATGAGATTCATGTTTTCTTATATTTTTAGAATTTATAATTAGTTTTTCTTTATTAAAATTTTCATTAATTCTATGAATAGAAGAAAAATAGTGTTCATAAAATTCAACATCTCTAGATTCAATTATACTATTTTGATCAATTGTACCGTAGATTTAGTTATCAAAAATCTGTAGGCTTTACTGGTTAATGAGTATCCAATAAATACACATTCAATGACTCTATTACCTAATTTGAGTATTTTAAGATATGATAATCAAACCAGTGCACGACACCTCTACACTTTGAGATATTTAAGATTTGATTTTCTTTTCTTTCATAACTCATAGGGGAGTTATATTAGAACTCTTTTATGACACTCTATTTAAAACATGACAAGCAGTGAGAAGTGCTTCACCCCATAAATTTAAATTTAAATTTAAATCGAAATTTAAAAGCATGACATTTACTAATTTATTAAAGTTTGATTTTTTCTTCCTGCTGTACTATTTTGTTGAGGAGTGTAAGGTGTAGTCGTAAGATGTATAACCCCCACATTTTCACAATATTCATTCACTAAAATCATTTGAAGTGTATTCTCCGCCTCTATCAGATATTAAAGTTTTAATTAAAATTTAACTGATTTTCAACTTATTTTTTATAAGCTTTAAATTTTTCCAAAGCTTTATCTTTATGTTTTAGCAAATAAAAATAAGTATATTTAAAATAGTTATCAATAAATATTATAAAATATTTTTTTCTCCTCTAGTTAAAATACTACTTAAATCACAAATATCAGTATAAATGAGTTCTAAAATATGAGGTTTTCTTTTTACTTTATTGAAAGATTTTCTAGTGATTTTAGTTTGAACATAAATTCTATATTTTTCATGGATATTTTTCTCACATCTAAAAATTAATCTTAATTTTATCATAGAATTTAAACGAGTAACATTCACATGCAGTAATCTATCATATCATAATGAAAGGGAATCAACAATATAAATGGAAGAAGGCATTTCATTGATTACATTCAACTTAAACATCTCATTACAAATATATCATTTTCCCATAAATACGTCACCTTTAGTGATTACAACTTTATCTGATTCAAACACTAACTTGAAATCATGATTATTGAGTAAACTGGTCAAAATCAGATTCTTACGATTCTCAGGAACATACAGTATATCGGTCAAAGCAAAAGTTTTATCAGAGGTTAACTTGATATTGATTTTCTCTGAACCCTTGACCTTTGCAGTTGAAGCATTCCCCATGAAGAGCTTTTGTCCGTTCGTGTCCTTCACATAGTTGGCGAAGAAAGATTTACAGTTAGAAACATGTCTAGTGGCACTAAAATCGATCCACCAGTCTTTTTTGCTTCTAACCATATTGATTTCGAAAATTATGGCTACAAACTTTTCTTCAGTCACATTCACTTAAGATTCTCTCCCTTTTTAGAAGTCTGCAATCCTTTTAGAAGTGATCGGGTTTATTACAGTGATAATAACTGCCTTTTTTCTTCTAGCTCTGATGACCTTGGCTTTTATTTTTCTTGTTAGCCTTATTAGAATTGAAGTTGTCTTTCTACTTTTCATATGATTTGAAGGTGCCAACTTCCACCATATGAGCCTTTGAAGTTAATTGAGATCGCTCGTCTTTCTTGCCGCGAACATGAAGTTCGTCTTCGACTCGAAGATGGTGGCACAACTCTTCAAACAAAAGTTTTTTCTTTTTATGTTTGAGAGTTTTTTTGTAGTCCTTCCATGAGGCAGACAATTTATGGATAATCACATGATTATAAAAAATGGGATCCGTTTTTATGAACTCTTGATTAATTTGCTTGATAATATACTGAATCTCATGAACTTGATTGAGAATCGATTTATTATTAGTCATTTTGTAATCTAAATACTGACTTACAATGAAGCTTTTTGTACTGACATTTTTGATTTTGTACTTTGTCTCCAGCGCCTTCCAAAGTTTCATTGTAGACGGCATGCTCTGATATATATTGAAGAGTAAATTTTCCAGCATATTGAGAATGCGCCCTTTGCAAATATAATCATCTTGCTCCCATTTCTGACGATTATAAGAATTGACAAGAGATTATCCATCAGAATCTTTAAGCTTTGCGAGTTTTGGAGTGGTTAGGGCATAAACAACTTTCAAAGTCATCAATAAAAAATGTAGTTTTTGTTGCCATTTTATGAAGTTACTGCCGTCGAATCGCTCTAATTTGACGAAGTTGTGAGTCATCACTTTCAAATTTGAAGCCATGATAATACAAAATAACATTTTAAAATTGTTAGAAAAAAATAGGAACAAAAATATGAAAATGATAAATTGGGCAAGAGAAATTCGACTCGAGGCACATTATTGCTATCTTTAAAACACTATTTGCTCCCTACTCGAGTAAATCCTCAAGTTTGCAAAAGGTTTCCAGCGAGACGTTTTCAGGATTCGAGCTCAATCTCTTGGATGTGATCTGTTACTTTACAACAGTAAAGGATTGCCCCAGAAAACTCAATCCGATGAAGTACCAACTGAAAGGAGAAAGCAAGAGATTTATCAAATTTCTATTCAAGGAATTCGATGAATTTCAGAGTATATGAAATTGTGTCCAGAGATCTCCTTATATAGAGCTCAAGTGTCTTTTCAATATGACTGTTGGACCAACAATCATATTATGGACGGCTCAGATCTTTCAGAAATCTCAACTGCTTCATCCAACGACTGTATGAAAGGTTGCACATTTTCGAATTCAAATTTGAAAAATTACACACCTTTATAAGTGATTATAAAACGGTTAGGTCTAACGGTCAACATTTGATCAAACCGTTTGACCCAATAGAGCCGAATTAACCCATTGATTAGTGGTCTATTAAACCCGACTTGGCTTATGAATCTGACTGTTGGATCTACCTAATCAAAAAGTCAAACATCTCCTTGCGACGATGCAAAGTGCGTGCGCCTAAAGCGCCTAAACACCAATCGCCATGCTTGCACGCACGTGCGCTAACGCGGCGGTTCGCCGCTTAGCTCACTCTTCTTTTCTTATTGTTAAACAATAATAGAAGGTGAAATATTTTATATATAGCATAAACGCTTTTGACATTTACCAATGTGAGACTATTTATTTGCATACAAAAAATTAAGAACATCTATTGCATAAAAAACTAACCCTAAGAAAGAAATCAAAAGAAAGTTTTATTTTCTTTAAAATTATTTAAAATATAAATTATATTCTAAAGTAATAAACAAATATAACAACATAACCAATAAATATCTCGAAAAAAGAGGCCATTACTTGGTACAATGGTAAAAGGTTTACGCTTTCAAGCGTGATGATAAAAGTTTGAGTATGTAGAGCAGCTATTTTGGGTGTGAATAAGTTAGAGGTAAAGTCTGTATCTCGTCCACCCAACGCCTCGAATGTATATACTAGATCGGCAATGAGTAACTCATCTTGCATTGTAGCCTTGAAATTTAGATAATTGAAGTGAGCCAATGTTTGACTTTTACCTTCAGACTTTTTTTTTAAAAGAAATTTGTTCTTTTATATAATTGATCTACATGATGCATCCGGGCTCCACATGGACCACCGGAGCACGCTAAGCGTGCCCCCTTAGCAATTGAGAAATCAAGGAAAGAAAAAAAAGGATACTGGTGGTAGAGGGGAACGTGGCATGCCTTATTGTATATACCAAAAAGATCTGTCTTCTAGAGCTTCAGCATTTCCATCACTCGAGATATTGAGGGCAAAGACTTTCATGAATCTGATATGCATAAACTTAAGGATATATATATATATATATATATATATATATATATATATATATATATATATATATATAAAATGAGTCCTGAGGGTGACATGATCACCTTCTTATGCTCAATGCATGAAATTGTTTTGTTGTGATATTTTCAAGTTATTTGAAATCATTTTTTTAGGTTTGAGGTATTATAATTAGGAAACATCTAGATGGTTGTAAAATTGCAATCTAATGATCTTTTCTATTTAATAAAGAAATGGTAGGCTTTATATATAACACAGATCGAATTTGCTAATTTAGGCTACGCTTAGGTGATTGCTCCATCTTTGATCCAACAAAACGATGCCAGAAGAATTTGATACAGATTGACCGGTACAAAATCCAGGGAAGCCACCCACCTTATTGAGTTAGAGGGAGTGGGAAGCCCGGCCCGCCTGAACTACTTCCACTCCCCATAATCTTCTTCGTCTGCCGCACCATCCTGTTTTCCAGCACATCTACCATTATGCACTAGAAAAAATGGAGGGTGGACTGTTTGACCTATTGTTCTTGCTATTTTTATTTTTATTTTTATTGTTCTTTGCTTTTCCACTTTTGTTTTTCTTTTCTCTGAGCACCTCGCTCTGGTTGTTTGTGTTGTAATCTTCGTTTTTTAATGAAATTATAACTTATCAATTAAAAAAAAGGGGAGGGTGCACTCACTCCAACATCTCTTAGCTGGTCCATCGTACGATTTTGGGCACCCCTCTCCCCCTAGGGTTTGGATTCACCATTGAACTAATGGTGTGAAAATGAATGTGGAGCGATGATATATCTTTCATTTTAAAGCCATTGATTACTGTTAGATTAATGGCCTTTTTTATTTTATTTTTAACAATAACAGATTGACCTTGGACATGTCCACATAACAATCTTCTGGCTGGGGATCCGCCTTCTTAGCTAGACATGAGTTCAGCTTTGAGGGCTTCTTTGCAATACTAACTTTTTTCTGTTTCAATTGCAATATTTGCCCTACTTCCAAGTTCCAACTGTTCAAGAAACCGGGTTCTATGTGGCAACCAATGTATCTAAGACTCGACTGAATTGGCATGCCACAGTACACCATAATTGTGCCCCTTTGCAGTGTGACCCAATTTGCGGCTTTGAATCAAAGTTCAAAACTGATACCTGTTGGACGATATGTATCGGTATTGTATGATTCATTGATACGTAATGGCTGATACATACCAATATATATGGGTGAATGCATTCAATGTATCGACCCGGTTGCCTAGAAAACCGATACTTATTGGTTCTAAATGATCTTTTGAACCATGCTTGGAACCACCTGGTTCCATGCAAATACAGATTCAGGTTACTGTTGCGTCACTTGAACCTTTAAATCAGCATTTGTTGGCAAAACCATTGACAACAAGCCGACCACTATCATAGTTTGGGCGTGTTACTCAATTCAATTTGGATACGTGTGCAACAAGCTGCATTTCCTATGTGATCAGCAGCTTGATTTGCTTCTTGGTAAATGAGTACAACTTATTCCTCCCCATATCTCATATGGATATGAGACTCGATACATTTTCTCCAAAATTGGACTTAGTTTTGCCCACCATGTCAAAGAGAAATGAGGACAAAGGGTACATATTCTCATTGGCAGAATCCCCTAGAGCTTAGAAGAATCCCATTACCGCAGCATTGACAAAGCTCCTAAAGATTTCGGTTGGGATAGAGTAGACGTCATGCGGCCAGGGTCTCGGATAAGCAGGTCTCTGATCCAAAAAATAATCATTTTAATAGTGTTAGCTGAATCATCTTCCACCCACCCTGGTTTGCTTTCTAATTAGTTGAGCCACCAGTCCATCACAGACAAAATATATGCCCTCATGATCTCAAATTGTATAAAAAACAATAAGTTTGTCACGAGAAACCATCAGATTTTTTTGATTTTTTGTTTTTGTTTTTTTCCTTTAGAGTAGTATCTAGGGTGTCCTATTGGGCACATCCCTTTCGGATCTCTACCGATAGACTAATCCCTAGGATGTGTGAAAACACCTGTAGCGCCCCCCCCCCCAACCGAGACACTATAGAACCCATGACCTATAGGAAGTGTGAAAACACCTGTAGCACATCGTTAGCAACAAGGAGGACTTGAAGTTGAGACCTATAGAACCCATGACCTCAACCGAGACACTAACAACCGTAGCCCCCACCCATGACTTCAGCCCAATGTTGTTGAGATAGTTAATAATTCACTCAGAATGAAGCTTTGGATCTATAGGTCTGAAGGAGCATAATGCAGCAAGCCAAATGGTCACTACGTTTAAATGTTTTGGTCTCCTGTCACAAAATTTCCTTATCGTAGAGGCATATAGTGGTCAGTGAAGTTTGTGCTTGATCAAAATATAGATTTTGTGAAATTTCATTGTAATTTAGATTTCATAATGTATGATATCTAGGTAATCATTTCGACTAATGTGATTTGTGGGGACTCCGAGGAGACACGTGATCATCTGCTTATGTACTGTTAGTTTGTGAGTGTGATCTGCCGCTTATTTTGGGCATGGTTTGGAGTTAGCTTACAACAATTTTCCATACAACTATCAAACAATTTGCCATATTAGGTCCATCTTTTGGCGATCTTCTGGGGTAACTGGAAGGAGAACTCTAGGGTGTTTGTGAAGAAGTCCTCGATTCAGTGGTTGGCTTTGAGGAAATGCTTGGTGGGCTTGACCTTGGAGTTACTTCAGGAGTGTGAGGATCTCTGACCTCCTTTGGCTCCTCTTTTGGTGTCTGGGGTGCTATGGTTACCTCTTCCCCCTCGGATCCTCTTTCCTTTATGTTTGGCCTTTTAATTTGTCTGCTTAGTTTTTTTGATTCTCTACTTTGTGTTTAGCTAAGAACCTCGCTCGGCTTTTATTTGATTTGCTGTAATCATTCTTTCAATCAATAAAATTATGGTGCTATCAATTAAAAAAATGATGTTCCGTTCATGGCTGACCCCAAGACGACGCATATGGAGACAAGCCTGTCTCAGTCAAGACGTTTGCGAAAACAAGTGTGTATAGGCTTGTAGCCATAGTTTAAATTCTCTGTATCGGTGCTGATACCAGTAAAAATGGTATTAGCCGAAAAGGGTACTGGGGTGGTCCAAACTGGTAAAGCGTACTGGTAAAGGGTATCGGGGTGGTACAAACTGGTGAAGGGTACTGGGGTTGTCCAATACCTGTATGTACCGGGCATTAAAAAGTGGCACCGAGATTTTAAACCAGGCTTTACCTATCAAAAATAGAATATTTAAACCAGGCTTGTGTAACTTGATACAAGCCTCACCTTGTCGCTGCCCAATAACTCTACATATGAATTGTAGGAGATTTTTACTAACATCCATCTCTTCTTACAAGCTCAATTCAATCTCACATTTATCTATGCATCATCATATTACTATGTACAAATGTAAAGCTATTGCTCAGATTGTGTATATATAGATCGCGATCACCAGATACAAATGTATAAGATCCTGAATAAATTTGGCAAATTAAAGACCATCATAATAACCTCCAAATGTTATATGTGCCCCTGCTAGAGGAACTCCTCTCATGGTCAAAAGTGCCTGGTTCAATCTGCTAGCATGGTTGACCACTTGCTTAATCTTCTGCATCGATAATTAGTAAGTTTAAATGCAAAATCATGACGGAATAATAACTATTTTTCTTTTCATCAATAAGAGCATCCCCTTGCCAAGATCCAAAATATTAGATGTAGGTCAGTGAATTCTAGGAAAATATTGCAGATGATGGTGGACTGAGAACACTTTGAATTGGGTATGCTAGATTTAAAAAAATTAGGGAATTGGTTTGTTAAAAATTTTCAATTGGGTATATAAAATTTTGAGAATTAAGAGCATTGTATGTAGGTAAGAACATTAGCATCTCAAGATCCAAAGGATTAAATGTTGCTATGTTGGTAATAAAATTCTAGGAAAATTTTGCAAATGTTTGGTAGAATTGAAGACACTTGCAATTGGGTATACTAAATTTAAGAACATTAAAAAATTGGTCAATTAAAGTCAGGGTATCAAGATCGGTATTGGTCCAATCCTCAACTATTGGCCGATACGATACCGAGATAGTATCGACCGATACTGACCCATATAGGCCCGATACGATACCGAGATAGTATCGACCGATACTGACCCATATAGGCCCGATACTGATACCGATACCACCCTGATACCTGTATTGGGGTGGTGTTGGTATCGGTTCTCCACGAAACCAATACATATTTACCATGGTTGAAGTATTTGAATTGGGAATGTAAAATATTGAGGATTTTCTATTTTCTCCTTTTTGGCTTAGTGCTTGGTCCCTGTTTTGGTCGTGCCTTTTGTATCTTCCCAGCTTCTCCCTGATTTTTTAATATATTTGCCTTTATCGATCAAAAAAAAAAAAAGGGTAAAATATTGAGAATAAAGAGATGGAAGGGTGATGAAATTTGCAAACCTTGTCATTGTTATAGATCTGGAACTGCAGCTTCTGATTTTGATGTTGTTGTTTCGTCCTTTGTTGGCTGCCCAAAATGAATATGCATATGGTGGCGGCTGCCACTCCAATGGAGCAAAGTGCTCCAATTCCAGTCAATCTCCACCTCCAAATGTTCAAACCTCCACTTTCCCAACACCCACCTTCTTTGATCTCTGTACCCATGTAATCTTTCTCTGTTTCTTCCTCAATTACCTTTTTCAACTCCTCATTCTCCGATTCCTCGCCTTTTGGTGCCTCTTCTTTTTCCTCAAATTGGATCGATCCGGCCTCAATTTGAGACTTGATTCCCCTACTATTGGACTTCGGTGAGTCCATTTTCATGTCGACGAATTCGTTCTTCTTCATTTTCTGGAAGAAGACTTGCGAAATGATATCTTGATCCGCAAGAATATCAGAACTTTTGATGTTGTCCAGGATCCCTGGCGGGACAAGGTCGATCTCGACAATCGGAAGTTTCACAATTTCTTTCGTAAATTCCCGATCCGGGTTCTTTTCTATGAGATCCAAGCAGATTGGCACCGAAACTTCCGAATTCACGCCCCCAGAAAGCCTCCGATTCGAAGTCCGTGGCGAAGGGCAGATGAAGTAGTTCATATCGAACATGTCCTTTGGATCGAAACCTGCGTCTTTCGAGAACAACTTTTTTCCATCTTCAGGATGGAAATCAATTAGTCCATCATCAGAGAGTAGATCCCATTCTTCCAAATCCATCTCATATGAGACTTTTACTATGGGGAGGAGAGATTGAAGGAGCAAAGTGAGATTAAACTATAGGTTTGGTGCAAATAATGGTGTTGAGTTATTGGATCAAACAGGGTTGTTTTCAAGGGGTGTTGGAAGTCTTTGATGATATTTTTACAAGAGCAGCCTCTGCCCCTGTGTCTCGTTCTTGGAGGGAAGATTATCCAAAACAAGGAGTAAATTGTGGGCTCATCCTTCCAAATAGTGACAAGTGGAGAAGGCCCATATGGTCCCACTAATGGCATGACAGCTTGAGAAGGTTGTTAAAGATATTTTATATTATCTCCCATTCTTATTTATTATTATTAGTAATTTTTTTTTTCATAGACAACTTCGAGGGCCGAAAAACAGGCACATATGCATATATGAAAGTTAGAGAGCAGGGTAAAGGAGCAACATCTAGAATGGTGAGGGTTACCTAACTCACACCTTATAAAGAGAAGGGTGTGATGCAACGTAGAGGACGAGAATTGAAAACGGCCGGCTCTTATTATTATTATGTTTTCTAAGATTGGGTTTATTTTAAGATGGATCACTATTGAAGCCTATTATTAATAAGGGGCAAGTGTTTTACTAATTTAAGCCATTTGGTCGCTAAGACCGAAGAGAGCCCAAAAGCTACAGTAGTTGGAGGTTGTGAATAATGGGTCAAAATTTCGGGTATCCGATATGTATCGTCCGAGTTTAAAATCGATGTATATCGAACGATATGTATCGAAATAGTAAAATATCGGACGATATATCAAATGTATCGTCTGGGCATATATATACAAAACGGCTATATGGTATATTAAATGTGCCGTATCGTCCAAGTTTGATACTGATACGTATCGGTATCGAACAAAATTTTGACCCATGTTGTGAATCATCCTGCACTTTAATGTTGACAATCATTCATATCTCTCTGGGTATCAGTATTTACAATTGAATTTGGTCTCGACAATTAGGATTTTCACACGTGAAAATTATTGATTGCTTTAAATCAGATGATGGAGATCATTTTTCAGCCCAATCTTCCATACAATTGGTCTTTACATCATGACTCACCTATTAGAAAATCATATATCTATTCCGCGTGGCACATATCCTCAACAGTGACTGTAATCATGAGTGTACTACGAGAAGGGGTTCTAAGGTCATTTTGGGGATGTGTGCCACATGGAATCAACATTTGACTGCCTAATAGTTGAGCTATGATCTAAAAATCAATTTTATGAAAGGTTGGAGCTGAAAAACGATCTCTATTGTTTGATTCAAAGCAGTCAACAATTATCACATGAAAAATTCCTAGTTGCGGAGATTGGACCCATGATTGCAAATACCGGTAGGGCAGTACCCTATTGTTTAACGTTTCATGTTAAAGTGATATTATTTTATGGCAATTTTATTTTTTATTGGGATAATTTTAGACTACTGTAGTACAAATGATAGCCATCCACTTGGAAGCCTTGGATTGATTTAATATGAGTAGCTTGAAACTTAGTCTTTAGGATCCTACAAAGAGGGAAAAGCTATGGAGAAAAAGAAAAAGAAGGTTTAAAAAAAGGGATAATTAGATAAATAAGCTTAAAAATAAACTTTTAAACATTTTAGAAAAATGATGCTTTCACGAATTCTGGAACTTTAGAAAATCATGGAAGCACGGTTTTTTCTAAAATGTTTATAAAAAAATAGTGTTTTCATAATTTTCTGAAGTTTCAAAATTTGTGAAAGCACCACTTTTCTGAAACGTTTGAACTTAGATCTTTTTTTGTTAAAAAGTTTGTTTTTGAGGCATTGTTTTTTAAAGTGTCCAAACAAAAATACTAGGGAGAAAAAGAAAAAGAAAAAGAAGGTTAAAAAAAAAACAAAAGTGAGACGGCCCCGAAAGAGATTCCCTTTGGAAGTGGAAAGAGGAGTGGAGGTTGCTTATGCGTATTGATTTGAATGATTTTGATTGCTTTGGTAGGGTAAGGTTGCGTAGAAAAGTTGAAAGTGACTGATCCAATCCTTATGATTTATGGTTTTTAATTCTATTGTTGATTAACCGCTTGGTCCAATCATCGATATAAATGAACTTAGATCATGGCTCACCTATTAAACAGTTTGATCGTGATTATGGGCATACCATGAGAATTGAGGGGAGAGTTCTCAAGTAACTTTTAGAAATGTATACCATATAGAATCAATATCTTACCATCTGATAGGTGAGACATGATCTAAATATCAATTGTGTGAGTGATTAGGCTGAAAAACAATCTCAATCGTCTGATTAAGGCAATCATGTTTTCATGTGTGAAGACACTGGTTAGGGAGATGGAATCTTTTGGTGCAAAGACCAGTACCCGTGTTTAAGTCCTTGTGTGTACTTGGAATGCTGCCTAAAAAATCATTATGATGATTGAGAGGATTTCAACCATCTGATGAGGGGTTGCCTACATTAATAGGTACACTGCCCAAAATTGTATTTTAATGCCATGTGGCGTACCCATTCAAATGACTAATGTAGTAGAACAAAATATACAGATGTTAGCCTAAAAAACGTGCACATCGGAGGATTCCAGCTTGATCCACACGGTTTAACCTTTAACATAGACCATTGTTCAAGTATTTATATATATAATTAAAGAAATAAGCAGGTTTTTTGAATCAGGTGGGATCAAGCTCGTATTTGGGTGCACCATTGGTTGTACATGGTGGTCAATAGATTTAAAAATTGAGCAGTGAAACATATTTTTCAGTTTTAACATACTTATTTTGAACAAAACAATTTTCCATGGCCTTTTGGCTGCCACTTGGCAGTCAAACAAGGCATCGGGTACCGGCTCATCTTAGACTGATACGTATCAATTGATACGGACACGGTGTCACACCGATGTCAAATATTGATATTGATACAACCCCACTATGTATATGGATACTATCAGCGATACGTATTGGTGTCAGCCGAGTTGTGTATCAATACTAACAGTGATAGTTTGACACCACGGTGAGAAACACATATTGCTGGGTGGATAGATGACGTAATGGGTATGCGTTGTTGGGGCTTAGCTTAAGCTTGTCGGTCATGCTTCCCATCAAGCTTAAATTGGATGTGAAGCATGAGACGTGACCAACACGGAAGGGTGCTTATTGTGGGCCACATTTGAATTGAATATTGAATGGTTTGGTACATTGGTGGGGAAATGTAGATATATCAGTGGTGGATGAGAAGGAGATTTCTTACTGAAGTTTCTTAGAAGAGTGCATGGTGCTCCTCACATGCCAAACTTTCCCATCAGTGGGTCATCTTTGGATGGGTCATAACCCCAAAATCATACCCATCAGACGATCCTAACCACACGATCACTCGACACTCTTTCAAATCCCTGTCAATAGCATTATGATTACTCATTATAGGCAATTGATCGAATGTCGTAGGTTCATTCTTTGGATGGTTCGATCAAGATCTTTAAATGGTGAGAGCACTATACTATCGTCCCTCTCCAAAAGCCTACTTTGATACCCAGTAAGGAGAAAGAATAGACAAGGAGATCAGGAAGAAGATGCAATGTTGGAAACAACGACTGAATTTCTAATCAAAATAAATTATTGAAGATATTTGGACGTAGCATAGGTAAGCAACAAAGATATGTTTCGGTACCCGTTAGGCCGTTACATCATTTTAAACCTAAGCAGCCCAAAAATCGCTTCTTCTCGGTCCATACATAGTGATATGGACCTTGGTACATATTGAGTTCAATGTTCGTTTCTTCCCGCTGTTGGCATTTGGAAAGAGCACCATTATATGCACCCTTTGAAAAGGTAGGCGTACCAACTCCAAAAATCATTGAATACTTTGAATCATATGACTATTTATCTTTCATATAATAGATTTTGAGATCATGGACATATCATCGCGCGTTCAATTTTTTATTCCACATGGCACAACATAGAATAAGAGAATTTGCCCTTCCATCAACAAAGGACAACCCAAAAAGTGACTAGAAAATCACTTTTGAGTGTGATGTGTGACATGTGATTTTCAATTACGTTTTTGATGTGTGCCAAGTGAAATAAAGAAATGAATGTGTAATGGTAAGTCTATGATCTTAAAATCAGAATGAAAATAATCTCCACCATCTGATTCAAAACACTCAATAGATTTTGTAGTGGGTGCGCAACCTTTTCAAGGGTGCAAATATTAAAAAATTAGAAAAGGATGTCGAAGGTAAGTTCTTCAAAATCACACTTGCTGGAAAGTTAAGAAAATTAAAGTCTCATATAATTTGGTTAGGTTCACTAAACTTGAGCATCCAAATTTTAAAATGGGCACCTCTAAAGGCGCCCATGCATTTTCTCAAAGCGCCAACATCCCAAAGCCCTTGAAAACTATTGATTCCTTCAAATCAGATGAAGAAGATAGGTTTTCACCCCAATCTTCCACACATGGCGCACCTATCAAACGATCAGTTTATGATTCCACGTGTCACAAATCCCCCAAAAATCACGCTTGAGCATGATGTGTGCCATATGATTCAAGGGTCATTTTTCGGGGATCTGTGACACATGAAATAAAAAACATACTACCTGGTAGGTGCACAATGATCTCAAGATCTATTGTCTGAAAGATCGGGGAGAAAAACTATCCCCATCATCTGATTGGAAGGAATCAACAGTTTTTATGAGGTCTGGGATGCTGGAGTGTTCAAAAAATGCGTGACCATATTTAGAGGTACCCTTTAAAAATAAAGAAATTCATGATTACCTCTTAAACACAACTTTTATGCTAGTGTCACACATCTTTGACTTATTGATATCATTATAGGTACTGATCCTCATTTGATGTCAGGATAAAAAAAAGTGCCCTTCAGAGGATTCAAACATTTGATCCGGACGGTTGTTCAGTTTACATGGACATCATAAAATCTAAACTCTCCCCCAAAAACATGCCACTGGAGGATTCTGTCGTGGGGTCCCTATTGATGTGTTTGGATTGGATGGTACAGATCCTCGGAGAGGCATATTTGTTGAGCTGAATTCAGTTTATATGATGTCCTGCCCCTCTTAGAAAATGTGCATTTGCGGCCAAAAAAAAATCCCAAATGAAGTAATAGCCCTGATAAAAATCTTTCATCAGCAGAGATGAAAGATGTTCCAAATGCCAAATAATATACAGATGATGTTCTTTAATTTACATGCTCCCCATATGCCCAAGCTCAACAAAAACCAGCTTCAGTTCACTACAGAACAAGGTATTAAGAGAAAGAACCACTACCTACTCTAGAAAACCACAGCTTTATGTCCACTCAAAGACTCAACAAGCTTTCCCTCTCTCTCAGTTCCTCATTGCAATAAGAGCTTGACTTCAGACCAATCATGAGTCCAAAGCAGATGACCTTGTCGAAGACGATTCACCCAATGATACAGAGGTTAGTGAAGAAGCCCAGACCCTAGCATTTTGAGCGCCCTTCTGAAAGTTTCTCGTCTTGCAAAATCTTAGTTTGTTATGCACCCTCTTCAGATCAATTGCATGGAGAACCCGCTCCAAGAGTTGCCCCGTTCCCCCAAAGATGCCCAAGTTCAGAGGCCAAACATAAGATGACCATAAAGCCTTGAAACTTGATAACATATTGGGGAAGAAATACAAGAATCCCTTCACGCAGAGAAATAGTAGAGAAAATACTACGTAGGGTTCCCTTTTTAGAATTTCCCTTGGGTGCCCCTCCCACGGATTTTGGGATTTCTCACTTCTCAAGCTGCTAGGTTGATCCATGCTGAAATACGCAACTGGCTCCAGACCTGTACTAGATAAAATCAATATAAAGAAAAAACACAAAACCCCACAAATTGGCCATGAAACATCGATATCCAAGTCAAATATTGGGGAAACAACAGTCCAATAAAAAGTTGAACAGCATTAGACATTGTCCATGGGTGAGACCACCCTTATCAACAGCAGAGAATCAGTTTGGACAGGACAGGTTGTCTTAGGCAAGGGACCCCTTTGGCTAGTCAGAGCGATCAACTAAGCGCCTATGGTTGTTTATTACCATTATATAACTATTACAATAAGAACATCAACTATACTATAGTACTTTTGTATGCCATACATTTTTAGTTTAGTGTAACTATCTATATATTCCTTTGTTTTTTATTTTTGAATATATTCTTTTCTATAGGTGAGCTTACGTGTCAAAGTTTAATTTTGCCCATTGTGCCAAACTCTGACACGTCAAATTCCAACTCGTCCATCAATGGACATATATATTGGTTCAAAGAAGTACCTGTAATTCTTTTGTAAAAGAAAGTGAGGGAACCGAGATCTTTCAAGCCATAATAGGGCACCTTAGATGTTTGATTCACCATCAATATAGAGGGCAAGCTGTGAACTCCATATCTCGAAAATACACTGAAAATACAGAGCATGGAAACAGGTGATATAATTGTAATATGGTTAACAGAAAAAGATAAAGGTTTAAAGCCTGTTTGGACAGGGGGAAAAGAAAAGAAATTGATGGAAAGGAAAGAAAATGCACCAAATTCTCGCGTTTGGCAACGAAATTATGACCCGAGAAATTGGTGGATAATGAAACTGTTTCCTCACCTTTGGAAACCGTGAAATCCCCATAAAATCAAAATATTTTATTATTTCCGTAGGAACACGCGAAGTCATGGTAGGTGCGCTCTCGGTGCAATCTCTCTCTTGCACTCATTTTCTCTCTACACTAACTCTCTCTCTCTCTCCAAATTCTTCTCTCTCCCTCTAACACTATATTCAAATTTTGGTTTGGTGTATGACAAGTACACTAGCGATGGTGCTCCTTTTCTATTTTCTATGTGTTATTACTCAATCCAAACCCCGGAAATTTTATAGATTCCCAAAGGGCTGAAATCCATCGGATCTATAAATCCATTTCCACCATTTTCCTGGAAAATATCCAAACAGGGCCTAAGTCTGCACAGGAAGAACTAAAAAAAAAAAATTACATCTGCAAAAAATGGGGGTATAGACTGGTATCATCATCTTACCTTGGCATGACTGAAGATTCTTCAAGGGTCAAGTGTGTGATTTGAGGAAACATAGAACTGAGAACATTGAAGGTAGGTAGAGTGCTTCGTGAGAATGGACACCAGGTTGCATAGAAGAGTACAGCCATATATGTATTACTCTGACTGGAGCTCAACGCTCTGTCAAGGGACTCCCCATCCACCTTCAAAGAGAGATAATTTTAGTTTTAGTTAAGCATTCCATAGCAACGCTAAATTCAACCAGTTGATTATGGCTCAGTTTGCCACAAACACATTAATAGTCCCCTTTTTACTTAGGATAGAGATTTATAGCCATTACTTATTAGACATCAGATTATAGCATTATATTGTGGCAAGAATAAATAAAGGGATAGTGGCTCTGACTGACATCATCATAACAGTGTTTAAATGATCTTATACCATTGAAATTAGAATTTTCATCTCACACCATTGACGTGTGATTTATCACTATGCCATGTGGCGCACATCTGTGATCGATCTAAATTTTCCAAGTGGCAATCTATCATTGGAACATATCTCAGACCAAAGAAATATGTCTATAAGTGAATGTGAACCATCCGATTGATGAACTTTATTATCAACCATTAAAACTAAAAACAAGCTTGATATTATAGTCCACAGATCGGATGGTTTAAATTTTCCAAAAACACCATTTTTGGGCCTGTTGCACTTCAATCTATGATCTCTCACTTTGACAGTACGGATCACCCACATCTTAAAGTCTTAAATTATTGATGGTGTAAGATCATTTAAACACCATTTTGATTTTTAAATGATGGTTAGGAGAGTCGGGTCCTAAATAAAAACAGCCAAGACAGCCTGGAACTTGTCCTTTCAAAAAAATTTAAACTTCATTTTCCAAGGTGGAAAAGAAAACGCTCCCTTTAAGCATTAATATGAATTCCTGATTACAAACTTCTATTGGAAGCAAAAATAGGTTCATTGGGTAGCTATAAATGCTAATTAAACCAAGACTGCTGCACTAAAAGATTAACGTCACATATAAGAGGCAGGAAATAATAATGATGAAAATACCATAATATACAAAAAAAAAACATAATCAAAATCAGCAGACACCGGCACTAATTGCGAAAATCCCAAGGAAAAGCATCTCCCCAAGAAACTTATTAAGCCAAATAAACCAGACAAAATATAAAACAGCAAGATACTGAAGAACAGTAAAATGATTTATAAACAGCCAAACATGCTTACAGAATCAAAAGCTTCCACATTTTGATTAAACAAAATTTATACTTTTAATGACATCGCGCAAATTAATGATCTATCACAAGTTCACAACCACTTCTCGGTATGACTAATCAATTTTTTTAAAATAATAAATAATAAATAAAAAATAAAAACTTTCGTCGCATGATTATGTTTTGAAAAAGATATAACTCTAGCTTATTTCCTTTGGAAAACCGTAGTAATATACTCATATTTACTTTGGAAATTTAGGAAAACATGTCAAGAGTTTGATATGGAAAGATCAATGGCGATATGGCAAGTTGTATACAACTAACAGGAAAAGCTCAACTGCAACAGGTGCGGTAGAGAAAATTCCGACCAAGATCGTGCTTGAGGTGCCTTTAACAACGATTGTGAAGAAGAAATATTAGCCTTCACAGGTCTAACTGGGCACACCAATGCAGAGGATGCTGCAGCAGAGATTCTCCAAATGGGAATTACTTCTTGCATTTAACCAACCATCAAGAGCTATGGACCTGTCAGTCATTCCATGGTGCCTCTATGGGACAAGTTAGAGAAATAGATACCAGAGATTGTTTGAGCTATGCAATTTTCTCATATATTTAGAGGTCTCAGGATCAATCCCAGCTTACCCATTTAAAAAAAAAAAGAATAAACAATGAAGCTACAACAATTCATATGAGGTAAATTCAGTGTGACCTAGGCACTTCTACTTTTGAGAATCTTGTTATGCCAACACTTGGTGGCATTTGGATGCTCCTCAACACATCACGATACTTCTAAACATGTATGAAAAGATCACATAATATATCAAAATGTACCAAGTTTTGACAAGATTAAATAAACCGTCGTTATATAAATAAAAATTGTGTAAAGTTTAGTAGCTTATAAAATAAAAAGCTTGGGTTCTTGAAAAGGATATGTATAATATAGTATATTTTTAGTTAGATTCATGACATACATTATGTATCTTTTCATTACATATTTCAATGGGCTCTCTAAGATTCCCCTTCAATTTTTTTTTCTATATCTGTCCTATTTTATTTTTTAATTTATATTTCTGAAGTCCGTGCCGTCGTATTAGAATCTTTAGAAAATTGGCGTGCCAAACATCTTATGATGCCTTAACATTTGGCACCTGTGCCACGTGTCTAGGTAACACTCAGTAGCGTAGATTAATATATTCTTGCCAATCACCTACTTCATAGAATTATTTTTTATGACTTCATAGATTTTGATCATGATTCTATCCCTACGAAGCTGCATAGATCTATATCCAACGACAAAAAAATAAGACCAGAAAAAAAAAAGCTTTTAGTTTGAGACCCTTGTTGAACAGCTAAGTGGACAAAAAAGACTAACACCAGTTTCCCATGGTAGTTACAGATTGCAAAAGAACCTTTCTGTAACAAGTTTGGAAATTTCTGCAAGCCAGTTCAATGAAAATTAAAAATTGATTGAACACAAACTTCCAAGCTGAGAATCCAGAGTTTGGATGCTTTTTTATATTTCATGCTAACAAAAAATTACAGAAAGAAGAAAACTGTCATATCTTAGTAGGGGTGCAGATTCGGTAAACCGAACTGAAACCGCAATTTCGGTTTTTGGGTCAGTTTCTGTAAAACCGAACCCTAACTGAAACATTTCGGTTTCGGTTAACCGAACTTTTCAATCCCCAAACCGAAACTGAACTGATCCGATTTCGGTTTCAGTCAGTTTGGCTCAGTTCGGCTTTTGGTTTTTCTTCATATATTTTTTATTTTTTTTTTCCGTTTTTTATCGGTTTATTCACCCTACCCAACTGGTTTAGCGTTTTTGAGTACCAAAACCGAAGCCAAACCAGGCTGAATCGGTTCGGTTTTCAATCGGTTTCCATCCGGTTCAGATGGCCTGGTTTTCGGGTTTCAATTTCTTTTTGCACCCCTATATCTTAGAGAATAATTCACAGATTGACTGGAGAAAAATTGTACCCCATTAGATGTTTGAAATTAAGGAGTACAGCTGTACATACTACATACCAGTCAATGAGACAAACTGTCTATTGTCATTAAGTCACTAATAAAATTGTTGGCATAGCAAAATCTTTATTCACTGAGGAAAAGGCTTTGGAAATACAAGAGTTTTAAGACATTTTTATTGAGGTCAACTTACATTATTGCCACCATCATCATGCAAGACAAAAGTGTTCAGGAACCAGCTTTCTCTCACCAAGCCTTTTCAAACACAAAAGGTTTTGAAATTTTCTACAAACTTAAGGAATCTGGACTGGAGATTAGATCAATTTTCAGACGAAAATACTGATTTCTAGGAGAAGGAAGAATTCATTCTTATGACTGTTCATATCGACATGTGAAATACAGAATAAACAGCCAAATTAGACATTCTACATCATGTTTCTTGTGTGCGAAAGATTAAACATTTAAATAAACCTAGTTAAAGAGATGCATTATGGGATAATGAAAGTAGAATAGTGAAAAATGGAGAGCATTGAGTATATATATATATATATATATATATATATATATATATATATATATATATATATATATATATATATATATAGGGTAGACAACTAGACATATCATGCATATAAACGTTCTCAAGTGTTGCTTAACAAATAACGAGGAGAACTAATAGCTCACAAGAAGTCCGCATTATTTGGAAGGTAAAAAATATAATTATATAAGATAGGGTTTTTTGCATTTACCCCCCAAGATGTCTTATATATACTCTGCCCCCATGCGGCCCTTGCTTTTGTGTTTTCTTTATGCATTACCCCCTGCAGTGATGGACTCTCCGACAAAAAAATCTTTGACTGCTTTGAGCTTTGAATCAGACGATGGAGATTGTTTTTACTCCGATCTTTGACCTAATGGATCTTGGATCATGGGCATACACTCAGACGGTCAGATTTTGATTCACATAGCACACATCTCGAAAAGTGATCCAAGAACCACATTTGATGTATGCCCATGATCATGTTCACTCTTTGGGTTCTGATCCCAAGATTCATCGGGTGGAAAATTGTGATGAAAAAAGATCTCCATTGTTTGATTCAAAGCAGTCAAAGTATAATTTTGTGATAGTCAACGGCTGATCCATCTGTAGGGGGTAATAACTAAAGGAAACACAAAGGCAAGGCCGCAGTGTAAATGGGTGAAACATGGGGCCTGAATGTAAATTAGACATATATGAGGAGCCGTAAATACCAGAAACCCTATAAGATATGCAAAGGCCTACGGGTGACCACGAAATGAAAATTGAAATTAGGAATACAATAGGATAAGGGGAAGGAATAGCTAGCATGGGTATTGATGCAAATGAAAACTTTGAATTATCATATTCTGGAGAAGAAATTTCCAATATATTGACACTAAGGAAGAACCACAATTGAAAAGATAATTCCAAGCAGGCTACTAGAGAGTGAAATTAGTGGATGTGTCTTGTCGATTTATGTAGATCTAGGTTTGCTAATGGTTATATTTGATAGAATTTGGAAAGAAGGAAAGACGGACTCCACACAACATGCATTAGTTCTCTATGGACTGAGAAGATTTAGAACAAGAAAAAATTATTGGGAAATATTACGTACCATATGGTGTGTGAGATGTAATATTGGGCGTGTGAGTTGGAAGGGTATATTCTTCTTTCTTTTGTACCAGATAGTTGGCCTCTCTAACCATAACTAAGGTCATTAATGCTATCTCTCTTTCTCTCTCTATCTCCTCTAAATCCTAACCCTAGATCCAAATACCATATTCCTTTTCCATCTAACCCTAATATTATACCAAAGTCATCTTGGTATTAGAGCCAAGTCACCAGTTTGACCTCATCACGACACGTCATCTTTGTTGACGTAAGCATGACATAATGCTGAAACCAACAAGGTCAACCGTTTGACCTTGAAATGAAAAAAGATTCCACTAGAGTGATCAGTTTTGCATTCTCTACGACTTTAATTCTTGGATTTTTTCTTTTGGGGGCATCTGTCATTGGTTATCGAAGGATTTTTGTTGAGATCTCTTGTTTCATGTTTATATGTGATTTTGAGTATGTGATGGTTGTAGATATGATTGAAGTTAAGAGATTGCATGTTTTTACATCTAGATCATTTCCCTAGTCTTGACAAGTTCCGTCAAGAGTTGAAGGAGATTTCACAGAGTTTCCTCTTACACCTATAAAAGAACTCGATTTGTGTTTTTCTGAGATACCATTTTATGTGCAACTTGAACATGTGATTTGTGGCATGTAAGGGTTAAGAGTAAAAAATGTCCCACGCCTTGGTGCTGAGAGTGGGGGACTGGATTTGTGTCCGTTGCCGCAATGTCAACTTCCGACACAGGTCGGTTTGCCACCGATTCAAGTGCAAAGCCACCAGGTTCGAGGGAATCGTCGTCAAAAACACTGAGGACCATTGTCTCCGGATGGGAGGTTATTTTCAGCCGGTTATTAACGAGGCCCAGAAGCGTGATTTACAGCAGGGGTGGTCGATTGCCGGGAAAAGATACAACAGGGTGAATGTCGTTTCCCTGGCACCGGCTACTTGGTGTAACAGAACGTCTTACGCAGAGATAGCGGGGAGAAGGGGGAGGGAAGCTAGTATTACTGGATGCCTATCAAGCACCTCCGGAGGGAGTGGTCCCCTCCAACAGGAATCGGGACCCACCACGGGACTGCTCTGTTTTGATGGTGCTCAATTTCTCTCGCTCGATAGGAACTTATGTCGGTACTGGGTGGTGCTATATACTATCAGAGATTCATTAACATTGCTTTGTATTCATAGGTGGATACAAAATACATGGGAATATTCAGAGAGGCCTATACTATCTATTATCACCAAAACAAAGTTTCTGGTGCGTTTCCGGCCGGAGAAGGCGGCCGCTGATATCTGCCTCAAAAAGATGTTTCATACTGATGACATTCCAGTGGAATGTGGGTCTTGGAGTCCTGTTGGAAATTTACAAATACGGCGAGAGAGGGGAGGGGTCTGGATTCAGGTTCTCGATCTACTGCTCCATGCATGGTCCCCGGAGGTGCTCAAAGGGATCGGAGATCGCTATGGTAGATTCATTCTGCTCGATCGACGCACCGACGACCTCTGGGAGACTGAGTCCGCCTGAATTCTTGTCCTCGTCGACCCGCTGGAGAGTATTCCTAGAAGCTGTGATGTCTGCGTCAGCGGATAAATATTCAGGGTCTTCATAGAAGTGGTGTTGTTGGAGCGAGTGCTCGTTCTGCATCAATTGAGTGAAGAATCCGAGGGGTCCCAGCTCGCTGGTGTAGACGTACTCCGTTGTCCCTCTAAAAAAGTCGAGCCGGTCACCGAGCCAGTCAGGGGCGGGATAATAAACGTCGGATCGAGTTGCTCGGAGGGGTGCCCGGCCGCGAACCCGTTGTTCTGTCTAAGGCCACAGCGGTGGGCGACCACACCGATAGGGGCCTCGGTTCCTCGGGAGCCTACGGGGTATCTTTCTCTTGAGGATTCTGAGGAAGGGGATATGGTTGAGCTAGAAGACGAAGAAATTATTGATGAGTTTTGTCGTCTACAGCTTGTAGATGGGGAGAACGGTGAATTCGGTGGGTGGAGGCTACCGGCTGCAACGATGAATAGCCAAAGTCAAATGAGATGCTTCTCTATTAATCTCACATCCTCCAGTCTCTCAACAGTTGTCAATTCGTCGTACATCGATATCGCTTTGTCGGTGACACACTGCGGTGTGGCGGAGAACAAACTTGGTACTGTCGAGAGAAGAAAGATGAGGTCTTTGTGTCCATGGATCAAAATATAAATGGAATCTGCGTCGATGACGATACGTCTCATCGATCGGAGGTGGACGATACGGTACATTAAATGTACCGTATCGCCCATTTATATGGCTAATACCGGACGATACATTCAATGTATCGTCCGGTATATTCTTGTTATTAATGCGTGTCGTCACGTCTGGAATTTTCGCTTGACGACGTCGTCTTAGAAAAACCGGCATTTTGATCCTTGGCTGTGTCGGTGGGAACCGATGGAAACTAAGAGGTTGTCTTACCTAAAGAAGAAGGCGGTCCCTGGGAGGAAAAAGCAGTTTCTAGTCTTTTATAGGAAGAGAGAAAAAAACAGAGCGGGGAGGAGTTCGAGGCGAATGGAGAATGTGACACGTGGCCCGTTGGCGGTTTTAGAAATCCAATTGTCCGCTTCCGGAAACCACTGTACAACTGCTCTGTAGAGGTTTGACTATTGTGCCTCTTCTTTGACACGTGGCCAATCGGGCACCGTCACTCTTAGTTCTTTTCGAGATTCTCTAGCGGTGACACGTGGCCCGTTGGCGGTTTTAGAAATCCAATTGTCGGCTTCCGGAAACCACTGTACAACTGCTCTGTAGAGGTTTGACTATTGTGCCTCTTCTTTGACACGTGGCCAATCGGGCACCGTCACTCTTAGTTCTTTTTGAGATTCTCTAGCGGTGACACGAGGGAGTTCTGCCATGGTGACAAGTGGCAATTCAGCTCCCATCGACCTGCTTTTTTCTTGATTGTCTCTTTGCTTCCTTGAGCCTACGGTCTTAGATAATTACACTGATGCCTCTCTACGGAGACACGTGTCCCTCAAATTTTTGTTGGGAGACAGCTGCTAGAGGCCTCTAAGTGGACCATAGATGGGTCGGTAACCAGGGGGTTATGTGTAAGATTGGGAGAAGGACCCGAAACGACCCATGTTTTGGTATTATTGGGCCCGTCACATTTGAGGCCATGGATCCAAGACCAGTTTGGTATCCAACGACCGGATGATTCGAATTCGGGGGGAGACCCGACAGACCTGTTCATCTCTAACCTTCAGCCAGTGGAGGAGCCTGTTATTACAAGGGTTTCTGCTAATGTTGGCGGTTCCAGGGCTTGGGAGAGTGGCAAAAGCTCTAGCGATCTTAATGACGTCGACCGTCTGATCATAGTGGGTGACGCTTTAGGGATGTCGTTCAAAGGTCCCGAGGAGTCTCTCAGGGATGTTTTCCGGTCTGTTCTTACTAGTAGGAATAACAACAAGAAGAGCCGTCGTGAAATCCCCAGGGAGCTTGCGCGATTACAGTGGGGGATGTCGGATGGAAAGGTGGTGGGGGTGTATAACTTTCCTCACTCTTCGACGGGCGGGTCTAGCTTTGGTTTGCGATGAAGATTATGTCATGGAATGCGCGAGGTATCAGCGATCGATTCAAGCGGGACAGGGTCAAACAAGTCATATCGCTCTTCAACCCGGCGATCGTTACTCTTCAGGAAACTAAATGGGGAAGTTGTGATGTTGTTAAAGTCGCATCTGTGCTTCGAGGGAATCGATGGGATTGGATTAGAGTTGATTCAGTGGGGGCCTCGGGTGGAATTCTTGTAGCTTGGGATTCTGCACTACTTGAGAAAATGAACGAAAAGTTGGGCCATTTCTCGGTCTCGGTTGTGCTTCGGAGTAGGAATACTGGTAAAGTGTGGTCTTTTTCCGGTATTTATGGGTCGTCGAATGATAGTCAGCGTGACGATTTCTGGTTTGAATTTGCAGCCATTTCGGCTAGATGGGAGTACCCTCACTGCTTTGGGTTCAATGCCATGAGATGGGCGTATGAGAAAACCGGTGGGCCGCTCGATAGGGGGATGATGAGAGATTTTAATGCTTTCATTTCTGATTTGGAGTTGATGGACTTGCCTCTCACGGGAGTGAATTTCACCTGGTCAAATCTTCGGGAAGATCCCTCTTTAAGCCGACTGGACCATTTCCTTTGCACCACGAAATGGATGGATCTATTTCCGGCTGCCAGGGTTGAAGGCCTTGCTAGGGTGGTGTCAGACCACCGCCCTATTATGTTGACGTGTGAGACTAGGGGGAAAGGTCCGGCTCCGTTTCAATTTGAGAATATGTTGTTGTTAGACGAACAATTCAAACAAGTGGTCCCTTTGTGGTGGTGCGGCGTGTCTTACCTCGAACTTCAACTTCTAAAGGCCCGCATCAAAGTTTGGAATAGGAAAGTTTACGGCATGATGCGGGTTGCGAAAGAGGCTTTACTCCTCCGACTGAAAGAGATTGATAATCTCGAGGAGATGAGGGCCCTGTCAGAGGAGGAAAAAAGGGAACGGACATATAAGAAGCAGAAGCTTGACGATAAGTGTAGAGCTAAAGAGGTACACTGAAGACAAAATTTCAAAGTTCGGTGGCTCAAGGAGGGGGATCAAAATACTAGGTATTTTCATGTGGTGGCGAATGCTCGGAACAAAGCCAACTATATGAGCAGTATCGTGGTTGATGGGGCCCAATACTCTGAGATGGAGCATATCAAACTCAAAGTGGTGAAGTATTACTCCACTTTATATAGGGACGACGGAGTGATCTGGCCGGAGTTGGATGGGCTACCTTTCAATTACATTTTTGAGGCAGAGTGCGCTGAGATGGAGAAACCGTTCAATGGAGAAGAAGTATGGAGGGCAATCAGGTTTGGAGGGAAAAATAAACCCCCGGGTCTGGATGGCTTCACAATGGAATTCTATCATGCTTTCTGGCCAATTCTGAAATCTGAAATGATGGATATTTTCGGTGAGTTCTATGCCAATGACTATATTGGTCGGTGTCTTAATTTCACATTCATCACACTAATTCCGAAAAAAACTGGAGCTGAGGACATTTCGGACTTCAGACCGATTAGTTTCCTTAATTGTCTGTATAAAATAATTTCTAAAGTTCTAGCCAATAGACTCAAACCGGTAATGGGTAAGATCATTTCGGATAACCAAGGGGCATTTGTTCAAGGAAGGCAATTGATCGATCTGGTCGCGGTTGCTCATGAGGTGATACATTCTGCTCATCTATCGCGTCGACCTACCACCTTATAGAAGGTGGATATGGAGAAAGCTTATGATCGAGTTAGCTGAGACTACCTTGACTATATGCTTGGCAGATTCGGGTTTGGGATGACCGCCTATTTCTCTTCGGTTTGGTTTTCGATTCTTGTAAATGGCACACCTACTGGGTACTTTAATAGCTCTAGAGGCCTCCGTCAGGGAGACCCGCTTTCCCCATTCCTATTCAACATGGTGGGCAAAGCCCTAGCTGGCCTTATTGCGCGTGCAAAGCAGATTCAACATATCTCGGGAGTTTTGGTGGTACCTCAAGGTCGGGCTATCTTGCTCCTGCAATATGCTGATGACATAATTCTATTTGGTCATGCTGATGTTGAAGAGTCTAGAAATCTGACTGACATCCTTGCTGTTTATGAGGTTATTTCAAGGCAACATGTCATCCTTCACAGATCAACCATTGCAGGAATTGGTACGAGGGACCAACAGATGAAGGAATTATCGGCTACCGTCAATTGTGATATTGAGATGCTTCCCATAAAATATCTGGTGATGCCTCTGGGAATCAAAAAATTATCAGCACGGGCGTGGGATTCGGTGGTTCAACGGTTTGACCAACGACTGTCTTCATGGAAAGGTAAACTGTTATACAGTGGGGGTCGACTCTTGTTGGTTAAATCTGTGCTGTCCAGCATACCTATTTTCTTCATGTCTATGTTCCATTGCCCGGCCGGGTTATCCACCACCTAGAGCAAATTCAACGTAACTTTCTTTGGGAAGGTTCGAGCCTAGGTAATCGCTATCACCTAGTGAACTGGGAGACCTGCCAGCTCCCTTTGTCTTGCGGAGGCCTGGGTATTCAGAGCTTGAAAGGACCCAACGTCGCTCTTCTTGGGAAATGGTTTTGGCGCGCTGATCTGGAGAGTGAAAGAGGAAGTCTCTGGAGAGTTGTGTTGGCTGAGAAGTACAAGTTTTTAAGTGGGGATTGGGGAATCAATACCACCATACATAGAGGCACTTCGGCTTGGTGGACGACTATCTGTGGAACGTGGCCTTCGTATGCTAAATGGATAAGGTTCAAGTGGGGTTGCGGCTCTCAGATCCGATTTTGGGATGATATTTGGGTTGAAGGGGTCTGTCTTAAAACGTTATTTCAGGACATCTATGCCATTTCCACCAATCAGGGGGGGAGGATCAGCGACTTTGTCACGGAAACAAGTGGGGGTAGGATATGGGAGGTCTCCACCTGCCGATCTCTAAGGAACGAGGAGATAGTCTCCTTTGCCAGCCTGCTGTCAATGATTTATTCTACCCTCCCAAATGTGCAGCGTCAAGACCAGCGGATATGGGCTGCCAGTAAAGATGGCAATTTCAGCGTGCAGACTTATTATCGGATGCACACATGTCGTCCTCTTATCAAATTTTAAGTAGCTATGTTGTAGAAAACGGGGATCCCTTACTACTAGAATGTAGCGTTCTTCGCGGTCTATTGGAATTTATGGCTTGAAAGGAATGAAAAAACCTTCGCTAATAAAACGCGTCCGGTGGGGACGGTCATCAAGTCTGTCAGGGACTGTATATCTATGTTCGTTTCCAGCCATTGGGCCGCTGATGGGGAGCAGTCTGCGCCTTGGGATCCGGGTTAGATTTTAGTAGTTTTATCCCTGTCCTAGGGGTTGTGCCGGTGTTTTGATTGTTTTGGTTTTTGGTATTTGTGTTTGTTTTTTTGTGTCGGTGTAAGTTTATTCAGCGTCTTGCTGGTTTTTAATACTACTATTATTACCGATCAAAAAAAAAAAAATTGTGGCATGTAATTGCTTTATGATTTTATGAAATTATATGGAGATTTCAGTGTGTTAATATTTTTTATCCATGTCAAGCTTCACGGTTTCCACATTTTGGGCTGCATCCTTCTCTAATCTGGTAATAACCTGGATTGGGCTGTGTTTTTGACCGAAAATGGCTCCCTTATACTACTTGAGACTGGAATCTCAGTTATGTGGATGTTCTTTCCCACATTTCCTCTTTGTGGATGTTCTTTCCCACAACACTTTATTGAAACCATTTGTATTTCTTTTTATCTCGTTTCTCATGGAGCCTAAAACTCCAATAGTCAGTGGATAGGTTGATTCCCACCTTTCTCACGGTATTACATGTATAAAATTCAATGGTTCTAATTTCATCTCTTGGGCTCAGTCCATATACATAGGAAGTCGTGGGTAGTTACACCATGTTCTTGGGACAACTAAACCCGCCAACTATCTGTTCCCACTCACGCACAATGGAAAATTGACAATTACACTGCTCTTCGATGGCTATTGAACTCAATGGAGGCACCCATATACAATATGTTTCATGAAACAATGGCACAGTTACAGGATACTCTCAAAAAAATGTAGGCTCAGATAAAAAAAGACATTCGTATCTATCAACTTTATTGAGAGGTGTCCCGTGCAGAGCAAGGTGACAAGTCCGTGGTTGAGTACTTTGGCTACCTATAAAGGAAGGTGGGATGAACTTAGTACGAGCCCTCGTCAATTACCCAGATGAGGGGCCTAAGGTGGCTGCCCGAAGACTCGAACGACAACAGATATTATTGCTCTCTCATGGGATTACATCCAGATTTGGAGAAGTTGACAACACAAATACTAGCCATCGATCTTGTTCCAACTCTACGAACTGTTTTTGCCACCATTTATGAAATCAACATTGTCGGGTCATTCTTTCCTCATTCATTTGTTTCTTCGACTCCTCTTGAGCATGCCGCTCTTGCTGTCGACTCCCAGGGCGGCGGAGTGGAGGAGGCTGGGATAGTACTTTAGTTTGTACCTTTTGTAACAAGACTGGTCATGAACGGACCATATTCTTTATGCTTCATGCGTACCCTCCCACGCTCGAGCACTGATTCCTCCTGCAGTGCTAATATTGCCATGACAGTCAAGACTCCTGCAGTTCTAATATTGCCAGCTCTTCTGGGACTATTGCTAGTGTTGATAGTGTGCTTGACTTGAGTACGCTTCTTTCTGAGCTGACTGCTGCTATTTGGGACTCTCCGGGCATCTCATACTTCTCAGGCTCCTCCAGGTAATACTGCTTCTTTTGTCTACCATGCTGCTATATCCTCCATCATCCTCTTCTTGGGTCATTGACTCTGGTGGCTCAGATCACATGACAGGTGAGTTAAATCTTCTTTCTCATATGACTCTTCATAACTTTCATAGGCAGGTACTTTGGTTGACTTGTCCTACACAAATATCATTAGTGAAGGGAGTGCTCTTCTCACAGCCATGGGTCAAAATCCTAGACGAAACCGATACATATTGATTTCGAAGTACACCGGGTCAATACATTGAATGTATCCACCCATATATTTTGGTTGGTATTGACCGATACATACCAATGTATAATCCAAAACCGATAAGCATCGTATGATACGTATCGGTTTTAGAGTTGGCCGATATGCCAGAAAACTGAGATTTTGACCCATGCTTACAGCTAACCTTTTTCTTTCAAAAGTTCTCCATGTACCACACATACATACCAATTTGTTGTTTGTTAGTTTCTTCACTAAATCCCTAAATTGTTTTATAACATTCTTTCGCATGCGACAAGAAAGAGAGAAGGTCTCTACTACTTAGGCGTGGTTGGACCTGCTGCCCTATCATCTAGTTTTCATATTTTACTTGCATCTAGTCGTAGTGTTTTGAGCTTGGACACTTTGAGTTAAAGGCATGCTAAGCTTCGCCATGCCAGTTTTCACAACATATGTTTGTTATTTCCATGTTTTAATCTAAAAGTAATCGGTTAAAGTTTCATTGCCAAACATGTGAGTTATCAGACTCGTGCTAGTTATCCATCGTCTATGCATCATTCTAGTTCATTGTTTAAGCTCTAGTGATATATGGGCACCAGCTCCTGCATCTAGTTCTAGTGTTTTGAGTTGGGGCTCTTTGAGTTTATGGCATACTAGGCTTGGCCATGCCAGTTTTCACAAATTATGTGTGTTATTTCCATGTTTTAAACCTAAAAGTAATCAATTAAAATCCCAATGCCAAACATGTGAGTCATCGAACATACTCGTGATAGTCATTGATCGTTCTAGTTCTTTGTTTGAGCTTATACATAGTGAGGTATGGGGACCAGGTCCTCTTAACTTCTTTTGATGTATTTAGATATTATGTTACTATTATTAATGATTATTCAAGATGTACTTGGGTATGTACTTACTTAAATCTAAAGATGAGGTCCTCTCCACCTCTATCAGTTTTTGTACCAATTTGGACAGACTATTCAAAATACTTTGATCTGGTAATGGTGGGGAATACAAATCTCTAGATTTCCCTTCTTACCTCCAAAAGATGGGAATATTGAATCAAGTTTCCTGTCCTTATACTCCGCAACTGGATGGTGATGCAGAGCGTAAGTGATGCAGGATAAATGCTAATTTTGCGAATTTGAGATTAATTTCAGATTAAATTGAATAGCGGAAATATTCAAAACTTTCCAACCACATAAAATAGTTTAACAAATTTAATTAAAACAATTAGGCTGAATCAATACTAGCGCTCACATGCATTGAAATTTCCCGATCTAGAAAAACGGCTCCGATGAGAGAACTCGAGTTTCGTTCTAGTTTAGGGCACTAAGCGACAACTACGGTATCGCCTCTTAACTCCTCTAGGATTTGAAGAATTAAAGGTCTGAAGGGTTAATTCAATCAAAAGGAAAAATCGAAATATATCAATTAGTAAGGTGTGACCAAAGTTCCAGCAACTACTAGGGATTTTGGGTTTTTGATTTTATCAAAGGAAATAAGGAAAATAATTACCTGACAATAATTAAAAAGGTAAAATAGAAAGAGAGGGTTCCAAGGCTTCACACCAAGTATACAGGTCAGCTTCGCACCAAGCGCACGATAAATGAAGACTCACTTCTCAAGTTTTGAAAGATTCGCTCTTTCGAGTGAAAACTCTTCACAAGTTCTCTAAGGTTTGCACAAAACAACTCTCAATTTCATTAATCATCAACTCCCCAAAATAAAGTCTTTACATGCCTTTATAGACGCTAAGAAAACTCTAACTAAACATAAAGTTCGAAATAAGAAAATCCTAAAACAATTCAAACTCTAAATGACAAATTTTGGCCTAAAATTCATATAGTCGCCAATTTACGGACATCCGCCCTATGACCACGGATATTCGTCCTTGACGATGTACACAAAAACAGAACGGCGTCTAAATCATGGATATCTGTCTGAATGTCACGGACGTCTGTCATATGCCACGGGTGTTCGTCATATGTTGACGAACTTTGCCTCATTTTCTTCTTTCTCCCTTGTTTTCTCTTGTTGCTTTCTTTGCACTTTCCATCCGCCTTGTACAGTGAGATGTCCCTATCAGTAAGAACATACATCTCATGGAGATCACTCAATCATTTCTAGGTGAGATGCATGTTCCTCAATCTTATTGGTCCATGGATTTGTTGACCGCTACTCATTTGACTAGTCCTACTCCAAGTCACAGCTTGAATGGTCAAATTCCTTTGCACATTCTTAAACAAGGTCTACTCTATTTGAAACTGAACCCAAGGTTTTTTGTTGTATTTATTTTGTGCAAGATTTGAGCCCTTAGAAACACAAACCTGATGACAAAGTTATTCAATGTATATTTCTTAGATATTCAATTATGTCTAAAGCATAAAAATGTTATGATCCCAAATCTAAACGGTTAGTCACATCCATGGACATCACATTTTTTAGGGTACTGCACATTTCCCACATCATCTAACAATCCAACTCTTCATACTTTGCTTCCGCTTCTTGTTTATGTTGCTTATGCAGGTTCTTCAACACCTCCTGCGTCTTCAGCACCCCAGTTGGCCTCAAGCAATCATCCTCCTTATAAGCACTTCTTCGTCATCATGGCCAATCAGGACTTGGGAAATCTCTCTCATTCTTTCGTGCCATTAGGATCCTCCGACAAAATTTCTTCAAATATATTTGTAGCATCTTCTCCGTTGACTCATACTATTCCTCTACAATCTGTTCAAAGTGACCTTTCTCTTCCTATTGCACTTCGCAAAGCCCAAAAAAGTTTGGTCACTCCTCGTCCTATTCACAGTGTGTTTCTCATACGAGGTCCTCATATTTATGTCAATCTGCTTTAGTTATAGCTTCCACTATTAACATTCCTTGATCTGTTTCTAAGGCTTGTCAAAATTCATCTTGAGCTATCGTCATGGTAGAAGAAATGGAGGCACTTGAGAAGAATAGAACTTGGAAACCAATTGATCTTCCACCCAACAAGCGTATTGTTGGATGTTGGGCGGTTTTTGTTGCTAAACATAGAGGATGGGACTGTCGAGCGATATAAGGTTCGCCTCGTAGGAAAAGGATTCACTCAAATGTCTGGTCTTGATTTTATAGCTACTTTTAGCCCGATTGATAAGCTTACATCTATTAGAGTACTTATATCTCTTGCCATCGGATTTTGTTAGCCCTTATATCAACTGGATGTAAAAAACGTTCTCCATGGGCATCTCGATGAAGAAGTTTATATAGATCCTCTTCCTGGTTTTTGGCCTTAGAGAGAGTATAGTAGAAAGGTGTGCTGCCTCCAATTCGTCTATGATCTGTCTAGATATCACTTTGAACATGTGTTTTGTGAATAACAACTCGGGAGGTCTACGAACTATACTTTCGGTAGATGTTGATAATATTATAGTTACTAGGGATGACAACAATTTCTCAGGTGAAAGTCGAACTGGGAAGAGTGTTTGAGTTTAAAGGTTCAGGAAATCTTAGATTCTTTCTTGGCATAGAGGTTTCTCGTTCTCCTCATCGGATATGTCTCTCACAGATATGCTTTGATCTTTTGCGGGACACAAGCATATTGGGAAGCAAACTAGCTCAATCTCCTATGGATCCCAAACATTATCTTCACGTAAATGTAGGTGCACTGCTTTTTTATCCTTCTGTGTACAAGAGATTTGTAGGACATCCCATTTACCTCACTAATACTCAATCAGATCATACTTCTCCTGTTTCAATGGTTGCTCGATTTATGCATTCTCCAAGGGTTGCACATCGTGTTGGAATTCATTGTATATTGAGATCCCAAGTCCTCTCCTAGTAGCAGACTTCCATTTTGATGCTATGATCTCTATAGTTAGTTGCTTATGGTGATGTTGATTATGTTAGAGCTTTGACAGATCATCGTTGTACATACGGTTACTGTACCTTCTTAGGGGGCAACCTTGTAGTATGGTAGAGTAGGAAACTGTAACACTTGCCCCTCAAATTTTGTGTCAATCAACCAGTTGACTGAGACCTGGCAGTGTCAGGTCATTGCCCGAGGCCAGGTCCATCAAAATATGTGAAGCACCCACCTTAGATTGATGGGATATTGCCTATTTCTGGTGCACCCATAGGGCACCTTGTTTATTTGAATGAGTGTGTTAGAAATTAAGTAAAACACACACCACATCTCACACCTTATGAGAAGCTCGGACCGATTCTTGATGAACCTTGACCCAAGATTTGACCCGAATTGGGTCTAAGCCTTAGTATTGATGAGGAGATTATCGCCAACATATCAGATTTCGATAATGATCATGGTATTGGTCAATAGTTTGGGTCAAACCTAGACCCATAAATCCAAGAGAGCCTAATGCACAAACATCTTTAGTTATTTATGTGTGCCTTGCATAGAGCAATGACATTTCTTGTAAATTTAAATTAAGCCCAATGGTTATTCTAGTTAATATTCCTAATTTCTTTAATTAGAAATTATAATTTTGACAAGTTCTACACGATCCTAGCTACACACTTGCTTAACCAACTTTGACCCATCTTAGACCCTTGAAAAACTTTGGGGAAATCTAAGGTGTTAGATTGAGGTGAAAGCATGCAACCACAAGATTAAGGAGAATATTGACTTTTAATGGGATTAAGGGCCTTAAGATCAAACAAAGTCCAATAGAGGACTAAATGAAGGGATGAGAGAGAGAGAGAGAGAGAATAACTTAGCCTCGAAGGCTTGTGACACATGGGGCTCTTGTCCCCCAAAAGCAACTCAAGCATATATTCTCTCTTCCTCCAAAATTTCACACGCCCAAGGTCTTTCCCTTTCCATTTTCATTCTTCTTCCTCCTTACTCCAGCCACCATTAGAGAGTTTTAAAATTCTAAAAATCAAAATCTAATCATTAGAATTTCAATCTAAGCCCATAGATCAAATACCCTTAGCCTTTAGTACCACATAGTGTAAGCTTGTGCAAATCCCAGCCCTTTTCACCATGAAAAATTGCAAAGATCAGCAGGGATGCTCAAGCTAAGCTAAGGTAAAGTACTGGTTCAGAATTGTCTGTACAAATTCTGGTATAGATTTGATCTTGATCAAGTTTAAATGGTGCTAGATTTCATGTTGTAAAAATTTGTATATTATTATGCTTTAATAATTCTTGTAATAGCATGATTAATGGGGATTAGAAACTTGATTTTGTATGGATTAGATGTTGATTAAAGTCTGTAAATCATAGAATTTTGATGATCTTTTCATGATTGAATTGAATGGTGTGTGATCTAGAAGCAATTGTGATGGATTGATTACTGTTATTTATATATATGTGTGTGTGTGTGTGTAAAATATGTGTTTAACTGATTTTGTGGTCATGATTTGACCGATGTCTAAGCTTAGGAAAATTCATGGACATGTATACAAGAGTGTAGATCAAATCTGAAAATTTTGAGCCTTTGATTTATCATGGATTGATCGGCACAAATTTCAAGGTGGAATTGTTAGAACCTGTTTGTCACGCTCTACGACAAAATCTGTGTTGATCTCCCTTAGTTAATGTGTGTGCCAAAATGGATGGGTTCTCCTTGATTGATCAAGGCTATTTGTCACAATCCCTCATTTGTAAACCTCAATTGGTTTAAATCAAAAGACTAAATGATTTATTTTAAAAATGACCTGAAGATGTGTTCACAGCGAGCTGTGAGTATCACCACAGCGCGCTGTTGCTGTTGCGATTTCTCTGTTGTCACAGCAGGCTGTGGCTATGTTATAGCGAACTGTGACCACAGCTCGCTATCACATAATTCACAGCGAGTTGTGGACCTTCGCGACAGATCTTTAGCCTTTTTGAAAAGTGTCTTTTTGGACTTATCCGAATTTCGGTTTTTGAGGGTTTTAGGGTTTTGATAAAAGCATGTTGAATGGAAGAGGGAAAGCTAAGAGAGCTTCTTCCTTCCCTTGTGAGAAAAAAACCTAACTTCATCTTCTTCACCTTTGAAACCATTAGTGTGTTTAGAAAAAATTTTAACTGAAAGGTTTTTCTATCCTTCTACATCTTCATCTTACTTGTTGTGTTCAAGTGTATTGAGTGTGTTTTATCCTTAGAGATTAGGGTGTTGTGATTGATAGCCTTGTGGATCTCAAGGTGGATCGTTGTGAGTTCATCAACGGCAAAGGAAGCATCCAAATCGGAAAACTATGGAGGCGACCTATGACGGAAAGTTGGATTGCTAGGAGCGTTGATAGGGCATGTGCATGTGTTAGTATATTATTCTAAACTCCTTGTAATTTTTGTTTCATAGTGGATTTGGTTTGTGGACCTCAGTCCCGTGGTTTTTCCCAGAGATTGGGTTTCCACGTATCTTGTGTTGTGGTGACTGTTGGTGTTATATTGTGTAATCTCTAGATTAATAAGAATTAATCGAATACCCAAGCTAATTCCGTAGGTCGACGGAATTCCAGGAATTGTGTAGATCTGTCTGGATAATATACCAAAAAATGGCTGAAATTGAACCTGTGAATCTCCTGATGTAAATTGTCCTAAAAATTTTGTAAATCATTCTATGATGAAGTTTTATCAGTGTATCACTACTATATAAAATTTCAAATCCTGATTCGATGTCGTTTGACCAGTAGAAATTCCAGAGCTCGAGAACGCAGAAATCCGTTCTATGTGGCACACCTAGTGACCACTATCGGACAGTCAATCGGATGACCCTATTTCCATCACGATCCCAATCAAATTACTATTTCTGATATCTAGAAACATCGTAGAGGACTTTGAGAGCTTTCCAACGAGCTCTCACCCTCCCAATTCGGACATCGGCAACAAAAGTTATGGCCAATTTCCCGAGGCCTTAAAATCTAGTCTGATGACCAATCGGATTAAAAACACGTACTGTAAATCAATGACCCTGATCAAGGCTGATCGAAATTTTGAAAGCCATCACTTGTGAAAGATGATGTTATCAGTCATCTTTCACTGGGTTTTGGAATCGCTCCAAAATTCAATTGGGATTGAAAATGGCAGCCCGATTACTGCCAAGGGTCTGATAACCTTACTTGAATTTTATAAAATGAACCGAGTAAGTAAAAATCTTGACTTTTCCTCAAGTTTCGTGGCACAGAGATCACTGTTTGGTTTCAATAACCACTGATGACCCTTAATTAAAATCTCATATGATTGACCACAAGTTTGACCAATCATGAAAAGAACATCAAAATTCTATGGTTTACAGACTTTAATCAACATCTAATTCATACAAAATCAAGCTTCTAATCACCACTAATCATACTATTACAAGAATTATTAAAGCATAATAATATACAAATTTCTATAACATGAAATCTAGCACCATTAAAACTTGATCCAGATCAAATCTATACCAGAATTTGCAAAGACAAATTTGAACTAATACTTTACCTTAGCTTAGCTTGAGCATCTATGCTAGTCTTTGCAATTCTTCATGGTGAAAGGGGTTGGGATTTGCACAAGCTTACACTATGTGGCACTAGAGGCTAAGGAAGTTTGATCTATGGGCTTAGATTGAAATTTCAATGGCTAGATTTTAATTTTCATAATTTTAAAGCTCTCTAATGGTGGTTGGACTAAGGAGGAAGAAGAATAAAAATGGAAAGGGAAAGATCTTGGGCGTGTGAAATTTTGGAGGAAAAGAGAATATATGCTTGAGTTGCTTTTGGGGGACAAGAGCCCCATGTACCACAAGCCTTCAAGGCTAAGTTAACTCTCTCTCTCTCTCTCTCTCTCTCTCTCTCTCTCTCTCTCTCTCTCATCCCTTCATTTAGTCCTCTAGTGGACTTTGCTTGATCTTAACGCCCTCAATCCCATTAACAGTCAATATTCTCATTAAACTTGTAGTTGCACGCTTTCACTTCAATCTAGTACCTTAGATTTCCCCAAAGTTTTTCAAGGGTCTAAGATGGGGTCAAAATTGGTCAAACAAGTGTGTGGCTAGGATTGTGTAGAAAACTTTTCAAAATTATAATTTCTAATTAAAGAAATTAAGAATATTAACTAGAATAGCCCTTGGGCTTAATTTAAATTTACAAGAAATGTCATTGCTTCATGCAAGGCACACACATGCATAGCTAAAGATGTTTGCGTATTAGGCTCTCTTGACTTTATGGGGTCCATATTTGACCCAAACCATTGACCAATATCATGATCATTATCGAAATCTGATCCGTTGGCGATGATCTTCTCATCAATACCAAGGTTTAGACCCAATTCGGGTCAACTCTTGGGTCAAGGTTCATCAAGAATCAATTTGAGCTTCTCATAAGGTGTGAAATATGGTGTGTGTTTTACTTAATTTCCAACACACCCATTCAAATAAATAGGGTGCCCTATGGGTGCCACCAAAAATAGACAATATCCCATCAATCTAAGGTGGGTGCTTCACATTTTCGGATGGACCTGGCCTCAGGCAATGACCTGACACAGTCAGGTCTCAGTCAACTGATTGACTAACACGAAATTTGAGGAGCAGGTGTTACACAAACAAGATGTGGCTTCTTGGTCTAGTGCTGAATTCAATATCGAGCTATGGGCCCATGGCACTAGCAAGCTTCTTTAGCTTAGATTCCTTCTCACTGAATTGGGATCTCCCCTTACCATACCTATGCCTCTTCACTGAGATAATCAGGTCTCCATTGATATTGTATATGACTAAGTCTTTCATGAAAGAACTAAGTATGTTGAGGTTAATGTGCATCTCCTTTGTGAAAAGCTTCAAGCAGGGCTCATTGACACACCAAAGGTTTCATTATGTAAGCAATTGGTTGATGCCTTCACTTAGGTTGTTGGTTCTACACTTCTTCAAGACATTCTTGTCAAACTAGGCATGATAGATATCTAAGCACCAGCTTGAGGGGGGAGTGTTGGGTTATATTAAGTGTTAAATGTATATTAGTACATATGGTGTGTTAGATGTAATATTGGGTAAGCTGTAAGGGGTCTTCATCTTTTTTTGTAATATAAACGCTAGTAGGGCTCTCTAACCCTAACTAAGCTCCTTAGTGCTATCTCTTGTTCTCTATAACCCTATCCTTAGATCCAAATACCATCATCCTCCATCTAACCTTAAAATTCAAGATACCAAAGTTATCTATTACTGCCCAAGAACTGATGTCTCATGCCACGTATCCCTTGGATTTCCTAATTCGAGTATATCATCGAATAAACAAAGCATTCCTTCTTAAACTAAATTACTAAACTTAATTTGACAAAATAAAAAAAATCCAATGCCAACAACCCATCTATAAGCTCTTCTCTCATTTATTTATTTAGTTTTTATAAAATTATTGAGAGAAATTTACTTCTCTTCCAAAATTTAAGTGAGATAAATTTCTCTCCAAAAAGTTTGGCGAGAAAGAAAGAACTTTTTTGTTCTTTTGAATAACTGAAGTGATGGGCACATCAACCAATACGAAGCATATGGAAAATGCAAGAAAAGACCCAAAGCATCGAAGCCTCTCATAGCACTTCAGGAAGAAAAGGAGAAAATGAGCTAAAAGAGGAGCAAGGGAGTCCGACAGAGGAGCTCTCTGTAAGATCTCACGCGCGCAAGTCCCATTTTCATGCACGCGAGATCGACTCGAGAGGGTGTTTCATGACGCGCGCAAGTCCCATTTTCATGCACGCGAGATCGACTCGAGAGGGTGTTTCGTATCTACGCTTTCACGCACACGACCTCAGGTTTCGCACCGAAGGCACACCTCACGCGCACGAGGTCGTCTGAGAGATCGAGCCGAACCCAAGTCGGCAATTAGTTTTGAGTCAAAAGTTTCCATTTTGAGTTTAATTTAATTAGACATTTTTTATTTTTGGGAGTTTAGGTTAGATTATAGAAGGTCATGTAAAGACAATTTTAAGTTAATTGATTGAATGAATATTGAATGAGTTTTGCATAGAGTGAAATATAGAGAACTTGCGATGAGTTTTTGTTGAGAGAGCAATTCTTTCAAAACTTAAAAAGTGGTTCTTCAATTCCCCGTGTGGTTTGGTGCGAAGCCAATATTTTCCGTGGTGAAATTTCTTGGATTTTCTTATCTTCTTATCTACCTTCTTAATTATTGTCAGGTAACTTTATCTTTTATTTCTTCGATTAAAACCCAAAATCATCTTTTCTTCTAGTTTATTGTTGTTGCGATTAGTTTCAATTCTGAATTTTCACCTTGGTTTAATTCCACCCGTTTCTTTCCCTTTGAATAACTTAAACCCTTCGAGCCTTAAATTCTTCAAACCCTAGAAAGGAGGTTAGAGACAACACCTACATTGTCGCTTGGTGCCTTAGACTTGATTGAAAATCGAGTTCTATGATTAGAACCCTATTTTCTAGATTGGAAACAGACCAAACGCAGATGGAGTACTAAATCGAATTAACCTAATTGCATAGTTGAATTCATTAAATACTTTATTTTGGGATGATTTTACTATTTGCGCTGCTAAATAAATCCTAAATTTGAATTCCAGTCGCATAGTTAGGGTTTTGTCCTGCATGGCTGCATCATTAAGTGGCATACGACCACTACATATGAATTAACTAATCGGGTGAGTGCTTATGGTTTGCATGATGCTTCTCACTCCTCTTGGAGACTCTTTTCAAGGCCCAAATAACCTTCTCGGGTCTTATTTTGAGGCCTAATGCCTTCTTCTTTATCTTTCTTTTCCCTTTTTCTTTGTTCCGTCTTTCCTTGGCAATGATGATTACATCATCCTCCCTCAAAAGGCACAAACACGACCTAGGCGAGTCATCTTCTCATATGTCTAACAACTCCTCATCTAGTTTTCACGATCCATGTTCTCTCCCTTGCAATTTGACCTTTCAACTGAACTAAGTATTGTCAATTAGCACCATCCTGGATCTTTTTAGCCTTGATGATTATCAATGGTCGAATAAGATTTTCTTCGATCTCTATACCATCCTCCCCCGGTTGTGAAAAACTCGACTCAAGCTAGTTGTCTTTTCATGTCTCTTACAACTCCTCGCCTAGCTCTCACAATCCATGTTCTCTCCTTTGCAGGTTGACCTTTCCATCAAACTAAGCATTGTCGCCTAGCTCCATCCTGGATCTTCCTAGACTTGATAATTATCATTGATTGAAAATGATTTTTCTTTTATCTCTATAGAGCTCTCATCCAACTCTTCGTCACACCCTTGTTCAGATTATCATCCAACCATTGATCTCTAATAATTAGTGGATTTGACACATAATCACCATGAAGAGTGTTATTAGTCTATGGATTGTCTCTTGAACTTTCTCACTGAAGAAACTTTCATCAGACGTAGATCTTCAATGGGATAAGAATTAAGTTCTTTTACACCGTTGATAGTTTACTAGATAGTCATAAGAAACACCACTATTGTCCAAATCTTCATCCTTAAAACTGTCCACAAAAATAAGGATTTCAAAGGCATACAGATTGTTAGTAATATAGTTATGCTTGTTGGCGTGTGTATATCATAGTTGGGTGTGCCATTGTAATATTTTATCACTTAATATAAATGCTAGTGAAGATCCCTTTTTACCAAGCGTACTCATTATTTCTCTTCTTCTAACCCTAAACCTAATACCACTCACCTTAACACCATCCTCTCTCACTCAACTCAAATTACCTTTGCGAGCCCCCTCGTAATTTCAAGACTATTTGCTTTGAGGGGGATTTTTGGAGCCTCGTGATAGTGAATAACAATGATTGGTGCGTCTATTTGCGGATCTCACTGAGTCACCAACTTCAGTCCCTGATCGCACTTTATGAAAAAGTTTGAGTTTGTCTAGTCTTTGGTTGATTTCTCTAATATGTTACTCCAACTTCCAATCGATCGAGTTGTTTGAATAATAGTGGAAGTTTTCCTTGACAAAATTGTGAATCACAACTCAAATCTCTTCCCTATCAATGTACTTGCTCCAATAACAATTGATGCGAACCACAATTTACCTAAGGAAGATCATTTAATAAACAACAAGCCCACCTAACATCCCAAGAGAAACTAGAAGATAGCAAAGAACAAACGGATCTTCTTATAATACATTTTACCAACATAAACTAAAACTAATAAACTAGCTTTTTCATAATATAAACAAAGAAATTTTTAAACAAAAATCTGAAAGATTACACCCAAGAAGGCAGGTAGAACCGAGAAATTCAATTCTCCATGAAAAATTTGCACTTATATAACTCTTTGAAGGACTGAATTTGATTATTTTACAGCATGAAAATACAAAGAGTACTATAAATTGAGTTGGTATTAGGTACCCGAGGTTAATTCTTGAGAGCCCGGAGCTATTTATGAGCACACAACTCAGTGAAAGCGCTTTTTTGACTGTTCACTGATTGGGCACTCAAAATGTCTGCCCATCTTCCAAGGTTATGAGTGGAGGTTGATCCAAGCACTGCCGACGGTGCTCAGTTCGGGTGCCTAATACCAACTCACTATATGTCTGCGTCTTTGACTACTATTTGGAAACCCTAGATCAATATAATGGAAATGTAACAAAAGTCAAATGAATCTATCCAATTCAACAGATGAAGATATACCGAGATTGAAAAAAAAGTGCATAAAAAATAGGGATAATTAGAGAAGCATGCCTCAAAAACAAACTTTTTAGCAAAAAAGACCCAACCTCAAACGTTTTAGAAAAACGGGGCTTTCACGGATTTTGGAACTTCAGAAAACTGTGAAGCATTGTTTTTAGGCTTTCATGGTTTTCTGAAGTTCCAAAATCCGTGAAAGCATGGTTATCTGAAGTTCCGAAATCCGTGAAAGCATGGTTTTTCTAAAAAGTTTGAGGTCAGGTCTTTTTTGCTAAAAAGTTTGTTTTTGAGGCATTGTTTTCTAAAGTGCCCTAAAAAATAATACCCATACGATTAAATTGCCCTAATTCTACAAAAGTCAACCCCTAAACATTTCTATTCCTCAAAACCTAGATTCATTCTACCCAAAAAAAATAAAAAATCGACATAAACAATTCCAGATCGGAAACTAAACCTCATATGTGAAACCCTAACCCCCATCCACCCAAAATACCACCCAAAAATAATAATAATAAATCATTAAAATGACGCTGAGGCCCCAAGAATTTGTTCCGATTTCTACCAGTAATTAAAATAGGTATGCAAATTTCATAACAAATGAACGATTTTTACCAGTAATTCAAAATATACAACACCAAAAATCGGGAAAAAAAATTACCTGGATAGGCGGAGTCGGAGAGATCGAGAGAGGGCATTGCGACCGAAGATCGTTGAGGAATACGATGGGATGAGAAGGGCAATTAGGAGAAGAGGAAGCAAAGACGAATTGAAAAGAATAAATATAGAAGATGCAGAAGAGATGGATGAAAATGGAAGCAGCCATTGAAATCAAAAAGGAGAGAATAAGAGACAGAAAAGGGTTAAAATTCCCCTCCCCCGCGTTTTTATTTCTTATTATATTATTTTTCGCTCTTATGTTATTTCCACTCTGTTTCTTATCGTTTTCCAATTACGAGGCTCTATATTTTCTCCCTCACCCACCAAACCTCCTTTTCAGGTTTTAGCTTACAGGAAGACAGATATTATATTACCAGGTGCTATTATTAAAAGGTAAAAGGTAAAAACTATTAAATGCCCTTGACTTTACTTTCAATAGCATTAATGCCCCTCTAGTTTCAACAATAGATCCTTATAAATAAAATAAAAAAATATTTTTTTTTAAAAATTCAATAATAGATAATCAGAGAGCTGCTACGAGCACACCACTTTTTTTAAGTATTTATTACTGCTACACCCAATTTGTTATTGCCGCACCACCTTAACCAATAAACTATATTTTTTTTATCGCAATCTTTCACACAATAGATATTTAGATCATGGGCCAATAATCAAACTATCACATATTGATTTCATATGACCCACAACTTAAAAAGTAAACATGAATCATTTTTATGGTATGCTTCAATTGTCAGCTTTTTTAGATGTGTGCCATGTGAAATTAACATATGATGGTCTGAAAGTGGCCCATGATCTCAAGATCGACTGTGTGGAAGATTCGGACAAAAACGATCGCATCATCTAACTCAAAGCAATCAACCATATATCCTTTGTTTAAGTGGTATAACAGTAACAAAAATGAGTGTGGTAGTAATATTGATCCTTTTTGCTCTTTTTTATTCCAGAAGCTCCAAGAAAATAATTGGCCTGAAGATAGAAAATGTCGGTGTGTACTTAAAAAACTACATTCTTTCATTGATTAATATATGTTTCAGATATCGATCTGACTAAGACTCACTTTAACATCATTTAAATACCAAACTGGTGTTTAAAGGATCTTACACTATTAATGGTTTAAGATGTGAGTAATTTATGTCACAGTAATAGATCATACATTGAAGTGACATATGCTCAAAAAACAATATTTATTGAGAGATTTTAACAATTCCTTCTGTGGTTCTAATCTCAACTGTTATTCTCAATTTTAATGGCTAAAGGTTGCTTATATATATATATATATATATATATATATATATATATATATATATATATATATATTAACTTTCATTAATTGATGTGTAGCTACTAGAATTGGTGTGCGGGAGAAAAGTGGACTCCTTACTGCAGCCGTCAATTAATGCCATTAGAAGAAAGTTTCTTGCTTGGACCATACAGGGAGAAACCATGTTTGACTGTGTATGTAATTGAAATTGGTGTTACAGACTGAAAATATGCCCAAAGATTTGAAACTTTGAAACTGCTCTTTATCTTTTATATATAAAAAATGAATAAATAAATTGCTTTTTTTCTTCATTTATGTTGTGGCCTCAACTATAGTCATAAATTGAGATATAATAGGGAGAAAAATGGGCCCCGCTTCTAACATTATTGCCCTTTGATTTTAGAGCACTTCGTGTCTGGTATCAAGTGGACCGATTGAACGGTGCTCGGCTCGCTGTTGCCGAGTGCCGAAGTAGTCAGGCAAGAAGCTTTAGATTGGTACAGCTGAGGTAACTGTTTGCTGGGAGGGGACTTTAAGACTAGCTGCCTAATTTGAGAGTTCTTGAGGCTTTCCCTTCTGGAAACTATTTCATGCCGTTCAAACTTCTTGTATAGTGAATACAACCAATGGAATTTGACATAACAAATGAATTGTCGAATTAATCCTGTGGGATTGAATTCATTTAAGTTTTAAGAGATGGTTTAACTTAAGATTTTATGTATTAATAAATAATTTTAAAATTCATCTTACTTCAGGCAATTGGATTCATTTAAAAATAGTGAATTGTGAACCTGAATTCGAATTAGCAAACTAAGTACCTATGGGTCAAGTACTAAGATAATTAAGAAAAAAACATTGACCAGAGTTACATCAACAATGCTCAATGGATTAAAAAGTTGAAAGACCATAAGTAAGGTTGTAGAAAAGGACGAGTGCCACATGACACTCACACGAAGGCTAGACAAGCATCGGATCGATGAAAGGACCAAAGCCATTTCTTTAATTTTAATATTTATAATAGAACGCTTATATGGTCACACCAACATGTTAAAACTGCACATCAATCCCCTATTTGAAATTTTATGGTGCATAGCTTCATCTTCTTTTCTGTCTTGACAGCATTTTGCACTTCAGGTGATCATGGTTTTAAATGTCGGCCGATATATATCAAGTTAGGCCCCATATGAGACGATATACACCCCCAACTCGATAGAATGTCAAATATCGGGTAAAACTGTAGGGCCGGCCCTGAGATTTTGGGGGCCTAAGGCGAGTTCCTAAAATGGCCCCCTCTTTCATGTTAATCTTAAAAAACAAAAATTGTCACAAATTTCTTTTTTACAAATAAAACAATACTCATTGCATTTAAATTACAATATCCCCATATTCCATTCCATTGGCTCTAATTTTAAAATGAAACTAACAAATTAAAGAAAGTTTATATTAAAAAAAAATGCAATACAAAAAGTGAAAAGTTAAATGATAGAACGTACCCGACAGATCAAATAACTTAACCAATTACATTTTTAATTACTTTAACTGTCATTGAATCTTTCACTGCCAATTTTTAGCACTTTAACAATTTCAAAAGTTCCAATAATAGGTTCAGTTGATAAGTCTCATCGAGTAGATCAAAATTGATAGGCCATTTGTTAAAAATGAAACTGTAACGAGTCTGAAATTGTTATTTTAAGTTAGGTTCATTTAATATGGAAATTTTGTATATATATATAATACCTTTAATTCCACCAACTGAATCTTCAAGTTCACCCACACTGAAATACATTGATTGCATTCAATCGGACGATGGAGATTGTTTATTGTCCCAATCTTTACCCGATGAATCTTGAGATCATGGACATATTATCATACAGTCGATTTTTTATTTCATGTGGTACACACTCAAATAATGACCTTAAAATCAATTTTGCGCGTGCGCGTGATGCTAAGGTCACTTTTATGAGATGTATACCACGTAAAATAAAACACTAACCGCTTGATGGTATACCCATTATCTCAAGATCCATTGTGTGAAATATTGAGAGAATAAACGATTTCCATCGTCTGATTCAACGGAATCAATGCGTTTCAACGTGGGTGAACTCAAAGATTCGGTGGGTCGATTTAAAGGTGCTTTTATATATATATATATATATATATATATATATATATATATATATATATATAAGGGTACCTCTAAACGTGCCCACATCCCAGATCCCTTGAAAACCATTGAATCCTTCGAATCATATGACGGAAATCATTTTTCACGCATATCTTTCACTCGATAGATCTTAAGATCATGGTGCACCTATCAAACGGTCAGTTCGTGATTCCATGTGTCATAGATCCCAAAAAATGGCCATAAAATCACATTTGAGCGTGATGTATGCTATATGATTCAATGACATTTTTTGGGGGATTTGTGACACATGGAATAAAAAAATGACCGTCTGATAGGTGGGCCATGATCTGAAGATCTATTTTGTAAAAGATAGGTATGAAAATTAATCTCCATCATCTCATTCAAAGGAATCAATGGTTTTCAAGTGCTTGAGGGCGTTTTCTCAAAAAAAAAAAAAAAAGTGGTTGAGGGCGTGGGGTCATCTGGAGACCACGTGAGCACGTTTAGAGGTACCCTATATATAAAGATTTTGGTCAAACAAATATGGTCTAGTTAAAATTGGGTTATAGAATCTGCTGGGTCAATATATATGACTGGCTTGGCCCAATGACCCGACCAATGATCTGCACTGACCAATGATAGGTGGGTCATGATCTGAAAAGTTATTTTGTAAAAGATACATATGAAAATTAATCTCCATCATCTCATTCTAAAGAATCAATGATTTTCAAAGGGTTGGGGACGTGGGCACATCCAAAGAACGCGTGAGTGCACTTAAAGGTACCCTATAAATAAAGAATTTGGTCAAAATTGGCTTGGCCCAGTGACCCAACCAATGATCTGCACCAACCCGATCGAGACCCGATCTATGACCCATTAAAAAAAATGCAAATATGAGACTAGGAAGAGTCGAACCCACAACCTATTGAAATAAAAAGTAAAACAACACTTGTTAATTAACCAACTAAACAATTAGATTGATTCAACATTTTTATACATTAAAAATTATATTTAGCAACTACATGGTAAACACTTTCAAAATATGGGGCCCCCAAAATTTTGGGGGCCCAAGGCGGCCACCTCTTGAGGACCCATATCAGATTATATTTGCCGATATGTATTCGATATTAATTGAACAAAATGTAAAAAATGCCCTTTTGGCATTTTTTAAAAATTGTATGCTTATTTGATAGATTTGATACCACGATACGGATTGACTTGGGACCTAGCCGATATGCCAATGTATATCGGTATTTAAATCCCTGAACCTGATACTCATTTTCCTATCCCCTCTAGCGTACCAGTTGTCCACTTCAACCTCCAATGGAGGAGAGAAAACAATGAAACATCAATGAAGGAAAGCAACAGAGATCTTGGGTGCCATGATACCAGTTGTATCCACCATAGTGCTAAACTCATAAATCGAGCAAGTGCTCGCTAGGATGATGCAATAATGGTTCATTGCACCCGTTTTTCTTGTGAAAAGCATACGCTCTTCCACCATAAAAATTTGTTCATCATCTTGAATCAGCCGATAAAAATCATTTTTCATCCCAATCTTCCATACAATGTGTTTTGAGATGATGTTGGTCCTATCAAACGGTCACATGTTGATTCCATGAGGCACACAACTCCCAAAGTGACCATCTAATAGGTACCTAGGGCTACAACAGAGTCGAGCTAGCTCGACAACTCGGCTTGGCTCGGCTCGAAAAATTAAAGTTTTTCTCTTTAAAGCTCGACTCGAGAGCCGAGCCGAGTTGGACAATTTGTAGCTCGAATGAACAAAACCAAGCTCGAACTAAGGCTGCCTCGGCTCTATGGCTCGGTTTATATATATATATATATATATATATATATATATATATATATATATATATATATATATAACTTTGAGAGGTCTATTTTGCCCTTCAAAGTAATCGTTTAAGTTTATCTAACGGTTACTTTGAAGGGTAAAATATGAACTTTTACTCCCCCCGCCCCATTTGGCCTAATTTTCATTGTATGTATTATATAGACTATAGTATCCACTGTTACTCCTACCTACGGCTGCCTCCTGCAACTCAAGTACTCAACTCCAACTTCTCTCTTGTTGCTAAAACTCTCTCACCTTATCTCTCACAGTTACAGTCTCACACATAAGGATTACGCCAACTCTCTCATCTTCTCTCTTATAGAATGAATATTTAATTGAGCAGAAAATTTTAAAAGTACTAGAGGAAATTTTTTTATAATAAAACATACTTGGCTCGAAGTTCGGCTCGAGCTCGAAAAGCCAAGATAGAGTTTGATATTTTCGAGCTCAAAGAGCCTAGAGCCGACCCCCAGCTTGGCTTGTATAAGGTAGAGCCGAGCTAGAGTTGACCCGAGCTCGAGCTCAGCCCGGCTCGGTTACAGCCGTATAGGTACCTCCATGACCATGGTCACTTTTTGGGATGTGTGTCACATGGAATCAATATATGACTGTCTGATAGGTGTGATCTCCAGATAAACCATCTCCATCATCAATGATTCAAGGCAATCACCATATAAATTATTTCAATGAAATGGGGTTTTAGAAACCCTTATGTTTTTTCTTTAAAAGGTATTAAACCCCTTTTGTTTTTTCATTTCGGTTTCGGTGCAGACCAAAATCGAAAATTTGGACTGAAATTTTGGTCATTTCGGTCCAAAATTTTGATCCTTGCCCGTGACATGACGAATAAATCATTTTTTTTCTAAAACCCTAAGGGCACTAGTGAATCTTAAGAGGATGTAGTGCAACCCGCGATCATGTATCACATGGCATGTGATCCATCATCTATATGTAGCGTTCTTAGGCGATATGTATATATATATTTTTAGTAAAATAAATATCTAAAATACTTACTAAGTTATCGAGTTTGACCGAGTTGATGTGTTTCATGTAGAAACAATATTTGAGCGTATGATAGGCAGGCCAAGAAAGTTTGGGATGAAAAATACTTTTCATCTTCTGATTCAAAACGCTAAATCATGTTATGGGTGAAATCATGAGTTGCGGAGACCGAATCGTAGACTGAAACCCTTACTCTATTGTCATTCTCAGTTGCCTTTAGAGAAGCTGCTGTCAACATGCCTCCACAATCCATATAATAATATATGATTAATATCCAATCGACAACCCGATTGTAGACCGAATAGGGTTTTTTTAAATGATTATAAATGATGCAGACCGAGTAGGTTTAATACGCGTGCTTCTGTCAGTGTAAATTCGGGTCAACATTAGATTAATCCCATTGACTATTTTGACTTTTTAATGCGCCCGCTTTCCCAATCCATACGCAGTGGTGACGATCCATTCATTGTTCTTACCGGCTGATTTCGACCCTCTAAAAGTCTGCAATTGGGGCAATTTTGTGATAAAGTCTTATCTGTGACAGTCAATGATTCCACGTATCTCAAGGTGAATCAAATGGTTAGATTCGTTCAATTGGGGAGATTTTGTGATGAGTTCTGAAAAAAAAAAAACCGGATATGGTTGGGTCAAAGTTTATATCTGTCCCAACGAGGACTCTCAATGCATGGGCCGGATTAGGCACCAGGGGAGGTTCAACCCAGCCTTAACGTATAGAGCCGGAATCTCAAACTTTTCAGCCCGACCATAACTCGGGCTGTAAATATACTCAGTCCAAGCCCGGCCCCTATCGGGCCAAGCCGGGCTTGGGCTTATATACAATTTATTTATTTTTAATAAAATTTAATTGGACTAATTTTTTAGGATTATTTTTTGAGACTATATTTTCTAATAAAATTTGGTTGGACTTTTTGGCTGTTTATTTTATAATAAAAGTTTGAAGAATATTAAATAATTATATTAATATTATAGAGGCTTAGATATATACTTTCATTCAAATATTCCATTTTAATTTATTATACAATAGTTATAACGGACAACAATTGCACAATGATTATAATGGACAACAATTAATCTCAAGACATTCACATAAATTTTATTTAATTAAAAGATTTTTTTTTTATAGCGTTATAAGGATATATATAATATATATAATATCCTGGTCGAGTGCGGGCCAGGTGTTGGAATACTCAACCCAAGCCCGGCCCAAATTGATCCGAGTTGCAACATATTTAGTCCAGCCCAGATACCAGTCCTTTGCTTGATAGAAACTATCACTTTTTCAGGGCTGGGTGCGAGCCAAAATCCGAGCCAGCACAGCCACTGAGAGCCCTAGCCCAAACCATTGAGTCAACTCAAGCGCTAATTAGCTCATCTCTAACAATTATCGGAGGGTTATTTTTATAATATCTCTCTAACACATCATGCAAACTTAAGCTTTTATATTAGCGATCTCATTAGTTTTCTAAGCAATGTTTTCTATTAAAAATATTTGGTACTTAAAAATTATTGTCCCACTTTTTGGTAAATAAAACGTGGGCCAATAAAAATCTTTTTTATTAAATAATCTTTATTGTACTTAAAATATCATCCCTTTTTTTTTATAGCTTCGAGAAGCGAGGAGCAGGTACACATATGCATATGACAGTTATGGAACAGTGTGAGGGAGCACAAATTACAGTAGTGAGGGTTAACTAACAGAACCCAATTTACACCTTGTAAAGACAATAGTAGGAAATAGGGTAAAGGACGAGTATCGAACCCATGGCCTACTCCCTCACAATGGAGGGAGTGTACCAACTGTGCTAATGCTTCTATGGTTTTAAAATATTATCCCTACTCTTGATATTTGGGTCACCTTTTGGGATGTATTTCAAGTGGGGTCATGTGTATTAGTGGTATATTAGATTTTCATGGTAATTGTTAGTTGTTATTCTAGATAGTGGTTGATGGCTTTGAGTCAAACAATGAAGATTTTTATTTTTTTTCTTAATATTTTATTTTAAAGATATCTTGATCATGGTGCGCATATGAATATCAAACAGTACACATGTTATTCTACATGGTACACATTCTAAAGCACCCGGTTACAAAGTCACTTAGGCCTCGTTCAGGTGTTTATTGGTTTTTCCCAGAAAAGCTCAGATTCTTAGTAAACTCAAATTCTTGATTTTTCCTATATGCGTTCTTAAGTTATTCAGATTCCTAATAGATTCTTATAAAACTCAGAATCCTTTGTTTTTAAGTTCCTCTAAGAAAATCCTCATAATCGATTCAATTAGTGGTTATATCATGACAGTAGAAACATGATCTAATCATCGGTTTATGCGCCGTACTTGAATTTCTCTCAAAATTTACGGGCAACCAATCGAGATGAGGCTAATTTGACGGAGTCTTTTTCGAATCTAATTTAATGACCATTACTTTTTAAATGAGCCATTAATGACCAATATTATAAAATGGGCCATTAATACCCAATACTTTTAAAAGTTCAAAAATCGTAAATACTCGCGCCGAATCCTCTATCTTGGTAGTTTTCCCCTGTTTCTATCCCTCATAGTTATTTGCTCCTCATTGGTCCGAATAGAAAGTAGGAATTAGCAAGAGTCGAGCTAAAACCATACTCAAACTCGAGTCAAACTCAGTGCATTGAATAATTTTCAAGTTTTTCAATAAATTATAATTTTTAATATTTTTTTTATTTTTCAATCTAATTATTTTCTAGTTTTCTTCGAATATTTCCTCGAACTATTGCAAACTCCAACTTAGTGACAACGCAATCATGAAAATTTTGCCAATTTAGTAGATCTTAGGGCTGCAAATTGACCGGCTTACCCCGGCGGGTCAAGTGACCCACCCGCCATGGGCTACCTTGTGGGTCTAAAATTTCATCCAATCAAATTGGAAATTCCAATCCATTAAATAAATGGGTCAGTTTGACCCGACCTGATCCAACCCAATTGGATTGTTTGTTAATTGGGGTTCACCACATTTCATCTTGATCCGACACGTTTGCAACAGGATCTCCAAAAAAATACGATCAGCCGATCAAAATCTCCAAAAAAATCACGATCGTCTGATCAAGCTTGTTAGATTCCCATGTCGACATTCAGGATGATGTGGATGCACTAGAACACATATTGGTCGGTATATAAGATCCCTTAGTTTCATTATAATATATAGGTTAGTCACACAGGATTCACCATTGAACAAGGTGATCAAAGGAAAGGGACCAGCATGCAAAACAAATCCCTCTTCAGTCACACGCTCACCTTCTCTTCCAAAATTCCAATCCTCCTCTCCATATAAATAAAAATTAAAAAAAACTTGGTTAATTTTTATGCGATTGGGCGAGGCAGGTTTGATCTGAAAATGACAATGAGAGCCCTTACCACTGGTTTGAGCTTATCATCATCCCCATCTTCTTCATTAGAAGTTTCTCCAAACAGGCTCCTTCTCCTCACCAAACCACTCAATACCTCCTTCAATGGCAGAGGTAATGCCCTATTGAATTATTTATTTATTTGTTTAATGGGTACTGAGTTGGGATCTTATGCATATGATTTTATTGAAGTACACAATGTAGTTAGAATCTGAGCTCAGATTCTGAGCTAATCCGACCAAAATGCTCGAATGACTGGCTGTCGTTTTCACTCGGAAACGACTCGGAATCCCACATCCCTAGGACCACTCTCGAACGGCAAACTCTTCCCCAAAAATGCAAATTCTGGCTATAATCTGAGTAGAAACTCGGATTCTGGGTTATTCTTATCTCTCGAACACGCCCATAGCACTCTTGAGTCTTATCGCTTACCTACCCTCAATGAAAGAAAATCCTGCCTCCTCTTCTTGAAAATTATGTTGGGAAATTAATAAAATAAAATAAAAATCAAACATATGCAAGCACCTTAATTAAGGCATGTAAAATATGTTATTTTTTAGTTTATACTTCGCTTTGAAGATTCCTTAATCAACATTACGGTTGATGGAGGCCTTGTTGGATATTTATGACCCACATATTAACTTTTATTCTTTTCCTTCTTTACTTAAAATTTGATTGAATAAAGGTTTCGATGCTTTCATTGGTAACATGATCTTACTCCACATGACTTTAGGAGTTTGTTTCGACATAATTGGTTTGTGTAAGTCAATCCCTATTTTCTAGTTATACGCCTCGCCCTCGAATTTTTGATGCATTAAGATTCAAGGGCATGTTATAAAAGAAGACAATGTCCCCTCTTCATCTATGTTCAATGTTAGCGTGTCTATCGTATAGAGAAAGATAAAAGCGATGTAATTTTGTCCTCAATCCATCTAAGTCAGCCGCTTATCGAAATTTTTTAGCGGATCATTCTCATCAAGGTATGTTCTAACCTTGAGATTATCCTTTATTGTTCATGATTGAAATTGATTAACTTTAATTATTAATATCTATTAACAATTGGCGGAAGTTCGTCATGAGTTCGGCACCGCTGGTTGGAGATCCTCTGCCATACCCATTGGTTGGCCCACAAAGGGCATTGTATAATAAAAAAAAAAAATGCAAAAAACAGAAGGTTTCTGTTGGAAAAGATGACAGTGAAATTTCTTTTACCTTACCGTCGTCGGTCTTCCTCCTGGGCTCACCGGACGTCCACTGGACTGGTATTGGTCGACTCGTCTTAACGACATCGTCGAACTAATACCGGTGACCGTTGGCGGTTCCACGGTTGAGTGGCCGCGATCCATGACCCAGTCCGACCCCCCTTTTACTTGGAGCGGCTATGACTAGATCCAGATGGAGTGTTCTTTTCCTTTTTTATTGTTTTACTTTACAAAAGGGATGTGCTAGAGTGTATAAAGAGATGCACCAAACTTGGTGCTTCTTATGAGTATTTATCCCATGCGGAGCTGAAGCACCAAATCTAGTACTTTCCAACTAAAATAAATAAATAAATTAATTAAAAATATTTGGGCCATGGAATCTGGTCTAGACCTGTCGAGACCCATCAAATCTATTTTAAATGGTTCTACTAAGTTGCAAACAACTTATTTGTAGTTTGTTTTTCTGTTCTGCTTCTGCCGACTACAAATATCAATTTAATAATGTAAATCTGTTTTCACCACCACACTAGTCTAATTTGGGCTCAACTTTAGAACGCAATATCTGAAGATATACAGTTCCAATTTACACATATGACTTATCGTTTTTGGTCTACTCTACGAGTTCTACATGTTGGACTCTTTGTTTGAACTATTTGAGACTGTTTTGGACCTAAAATTTTCAGTCAAAGATCATTCAATTTATTTTATGCAATTATACATATTTTTCTCATTTTATATAGTAATTGTTGATATTTTTCGACTTGTTGCTCTTGTATTATCATGTTATTATTAATGAATATTTTATATATAAACTGAACACATACAATGCTTATTCTCATGAACTTTTCTCATAGAATTAAATTTAATCAAAATTAGTATATTAGCATTCTCTAATAATGAAAATCTGAACTATTGACATGATAGAATGCCTAGGAGCTTAAGTTCTATCTATAAAGGAATTTATATAAAACAGTAAAACAATCGTTTCAGAATGCGTAGCCAAAGTATGTTTGTAGTCTGTTCAAAGGTAACTGATATATGGAGGACGGGTTATCCTTAAATTTTGAGATTCAATTTTATTAAAATTGCATATGCATTCGTCTATTGAAATTACTATTTTTTGTCGAAGCTGATTTAGAAAATTCATATAGACGAAATGAGTAAAATAGTCATATGTGTCTAGGTGAAAGAAGAGCGATACTCTGGCCTAAGCTGATAAATAACTTCGATCAGGCCGAAAACACATCTGATTAGATCTATGTGTGTTCCTAAACACAACTTAGGGAGACTTATGATGAGTTAAAGTTTCTTTCCAAGGTGATGTTGAGACAATGAGTAAAGTGTGTCCCTCGTAATGAATGCTCATTAACACATACTTGCTTACACTCTGATTAATTCAATCTTGACTTCGGGTATGAATTTTATTTTATAAAGTTCTAATTGAATAACGTGCTAATAGTTATTCATTTTCATATCAGTCATGGACGGATCAGTCTTACACTAACAGACGGCGAGTATTGAAAAACTTAATGGCACCAATTATAACGCCTAATGAATGGGTCTTGATTTGACGTTTGGATATATGGACTATAACTTTGTTCTCATGGAGAACATGCTAACTTTACCGTTCAACGCCTCAGAAACTCAAAAGACCCAATACGCTTGATGGGATAAGGCAAATCGTATGACAATGATGATTATACGTGCTTCTGTTACTGAACCCGTTAGAGACGGTATTAAAACTATAGAAACAACCAAAGAATTATTGGAAATCATCTAGGACCAGTTTGTTGGAACCGTAAAATCCCTACAGTACGATTATTTGGTGCAATTTGTCAACATGCAGTATGATAGCAATAAGAGTGTGCGAGAATTTATTCTTAAAATGTCTATGTTGGTTATGAAGCTTAAAAAACAAGGAATTACCATCAAAGAAGATGTTATAGTGTACTTACTTTCATCTCCACGCAATTTGATACTTTTAAAGTAAATTACAACGCTCAAAAGGACAAATGAGATTTGAATCAATTAATTTTAATGTGCGTGATTGAATAATAAAGACTTCAAGGAAATAAAGTCGAGTCTGCTAATTTTGACTATAATTCTCCCTATAATCCGCTTATAAGCCAGCTCATAAGAAGATTTTTAAGAAGAAAGATTAGAACAAGAACTATCACAATAGTAAGGGAATCAATGAAGATTTCAAGTTGAATATTATAAATATTAACAATGATGATGGTTGACAGTTATTCAAGAAGAGAGGTTATATAAAAAAAATTTACTATTTATGAAAAAATATTATAATGAAGAAGCACCAAAGATGGGCTAATCAGTAGGAGGAGCCTCGGGTTAGATGAAAAATTATTCTTTAGCAATGAGGAGGAATTGAAGATTGAAGTAATATGAACTTTTTGCCTAGTTATTAAATTATGGATAAATTGTATTTATTGAGAATGTTTTTTCTTTTATTTTATATTCTGTCAATCAGACGAAGTTTTATTGCTAATGTTAGACTGATTAGAGTTGTTTATAATTTTACTCTTGTAACTGATATTTTGACTATTACTTTGGATTCTGTTAGTGTTGGATAAAGTTATTTAGTAAATAGTTTATTTTAATTACTACTTGACAATTTATTTGTCCCTTCTACATTGTGAGTGACTTCCGTTTTTTATGGGTCTAAGTAAAATTTTTTGACTGAAGAGCTTTTCATGCTCTCAGCATAGACGATTGGGTCATATCTTTAGGACACATCTAAAATCAATGATCATAGATGATATTTTTTCAAAGAAAAATTTCAATGATTTTAATAACTATGTAGAACGATTTGTATTTGGTAACGAGATCTTACTCCACGTGACTTTAGGAGTCGATTTCGGTATAGTTGGTTTGTCGTAAGTCAATCCCTATTTTACTAGTGATATGCCTCTTCCTTGAATCTTGATAATATTTGATGGATTAGGATTCAAGGCCATACTATAAAAGAGAACAACGTCCCCTCTTTATCTCTGCTTAATGTCATCGTGTCTATCGTATAGAGAGAGATAGAAACGAGATAGTTTTGTCCTCAAGTATCTAAGCCAGCTGTTTATCGGAATTCTTTAGTGGATCATTCTTATCATCAAGGTATGTTCTAACCTTGAAATTATCCTTCATTGTTCATGATTGAAATTGATTGCCTTTAATTATTAATATCTATTAACAGGCCGTAGTATTGACAAAATCAAAAGTGTATTGAGAATACAACAAGAGAAATTGGTTTCATCGGATCTTTGAGTTCAATTGGTTTCATCGCATACAACAAAATAAATGCTTGGCCTTTTTCCGTTGTGTATGTTTGTAGCCCAACATTTTGTACCATATAATATGACAGATCTAGTAGTCGTCTTATAAAAATGTTCCTTCAATCTTAGTGAAGCTATTGGGACTTATAATTCTTCACTTCCTTGCCCCCATTTCATGTAGCCTATATTAATAGTATTTGAGACGTATTTTTCAAATTACAATTTCATTATAAAATAGAGTCAAAATAGTAAAATTTATGTAAAATAATACTAAATAATTTTTTATTTTAACTAAAGAGTTAATCTATAATTAGTGTCCACGCATATGTGTGAATACATGACATGCAAGGACTTCCAATGCATGACAGTCCATGCACGTCATATAGTCACATAAAATGTGTGGCATGCTTTAATGTAGATAATGGGTGGACGCACATTATAGACTAATTCTTAACTAAAATCATCATCCACGCAATTATCTTGACGAAATTTGCACTTATAGTTCTACTAATTTTCAAACTCCTTACTTTAAAGTTAAAATATAAAATAATATTGAAAGTAAGCTAAAAATATAAAATAAAACAACTTTATAGAGTTCAATCTATGTACCCAACCATGCGTCATTAACGAAAGTGCTTTCACGGATTTGGGTACTCATAAATAGTTGTGAGCTTCCCAAGGGATCACTATACTAGTTAGAGCATCTCCAAGAGAGAAGCTATCCCACTCGCCAAAACTATTTTAGATATCCAAACGCCAAAAAATGAGCTCCAGCAGAGAAGCTATCCCACCCGTCAAAATAGATGTTTGCTACAGTAATAGCTAAATTTAGTTATTACTATAGCAGTAGCTGAACATTAAAATAATATTTTTTTTAATGATAACTCTCTTTCTCTCTCTCTCTCTCTCTCCTCTCTCTCTCTTTCTCTTATCTAATAGTAAAATAATAAAATAAAAATAAATTGAAACCCGACGCAAACTGAACCAAATCGAACCTAATTCGGTTCGATTTGGGTGGCTTGAAAGCGAAAACAAAAAAACCGAAAAACCAAAAAAGTAGGTATTTTATCTACACCGAACCAAATTGGTTTCCGTTTCGATTTCAAGAAAAAAAATTAAACCGAACTGAAACCTGACACAAACCGAACCGAACCCCAATTCGGTTCGGTTTCGGTTTGGGTGGTTTGAAGCCCAAAAGAAACCCGAAAAAAATGAAAAGATACCCTAAAAAAATAAAAAAAGTAGGTATTTTACCTACACTGAACTGAACCAAATCGGTTTCGATTTCAGAAAAAAAAAATTGAACCGAACCAAATGGGTTTCGATTCGATTTCGGTTTGGGGTGTATCGAACCAAACACTGAAAATTTCAGGTTTGGTTTAGTTCGGTATACCGAACTTGAATCCCTAAGTGTGGATAATAAAATATAATAAAACAAGAATGAAAAATAATATTTTAAAGAAAGGAGTAGCTAAAATAGAGGTTCTGCTGGAGTAATTTTTACTGTAGTAGTCATAGTAACAAATTTCTCCGAAATTTTTTAAAATTTACCAAAAAATTGTCGGGTGAAACTTTCGGCGAAATTTTGATGATTTCTCCGAAATCACTGAAATTTCATTAATTTCGGCGAAATTAATGAGATTTAACCGAAATTAATAAATATTTTCTAATTTTTATCATTTTTTAAATAACAAATAAAATTTTTATGAAGATTAAATATAATTTATATTTATTATTTTTTATACTCCTCGAAACTTTTCGAAATTTTCTCAAAATTTATCCGAAATGAACCTAAATGAACCCCTACCGAAATGTTGCCGAAAATGGAATTTATTACTATGGTAGTAGTAATAGCTAAAGTACTCTAGCAATAGGTAAAGAGGTGTTTAGCTACCCAAATTTAGCTCTCCTTTCGTGGAGATGCTCTGAGCATAAGGGAATTGACCCGGTCACAGTTCAGAGTAAAGGGGTCGGTTACATATTTACCAAATCAGCCTCCCGTTCGCCGACTTGTCTCCTGCCTCTTGTCCCTCTGCTCGTTCATCTTCTTCTACGCTCATAGCAAAGCAAATAAAATATTTAGGGTTTCTGTAGAGAAGCTAATGGATATTGCTGAGAAGGAAACAGAGACTAAGGGTTCGAATCCTCAGCCTCTCGCCGATGCAGAGAGAGAAGCAGAAGATCGGGAGCGTCAAGCGCGCGAGACCAAAGCTGGCTTGCATCCTTTGAAGGTATATATATTCGTTTTTTGATACTTTTTGGTGTGCTTATTGTTTTTTTGTTGATCTATCTAGAGATTCTAGACGAATTAGTAACCTTCAAGTTTGAAATATCATGATGTTCGGTTGCTGAAGTTATTTTGGATCATTTGTTGCTGTATGTTCAGTTATCTGAAATGAGCTAATTTGTTAGACAAAAAAAATTAGATATAATTTGCAATTCTGCAATCTCCGAAGTGCAACTGGAAAAGTTGAAGGTATCTGTACATAAAATGAGAAAGAATGCACTAACTGCTTCCCGGAAATTAATCTTATTTTCTTAAAAAGTGGTTTTGATGCATAACGTAGCTGAGCGGTTGTTAACAAAGATAATTGTTTTTTTTAATGCGGGAAGAAAATTGTTAAGGCCTGTTCATGCTTGTCTACTGTTCGAGGATTAACCCTATTGGCACCATTACATGGAGATGGAATTAACTGAGATCTGGAATTAGTAAATTGAACTGTGATAGTAGTATTTTTGTACCACATGCGATGCTACAATAATTTTGTTCAAAGATTGATAATTGTGTGTTGTTTGTCCGATGCATCTGTACATGGAAATACTCAACAATGAGGAGAAGGTAGGAAACTTTTAAATATGTAATATATCTATGTATATATGAGGCCCTGATATACATGTATGTATATATGAGGCCCGGGACTATAAATCCGAGTGCAGCCCTGAGAGCTGCACTAGGTCCAGCTGGGCACCACGTGGAACCCATCACGAGGATTGGGTTCCATAGCAACTTGGGCAATATCATTAAAAAAAAATCAATCACCAGGTTGGGGAGGCGTCACCTTATCTTTGTGAAATGAAGCCCGAAAAAGTCATAAACGCAATTTTTTTTAATCACGTTCCACATGGCCGAACTCTCCATAACAGTCTCATTTTGGAGATCACATGCCACGACACGTGGTCTGGCATCTGGACGCAACGTTTTTGGGCTGCATCTGGACCCATTCTCCCGCTGTCCTATATTTTCATATATATATATATATATATATATATATATATATATATATATATATATATATATATATATACATACACATTTATTTGAAAATGCTGAATAATAAAAATGATTATTTACTTAAAATATAGAACAAAATATTATTTGACTTTCCCCCCACCTATGTTAATGTCGTGTTCACATTTATATGGTTAAAATACCTAAAAGTGTTGCTACGGCCTTGTTATATGGAATGCAGAATAGGAACTTAGGCTCTATCAAGAATCAAATGTTGTCATAAAACTTAGATACAAGCTATTCTTGAGGTTGCTAGTTCCCTATCCAACTTGGAGATGATTTCTATCATTGCAGATAGTACAATTATGATATAAAACCTAGACACTGATAATCTTGATCCAATTAATTTTTTTTTAATTCTATAATGACAATCTTCTTTTTTGGACAAATCACTACGTAAATCTAAACGTTCTGTTGGTCAGACAAAAATTTAGATTACTAAAGTTTCCTATTTCTTTTGAATGGATCTGATATGTTTTCGATCATTTTCATATCCGATCATACTAATCTTCTTTAAATTATTTGATAAAAAAGTCTAATCTTATCTAATCATCAAGTATAAAAAAGGGGAAAGTCCTTAAGCATACTAGATATTCTTACAACTGACTTTAAAATCCAGTAACAAAAGGCCTCATAGCATTAAAAATATTGAATAATCATTAAAACAATGGATCATAAAAATTCAAAGAAAACTCCATAAGAAATTAAGTTAGGGCTTCATCTTAACTTTTATGTATGGATTTAGCAATCCATAATCCTTGCAATGGTCTTTATTATGCTCTTGATCATATTGAATTGAAGGAAATGTTCGGATTTAGAAAGGTGTCAATCTTTCTCTTCTTGATCTCTCTCTCAACTCATCTTTATCAATTTATCTTTATTTTAATTAGCTAGAACTAGAAAAATAAAGTGCATAAAATAAAAAATAAAAATTAAATGACATAAAGTAAAAAAATTACATCAACCTATGGAAAACTTGGCTTAAGCCTCATTCCCCTTAACATTATATTTGAATTGAAAAGACATGAACATAAAATAACAAAATAAATAAGAGCATTGTATTAATTAAAAAGAAATTATAAGAGATTCCTACGGAGAATCAAATCAATGCTTTCATTCTCCTCAGCATTCCACTTGAAAATAAAAAAGGCATAGAATAAAAACTAACGTTAAATAAATTACTCAATTAAAACTAAAACTAGAGATTAAAGAGAAATAGAGGAGAGAGATCTATGATTGAAGAAGGCTTGAGCTTCAAAGGTTGGTTCTCAATGAGTGTTGGAGTGTTCATATAGAGTTGCAAGGCCTCTTTCTTTCCTTCTTTAGTTTTGATAATCCTTCTCCTTTTGAATTCTTTGAAATTTTGACTTTCTTAATCTTTCGCATAAACTTTCATTTTTTTAAAAAATTTACTACTACACTTTCCTTTATTAAAACCTTGACTGATTGATTCTTTCTTCTCTCACCTCTCTTTTTGAATTTTGTGTGCCACACTTACTAAATACATCAAATTTGATTGATTGAATCAAATATTCTCAAATATCCCTTCCCAAAATCTCTCCAATTTACAAGTGTGTAATCTCTTATAAAAATCTTCTTTATTTTTTCTATCAAACCGGCCTTCTAAAATGATTTCCTTATCTGATTTTTTTTTTGACTTTTCTTCTCTTTATCTTGACCAATCTCTTTCATTTATTTATTTGATTTTGTTGATCTTGGAAATTGGTATTTACAACCCAATTTAACTCTTCTTTTGGAATCCCTACAATAATCACAAAAGAGTTTAATTAGTGCCAATTTATATCAAATTTACTAGCAATTAAAGATAATTTAGAGGAGAAATATGCAATAAAATTGAACTCATCAAACACCCCGAAACTTCTTGCTAGTCCTCAAACAAGACTCATAAAACTAAAACTATCCTATCTAATCACACAGACCCCCGCTGAAAGCAACCTAATGAAATATGGAGAAAATTAAAGCAATGATAATAAAACAATCTCCAAAAGTATTTCTAATCACTATGCGCATAGACAATTGTCAATTTAGATGAATAGTTCCTAGGAAGGACAAAGCTCAAATTAATCTGTATTAGCAAGCTAATAAAATTTCACAATTATCTCAAGATAAAAAAATTCCATATCCATTCATACTCAGAGTGTTGTGTGTGCATTGACCAATTATTCACATAACCTTTAGCTTCACATTCATCATGTTGGCTTGACATGAAACGGTTGAGAAAATGATGTTTGAGTTGGGCATGATGATGCAAGATGTGAAGGGCTAGCGCATATACTGCACATAATAGGTTGCTGTGGTGCATGTTCTTGGGACATTATCGTATCTTCCTTTTGTGTCAAATTCTTAATCTCCGAAAGTATGCTCGAGTTATTCCCTATCTAAAAAATTCCTCCCTTTTTTATGAGTTTGGGGATTTCTTTCAATCCTATATGAATAATCCCATTATTTGGAATTTTCGCTAAGGGTCTTAAAAAAATCCCAAGCATCATTATCACTTTTGTACATAAATGAATTCCCTAAAGGGGCATCAACCATTTGACGATTTTGTGGTATTAAACCATCATAAAAATATTGCACTTGTTGACACTTCTCAAAACCATGGTGAGGAGGACATTTAAGTAACAAGTCCTTAAATTTTTTCCCAACACTCAAAAAAGTGTTCACCCTCCTTTTGTGTAAAGTTCGTTATTTCTTTATTTAGGGTGTTGGTTTTGTGCACTGGAAAAATTTGTTAAGAAATTTCTTGGATAATTGCTCTCAAGTAGTGATCGATTCGACTTCAAGGGAATTTAACCATGCCTTCGCCTTCTCTTTTAATGAAAAAGGAAAGAGGCGAAGGCGAATGGATTCGTCGGAAAAATTTTGAAAGCGAAAAGTGGAACATATATCCAAACATTTTTTTTCACGTGATGATATGGATCCTCTCTTTCTATTGCATAAAAGTAGGCAACAATTGAATTACTCCCGATTTTAATTGAAAATGTGCGGCCGTGGTGGTTGGCAACACTATGCACGAAGGTGCACTTGTTGGGATAGATATCGAGTGGTCCCTTGATGCTTTAGTTTCATTCGCTTCCGCCATGTTATTCAAATTCTAATTTTACAAAAGTTAGAAATACGAAATCGTTGTTCGATTTCGGGATCGAAAACAACAAGTTCTAAATTTAATGATCGCCTCCTGAACATACACCAACATCACTTTAATTTCCCACTTCCTTCATCGGTGTACGTAAAAATTAAAAAAATGATTAGAAAAAAAATAACAACAATCCCTAAAATAAATAAATAAAAAAGTATTAATCTTAACAAGTGAAAATTAAGTGTTTTATTTATTTATTTATTTATTTTTATTTTTGAAAATTGATCCTCACCTATGAATTATGTAAAATAAAAATTTGAAACTAGCAACGTATGCAATCTCTGGCAACGGTGCCAAAAACTTGTTGAAATTCCGATTACAAAATAAACACAAAAATCACCTCAATTAAACACTTCTAAAATTATCAGAATTCAAATTAAAAACTCGCAAGTATCAATGTATAGCAATGGGTAAGTATTACGAGTGTCGATCCTTCAAAGATCGTCTATGGAGACTAAATTTTAAAACCACCCCACTTAACTAATCTACTCAATTAATTGAAATATCTTAATCCTATGTTTGAAACTCTAAAAATAAAAACTTTGTAAAAACAGAAATTCTCCTAAATTGAAAACTTTCTAAAATCAAAACTTTTTAAACGAAGGATAAATTGGAGAAAAGCTCTTAAGAAATGACATCAAAGTTTAGAATCCACACCTTACTCTCTTTCTAATGTCCTTTTAAAAATCCTTTTTTTATTAACCATTGAATTAACAATTAAGATATAAAATTTAGACACCGATAATCTTGATCCAATTAAAAGTATTTAAATTCTACAAAGACAATCTTCTTTTTTGGACAAATCACCACATAAATCTAAAAGTTCTCTTGCTCGGACAAAAATTTAGATTACTAAAGTTTCCTATTTCCCTTGAATGGATCCGATATGTTTTCGATCATTCTCATATCCGATCATACAAATGTTTCTTAAATTATTTGATAAAAAAGTCTAATCTTATCGAATCATCAAGTATAAAAAGGGGGGAAAGCCCTTAAGCATATTAGATATTCTTACAATTGACTTTAAAATCCAGTAACAAAATGCCTCATAGCATTAAAAATATTGAAATAGAAAGTCATTAAAATAATGGATCATAAAAATTCAAATTAAAACCCCATAAGCAATTAAGTTAGCCTCCATCTTAACTTTGATGTATGGATTTAGCAATCCGTAATCTTTGCAATAGTCTTCATTATGCTCTTGATCATATTGAATTGAAGAAAATGTTCGAATTTAAAAAGGTGTTAATCTTCCTCGTCTTGATCTCTCTCTCAACTCAACTTTCTCAATTTAAATATCTATTCTAATTAGTTAGAATTAGAAAAATAAAGTGCATAAAATAAAAAGTAAAAATTTAATAAAGTAAAGAAATTACATCAACCTATGGAAAACTTGGCTTAAGCCACATTCCCTTTAACCTTCTACTTGAATTGAAAAGACATGAACATAAAATAAAAAAATAAATAAGAACAATGAAAAACTAAAATTAAATAAATTACTCAACTAAAACTAGAGAATAAAGATAACTAGGGCAGAGAGAGAGAGAGATCTATGCTTGAAGAAAACTTGAACTTCAAAGGTTGGTTCTCTAGAATAAGTGAAGCGTTTATATAGAGTTGCAAGGCCTCTTTCTTTCATTCTTTAATCTTGATGGTTCTTCTCCTTTCGAATTCTCTAAAATTTTGACTTTTTCAATCTTTCTTGTGAGCTTCCTTTTTTTTTTAAAAATTTACTACCACACTTTCCTTTGTTAAAACCTTGATTGATTGATTCTTTCTTCTATCACCTTTCTCTTTTTGAATTTTGTGTGCCAAACTTGCTAAATACATCAAGTTTGATTGATTGAATCAAATATTCTCAAATATCTCTTCCCAAAATCTCTCCAATTTACAAGTGTGTAATCTCTTATAAAAATCTTCTTTATTATCTATCAAACCTGCCTTCCAAAATGATTTCCTTATCTGAAAGTTCTTTGACTTTTCTTCCATTTATTTTGACCAATCTCTTTCATATATTTCTTTGACTTTGTTGATCATAGAAATTGGTATTTACAACCCAATTTAACTCTTCTTTTGGAATTCCTACAATAATCGCAAAAGAGTTTAATTAGTGCAATTTATATCAAATTTACTAGCAATTAAAGATAGTTTAGAGGGGAATATGTAATAAAATTAGGCTTATTAGTCATCCTTTTTCCAGTTAAAGCTGGCTCATTTTAGCTGCAAATCACGATAATTTTTTTTCAGCTAGGACAGTCTCTAGTTGAACTAGGTTTCACATGTAGCTGAAACTATTGTAACCTTAGTATAAAAGTTCAAACTTCACTAAATTATTAAAGCCTTGGTAGCTGGTTCTCTCATTTTTGGGAAAATTTGTATAGAGCTTTTTATTTTGCCCCTCCAAAACTGAATATTGGTATGAGAATTTGTATTGACTAAATTTTTTCTTAAATTTATAGGGGAATTAGGGCTACTACAAGCAAAACATACCATATCTGTTGAATACTGCACTAAATAACAATGCCAACAATGTAGTATCTTATTTACAAAATACAATTGACGGGGACGCCACCGACAAAGACCTAGGGTTCAGGTCATACAAGGTGTATCAACGGCGAAAGAAGCGACTAAAGGGCCAAGGAACGTCAAGAACCACCAAGGGAAGGCCCTAGAACTCAGTTTGGGAGCACCAGGCATCAACAGGCGACGGACGTCCGTGGCTACAGGACGGACGTCCGGATTTCGAGGTGCTTACTGCTTAGTGAGCACGGACGTCCGTAGTGTAGCCACGGACGTCCGTGAGTAGGTGACAGACATCCATGGACCTCAGGTCGGACGTCCGTGAAAACCCACTCATTAGCGTCATAAGTGACGTAATTGTCCTTTTTATCCTTAGTTTTTGTCATTTTTGTAAGTTACCGCTTAGGGTAACTTAGTACTTTTCTATTTTGGGTTTATTCTCTTGTAAATGGCTATAAATCCCAATTTGTAAGCCATTTTGGGCATTTGATGAATTAATGAAATGATGCATTGCATTTTGAGCTTGAGAGAATCTTTGAAGAGTGAGTCTTCTTCCCCGAGAGGGGTTTGGTGTGAGGCCAAGGGTGAGATGCCCATGTTACTTTGATCTACTTTCTTCTATCTTCCTATAATCTTGCTAATCTCTTGAACCCCAAATCTCCCTTTTACTTGATTGTTCAAATCTCAAACCCTAAATCTAGAGCAATCTTGATGGTCATCCTTATGGATCGAATCCAATCCTAGCCCATCGATCCATAACCGTTGTTATACTCGAGCTTGTTTGATTTGAGCCATTTCACCGATTCGATTCAAAAGCCCTAGTGAGGAGTCATCGATTCCACTAAGATTACGATCTAACGCCCCGACCTAGACGAAGCGAGAGTTCTATCTCTAGTATCGCCTCTTCCGCCTTCCTAACGGATCTCACATGTCGGATTGGACCCTATGTGAACTAAAGCATGGTCACCTAAGCGGGATCCCACGAAACTCCAAGGTATCGCTTTAATTTGTGATTTAATTGCTCAATTAATTAGTTTAATTTCGGCAAATCATTACATTATGGGCAGTCACGGATTTCAGGGTCGTCGTCCCGCGTCAACAATAATAAAAAAAAAATACTTACTGACCATACCCCATTTCATTTCCTATTTACAAGCTTATTTACCTCAAGCAATACCTGAAATTTTTTATCCTATTTTTTCAGTATAGCTCTCGTAGTTAGAATCATGGTTTTAAAACACGGAAATTCAACTCGACTTGAAAATCATCTGAGTAGAGTCAACTCGGAAAATCGGTCCGACTCGACTCGCTTCGACTCGGGTTATTTAAAAAAATAAAAAATAAATAAATAAATAAAAGAAGAGGAAAAAAAATAACAGAAGCAACAGTAGTAGCCGAAATAGATGCACAACAGGAAGAAGAAAAAGAAGACTGGGCCTTGAGCTTAGTCTTCTCAATTAATTGGTGAAATAGATGCACAACTGAGAAGACTGTGCTTAGCGGCTCATTTTAGGGCACCTAAAATGGGGAAAAAAAATAATTTTAGGGCACGTTACAAATTTGTGGCGCAATCGTGAAAAAAAAATAAAAATCAGATTTTAGGTCTTATAAAGTGAAAAAAATCACATTTAGGGCACGAGAGGGGCGGTTGAGGGCTGCGTCTTCTTCGCTCTTCTTTCTTTCTTCTTTCTTCTTCTTTCTTTCTTTTTACTTCTTCTTTCTTTCTTTCTTTCTTTCTTTCTTCTTTCTTCTTTCTTCTTCCTGTGTCTTTCAGTCTTTCTTGTCTACTTTTTGTTGAGGGCTCAAGGGCTTTAATATATGAAGGGCTAAAAACGGGCAAAGTACAAGTAAGCCCCCGCCAGCCACCTCATATCTTTAACACTTAAGTGACTCGCTGAGTCGACAAACTCGCCCAAGTTTTCGAGTCGACTCGGTGAGTCGACCGAGTCGAAGCCCAGATCGAGTGCATATACGAGTAGACTCGAAGCTGGGTCGAGTCGAGTCGACTCGCCCAAGTTTCAAGTTGACTCATCGAGTTTTAATACCATGGTTAAAACAATCCAGGGAATGAACCTGTTCACAACAGTAATGATCTCAAACGTGTAGCTTCGGCATTCAATCCCATGTTTACACAAAAAATCTAGGTCTAACATCAGCTAATCTTGAAAGTAATCTATGAAAATAAAAAAACATTCTTTTCTATGGTTCAATTCACATTTCTTGCCACATTTTATTGGGTTAAATAAAAAATCAAGAGAGGAAAGAGCACTTTCCTCACTGAATCCTTGAGATGCACTTACAAGTTACAAGTCATATATATATATATATATATATATATATATATTACACAGCTCAGATAATCTATTTCTCAAAGACTCAAAGGTCGCAGGTTCAATCCCAACTTACATATTGTAAAAGAAAAGTCATATATGTTAAAACATGAATGATACATATTGGTATTGTGCCAGTCTCAAGCAAAAGTGGTACAGCTCAATAGAATCAGAATAACTTAGTAGCGGGTGGGTGAAAGGCAAGGAGGACCTTGGAATTTAGCGCTTATTATGGGCGAAGCTTCCAACCTTGTGAATCAGATGGCATTATCCTTTCATCACATTAAAGGAGAAGCAAATAGGTTTGTCAGTTTGTTTGCAAGCAAGGTGTTTTGAGGGATTGTTTTACTGTTATGAATTTAAACCTTTGATGTAGCTGCTTTGTAAGAAGGGGGTGTTTCTCTTTTCTTGCAGGATCCTAGTCTTAGGGATCTTCGCCTTACTATGTATCTTAGTAATAAAAACCAGTACTCTAAAAAAAAACGAACAAATTGGTTGAGAATTATAAACCATGAACTGTTTATTTTTAATTTTTGTTAACAGTTTTTTGAGGCTTGGATGTTTAAAAACGTTAGAAATAAGAGAATGCGTGTCTCTGGTTGGATGGGTATTAAATTTTCTTTTTTGGTGAAGTGTTAACTTGCTTCAAGGCAATTGCCAAGAATCTTTCATCTCGACTTGAATAAGTTTTTTGACAATTATTTCAAGTTTCCTGTAATATTTTGGTTCATAAATAGCCATTTTATATCAGGATTTTGTTCTTCAAAATGTTCCAAAGTGACAGCTTGGTTTAGATTGATACATGTTAAATGGCGTCAGTGGAGCGTGTGAATGTTGAGAAATTTGGGCGCTTAACTGTCCATAATACATTTTTGCTGGTTTCTGCAGTACTCTAAAAAAAAACGAACAAATTGGTTGAGAATTATAAACCATGAACTGTTTATTTTTAATTTTTGTTAACAGTTTTTTGAGGCTTGGATGTTTAAAAACGTTAGAAATAAGAGAATGCGTGTCTCTGGTTGGATGGGTATTAAATTTTCTTTTTTGGTGAAGTGTTAACTTGCTTCAAGGCAATTGCCAAGAATCTTTCATCTCGACTTGATTAAGTTTTTTGACAATTATTTCAAGTTTCCTGTAATATTTTGGTTCATAAATAGCCATTTTATATCAGGATTTTGTTCTTCAAAATGTTCCAAAGTGACAGCTTGGTTTAGATTGATACATGTTAAATGGCGTCAGTGGAGCGTGTGAATATTGAGAAATTTGGGCGCTTAACTGTCCATAATACATTTTTGCTGGTTTCTGCAGAAATCCTTCTACTTGGGCTCTCCTTTAATTCATATGTTGATGTATCCTGCCTCACTTCCTTCATGACTATGGTGAAGAACGCAAATAGCAAGAATCTCACTGACTGGATTCTGTCTTTCTTTATATCCAAGGAGCTAACATCTTTTAAACAGTTTTAATGTGGAAGAAGTTTCCAATGCTGAGCTAGTGAAGTTTGTTTACATGCTTTGAGATAATGAGAATTGTGCTATTTCTTAAATTATTGTATGGGAATTGAGCATAATTCGAGTGTTTGTATTGCATTCTCATATAATAATTAACGATGTTGATGACTGATTAAATAAAAATGAATAAAGGGTTGTCCGTACTGTAATTATCTTGTCACTGATCTTCCTAATATATCTCCCGTGCTACAAATTCTCAGTACAAGTTTGTCTTTTGGTACACCCGTCGAACACCTGGCGTTCGGTCACTATCATATGAGGACAATATAAAGAAAATTGTGGATTTCAGCACGGTACGCATCTTGATACATGACAAGGCATATTACGGTTACTATGAAACCTGACTTTAATGCAAGGATCAAAATTTCAGCCGAAATGACCGAAATTTCGGTTTCGGTCCCCATTGAAACCAAAACGATATTTTATATTTTCAGATATTTTCGGCCCTTTTGTAGTTTTCAGCAAAAAATCGGTTTCGGTCCCCACAGAAACTGAAACGTAATCCGGAATTTTGATCCCTGCTTTAATGTGAGAAGCTAATTATTTTATTTGATAGCTCTTGGATTTAGCTGTATCATTTTGAATATGATCTGTTTATAGGTTGAAGGTTTTTGGGTCTGCTACTGCCATCTAGCTCGTCCTTCTTCTTTGCCAAGTCCAACAGACTTGCATCTTTTTAAGGAGGGTATTCGACCACTATGGGAGGTAACTTTTGGAGCATAACTTTATTTATTTTTTATTTTTTATTTTTATTTTGTAACTTTTGTAGGATTGCCATGCTATTTGAATGTGATTCTCGATCATTGTTTTATTATCTGTGATTCATTGATGGAGATCTAGAAAGGCATTATATCTCTAGAAGCTAAGAAAGTGGATTTTTTTATGGTTTTTGATGGTTCATAAAATATTTTTATATGACCAGGACTCCGCAAATTGCAATGGTGGAAAGTGGATAATACGTTTCAAAAAGGCTGTTTCAGGCCGCTTTTGGGAGGACCTGGTAAGAAGGAAAGGGTTTTGTTAGTTTCTCTGTGGATGATAATATACAATACCTAGGTTTCATCTTTGAAGCCTTACTTGATGCTGTGTTGTTCCATTTTTGTTTTGCTAAATGCTTCATCTATTCTTTTTGCTGGCGTTGTAGCAAGCCTGTTTTACAAATTTTTATTTATGATATAATTTGTTCCATTTTTCACTAATTAATATTCCTTGCTTGAAATTTTTATTTATGATATTTCTGGGATATTTTACTTGGCATATCATTCTTCACATTGTAGAAATCCTTCAGTTGAATATAAATTAATATCCACAATATTTAGTCTGCATCACTGATTTGTTACCTTGCTGAATCTATCCTTGCTAAGTTGCTATATGAGTCTATTTTGTAAACTGAGTGACACAAAAATCTCCAATCAAGGTAAGTTTGCTATATTCACCAAATTTCTCTTTCCATGTTCTCTTTTTTGTATAGGTTCAGGTCAACCTTTGATTGAGTTACAGGCCAAACCTTGTTTCCTTAATTTTTCGTTTCAGAAACACTGTTCCAAGAAGTAGCCAAAATAGACAATGTTCTGAAGTAATATGACACGGTGGTCAAACTTTATGTCTCCATGTATACCTTGGACCATACTGAAGTTGCCTTGTCTAATACTCTATCCATGTCTAAAATGTCGTGTTTGTGACTGTCTCACGTGACACGTGTCCATGTCTTTGCATCTTTTCACTTTTTGACCTCTACGTTTGACGGGGCCGCTACCAATAAGGACCTAGGGTTCAGGCCGTACAAGGTGTATCAACGGCGAAAGAAGCGACTGAAGGGCCAAAGAACGTCAAGAACCACCAAGGGAAGGCCCTAGAGTTATCAGCAGGTGACGGATGTCCGTGGTTCCAGGACGGATGTCCGAATTTCGAGGTGCTCACTGCTTAGTGAGCACGAACGTCCGTAGTGGACCCCAAGTCGGACGCTCGTGAAAATCCGCACCCCAACGTCTTAAGTGACGTAATTTTCATTTTTGTCCTTGGATCATGTACGTAATTGTCATTTTTGTCCTTGGATCATGTCCTTTTGTAAGTTACCATTTAGGGTAACATAGTACTTTTCTATATTAGGGTATTTTTATTTGTAACTACTATAAAAGGTAATTTTGTAAGCTATTTTTGGGACTTGATGAATTAATGAAATGATGCATTGCATTTTGAGCTTGAGAGAAGCTTTGAAGAGTGAGTCTTCTTCCCCGAGAGGGGTTTGGTGTAAGGCCAAGGGTGAGATGCCCATGTGACGCGGGACAACGACCGTGAAATTCGTGAATGCCCATGATATGATGATTTGTCGAAATTAAACTAATTAATTGAGCAATTAAATCACAAATTAAAGCGATACCTTGGGGTTTCGTAGGATTCCGCTTGGGTAACCATGCTTTGGTTCACGTAGGGTCCAATCCGACGCGTGGGATCCGTTAGGATGGCGGAAGAGGCGATCCGAGAGATAGAACTCTCGCTTCGTCTATGTTGGGGCGTTAGATCGTAATTTTTCGTGAAATCGGTAGCTCCTTGCTAGGGCTTTGGAATCGAAACGGCTAACGGCTTAAATCGAGTAAGCTCGAGTCCAACAACGGTTATGGATCAACGGGCTAGGATTGGAGTCGATCCATAAGGATGGACATCAAGGTTACTCTAGATCTAGAGTTGGGAAATGGGAAAATCAATTGAGAGAGGGAAAAGAGAATGCAAAAATATTCAAAGAGAAAATAGGGGATCAAATAAGAACAAAATATAAAGTGAAAAATCAAAGTAACATGGGCCTCACACCCTTGGCCTCACACCAAACCCACATGGGGAAGAAGACTCTCTCTTCAAGCCCATCTCAAGCCATGCAAAGCATAATTTTCATTCAATCAACAAGTGCCAAAAATAGCTTACAAAATTATCTTTTATAGTAGTTACAAATAAAAACACCCAAATATAGAAAAGTACTATGTTACCCTAAATGGTAACTTACGAAAGGACATAATCTAAGGACAAAAAGGACAATTACGTCACTTAAGACGTTGGGGCACGGATTTTCACGGACGTCCGACCTGGGGTCCACGGACGTCCGTGGTGCACTACGGACGTCCGTGCTCACTAAACAGTGAGCACCTCGAAATCCGGACGTCCGTCCTGGAACCACGGACATCTGTCGCCTGCTGATGCCTGGTGCTCCCAAGTTGAACTCTAGGGCCTTCCTTTGGTGGTTCTTGACGTTCCTTGGCCCTTCAGTCGCATCTTTCGCCGTTGATACCTCTTGTACCGCCTGAACCCTAGGTCCTTGTTGGTAGCGTCCCCGTCACCATGTTACTTTGATCTTCTATCTTCCTATTATCTTGCTAATCTCTTGAATCCCAAATCCCCCTTTTGCTTGATTGTTCAAATCTCAAACCCTAGATCTAGAGCAATATTGATGTCCATCCTTATGGATCGAATCCAACCCTAGCCCATCGATCCATAACCGTTGTTAGACTCGAGCTTGCTCGATTTGAGCTGTTTAACCAATTCGATTCAAAAGCCCTAATGAGGAGCTACCGATTCCACGAAGAATTACGACTTAACGCCCCAACCTAGACGAAGTGAGAGTTCTATCTCTCGGATCGCTTCTTCCGTCATCCTAATGGATCCCGCGCATTGGTTTGGACCTTACGTGAGCTAAAACATGGTCACCTAAACGGAATCCCGCAAAACCCCAAGGTATCGCTTCAATTTGTGATTACTTGCTTAATTAATTAGTTTAATTTCGGCAAATCATCACATCATGGGCATTCGCGGATTTCAGGGTGGTTGTCCCTCGTCAACGTTGCTTTCAAACTAATTTTTTTTGGAGGAGAGTAGCATTTTCTTTATTGGGATTAGTGATGTTGGATCAAGGGGTCGAGCTGATTCAAGGCAGGCATAATTCTTTTCGTTAGAACTTATTAATTGGTTTGCATGAATAGGGTTTGTTGTACTCTTTAAGAGTTTAGACTACATATATTGTACATGATTTTCAAAATGTTATTTTCAATGTGATTGAGTGTGAGGGATTGTGGAAGAGCATACAATAAACTGATTTGTTTGCATCTAATCGATAGTCTATATATATATATATATATATATATATATATATATATATATATATATATATATATATATAATTTTTTTCCCTTGGAGTGGGAGGATTGTTTATCTCTAAATTTGACTGATCTAATGGGTTTGTTGACTGTTAATTGTATTGCACACAAGAAATCTTGGAGGAACAATTCTATTGTCAGATGGTTATACAATGGTGGTCCTGTCTTTAATGCAGTGCTGCTTTTGTTGGCCTGATCACTGTCATTTGATTGTAATATCAATTGGTCTTTTCTTTTAGTTGGGGTTTCACTCTAACAGTATGGCAGGCATCACCATAAAATCATTCTTCCTCACCCCTGCTTAAAAAATAAAATAAAATAAAGGATTAATGGGAGGTCGCTGTCTGGTTCAGATTACACTTCATGATCCCACTTTTTAGACCACCTGAATTTTTTTTTTACCAATCCAAGTTTTCTAAATGGCAGGCCATCATTTTAAATTATGACCATCAGAGTATTCGAACCATTTGATTGCCCCACTTTAATTGGAACCCTTGTTCATATCAGCCGGAGGGTCCATATTGAAGTGCTGCTACATCAGAATGTGTGAATCCTCTGAAAGTGATGATTTTTGGGCAGAGTTGAGTTCAAATGATGGCCTGCCATTTGAACAGCTTGGATTGGTTAGAAATGTGTGCCGAATGGCCCAATAGTGAGGAGAGTCAATCTCAAAAATAAAATTTAGTTATTCACGTGACATGCATTCCCAAACCCTAAGTGAAACACATTTACTTCCTTATTGCATGTGTGGGCAGGTTCTGGCTCTAGTTGGCGATCAACTCGACTATGGGGACAACATTTGCGGTGCGGTGCTAAGCATCCGTTTCAATGAGGACATTTTGAGTGTCTGGAATCGTAATGCGTCTGATCACCAAGTTAGTATGATAGACACCATCATCATCGCATTACTTGACAAAATCTGCTTGCCTTCTCTGTTAACCCAAATTGTTTTGTTGGGTAATCCGGGCAATGTTCTTATGTTTTATTTTTTATTTAATCATATTTTTATAATGCTTCTACCAGGCTGTGATGGCTTTAAGAGACGCAATTAAGCAGCAACTAAAGCTTCCACATAGCTATTTAATGGAGTACAAGCCACATGATGCTTCTCTGCGTGACAACTCATCCTATAGAAATACATGGTTGAGAGGATAGGTGGGCCGTCTCCACCCTTTGATGTATCGGATCGGCTGTCTTGTGCTAATTTTAAAGAACTACTACCGATTTTCATAGTATCATCACTACTATATGCAATGAAATTTGTATTGAACCCTAGGGTGGGTAAGAATAAATCAGATAGAATATTTGCTCTAGGAATTAACTATGAGAAATGATCCTTGCATTTGACACCATTTAATTTATGTTGCTCATTTAGCTGCTGTTGAAAATTGTTGCTAGGGATCACAATTTTAAGTCTTGAATGAAATATAGGGTGAAATGGATTGAATCAGCGATTTATATATCCAAATATATAGTAATAATCCTGTCAAATACTTGGAAGGATGATGATGGTAAAACATATGGAATGATTGATAGTAGTAGTGACAAGTTTGGTTTTCGGCAATATTTCAGTGGGGGTTAGGGCTGTGCATTTTTTGGACCAAACTGACTGAACTGTTGGGTTTGGTTCAGTTTGGACGGGTATCGGTTTCGGGTTGGTTTAGAAAAAATAAAAACCGAAAAGTTTGGTTTGGTTTTGGTTCCAAGCCTCCCCAAGCCGAGACTGATCAAACCGAACCAAATGTAGTTTATATATATATATAGGCGGGGGTTTTGATTAATTTTAAAGGGCATTTAAGTAAAATTCATATTTTTATATAAAACCCTATGTTTGTCTTTAGCTTATTCCTAAATCCTAAAGCGGTAAAGTAGAACTTAAAGGAAAATCGGTTGAGAAGTTGAGAAAATTTTGATGTGTAAGTATAACTTATAGGAAAACCGAAACTGACCGAGCTAAATAGAATCAAATCATATCGGGTTGGTTTGGTTTAAGAGTTGGACGGGTTGATTTGGTTTGAAAATCTAGAAATCGATTAAGACTAATTAGGTTTGTGATTTTGGTTCAAAACCGACCAAACCGAATTGAATACACTTTCAGTTCACATTTTGGATAAAATTTTCAATATTTTTTGGGGATTACAAAAAAAACTATTTACTATTTTTAATTAGGCAGAAGTTAACTAAATTTTGACTGAAGTTCCATCCACCCCTCTCAGCGAATTTCGAATTTGTCACTATGCAGAGAACTATTTTTAAAAGGGTAAGCTAGGCTTTAACCTGGGAACTCGGGGTTGCAATATGATCAACCATCCATTGTGCTACATGCAATCAGGTGGAAAGTTCATTACTCAAACTAGTAGAATTAATACACGTGCCATGCATGTGAGCAGTCTATGCCTTTGAAATACAGAGAAGAAGGGACATGAAAGTGGGAGAGATTTGGTAGATTGGATACCTTTATTTTCAGCGCAAATTTCGTCCGCAAATAGGGATTTATGTGCTTAAATTGTTCACTACTTTGATTCAATTGATGTAAATTGTTTTCATCCTAATATTTGACACCATAGATCTGGAGATCATGGGGTCTACCATCACACAGTTAGATATTGTTTCATGTGGCACATATCCCAAAAAGTGATATGAGAATTACGTTTGTCGTACGGCATGATCATGTTCATTTTTTGGTATGTGTGCCCCTTGGAATAAAAACCTGTCCATTTGACGGTAGACCCATGATATAAAGATATTATTTGTGAAATAAAAAATGACCTCCATCTTTTGATTCAAATCAATCAACCATTTAAGCACGCAAAATAAAGGTTGAGAAGGAAAAATCTTGGATTGCATATAAAGATACCCCTTAAGATATGAAAGAGATTCATGCTGCAGTAGCTGAAAATTAGGATTTTGGGCGAGATTTTATGTTCTGTGGGCATTATTGTCATATGAAAAAAATTATTCCTTTAGTCTATTGGACTGCTCCATTATAATAGTAGAGATGTGTTTTCACTTATCTTACCGCTAGCACTCGGATTAGGTACCTAATACCAGTATATTGGCGTACCACTTGAGTTGAATGGTTGTATGTATATTGGACACTTGTATGCATGCTGGACCATGACCAGGTGAGCAACATGGATAGTTGCTAGTCGGTGTCCAATCCGTCCGTCCACCGGTACACGGCATGCATACTAACCTTGAGACGTGCACAGATCTCCATGCTCTTAGAAGGGTATCAAAGTCTACACAGTGTAACAAGCAAAGTGCGTGCCGGTGTATGGGTGCACTTAAAGTATATCCAAGTCTACAAAGTGTACAACAAGCACCAAGTGCACAGATCTATTAGAAGATTCTAACCATCCCATTACTGGACGGTTCAGATCCTCCGAAGGGTGATTTTTTAAATTTGATGAACTACCATCATCGTTCAAAGCCATCTGCCACATAGCCATTCAGTGGACATTCATATAATAATCTGTTTAGAATAGGAATACTGGCACATAAATCCTACGTGCCCGGGTGGCCGGCCATCATGTAGATTTGAACCTCATTATTCTAATTGAAATGTTCCAACCATCTGATCAAATCACTTTCTGGGCATTAATGGCACATAGATCCTTGGTGTCTGGGTGGCCGGCCATCACGTAGATCAGACATGTCAACCAAATCTCGAGATTGAAAGTAAGCTTTGAAAGCTTCTCAAAGAATTATAGCTCTTGGTTTTTTACTAGGGCACCTCTATTTGCACCCATCAGAACTCTAACGGCACCATCTCGAGATCGTAGATGTATCAGACAGACAGATTTTGAATCCACATGGCACACGCCCAAAAAAGTGAACATGATCATGGGCATACATCAAACGTGGTTCCCTGATCATTATTCAGATGTGTGTCACATGGAATAAAAATCTTATGGTTTGATGGTAGCCATGTTGCTCCAAGATGCTTTCACTGTTCACAAAGTGTCTACAAGCTAACCAGATCAACAGCTGAATATCAAAATTTTAACATTTCTGCCAATTTTCATAATTTTATCAAGAATCAGGAACTAGTATTCCCCCAAAAGATCTCTTTAAGGATATAAGGATTTCAATATGTTCCCAAAATCTTTCAGAGGAGACTAATATTATAGTGCTAGGAAGCAGTTTAATAGAGTAGTATTGTATAAGTTTCTAGATCTTTTCTACAAGGTTGACCTCTTTACATCCCTAAACTGCTGACTGAAGTCCAATAATACCTGCCAAACAGAACTAAGGTATTTTAATTTAGTTTCAATCGATGGAACGAATTGTTATACAGGGCGCAAGTGTTGTTACCGCATCCGACCCTCGCACCCGCATTTCCAGTCACCTTGCTAAGCTCATGCCCACCTGTATCATCATCGTGATTAGCTTAAATAATGCATAAAACATACGACTTTAAAATTCAGAAGTTCGTAAATACCACAACACAATAAAAAGGATTCAAAATAGTAATGGAATTTGGTCGGAAGGCGATCAAGTGATCGGCCAAGGAGTATGCAGAGAGTTTGAGGAGCTTCTCTAGTCTGCCATTATGCCTCAAGGCCCTCAACTACTTGATTCGATGCCAAGGCTTGTATCTGTGGAACAAAATGCCAAACTCGTTTGCCATTCCGTCAGATGATAAAGTTATTCAAACTCAGTCTTTCTATAGATGGTGATAGTATCTCCGGTCCGGTTGGTTTTCCGGGTTCATTCTACAAAGTTGCATGACAAATCATCAAGTTCAATATTGTAGTAACGGTCGTGAACGTCTTTGAAGGAGCCATCACAAGAGTGGTCAACTTGAACTTAATTGTTTGAATTCCCAAAGAATGGATAAAAGCAGATGCGGAAATAATTTGATCTAGTACTGCTTCAATTATTTTCCTAGGAGGGGGGTGCCTCAACCGTATAGTCTTCCATTTTGTAACCTCGTGAGTTGAAGGGTTAATCCCAGTTTACGAAATGAAACTTTTTTTTTTCCTAGTCTGAAATCTGCTTGTCTCACATCATCTCATTAGTGTTTAAGACCATGGGTCAAAAAATCGGAAAACCGATACGTATCGTCCAGCTCCAAAACCGATTGGTTCCGGACGATACATTGGTATGTATCGTCCGGTATTTTGTTAATTTATATGGGAGGCACTGGTACAGTAACTTGAATATACCGTACCGGTGACCTTCAAAACCGATATGTATCGGTTCCGGACGATATTTTGACCCATGTTTAAGACTGCATCACCATCTTATTATACTCTTTTAGAAATTTTTTTATAAAATAACAGTTTGTTAAAGGGAATGAAAAAAAATATTAACGGTACATATATCAAATAGGGATGCTTTCCCACTACGTAGGGAAAAACCTTAGACATTTCTTCTAAACAGAGTCCGCTACATGATTCGTCCAAACCTTATTGCCATTTTATTATGATATGAGGTGTGAACTAAAAGAACAGACACATAGCTACTTCAAATAATGGTGACCCACCTCTCCTCTCACACCGACAGAAGTTAAAAACACTGATCACTGAGAAAGCATGGACCCCTTATTTCCCTTTTTCCTTAAAAGAGGACCTCCTCAGAAAAGAGCCTGGGTTTTTTTCTTTGTCAACCTATCTTGTTACTGGTTACTGAGAAAGAATGGACACGGTGTAGAACCTTTGGGAAGTTGGCAATATTATAGGGCAATATATATATATATATATAGAGAGAGAGAGAGAGAGAGAGTACCGCCATATTCTCATTAAAAGCTCAATGAAGACTACATCAGATCAGAAGAAGGGACGATGAGATGCTATGCCGGTAAGAAAAAAAAAAGCAGGCAAAAAGATTGCCATTGTTAACAAACAACAAAACAGCAAAAATAACAAAAAAGCCCATTTTATAAGTAACATGATAATCATCTCTTTGGTGTGCTTAAATCCCTAGATCCTCAAGCTCAAGGGGGACACGAGCCACCTCCCAGTTTACAGTATGCATTTGTTTTTTCTCCTTCCCACCACTTCGAAGAAAAATCCTTCTGATTTTCTCTAGCCTCCTCACAACACTCATGTGGATCTCAAAAAAAGGCTAAGTAAATGGAAAATTTAGAAAGCGTAGCCTTTATGAGTGATTCTACCGCCCTTTCATAGCATCGTCCCTTTTTCTTATATTAGCTGATTTTTGCAACACAATTAAGGAGTTCAAGATAGGTGGCCGAGGGGGTATCCCATTTACACTCAAAGAACGTAACCAAACTAGTCATCTCCTCCCCACCCCTAGTAATTTTGAAGAGCAGCATTTTTTTTCATAATAATTGTTTTTCTAGAATTTTTTTCTTAACATCCAATGATCGGTTTTCCATGCTTAAGTTCTCCGTGTGAAGCCTTGAGAAGATGATCATGGCATCGGTGCACTGAAGATGAGTCCTTGAGATGAGCCATACATTGCCCCCTAGGAGAGACCGCAAAGCCATTTCCATAGCACAACCCAGAAGTTTACTAAAGGCTTCCCAAACAATGCCAAAGAGGAAAACAAAGAATCCCCTTGAACATCTGAAGAAACCTTTAGCCACCCTATTGATCTAATAAAATATTAGGTCGAAGAGACACACCCATATATCCACATCCTCCATCTCCTTTCAAATCCCACTTTGCCCATCATATAATTGAGTAATTCCTAGTTCACCCCATCATACCCCTTCCCTATATCCAACTTGCTGATCAATCCCAGTTCTTTTGATTTATGTATGGAATCTATACTCTATACATTAATTTTCCAACATCGCCACATCGATAATCTGTGAATCTCTTTATAAAAACTGCTCAGACTGGGGGAATTAACAGAGCTCATAATTGCTTTCATCCTGTTAGCCAGCATCTTAGACAAAAGATTGTATAAATTGATCAACAAACTAATTGGTCTAAAATATTATAAGTTTCAACCCTCAATTTCTTTGGACAACAAATGTGGATCTTATTCTTTCTCCCACCTTACAATTATCAAAAGAATTCATCAAAAACCTCCATGATTTCACCCCTAAGTAGGCCCCAGAAGTGATTATAGAACTGGAGTGTGTATCTATTTGGTCCTGGGGTCTTATCACCGGTGGCATAAAAATAGCTTTTTGAATTTCCAACTCATCAAATTGTTTCTCTAACAAATCATGATCATCCCCGAGAATTTCCTTAGAGGTAAGGCCATCAAGCTTAGTCTTAAGCTTTAAGACGAGAAAGGCTCCCCTTGTCTTACTCTTTTGAACTTCTGAAGGAAGCTCTAGTCGCTCCATTTACCAAACAAAAAAACCCGGTCGAAGAGACGCACCCATGAATCCACATCCTCCATCTCCTTTCGAATCCCATTTCCCCATCATATAATCTAGTAATTCCCAGTTCACCCTGTCAAACCCCCTCTCCATATCCAACTCGCAGATCCATCCCATTTTTTTTATTTGTGTATGGATTTGATACATTCACGTGCCAAGATTGCTCCATCTAGAATCTGTCATCCCTCTACAAAAATGCTCTGATTGGGGGAAATAATAGAGCTCATAATTATTTTCATCATGTTAGCTAGCATCTTAGCCAAGAGTTTGTATAAATTGCTCAACAAGTTAATTGGTCTCAAGCATTCTAGCCTTTCAGCTCTCAATTTCTTTGGAATAACTATGTTAAATGTGGCATTTTTTGCTTCTCCCCACCTTCCCAATATCAATGATTTCCTCAAAAACCTCCATGATTTCACCCCTAAGTAGATCCTAAGTGTCTATAGAACTGGAACGTGTACCCATTTTATCGTAGTGCTTTATCACCAATGTCATCAAATTGAACATCCAACTCATCAAATTGTTTCTCTAACAGTTTATGATGATCCCCAGAAATTCCTTAAAGTTGAGGCCATCGAGCTTAGGCCTCTTCTAACCATCATCTTCGAAGAGAAATCTTTAGTACTTAACCATATGAATCCCATTTCTCTTTATCGATTTTAATTCCCTCAACCATCAAATATTGAATTTTTAAACCTCCTTTGATCCCTAGCCATACGCCCCCCATCTTTGAACCACCTCACCAACTTTTGCAATCTATAAAATTTCCTCCTTGAAGGTCCTTTGCTTACATTTCTTTACTTGTATTCTTCCCTGAATACGTTGGTCCCAAGGTATTTAACTCGGTATCTGTATTGGGGTTCAGTCCAATCATTCGGCCAATACGTATCGGTGATATGGTATTGGTGACACCAAAACTAATTTTTTCTTCTTTTTTTGATACAAAATGACTATATTGGTTGATACCGAGACATTATCAGCCAATACCATACAACACACACACACACACACACACACAAGGCCATTTAAAGGCCTTAAAGCAATTTTCTTAAGTTTGGGGGGTGTTTTATACAAGCAAACCTCCATTTGGTCCATCTCTTCCTCACCTCAACTACCAATGCTGCTGCAAATGCTGTCCACACTACCCCTTATTAGGCAATGACCCTCCATACCCAAATCACTGCTCTACCCTTCTACTCCTGCCTGGATATTTAAATCTGTTTGAACCGTTCTGCCATCTGTTCCCTCAGTTGTCAATATCAGTCGTAGTTGCCAGACGACGGATGAAGGAAACAAGGCGAGGAACATATGTAGGAAATGTCTTATTTTAGGGCTAGTTTGGACATACAATATAATTAGATTAGATTAATGGTAGCGTCCCTAAGCTAAAATGTCGAAAGAAGGGATACCGTATGCTATTCCTTGTGAACAATTTGCCTCACATTATGATCACTGTCGTTTCATGTCCTATGCTATCCCATCCTATTCTGTCCAAACTGCCCCTTAAACATTTATATTATATTACTAGTAACCACCCAGATGTGTGAAGGGGATGCAGGAAACAGGAAATGAACAAAGTAGATATTTTAAAATTGTGTCCACATTAGGTATATATTTCAAAAAATTTATTCAGCCCTGCAACTGTTGCTGCTAGTTTTGAGAATCAAAATACAATGGAGAAATAAAAAAATTTAAGTTGGAAATTAACATCAATTCTAAGATCTAGATAAATTAATTTTGTGACTATTCAGAAGGGTCAACTTCAGTTTATATTTTCTTTCTGCATGGATAAAGTGTTGGAATGCTAGAGAAGGAAGTTCCATTTACAGGTCAATTTCTCATTTCTTTTTTAGATCTATCTATACAGGAACCCAGTTATCAAGAGAAATGACCCTTTTACGTTGCAGGTCCAATCCCTGCTTACCCATTTAAACAAAAAAGAGAAGCGAACCTTTTTAAATGTAGTAAACTGTCGACCATGTATAGCAAACTGACCATGAATCTTGGAACTATTGACTAGTCTTCTGAGCATCATGTCAGGGGGATTCATATCGAATAGAAAACCCATACCATTCATTATATATAACATACACATAATAGAGCTGAGTGGGAAATGACACTCACAAAGCTGAACCCAAATAGATAGGATAAGACTATGATGATGATGATGCTACATATTAGAGCAAGAGAAGAAGGAAGAGGTTAAGATCCAAAGCCCTTTTAAGAGGAATTGTAAATTTCAGTTGGATCTTTATTCAGACCCAAGGTTTAAACTACATGATATGTACCGCTTTATTTCTAAAACCCCTCAAGAGAAGCACTAAGCCCTCCAATTGCTATGTTTCAATCTCAAAATTCCAAAATCCAGATATATTCTCATGAAAAATCCATCCTACCTTCAATCTACTCCAAAATCCTAATCTCAAACCGTGAGAGCCTTCCTACATAAAATTTCAACCTGGTTACCCCTTCCCATCTATATCAAACACAAATCTCCTTCCCTTGTTATAACCCTGATCCCCTTCTAAAACAACTTCTGCACCCTCCCATGCAGAAAATTGGACGTCTCTTCATGCAAACTCCAGTGTTTCATGAACGCATACAAGACAATCTCCAAGTGACAATAAGAGAAGCTAATTATGTTTACAATTATGGACAGAAGCCAAGAAACTTGGTTTGGCAGCATCAGTGGTATACTAATTCAAAACGGGGTTTCTCGGAATAATGAATCATTCTTTTTAAATTAAGGCAGACAAATTCAAGGTAAAGATCTCGGCCTAATTATATATGAGCTGCTATTAGGTACCTGACCTGAATGCCAGCATCGGCACTCAATGATTGTGTATTTAACAAAATATAAAATAGTGTTTACTAAATTTGCACTCCACGTATTCCATTTTCATATAAAAATATAAAATGTATGTCATAATATATTGTAAATTGTTCATGACAAAAAAATCTCAGACAGCATCATCTATTTAAATTTCACCTAAGGATAGGATAGAACCGTCTATTTAAATCTCAGGCAGCACCATTCATATAATGTAATTAAATTTTCTATCAAATTTCCCTGCAAAGGAGGAGGAGCAGACAAGTCTTCTCAGCCATGCAAAAATGCAGGTAAAAGGAAGAACGAAAAAAATAAAGAAGAAAACTACCTCCATCGCCGTTGTCGTCGTCTTTAGGGAACAAGAGGAAGATGGTTGAGAGATAAAGCAGAGGTCGAGAGAAGAAGAGTGTAGAGAGATATAGGGCTTTCTCCCTTTAAAGTATCAGGTGGGAAAATAAATGCAGTGACTCGGCAAGTTACAGAACACTACGAATAAGTAACGAATGATGTGGCAACGAAACAAATCCCCAAATTTTACTATTTTTTTGAAAAATTTGGAGAATTTTGTGACTATGTTTCCTATGTGTGAAAATTCACAATGTTAAAGATGAGATCATTGTTTTCTAGCAGAAACACGGATAAATATTCTCACTAAGTATGGCATGGGAAACGTCATATGCATCTTATACCTGCTGAATAAGGATTAGTGTAAATCGAAGTGACTGGATTGAAAATCTTATAACATACAAGCATTGTTGCGGTGCAGATTTTCTCATCCATTAAACCAGGCATTCAATGTATAATGACCCAACTAGGCAATGTATGGACAACAGTTATACCGATTGAAAAAAAAGGGTACGACAGTGAGAACCATACATGCAAGCAGTATAAAAAATTGCCAGGTAGTAAAACCCCAATGGTTCTTGAGGTTTTTAAGGACTCAGGTGGAAAGTTAATAGCCTTCAGAAATACTGACAAGAGAATTTAAAGATGCACTTTAGGCTATTGGCCCTTTCGAGAAGCATCCTTTTATCACTAAGCAACAGAAAGTTGAGAACAATTTCACATTGATTGTGGTTTCTGAGAATAGAACTGTACAAAAATTTGGCAGCAGAACTAGTTTGCGCTAAACATAATTTTTAAGGCACTTCAACAACATTCACTTTGTTATTATACATGTTCATATCCAAAGTGCAATACAGAAAATCTCAATCAAGAGAAGACCGAAATATATTGAGATTTGAAGCAAGCCAGATACAGCCTCCGTATGTTCCATCCATGGACTAAAATCTTTGACAATGCAAAGACATATTGTCCAATACTTATTGGATAATAAGAAGACACATGTCGGTATCAGGCCTAAAAGATGCATGGTTCAATACCGCAATGTCAAAACTTGTTTACAACAAGTAAACCTTGCAAATTTTTTCCTTTTGCGTGATTTTCTAGATGTGAGTATTAGTGAGGTGTTTATCAACGGATGGCATTAGGACTCAGGAGCATCTAAGACTAGTAAAAACTTCCATAAACCTTGGAACAGATTATGACCATACAAATGAATGTAGAATTTTTCTTTTCATCTCGTGTCCTTTATATATGTGTGTTGGAGTTGGTGAGTCGAAAATAAGAAATCAGACGAATATGGTGATGGATCTTTGACTGTGATCAAGGCGTGAAATAAACAGTCTTTAAATCATTGTTCGTCCCCACACAACGGTCAGCAATCGAGCCCAATGAACGTGATACTAGGATACAACGACCACAATCAAAGTTTATTGGCGGTGAACAACTTGCTGTGTTGAAACACTGCCCAAAACACTATATCTCAGAATATGCTCAGTAATAACAAGTGAAAAGAATGTCTTTTCTTGGTTAAGAAGGGGTCTTTATATAGACTTGAAGTGTAACCAACGCATCTTTTGAATCTATGGTTCTAGATGAACAGTTACAAATCAACGGTCAAAAATAATTTTAAATGGTCATGTCTGAAACCATCATACCTTATCGTTACACCGTTTGAGATTTCAACACGTTGGTAATTCCACATATGCGAAACAGTCAAGAAGCCGATGAAAAATAATTCGTTAAAAAAGAAATCCCTTTGCGCACAGTGCACACGTACTCGTGCCCGGCCCAGCCCGTCCCGTCTCAGCGTGGTGTGTGAGTGGTTGCGTTTTTGCATAGCCTAGTTCAATGGGCATAGTGGGGGGCGAACCGAAATCCGTGAATGCTCATGATGTGATGATTTGCCGAAATTAAACTCATTAATTAAACAATTAATCACAAATTGAAGCGATACCTTGAGGTTTTGCGGGATTCCGTTTAGGTGACCATGCTTTGGCTCACGCAAGGTCCAATCCGATGCGCGGGATCCGTTAGGATGGAGGAAGAGGCGATCCGAGAGATAGAACTCTCGCTTCGTCTAGGTTGGGGCGTTAGATCGTAGTTCTTTGTGAAATCGGTAGCTCATCACTAAGGCTTTTGAATTGAATTGGTTAAATGGCTCAAATCGAGCAAGCTTGAGTCCAACAACGGTTATGGATCGATAGGCTAGGATTGGATTCGATCCATAAGGATGGACATCAATATTGATCTAAATCTAGGGTTTGATATTTGAACAATCAAGCAAAAGGGAGATTTAGAATTCAAGAGATTAGCAAGATAATAGGAAGATAGAAGAAAGAAGATCAAAATAACATGGTCATCTCACCCTTGGCCTTACACCAAACCCCAAATGGGGAAGAAGACTCACTCTTCAAGCTCCTCACAAGCCAAAGCAAATAACTCTTTCATTAATTCAAAATCAAGTGCCAAAAATGACTTACAAAATTACCTTTTATAGTAGCTACAAATAAAAACACCATAATATGGAAAATACCATGTTACCCAAAAGGGTAACTTACAAGAAAACAAATATGACGACAAAAATGACAAATACGTCGCTTAAGTGGTTGAGGCGGAGATTTCCACGTCCGTCCGTCCTGGGACTCACAGACGTCCGTCGCCTATCCACGGACGTCCGTAGTGCACTACGGGCGTCCGTGCTCACTAAAACAGTGAGCACCCCAAAACATGGATGTCCGTCATAAAGCCATGAACGTCCATCGCCTGGTGCTCCCAAGTTGATCCCTAAGGCCCTCCTTTGGTGGTTCTTGACGTTCCTACGGCCTGAACCCTAGGTCTTTGATGGTGGTGTCCCCGTCAATTCCCCCAAACTGAAAGGGCTTCATCACCGATGAAGAACGGTTATGGTAGCGATCCAGTATGTCGGGGTTTAAGCGGCGGACTTCTTCTTCAGTGACCCACGTATTTTCGGACTCCGGCTTTTGGATCTACTTCACCAAGTACCTTTGAAACCCCTCATCATGGGTGGGGACCACATGATCGTCTAAGATCTTCTCAATCACATCTCTTTTAGGTTCTTTTGGAGGAGTAGGTGGAATAGGTTGCAAGGTTTGGGTTGGAAAGGATTGCAAGGGGGTGGGGTTGAACCTAGATAAGGAACTAGGTCTTCCACGTTGAAGGTTGAGCTAACCCCCACATCTTGAGGGAGCTCAAGAACATATGCATTCGGACCACTCCTTGCCACAATCCTATAAGGTCCGACACTGCGGGCTTGGAGCTTCTTCGCGATTCCCGATGGGAATCGTTCCGGCCTAACCCGCACCATCACATGCTCACAAATTTGGAATTCCTTGAAACGCTTGTGGGAATCCATCGACAACTTGTAATTATCATTGCTTGAATTAATTTTACGTTTAATTTCGGCATGCAAGTTATGAATATGCTGTGCAAATGTATCCGCGGACTCGGATGTGCGGTGAGATGCAGACATAGGAATCAAATCTAAGGGCGTTCTTGGCTTATGACCATGCACCACTTCAAACGAACTCTTACCTGTGGACCTATTGACGGAGTTGTTATATGCAAACTCAGCTAATGGCAAAATTGAGTCCCAAGTTCTAATGTGGTCACCGACAAAACATCGAAGTAGATTGCCTAGGCTCCTATTGGTGGCTTCCGTTTGGCCATCGGTTTGTGGGTGATATGTCGAAGAAAACTGGAGCATTGTACCCATCATGTGTCATAGGGTTTTCCAAAAGTAACTTGTAAACTTGACATCCCTATCTGACACAATGGTCTTGGGTAGCCCATGGAGGCGCACTACCTCATTGAAAAATAACTTCGCCACATGTGTTGCATCCGTGAACTTGTGGCATGGTAAGAAGTGGGCCATCTTGGAGAAGCGGTTCACGACAACAAAAATAGAGTCGTGTTTGCGGAGGGTCTTGGAAAGACCCAACACAAAGTCCATAGAGACATCTTGCCAAGGCGTGTGTGGTACCGGTAAAGGGGTGTACACGCCGGTATTTTGCCTTTGCTGCTTGGAAACTTGGCAAGTACAACATAGGCGCACAATCCAGGCTACATCACGCGTAAGACCTGGCCAAAAGAATCGATCTTCAACAAGCGCAACAGTCTTGTTGCGCCCAAAATGGCCGGCAATCCCCCCGGCATGCAACTCCCAAGTGAGAAAATCTCGCAATGATGTGCGAGGGATACATAGACGATTTCCCATAAACAAATACCCATCTTGGAGGGTATACTTGGAGTTAGCATTGGGCGGATTGTCCCGTAGAGCAATGTATTCCGCCCTCTAATCTGGGCACTCGGGAGAGTCTTGGATCAATTGCTCAAATCCCACGGCCTCGGTGCTCATGAGTTGCAAAGTTGTTACCCGGCGATTAAGAGCATCCGCCGCTTTGTTTTCAGCACCGACCTTGTGCTTCAATACAAGTGTAAACCCTTGAAGGTACTCGACCCACGTCGCGTGCCTTGGGTTCAACTTCTTTTGGGAAGCAAGAAAGCGTAGGGCTTCATGGTCGAAAAATAGGACAAATTCCTGCGGTCTAAGATAATGTTTCCAATACCAAAGAGATCGGACGACCGCATAGAACTCCTTATCATAGGTGGAGTATTTTTGCTTTGCCTCGTTGAGTTTTTCACTAAAGTAGGCCACGGGGTGGCCCTCTTGGCTAAGCACTCCACCTATTCCTACACCCGAAGAGTCACAAGCGACCTCGAAGACTTTTGAAAAGTCCGATAGGCGCATGACGGGTGCATTAGACATTTTCCCTTTTATCTCGGCAAAGGCCTTCGCCGCGGCTTTGCTCCATTGAAACTCCCCTTTCTTCATACAATCGGTGATGGGAGTCATAATGATGCTAAAGCTTCGAATGAAGCGACGATAGAAGGTGGCCAACCCATGGAAGCTACGGACCTCATGTATGTTCCTAGGCTCGGGCCACTCTACAATAGCCTTTACCTTTTCCGGGTCAGCAACTATACCATCGGCCGAGACAATGAACCCCAAGAAGACAACAGATCGCTGCATGAATGTACACTTCTTGAAGTTCGCATACAATTTCTCTCCTCTCAATGTTTCGCAAACTAACCGAAGGTGGACCAAGTGTTGCTCCTTGTCGTGACTATAGATCAAAATGTCATCAAAATACACCACAAGGAACTTTCCGATAAATAGTCGCAACACTTGGGTCATGAGCCTCATGAAGGTGCTTGGGGCATTTGAAAGCCCAAAAGGCATGACCATTCACTCATAAAGACCATCCTTGGTCTTGAAAGCGATTTTCCACTCATCACCGGGGCAGATTCGAACCTGATGGTAGCCACTCTTGAGATCTATCTTAGAGAAGATAGTGACCCCAACCATCATATCTAATATATCATCGAGCCTCGGTATAGGAAACTGATATTTGACCGTAATTTTGTTAATGGCCCGGCTATCCACACACATCCGCTACGTGCCATCTTTCTTGGGTGTGAGTAGTGCGGGAACGGCACATGGGCTCAAGCTCTCTTGGATGAACCCCTTCCGAAGGAGCTCATCAACTTGCTGTGATAACTCGGCATGTTCCACCGGATTCAACCTATATTGAGGTAGGTTTGGTAGGGTAGATCCGTGAACCAAGTCTATTGCGTGTTGAATGTCACGCATGAGAGGGAGCTCATTGGGTAAGTCTTCCGGGAAGACATCCACAAACTCTTCCAAAACTGGCCCAACTTCCTTGGGGTAGTCACCCATAGACTTGAGAGCACGCTCAACGGTGATGACAACATATACCACACTCTCATCTAACGACGTTCTCTCAAACTTCTAAGGGCTCACAATATTGATGGTCTTAGATTGACTGTCCTTCTCAATTTTCTTGTTCGATGGTGTCTTGGGAGGCAAGGGGTTTAATTTTATCTTCTTGTCCCCATGCATGAGCGTGCACACATTTTACCGCCCAAGGAGGGTCACGTTCATGTCATAGAATCATGGTCTCCCCAAGATGATATGGCCCACACCCATCGGCACCACATCACACCATAAGGTGTCCGAATACGAGGCTAATTGTATCGGCCTACGACACCTTTGGGACACGGGGATGGAGGAGGAGTTCACCCATGCGACTTTGTACGACCTCAAATGGGGCTCGGGTGTAAGCCCTAAGCGAGTAATGGTGTGTGTAGACACAACATTCGTGCAACTCCCGCTATCCACAATGACTCTACAACTCTTCTTCCCATACTTGGCGAAAGTATTGAAAATATTATCTCTACGCCAATCACCCTTCTCTTCACGTTGAGGTTGTGTAAGGGCACACCTCACAACCAAACACTCTTGGGTGCAAACTAGTGCTCGGTTACCGTCGTCACCCTCCTCATCACTAGGCGTGACTTCCGGTTCATATATTTCCTCTTCTTCACCTTCTCCCTCACCGACTTCTCCTTCAACCAAGAGAGTCCTTTGTGGGTCTCGGGTAGGGCATTGGGTGGCAAAGTGGCCAAACCCATGGCATTTATAGCACTTGGTTGGAGTGTCACCCTTTGAGGACTGACCTATCACACCTTTCCCTTTGTCAACCCAAACATTTGTAGGAGTGGGTTGGGTCGGTTTGGGAGGTGGATTTCCAGCACTAGGCCTCCCTTTCCCAACTCTATGGCAACCGGCATGCGGCTCAAATCGGCTCACCACCGTCGTTTTCAAATACCTCTCAAGGTCTTGCACAATGGTGTAGCACTCTTCAAGAGTGTCGACAGGGTGAGAGATCAACTCTTTTTGGAGGTCCAATCGCAACTCGGTGCGGAACTTTGAAAGAGTGACTTGAGGATCTTCCGATGCATTGGCTCTCATTATGAACTCCTCAAACTTGCCAATGTACTTGGCTACGGGCATACTACCTTGGTGCAGATTTTGTCATTGGTCAAGTAGGCGGTGGTAGTATGATAAAGGAACGTACTTCTCCGTGAGACGCTCTTTAATGTCCTCCCAACGGGTAATGGGAGCGCGACCCGCATTCGCACGCATGCGCTCGACATTGACCCAAAAGAGTCGAGTTTGACCAATGAGCTTCATTTTTGCAAGTCTAACGCACCGCTCATTGTCTATGCCATACCACTCAAAATGGTGATCCAAATCGGAGACCCAATCGAGGAAGACTTTAGGGTCCATTCTTCCATCAAATATCGGAAACTCAACTCGAACATTCTTGAGGAGTCTCTCATCCGGGCCGTAGTCATCTCCGCGATGAACTAGTTCCCTATGATTCCGATGTCGCCCCCTGGGCTGTTCGTCACGCTAAAAGCACGGACCATTATACTCATTACGTCGGTCATGATACTCCTCATCACCTTCCAACCGATCCAAGCAGTTGAGAAGCATCTCATTAGAGGCAACCATAGCCGTTTGAGCTTCCTTCATAACATTCATCCTATCCTTCATAGTAATCAACATGGCTTGGATGCCTTTAAGGGCATCGGCAATCATATTCGGATCCATGGTGACCACACATACTAACACGGGTTTTAAAATGTCACACAACTATGAACACAAGTGAGTGAGGAATTTGATCAAACACCCGATGTGCATACAAATGAACACAAATGTGAACACACAAAATGAATGAGCGAAGTTTGTAAAAATCAATGAGTGAGCAATTTTATCAAACACGTGACGTGCATGCAATTGAACGCAAATGAAATGAAATTTAAAGAAATTAAGATGACATGCAAAATATGCAACACACGTGAGGAATTTTGTCAAACACAAAACGGGCGTGCAAATTAAAACACAAACATGAACATAAAATGAAATAAAATTAAATGACTCACATATGCCCTAACCTAGAACCTGAATTATAACACTTTGATACCAAAACTGACGCGGGACAACGACCCTGAAATCCGTGAATGCCCATGATGTGATGATTTGGTGAAATTAAACTAATTAATTAAGTGTTGCAAGTTTTATAAAGTGTTAGAATTCCGGTTCATCATAAAGTGTTGCAAGTTTTCAAGACTAAGGTCACTGAAAACACTGGTGAAACTTTGACGTCTTATACTTAGGTAATAGTTTAAAGCCCTGAAAGCACTATTACTGAAAGACTATTTTTCTTTATGCTCAGTATTATTATTATTTTAATATTTAAAATTGTGGGGGATTGTTGTTATATTTTAAAATTTTAAAATAGTGGGAGATTGTTGTAATATTTAAAAATTTGTAAGGCTACCTCTTAGCCTTCAGTCCCACATTAGTGGAATTTGTTTTGGGGAACAAGTCTATTACCACACTTGTTTGGTCAAGGCTTGTACCCTTCATACATGGGGCATCCAAGATTTTGGTTCGGCCCTTGCTTTGCCCATTGACCTAGATTATACAAAAACATACACGCGTGTGCGCGCATAGGGATTTCTTTTTGAATGAATTATTTTTCAACGGCTCCTTGACGGTTTCACATACGTGGAATTACCAATATGTTGAAATTTCAAACGGTGTAACAATAAGGTATGTCAGTTTCAGACATGACCATTTAAATTATTTTTGACCGTTGATTTGTAACTGTTCATCTAGAACTATAGATTCAAAAGATGTGTCGGTTACACATCAAGTCTATATAAAGACCCTTAGCCAAGAAAAGACGTCTTCTTCTTTTCGCTTTTTCATTTGTTATTACTGAGCATATTTTGAGGTATAGTATTCTAGGCGGTGTTTCAACACAGCAAGTTGTTCACCGCCACCGCCACTAAACTTTGATTGTGGTCGTTGTATCCAAGGATCACGTTAGTTTGGACTGATTGTTGACCGCTGTGTGGGAACGAACAGTGATTTAAAGACGGTGTCTATTTCACGCCTCGATCACAGTCAAAGATTCATCACCATATTTGTCTGATTTCTGATTTTCGACTCACCAACTTCAACAGCATGTGTGTGTGTGTGTGTGTGTGTGTGTGTGTGTGTGTGTGTGTGTTTGTATAGTCTAGTTAAATGGGCATAGCAGGGGCCAAACTGAAAACTTGGATGCCCCTTGTTCCCCAAAACAAATTCCACCGATGTGGGACTAAAGGCTAAGAGGTAGCCTTACAAATTTTAAAATATTACAACAATTTGCTCATAGTAAAATAGTTATGCCTAGTTTTTCATATATCGTGTCAATTAATGCCTAATAATATATTTTTTTTATCTGGGTACCGTAGAGATACTGAATCGTTCAAAACTGTAATCAGAAGACAAACAAAACTCTAAAAAAAATCATGGAAACTAAAACAAATGTAAATGCTACACCAGAATTCAGTATAGAATTTAACATTCACAACCAAAGATTTGTAAACTTAAACTAATCATACCTCTGCCAAAATCGTCGGGATCAGCATGAACAACTACTGCCCTTCCTAGTATTGAATGTAGTCCGCTAAGTGGAATCTATAATTAGTAAAATGGGAAAAAAAAAGGTGGAGTGGAAACAAAAATTCAGTTACCAAAACCAGCCAACTTAGTTAATATTAAAAAAGAGAGTAAAATCAATAGGTATGAAATGCACCACCTGGAGATCCTTTAGAAAAACTTGAGCAACTCCTAAATCAATCAAATTCAGGTCCAATCACAACTTTAAAATGCCAAAAAAAAAAAAGTAAAGAACATTACAGATGCACATATACACACCATCTTGGCCAGCAACTATGTTACCCAGGTCACCCGCGTGCCGCTCTTCATCAGAGGGAGCTCCATGATCCTTCTTCAGCGGATTAAAATGAGGACCTGAAACATACCAAAAAACCCATCTTTACCCAATAAAAATAAAGCCAAAAAACGAATAAAAATAGTGTCAAAATCAATATTTTGATGCATAGAGAGAGAAACCAGTTGAATTGCATCCGTTGGTAGTATCGCCCAGAGCATGAATATGGAATCCATGAAGACCTGGAGAGAGACCTGTAATTTTTCCTTTGACATGGGTAGCTCCTGTAAACATCAACAAATCGAAATCAAACGATGCTTAATTATATGAAGGGATGGAAACTGAAAACCCATAAATGGAATAGAAATAAATGATAGAATGGGTGTGAGTAAACAAATTAAAAAAAAAAAGCGACCGTTGGTGTCTTGCAGGAACTGAAGAGAGCCCCTGATGTTGTTGTCTCCTGTGATGAGAGCCACTGCCTTGAGATTGCCTGTTGCCATTAAACTTTTTCACTTTCTTTTAATGATTATGGTAAGCTCTTCAAATTTAGAGAAGCTCAACAACAAACTCCTGCTACGCGCACACCACGTTTTTCTTCCCGCCCACTTGTTATGAAATATCATCCTTATTACTATATAAACGTACAAATAATTTCTGTCAATTTTAGTATTTTCATATTTTTAGTAACAAAATACCCATAAGCTACTCCATCTACCCTCATCTTCTTCCTTATGTATCTTTATCCTTATTACTATATGAAAGCTAAAATAATTTTTCTCAATCTTTGTTTCCACACTTGCCCCTATATACACTCTAAGCCGTGACAATAAAATTAAAATGGGTATCATTATTTATCATCCAAAAAATTGTAATTTCATCTCACCTCTTTCAGTCTAAATATATTGATCGTTTTGAATCATACGATGGAGATTATTTTTCGTCTCAATCTTCTATATAGTTGATCTTGACATCTTTTTTGTATCATCAAGCGATAAATTTTTTATTTCACTTGAAACACAACAAAAAAAGTGACTTTAAAATCAAATGACATACATCACTCTCAAACATGATTTTAATATCATTTTAAAAAAAATCGACGGTCTAATAATACTCTCATGATACCAAGATCATTTAGCTAGAAGATGGGGATAAAAAATGATCTCCATCTTCTAATTCAAAGCGGTCGTTTCATACTAACTAGAGGATATTGACGAGATCACAATTTTAAGGGTTGCAAATAATGATACCCAAATAGAATCTCTTTTCCAATGGGAATACGTAAAAAATGGTATCCAAATAAGTTCCCTTCCTTTCCTTATTTTTAGCACCTTCAAAGAAACCCATAAAGTTAAGAGAATTAACAATTTTGCTATAAAAGTTATCTTTTCTTCCTTACCCTCTAAGATTCCACGGGTATTAATAAAGCTACAAAAATAATAATTTACTGGAAAATTGAAATCCTTTGAGTCACGATTAATGTAACCCCTAATCAAATCTTGTCATCTTACCTAATCGGATTCGAATTTTGGCCCAAAACTTGCACTCATATGTATGTTGGTCGTAAGACTTAGGAGAGCACTTACCTTTATATGACTTAGACAAACATATGATACTTCTACGTAGGGCTCTCAACAGATCGACTTTTTTATTGGGCTAGGTACTAAACTTGGGTTATTTGGCTAAGTCAGGCATGAAATGCCAGACACAATTTATAGGTATGGTTGGGTAGGGTTAAGGAAAAATTTGGTCGACTAAGCTCGAGTTACAAGATTTTATATAATAATTAATAATAATAATAATAAAATAGAGTGTTTTCAACTAGGTCAAGTCAGGTGTCAAGCCGGGTTGGGCATATACACTCGACCCTTCAGGTTACGGTCGGGATAGGTGTCAGGTCGGGTTTGATCAACTAAGCTCGAGTTGCACGATTTTATATCATAATTAATAGTAGTAGTAGTAGTAGTAATAATAATAATAATAAAAATAAAATAGAGTATTTTCAATTAGATCAAATCAGGTGTCAGGACGGGTTAGGCATATACACTCGACTCTTCAGGTTAAGGTCGGGATAGGTGTCAGGTCGGGTTGGGCATATACCCTTGACCCTTCGAGTGTTAGGTCGAATCAGAGTGCACCATCAGGCCAGGTCAGGTCAACATATGTCATTTACCAACCGGACAGTCAAACATTTAATACGACCCATTGGCAACCCTACTTTTAAGTTCTCAATTATATGTTTATTTTTATTTTTTAATGTTATTTTAACATAAATAGATTTATATGATGATCATGCGAATCATGTGGCTTTAAAATGATGACATGTATATAAAATTAAGGTTAGAGATTTTATATATGGGACACCATTTTGACACCATGTACTGATACATTTTTCAGTTAATAGTAATAGTAATAATAATAATAATAATAATAAAATAGAGTGTTTTCAATCAGGTCAAATCAGGTGTTAGGTCAGGTTGGGCATATACACTCGACTCTTCAGGTTAAGGTCGGGTTGGGCATATATCCTTGGCCCTATAAAATAAAATCTCTATTATATAATTCAAAGCAGTCAAATATGAATGAGATGATGACCATTTATTGTATTAAGTCATATGACATTTAAATAAGAGGAATTCGATGGTGTCTTCACATTTAGGGAAAATTTCAAAAAAACCCCTGAACTTTCACCTCAATGCCCATAAGGCACCTGAACTTTGCATAATATCACCTAAACCCCCAATGAATACAAATGTACCAAAATCAGACCCCTGCCGTCACCTCTCGTTATCTTATGGACGGAAATTGATGACGTGGAGCTCTTAACCCTTTGATGCGCTGAAGTGGATGGTGACGTGACGAATTGGAGGGAAAAGAGGCCACGTGAGGCGCACGTGACCTCCTTAAATACAAAAAAACTCAGTAAACTCTCCCTTTCTTTCTTCTTCGTCTTCTTCCTTCTTCTTCCTCCTCTTTCTCTGAGGAGTTTTCTTATTCGTCTTTCTCGTCTTCCAATTTGGATATTCTTCTTCATTTTCTAGTCGGATTCTACCTTCTATTACGCATAGATTAAAATACCCTATTTTGAAAGGGTTAAAATGGTTTGGAGTAAGAGAGAAGGTGCAAGACCCTCGTTACAGGTAAGTTCGATTTTTGGATTTATTTTGTCTCAGATTTGTGTCAATATTTGTGTGGATTTATTGATTTGTCTATATTTTTTGTATTTATGTATTTATGTAAACGTTGATGATGTAAATGCGTAGAAAAATAGGGTTATGTAAATTCAAAAATAGTGTTTATGTAAATCGTAGAAAAAAGGGGTTATATAAATGCAGAAAAAATGGTTTATGTAAATACGTAAAAGGGTTTATATAAATGCGATGTAAATGCGAAAAAATGGGCTTATGTAAATCTTGATTATGAAAATGATGTTTCTCTTGTATCTACGATTTTATTTTTCAATTTTGGGCTTCGACTTGATTATGTTGCTACCTATATATGTCCACATGGTATCAAACTAGTGGAGATATAGGGTTTATAATGAAGGTACATACAATGAGCTTCGTTGACAAAATTGTTTTAACATATATCTCCGGATATAGGTTAAAACTAGTATATCTCTCAGATTTAACCTAGATCAATCCAGATATAGCCCAAAATACCTATATTTCCCAGATTTAACAAACTGTTTAAACCTATATCTCCACATGGTATCAAACTAGTATCACAAAATACCTATATTTCAGTAAATATATTCTTATACTATGTTGCTTATCTATGAGTTGTGACTCTTATGCGAGCATTGCTTTATTTGTTTAATGTGCAGATAAAGGCTCGTAATTTTTTACGATTAAGTTATTTCATGGAGGCAGTTTTCGAGGTACACCAGACATCAAAGGATATAGAAGAGGTCGTTTGAGCTTCTTTGATCATTTCCACAGTGATGAGATGTCCCTATTGGAGCTATTTCGTATGGCTGAAGAGTTGGGATACCTTAGCTCCGTAGAGTTCTATAGTACTATTCAAGGCAAATTTGTTGTCATCGAAGCTGATATGCAGACCTTGGAGTTAGGAAATTCAGTTAGTTCTGATGGAGTAGTTGATGTGTTTATGGTTCCTCTCTTACCATTGAATGTGGATACCCAAGAAAGCCAAGTCCGGCATGAACGAGTTGTAAGGAGAAGAACTACAACACGGAGCAGGAGGTCACAAGCCAAAGGGAAGAGTGGTAGTGTTGATAAGGGCAAGGCCCCTATTTTTGCAAGTAAAGGGAAGTGCGGTAGTGTTGATATAGGTCAAAGCATTTCGGATAACGAGTAATGATGATTATGACCCGCATCCGGATCCTCGTCTTGCGACGAGATGAGATATGGGATAGTGATTACTTGATCTCGATGATGATGCGTTGTTCGATGAGTTCGTGGATGCACTTCGAGTTTGGGTTAGAAAGTATAAAGGTAGGGAATGAGGGCACATGTGGAGTTGAAGCTAAGAAGACGGATAGGGGAGAGTTATCCGATCCTCCTTCTTTAGTGGACGAGTTGAGAAGTTTAGTCAGCGATACAGAGGTCGATGGGGTAGGGAAAAGCAGATAAGAGAACATCTTTGGTATTTAATGAGAAGAGCGGATATAGAAAACCCAACTTTTCGTGTTGGGATGGAGTTCAAGACGCATGCGATTTTTAGGAAGGCTGTGAAGGAGTATGCCATAAGGTGTGGTAGAGATAAGCTTTGTAAAAATGATAGGGATAAAATAAGGGCAATATGTAAGAAAGGCGCCTTGGTTGATCTATTGCTCGTATGTACCAAATGATGCTTTATAGGTGAAACCCTAAATGACCAAGACAACGTAGTAGAACTTTTGAAGTGCCTTGGGTGACTACTATTTGGATAGTGAAGAGGTATGGGGAAAGGATTAGATTGAATCCTCGTGGCGGTTAAATCACTAGTGAGCACAATAGAGACCGAGAGAAATGTGAAGGTTGATATTCAAAAGTCTGAGGCAAGGAAGGTGATAATGCAAATGGCAGATGGATCTTCAAGCACTCGGTTTAAGTTGTTATGGGGTACAATAAGAAATACAAATCCCGGACAATCAGAAGGTGCTTGTGAAGCCTGAGTGGTGTGCAAGGAGTGGTAAAGTTCAAAAGATTTTATGTGTGTTGGGGTTCAATTTGAAGAAAGGGTTTATAGATGGTTGTCGACCTATCATAGGTCTCGATGGATGTCACTTGAAGGGGCCCCATGGTGGCATTCTCATATCACGGTAGCGATTGATGCAAACAATTGCATCTATCCTTTTGCATATCTTTGTTGTGGAAAAGGAGAAGAAGAAGACATGGGCGTGGTTTTAGAGTTGTTGAGAGCGGATCTTGTGGTTGAGAATTTTGCTCACTATACCTTCATGAGCGACAAAGCGAAGGGCTCATTGATGCATCCACAAACTTATTTCCTTGTTACGCCCCATCGATTACGTATGCGACACCTCTATAACAATTTCAAGAAAGACTTCAAGGGCTTCACTTGAAAGATATCCTATGGAGGGCGCTAGGCGACAACAGTCCCAATTTAAAAGGGTAATGGTGAGATGAATGAGAAGGATGTTAGAGCTTATGAATGGTTGGTGGCAAGACCACCTTTGAATTGGAGTAGATCACACTTGATACTTGGGTGAAGTGTGATATACTTTTAAATAACCTTTGTGAGAGCTTTAATTCGTCAATATTATCGGTTAGGGATCAGCCCATCTTGACAATGCTAGAGAATAAGGGTCATCCTTATGGAACCTGTGCGTAAGAGAAGGGATGCAATGATGAAGGTCCAGGACCTATTTGTCCAAAAATAGTGAAAAGATTGAGAAGATGAAGGAGGTGGTGTATGGATCGTAAGATGGTGTGGTGACGGCTTTGAGGTAGTTGGTGCTCATGGGGTGCGCTTATGCGTTGGACTTGATGAAGAGGATTTGTAGTTGTCGAAGGTGGGAGCTCTCGGTGCGCCTTGTGTCCACGCCGATAAGCCGCAATGAAATACATCAACAAGGATCCACTAGAGAATCGCCATGATTGGTACAGGTGATTACGCATCTAAAGTGCTATAGTAATTTTTTGAAACCGATAAGTGGTAGAGAGCAATGGCCAAATACCAATGATGCGATTATGATGCCTCCGGATGTGAAGAAGAGAGCGGGAGGCCTAAGAAGGCGAAGGAGAGAACTCGATGAGCTGATCCATCAAAGCTGTCCAAGAAAGGTGTGAAAATGAGGTGCACCAAATGTCTAGAGGTGGGGCATAATAAGCGGGGATGCAAACAAGCAAAGGTAAAAAAATTCAAGTCTATTTTAGTTTTCATCGCAAAATGACCCAACTGATTGTGTTTGTTTACATGTACTATTGTAGAGAGAGGAGGTCGGAAACTAGGGTGAACCAATTGATGGACAAAGGGGCAAGATACTGTAAGTTATATATTTTTTAGGAAAAATATTACTATAAATTACACCTCATTCTCTTGACAATTTGTACATTACTATAAATGCAGTGAGGAATCAACAAGCCACAGGTCCCATCCTCAGTCGCTTCTTCAAGTTGTGGACCCAAGATACTTCAGTTAGAGGACGATGCTCCTTCAATTAGTGGACCCCGACCTCCATCTCCATACATGTGAGGACTCCGGCCTCGGTCTCGACTTCTACCACCAATTCAAGTAGTGGAGCACTGGACAAAAGCTCGATTCTACAACAAATGCAAAAGCGTAGATGAAGAAGTGGTTGGTTTTCAAAGAAAAAATTGTTTGTAGTTTTTTGTTGAATGTACATGGGTTTTTTTGTTGAAGAAGTAATGTGAGCAGTACATGAGTTTTTGTACCTTCCATTTTAAGTACATGGGATTGAGATCTGAGTACATGGCTGGTTTTATGTACATGAGTTTTAATTCCTATAACAGTTTGTAATATCTATGATGAGTATATATTTGAAACCTCATTTTGATGAATATCTGAGGTTGTTATTATGTACGGATTCTTAATGTCTATAACGAGTTGCTTTTAATTATAATAGGTCTTTGAATGTGGGTTTTCGATGTGGATTCTTAATGTATAAAGGCATAATTCTTAATGTCTATAACGAGTTTTAAATGTGGGTTTTCGATGTGGCTTATGTACATAATTCTTTTTGATGTGGCTTATGCATAATTCTTATCTGGGTTTTTTCGATGTGGCTATTTCTTAATGTCTATAACAACATAATTCTTAATGAGTGAATTGCCTCATTGTTACCAATGGTATCAACCTTATCAAGCGATTCAATCTTTGATTTACATCGATTATTGTTGCTACAAATTATGCCTTTATACATTCAAATGACAGTACATGAAGCCTTTAGTTATAGTATTATGTTGCGATTTTCTAGTGTCTTTGATTTATTGTGTAAAAGCAAAAAGCCTGCAGGTTTTTACATGCATTGGGGCGTGTCTGAGAGATTCTTGGTGCCCTCGCGAGATGGTGGGAGCTTGAGGATATGATTTGTGAAATTTGGATTAGTATGAGTTTGTCATTCGCCAGTTGCTCGCGAGTTCCGATGAATATAGCTCACGAGGTTGAAACGCATGCTAAAAGGATTCACTCGGTTCAACTTTGGTGCGACTTTTCCTGCTTTCATGAGGTTCAAATGCAAGTCTTTTTAAGCTGCAGCAGGATCTCGCGGATGGTTTTCGGTGAGAATTTTCCCTCGCTAGGTTCTCATGAGGTAGATTTCATCTTGGCGAGGTCACTTTGTCTACATGAGAACATGCGAGGTTCCGGTGAACCACTTGACAGTGAATTTCAAGCTAGCGACTACTTGGCGAGGTTAGAAACAGGCTGTGAGGTCCAATGCGTGCTTCTGAGCTCGCGAGGTTCCAAGCTGAACCACGCGACATAGTGAATTCTAGTGCGCAACTACTTGTGAGGTTAGAACAGTGCTGAGCTCCCAAGGTGCAGCTCTTCCTCGATTGGAAAGGGGTAAGCAGCCATTGGTGAATCCAAGTGAGTCATATAGACTAGCTAGATTTATAGCGAGTTTTGGTGCTCTTGGGGTTCTGTGACTTCCCTTTCATGTATTGGGAGCCAATCCGCTCTCTCTTGAGGTTGAGTAGAAGTACCCTCCCTCTCCCTGGCCTTCTTGAGACTACAATTTGTCAAAAACCTAGTGGTAGGTTCTTCTTGGCACTCCGGCATAGAGGACATTCTCTGTGTGCGAAATAGGGATTTTTCTTTTGTTTCTTACCATGTGCTCAGGGCTTCTAGAATGCTTCTAGGTTTTACATGCATCGACTCACGTCACGAGTTCTTGGATTACTTGCGGATCTTTGGGGAACTTCAACTTAATTTTGGTGTTGTCGCGGATTGGAGTTTGAGCATTAAGCTCTTATTTGAGTTCTCATGAGGTAGGCTTCATGAGGTTTACTTTTTCTTCAAGGCTTTAGCGTCGCTAGGTTGCATTTGGGCGATCCACGAGGTTGGCTTTTGATCTTCGCTAGGTTCGACTTTACATTTGCTCGCGAGGTTCAAATGTTAATGCCCGACGAGGACTCATGAGGTGGATTTCGAGCATAGCTTTTCTTCCTCCCTAGGTTCTCGCGAGGTGGATTTCTTCTTTGAAGCTCGCGGGATTCTTTGGGAACTCTGCGAGGTTCGAGAGATGCATGCTTCTGACTCGCGAGGTTCCAAGCGAACCACACGAGAATAAATTTCCAAGCTGCGACTTCTTCGCGAGGTATTTTCTGCAGACTCCTTTGTTCTCACGATCTGCGCGACAAGCTGGCAGATCGATTTAAGCTTCTTTGCTTTAGTTTCACAGATTGGCCTTGGATCATCCTTCTTGGCTTAAAAAGATCAGATTAGCGACATCAAGTCCTTTATTCCCTGTTTTCTATGAATCATAGCTAAAACATATTATTAACATGCTCTAGGGCTTCTCAAAGGCTAGATTGAGGGTGAAAATGGTATTTTCGATTGCTCAACATTCTTACTACAAATTATAGTATTAATATGTTAAGATTTTCTTTTCCCATTAATGTCCATGAATTTCTCTTGATCCACGGTGATTTGTTGAATGTGGTTGTTGAGGCTCTGTCGTCAATCGATGTCGATTGTATATAGAAAATTATTTTATTACGAACAAATAGAAATTTACATGTTTGACTCAACAATGCAGGCTTAGAAATTTACATGTTCGACTCAATCTGTCATTAATCGATGTAAGATTATATATAGAAAATTATTTTATCATAGGAACAAATCTGGGCTTATTATGTACCTTCTATTTTAGTCTTAGGAATAAATTTGATCTCTTAAAAATTATTAGGAATAAAGGTCATGTCTATTAAAAAGGGGTTGTTTCAACCTCGGGAATAAATTTGGGCTTCATTCATCACTTTTACAATGAAGCTCGATTGACAAAACATTTTAACATATATCTCCGGATATAGGTTAAAACTAGTATATCTCTCGATTTAACCTATATCTCAGATATAGCCCAAAATACCTATATTTCCTAAATTTAACAAACTGTTTTTAACCTATATCTCCACATGGTATCAAACTAGTATCAAGAAAAAGGGTTTATCTCAGTATCAATTTTGGGCAATAAGCTCAAATTTGATGAAAATCAAATCGATAGCAAGAAAAAAAATCGGGCTTTTATGTGTCTTCCGTTTTAGCGTTAAGAAAAATCTGGACTTTTATGTATCTCTAAAAAAATTATTTTAGAACAGGAATAAATCTGGGTTTTTATGTACCTTCTTTTAGCGTTAAGAACAACTGCAGTAACAGGAAAAATTATTAGGAACAAAATGGGCTTCATTGTATGTACCTTCGGTTTTAGCTTAGGAACAAATTTGGTCATACCTATTATTTTATCTCTAAAAAAATCTGGGCTTCATTCATCAAATTAAAAAATTATGGCTTAAAGAGTCTTCTTCATTAATCAAAATTATGGAGTATCTCTAATTCTCTGTACGATCGATATAGGCATGACCAAAGAGTCTTCTTCATTAAACAAATTTGGGCTTATTATGACATTTTTTTTGAGAACGAACGATTATTTTATCATAACCAGTTTTAATGTCCAAAGAGTCTTCTTCTTCATCTTGTTAATAAACTCGATTAATCTAAAATTCATCACTTGAAGATGAATCTGAGATAAACATTCAAAATAAATAATTTCATTTCATATTATCAAATTTTACAGAGGATGCATTCAAATGTAGCTTACATTCATCACTTTTGCCAAAAAAATAAGCACCCTAATCCCTATGCCATAAACTATAGCAAACCCCTAAAACCTAAACCCTAACCCCTAAAACCCTTATTATCGAATCCAGAGATAAACAAGAAAAAATCAAGATGCAACCAACGCCACCCACAACACCTTCTCTCTGCGGTTCATTTTCACAATCTCAGACTCCAATCTATTACATTTTCGAAGGAGCCCTGGAATGATCTGCGTCGATCTTTCACAGATGGGTGGATCGACCCAGACAAAATCTCGGCACGATCGATTGGGACAACTCAGAAACCTCCTCCCCGGATTGCGGGACATCCACGATGTTTGAATGTCCCTTCGATTACCGCATATATGGCATGATTTCTCTTCTATCATCGCCAAAATCTCTGGAGGGGATTGGACGGAAGACGCCGACTTTCGAGATGAAGTAGCAGCCATGAAGAAAGAAGAGAAAGAGGAGGAAGAAAAAGGAGGAAGACGAAGAAGAAAGAAAGGGAGAGTTTAATGAGGTTTTTTGGAGGGAAAGGAGGTCACGTGCGCCTCACGTGGCCTCTTTTCCCTCCAATTCGCCATGTCACCATCCACTTCAGCGCATCAAAGGGTTAAGAGCTCCACGTCATCAATTTCCGTCCATAAGATAACGAGAGGTGACGGCAGGGGTCTGATTTTGGTACATTTGTATTCATTCGGAGTTTAGGTGATATTATGCAAAGTTCAGGTGCCTTATGGGCATTGAGGTGAAAGTTCAGGGGTTTTTTTGAAATTTTCCCTCACATTTATATTAATATGTGCGAGCACTTTTACTGGTAATAATAAAGAGTCAACCAAGGATCAAAATTCCGGATATCATTTCGGTACCGAAACCGAAATTTTGAATTCCGGCCAAAATCTTCATCCCATAAAAAAATGTCCAATGTTTGGGATTTCGTTTTTGTTTCGATCCCCACTGAAATCAAAATTTTTGACCGAAATTTTAATCATTTCGGCCAAATTTTTGATGAATTAACCCAATTCAAGTCGCCCATGACAATTGTGGCCTATCAAAGTGTTGATTAGACGATGAAGACTATTGAGCACTAATCAAAAGGTCGATAGAGATGGAAAATATACCACATCTGACAAATAGAGATTGAATCGTCTAACCCCTTGATGGGTGTTACACGTATCTGAAGACTTTATCCCGGCTCTAAGAGGTCGAATGTTCCAGTTCGAAAAAATAAAAAATATCTATACCACTAATTTCTTTATCTTTGTTACCTAATACTAATATGTTGAGTTCTAACAGGATAGCACGCTTTCATTATGGTGGCAGATTATTTGGGTTTCAAGTTTTGACTCATGCACTCTCAATGAGTTTTTGGCTGCGTATGGCATTGCTCTTTGTAGGTATCTCTTTGTTATCATCCTCTTTGTTAACATCTCAGTACCTGCTTTAGCATGTACTCCTTTTCTTTAACAACTTCTTGTATAATAAGATTTTATGCATGATTTACCTACACTAGAAGTTCTACCCTCCTCTTTATTCACTCCCTATCAGAGCAAATAGAATCAACTCCGACAGAAAGTGAGTAGAGAGGAAGGTAGAACTGCTAAACAGGTAAATCATGCATAAAATGTTGCTATACAAGGAGTTATGAAGGAGAAGGGGTACCTGTTAAAGCAGGTATCGGAATATTAACAAAAAAGATGGTAACCTGCTAAAGTAGGTGAGCTCTATTATGACAGGGACTACCAAAGAGCAATGCCATACGCAGCCTTAGTCACCACCAAGATTGTTTAAGAAGATGAGGTCAATCTTGTTAGCTTTGCAATGAATGGACATTGAAACATGCACAGACTTCGAAGATAATAAGGTTGTGTTTGGCATAGTTATCTACTAGCCTTTGCTAGTAGGGCTTTCAATGGACCGGATTAGAGTCGGGCTGGGGTTTAACCTGGCCCTAACTTACCCAGGCCGGATTCCCAATTTTTTCAGTCCGGCCCTAACTTGGGCTGTGATGTACTCAGTCCAAGCCGGGCCGGGCTTAGACATTTTTTCAAACTTTTTTTCGATTATTTTTTCTAATAAATTTGGTTGGACTATTTTTTGGGGGCTGTTTTTTAGGCTAGTTTTTCTAATAAAATTTGGTTTAGGTTTGAGCTTTTTTTTTTTCCTAATAAAAGTTTGAAGAAGTTAAAATTTTAATTAAATAATTATATTAACATTATAGAGACTTATATACATGCTTTTATTCAAGAGAAAAGTACAAAAATGCAGCCCGTTTACTTTTTTATTACAAAAAGGTAAAGAAAATTGCACCCCATACGAGCCAATACGGGCTCGTATTCATACGCATTCTCTATGCACGTGTCAAATGCCTAATAAAAAAAAAGTTTTAAAAAAAATTAGGAATTTGTGAGCAAGGGTAGCATTGTAATTATTTATTTAAATTGATCGGTACCCTACGTGGGTTGTTATGTATGCCTTCCCGTTTCAGAAACGTGAGCGTTGTTTCGAAAGAAAAAATGACATTTGATTTTTTGGTGATACAAAATGCACATGACATTATATTGTAAAAAGTCCTTTATTTAAAGGAAAAGGTGTCCGTCCTCCATGGGAGGACGGTCACCGCCCTCCAAGCTTCCACGCGGAGCTCCATGCGACACCCAAACTATTGTTTCGATGCCACGTGGAGCTCGAATGCATTGCTTAGATCATCTTTGAAAAAAATAATAAATAAAAACTCATCTCCACCGTGTGCTTTTTGAACCGTGAAATGTGGACCAATGAAACCCGTCAAGCTTTGACTTGTGGGTTTAAAAAGTTTTTTCCGATTTTTTTAATTATTAATATTGATCTATGTCATCCACCTGTACTCCATGTGGCACCCAAAACGCTCTTTGGGTGTCACGTGGGGCACAAGTGAACGGTTTAGATCAATATTAACAAAGAAATTTTGAAAAAAACTTTTTAAACCCACAAGTCAAAGTTTGACCAATTTCATTGGTCCACATTTCACGATTCAAAAAACACACGGTGGAGATGAGTTTTCAATTATTATTTTTTTTCAAAGATAATCTAAGCAATGCACCTAAGCTCTATATGGCATGGAAACAATATTTTGGGTGTCACGTGGAGCCCCACATGGAAGCTTGGAGGACGGACACCTTTTCCTATATATATATATATATATATATATATATATATATATATATATATATATATAGATATCCAAGTTGAGTGTTGGAACATTCAACCCAAGCCCGGCCAGGATTGATCCGAGTTGCAACATGTTTAGTCAAGTCCGAATACTGGGCCAGGTTTGTTTGATAGAAAATATCACTTTTTTCGGGTCAGGTGCGGCCAAAATCAGAGCAAGCACGGCCCATTGAGAGCCCTATCTTCTAGAAACTTAGAGTAGAGTTCACCAACTTTAATAGATCTTATTTAGGAAGCTCCCATTCTCTTTGCTAACATCCTGCTACTTGCTTTAACAGGTCCTCCTCCTTGATAACTCCTTGCATAGCAAGATTTTATTTAAGATTTACTTGTTCGGCAGTTCTCCCCTCCCCTCTGCTCACTCTTTGCTAGAGCAAATTTTATTTGCTCTGATAAGGAGTTAGCAATGAGGTAGCACTAGAGCAGGTAAATCCTGCTTTGCAGAAAGTTAGCAAAGAGAATTAGAACCTACTAAAGGAGGTGAACTCTGCTTTGACCGGGACTAACATAGAGCTATGCCAAACACAGCCTAAAAACTGAGCTTCCTGAGTCTAAAAATAAATGCACAGCTGGAAGACATTGGCTCATTGTCTAAGAAAGTCCACAAAGAGCCCGTGACATTGCCTGCTAAACGATGTCTGGCCACTTCAACATCTCAGGCTATAATGAGGTAGGGAGGCAACCGGGAGTCATCTTCCACTCGTATGAATCTTGAACTGTTCGAAGCTTCAGATCTACAAGGTGAAACAATGCCAATTCCATTTCGATACTATGCTCCCATCAGATGGAGCCTGGTCATATAACGGGCTATATCCAACAAATCAGAATGATCAGATGTCCCTAACCATCAGATCGATCACCAAATTTTTAATAAACTATTTTTGTCTCACATAAAACACATAACAGAGGGAAAAAAAACATCACACGAGCTGTAACATCTAATTTTACTTCTAATGCAAAAAGTTGTTATGAATCATTTCCAAAACCACAATATTGCATGATAGAACCCAGTAGGCCATAACAACGATTGGCCAACTTTGGTCACTGCAAAAATAAAAAGGTCACCTGTTGTATGGTTTCCAATACAGCACTGTTCAATTATTGTGCCCTAAAAATCTCAGAAGGTAAAATCTCCTAAAAAGGAATGGATTGAGGGCTGCCAAGTTGCCAAAACCAGCCTCAACTAGAGTACAAAGCCGGAATTTTATTATGAAGTTCAAATCTCAACAACAGTGAAGAATCCTGTGACAGGGTTTACTACAACCCAACAGATTTCTCCAGCTTCTGGATTTGGTTCAGGAATATCCACGTCATCTGCACAAAAATCCATCCAACCATCAACCAAAGCGAGCAGGAAACAGGCTAAATGATAAGCGAGATTTTCCGGGGCTACAAGATAAACAGGAGAATTCTTTACCATGACATGTGGGGCAATCCTAACGCAGTACACGGGAAATCCGGTGTAAAATTTAAAGGGCCCTCCGGCTTTCAGAGTCTTCATGGCGCAATCCATAGAACCGGTATATGGGTACTTCCCGGTGGCATCCGGTTGCATTTTCTGTATTTGGGTTTTAACATAATCGAAGGGTAAACTGCAAGCTGCTGCAAAAAATCCTGACACAGCGCTTGCACCTGCAAAAAGAGAAAGTAGGCATTTATTATCAAATAAATATTGAAAGATTGAATTTGAAGTAATCAATAATACATATATTTTGATTGGATTAATCAAAACTATATTTACTAATAATAAAAAGAGAAGAAAAACAAACAAAGATTACCACAGCAAGGAACATATAAAATAAAAATGTTTACCAAGTCGAGATGAATCCCACTTATCAAACACTAGAAACCCTTCTATATGGCCGACGCAAGATGACAACCTCTCTCACTCAAGGAATTTATCAATCCAAACAGAGGTAGTAAAACCACCCATAAAATATTGTGCAAGTGTGCCACTTTGAATACCAGCAGATAAGATCAGCACGAATTATCCAGATCAACCTTTGCATATATGGTTTGCTGCAAACATCTATAGTGCTTAATTAACAAAAGATGGACAAGTGGATTGGTTACGCTTAGCCATTGTTAGGACTTAGGACAATAAAACCACCCTTTTTATGGTACATTAGCAATGATACAGAAGAAAATTAGCACACATAGCAGAGGTTCACATTAAGCATGGAATTGGAATTCCTTAATTCATCATGCTGCTGAGGAAGGAATGTAATGCATTTTATGAAGTTCTAATATTTCAAACCCATATGGATCCCCAAAACACACTCAATCTAAGCGTTTATAAGCATGCTGATTTGTCTACTCACATGGATTAAACAAATCTAGAGCATGCCGTCACTAGGTCAGGAAATGACCATAGAAGGGCGACAATACTATTATAATGTTTAGCAAAAAAATTATTGACTTAGAAATAACTCTAGAAGTTAATAATACAAAATCAACAATATTGAAATCATGCATTTCAATTTATAAGTTGCTATTAATTCCAGACGTAAGATTAGTGGCATTTTTGCCCATACAAGTAAGAATAGGTTACATAAACTTTACAAAGTTTTATAACTTATGGGCTCGGTTGGTAGAAATAGAATAGCTGTAGAGTTTTGTAACTTTACAAAGTTTAGCCTATACACGAAAGATTATGGGCTCGTTTGGTACAATACTGTAAAGTTTTATAACTTTATGAACCGTATTTGGTTAAATGAAAATATTTACTACTAAACTTAATTTTGGAGTAAAATTGTGTTTCTTTATGTTGTTTGGCACTTTTTTGCATCAGATTTTGCAGTTCCAATTTCAGTATAATCCAACCATTTGTACACAAGCCACCGGATCAGCACAAGGTGGAATACTAGTGACATACCTAATGGTTTGTTCATTTTAAAATCCAATTCCATAATAACTTGGTCCATTCATAAGAAGAGAGCTGTAATGACACAGAAATTTTTAAAAAAATAGTGTGAGATAACTTCACAGCAGTCCAAGCATTGATAGATAACAGAGGAAGCACCCCACATGGATCTGGGCAAGTAACCTGTTTAGATAATTTGGCCCAAAATCCATGAGAGATTTCGATTTATATCCTACTCATTACCTTGATCTACACATTATATTGTATTTTACAAGGAGAGACATCCAGAACTTGATAAAATCTAAGATAAGCTTCATGTTTGTCTAGGTATATGCCTGCCCACAGATTGATAACCAACTAACTCCGATTGATGAAAGCAGGGAGGAAATAAAATCAAAGAAAGATGAGTCAGGGAAGTGGCGCCAACCATGCCAGTACAAGTCTATATAATGCATTCTTACTTGTCCAGCCAACAATGCCAGTACAAGTCTATATAACGCATTCTTACTTGTCCAGCCAACAATGCCACTAAATTTACATATGGAATCAATAGCAACTCATAAATAGAAATGCACAAATCGAATATTGGTTTTGTATTATCAATATGTAGAGCTACTTCTAAGTCAAATAGGTTTTTCATCAACATTGTGAGATTCTCAAGGGATCAAGGAGGTCTGGGTATTCCATATACTCCACGAATGAATTTGGCATTGCCAGGAAAATGGCTGTGGAGAGCTGGAAAAGGGTAAATAAAAATAGAAGGAACTTTGATGCTGAGGTTAGTTTTCTGGTGGGTTCGGGCTCTATAGTTAGATTTTGGAGGGATAGATGAAGTGTAAAGGATGCTCTTGAGACCAAATATAATAAGATCTCCAATTTGGTTATGAACAAGGACGCATTGATGGTAGATCTCAGGGACACAACTGGTAATAGTGTAGAGTGTGGAACATCGAACTGTGAAGGAACCTTCGTATGAGGAACTTAGAAAGATTCTGGAGTTCAATCAGTAGGAATAGGTTGGATGCTCGGGTAAAGAACGGAAAGTTCTTAGTCAGATACTTCTACAAATGTGTTATTGGAAGTAGAGAAGCTCGATTTGATGTCAAGTTCTTCAACTAGGAAGTAGCATGGGGTCGAGTGTTTTCTTCTGTGCAATTAAGGAGAAGGGGAATGAATATTCTGATTGAGTGCAGGTTTTGTGGGGAAGTGGACGAGACCGCTAACCACCTTCTTCTGAGATGTAGGTGTTCTTCTGTGATTGGGATTTTCTCTTAAAATGATTTGGAATTAATGGTTGCTCGAGAGAGTCGTGCACGTCGGTTCTGCTTGGATGGCTGGAGAATCCTTTTGAAGGATGTGTGGACACAATTTGGAATATATTGCCTACGGAAATATTTGTTGGTCCTGTAGAATGAAAATATAATAGTTTCTCAAAAAAAAAAAGAATGAAAATATAATAGTTGGTGTGTATCTAGTAGTTATTTAGTATATACTATGTTAATGCATTGGGAAGAGTCAAGAGTGCTAAGCTAAGCAACTCAACCATAATTCTGTCCATCTTCCTCTATCTTCTTCTTCTTCCTAACCACCTAATCCTAACTGTAATATAAAATCTAACTATATTCTGAGAATCTGGAAAGGAAGGATTAAGTGAATCTTCGATAATAAATTCCAAACCCTCAGATCTGTGGAATCTGCATTAACTGAAGATCTTTGCTAGTGGTGCATCTCAGTATCCTCCAAAGTCCATACAGCAGCTGAAATCTTGTTATGAGCAGATCATACCATCATATCAACTTTTGCCTCACTTGCCACTTGCCCTGTGTCACATGCTTGCTCTTCGTTCGTGTGGGACTTGGGCTATTCGACTGTGTCTTTCTCTCCAGGGCTCTCTTACCTTTCCTTTTTTTTGTTTCTGTTTTTTCTGTTTTAATCAGTTAAGCTTCTCGCTGCAGCCCGATCAATTGTAGTTTTTTTTTTTTTTGAAACGGTAACAAAAGCCATATATTAAAAAGGGAAACCGAGAGAACATACCTTGGCTGCTTGGCGGGTAGTAAGGAACTACCAGAAAAGGAAAAAAAAAACAAACCCAAAAGACACTCACCCCAGCACCGATACAGGCCGACGAGGGAGAACCACAAACCCATCACCCTAAATGGCACCACAAGAACTAAGGATCCATTGTAGCTTTGTTTTCATTAATGGATTTATAGCTTGAATGTGATAAAAAAAATCATATTTTTATTGGCCTCAGGCCTGCAGCTAGTATGCCCAAACGCATCAAGCTTAGATAAGCCCACTTCATATTTGCATTGAGATAAAATGATTAACTTCTGTCGAACAAACTACACCAATGCCTAAAATGTACTTCAGAAACCTCAAAATCGCGAAGTTAAAAATGGATCTGAGTTGAGCTTTAAATTTATGAAAGATCATCTCTTGTCACCACAGTATCAACGATATAGATTGCTAAGATGGCTATCCCTTTTTCAAACCTTTTGATGGCAAGATTACGTCTAACTCTGCCTTTAATTTTTTTCCTAGATGGAAGATATCCCAGTCAGAAAGTATACTACATCTAGAATGGGGGACTCAACTCCTTTACTTAGCTGCACAAGGAGAAATTAGTGAAAAGAGACTGCATATTATGCCAGGAATTGCATTCCCATTATACAGATCAAAGTAGCAGTTCATAGAAACTTCCATATCGGTGAATAGTACACAAGCTACTAAGAATCCTGTCAATTCGGGAATTTGAAGCTGGTTTGACTTGGAGACATAAAATAATAGATTTTCTACATAATGCTCATTTAGTCATAAAATTGCCGAAACTAATAAGTCTACGAGGGGGGGTAGTATTATCTCTTTCCACAAAGAATTCATGGTAGGAGAATCTCGTAGCATTTAAATTTCCGTACTTCAGGAAAAAATATTAAGTTGCATGCAAAATCCACCCACTAAATTCCAACCGATGATAGCCCTGAGGGAAAAAATAAAATTACCAGAAAAATATATTTATGCGACATCCATGTTATGTATATAACTTTTTCTTTGTAAAACGATCCCGTTAAGTCCAAGCTGTATAGTTTAGTATCCTACCCACGAGTGTACTAGCTTCACCAAAACCGAGGGAATCCTTGAAGAATTCGACACTTTGATCATAGGACGCGAGCATTCCCATGTTCAATGCCATTGCTCTCACGACAGTAGGGCCGGCACCTTTCCAGAGTGCCAAAACGCCTTCATCAGCAACGATACGATAGAGTGCATGGAATGCATTTGTGTAATTCCGGCGCTGCGCAGCAGGTAAGGTGGCATCGGCTTGCATACGAATGAGTGCTAAATCTGCAGGACTTCCAAAGCTTGCTCCGATTGCTCCAGCAGTCAGCCCGCAGAGAGCTTTTTGATAAAGAGGTAGTGGTTTTCCATCGTTAGCAGCAATTGCTTTGGTCGTCAAAATCCTAAGCACCATATAAAAAACTGTTACAAGCAGTTATTTAAGAAAAACATTAACACATTTAGAATCCCATTATGTAGTATTCTCAAACACATTAGAAAGCAGCATTGGAATCCAATCGCAGGTAAGAAACAGTGGCACCAAAGATTAACTTCGATCATAGAAAAGGGCAACCATTAAATAATCTACAGCAACTGAAAATAAAGTCATGTTTAACATCATTTAGGCTGAAGTCGAAACCAATATGGGCCTGAATGGATGTTCCTTGCATGGTTCAAAATCTCGTCCGAAAACAGTACGTACCGTACGATATGTATCGGTTTCAGAGGTCACCAGTACGATATTATGAATGTATCATCCGGAACAGGTACATATCGAACGATAAGTACCAATTTTGGAGCTTGACAATACGTGCCAGGAAAGCAGTATTTTAACCCATGATTCCTTGTCTTAATGCCATTACCCTAGCAGTGGCTAGATCTCACACTTCTTGCCTTCGCATGCGGAGAAGAACACACTTAAGTTCACTATCTATTTTCGAGCATGTGTATCATGTAGTGACTCCTACGTGTGCACCATGTAACCATTGTATGTGGAGATTGTTTCAACTTTTGTACATATTTTCTTATGAAATGGAAGGGATGGGGACCGTTACAACCCCTTTACATCCCGAGCCAAAAACCAAAATTAAAAAACTAAAAAAATAGAATAAATAAACTGAAGAACCTTTTTAGTTCTATGTGAAATCCTTTTGAAAGCCTAGGCCTAAAAGTACCAAAAAACACCCAATGAGAGCTTCTCGACCGATTCATTTCTAATGTAAGCAACAAGGAAGTAGAAGAAACAAGAAGCAACAATGCAAGGAAAAGGAATAAATGATTAAATTGAAAAAGAGCAGAGAAAACAGCAGCACAGCCTGATTCATCTCACTTTCAAAGAGAGAACTTCAACAAAAGATAAAAGAAGGCTCTTCCATGATACAAAGATAACATTTATTCAACAGCCTTGAAGTATTTGACCAAAATTAACTATAAAATATTCCCGAAAACATAATTATATAAAACCATTATCCACCATATCCTATCATTTTCATCAATTTGTACATCAAAGATACAAATAATCACCTGAAAGATCCAAGTCGAGCAGTTGTGTATGTAGCTTGCCTAAGTAGTCCAGCTGACAGCCCCTGCTCCAGAAAAGTGAAATTCAGATACCAAAAAAGTTCACAAAATCTCTTCTCAGAAGTGGAGTAATGACTTTAAGATATAAACAGGTCAATAAAACTGGACCCATTTGAGATATATATATATATATATATATATATATATATATATATATATATATATATATATATATATATATATATATATATATATATATATATATATAAATGGAGGACCCCTTCACTGTCCTCCAAGCTCTAAAAAAAATGTTTCATATGGCACCCAAGATTCTGTTTTGGTGCTACATGGGCTAAGGGGACAATACATAGATCAATTTTAAAAAAACAAAAAAAAAAAAAATTCTAATCTCCATTTGAAGATTAGACCATTGATTATAGTCAATTTACTTTTGCCACGGAGATGAGTTTTCAATTTTTTTCTAAAATGATTTACACAATGCCCTTCCTCCATGTGGACCTTGGGGGATGCACACCGTCCTCCAATGGAGGACCTAACTGGGATCCTATATAGCGTTTTGGCGCTACCATCGAGTAAGCTAGAAGCCATGTGGCATCCAACCAGAAGATCCTGTGCCACAGAAACCTGCCCAAGCTCGATCAGCTATCATGAAAAAAAATAAAAGTAAGCGTGTTTATTCACCATTAAAAATGTGGTCAAAGTTGGAAAAAAATCAATGCACTGGAGTGGGTGGGTGTCACCCTATATTTGACCTATTACGTGCCACGTGGCATATGATCTAGCCCACGTGGGTAGCATTTTGGCGCTATCCCAGTGGATACCAACCCTTTTCCCTATATATATAATGCATGGTTGTGTCGTGCATTCAAACCATTTGGGTGCCACAGATAGATGCCCAAGGTTGATCAGGTACCATCTAGGTGATTTTCCACAGTTGAATTTGGGGTCAAAGGTAAAAATTTTCAATGCACCGTGTTTGGGTGGCAAACCAAGAAATTTGACCTATAATTTGATGGCAAAAAAGTTGCTAAAAAAAATAAATCTAAGACCTTCTGGGATGGACTGAACCCTTAAAGGATATGAGCCATTCACGATCACATGCCATGTGTGATCTGACACTCAAATGCATGGCTTACACTATGCATTCAAATGCAGTCTCCCAACGATTGGATGTAGCGTTCAACACTACCTTAGTGTCATTCACGTGGCACCTATTCCAAAGATTGGATGTCGAGGTAACATGCACAAGGTCGGTCAGGTCCATCTCCAACAAGAAAAAATAAAAATTACATCATACCCAACGTCCAAAACATGGTTGAAGTTGGAGAAAATAGAATGCACTAGGTTAATGGGGTGAAGGCCAAACTTTGACCTAATATTTAAGGTGCCAAAAAATGGTAAAAATGAATTTTTTTGGTAGAATCATATGCCACGTGGGTAATGACTGCAAAATGGGTGTTTGTTTTGGGATCGCATGCCATGTGATCTCGGCACTAGTGTAGCATTCAAACTTCCAAGGTACTACCCATTATATATATATATATATATATATATATATATATATATATATATATATATATATATATGAGAAGTGGGACTATGGGTTCGAACGCATGACTCGGTTCGAACACATGATGGGAATTGGCCGTTCGAACCCTAGATGACGTGGCACATGATCGTGAGTTACACTTGTCCTCTAATGGTTCACTCATCCTCCTTAGCTTTTAGGAAGAAAAAAAATCTGACGTTTTTGCCCTGAGGTCAAAGTTTTCCATCCACCGCATGAACTGGTGTGCATTGAAAATTTGCAGCTTTGACCTACTTCTTAACGGTGGATAATCACCCTTTTAAAAAAAAATTGGCAAGTTGTCATGACACCTAATCCCTTGGTTCGGCGCCACGTGGAGTCCAGCTGGTTCAAACGCACAGATGAAGGTTGCTTTTGTATGCAATATCCCAGCCTATATATACGTGCTTCTAAGTAGAGTTAGGAAGCCATTAAATATGTACTTATTCATCAAGGAAACATATGAAGAAATAACCACCAATTTATAAGGCAGACATGCAAAACTAACTGCCGAGACTACAACCAAGTTTTAGGTGTTTGCAAATATTGGTGCCCTAACAAAGATCGTTTAATAACCTCATTTTCCAACCTTTTAATGACCAATGTTCTTAAAATCGTCGAGCGGGTTCAGGCGGTCGGGGGATGTTCGGGCGGAAATCGTTGAGCGGCGCCCAGGCGGGCTGTCACGGGGTCACCCTTCCAGCAGTGTCAGCCCGTGACATTTGGTATCAGAGCCACTGTGATGATGGAAGGGACCAGCGAGGATGCAAGATGACAAACGAGGGAATAGTTGGATAGTTTGGAAGCTCAGTCGGAACAGTTCGAGTCAGTGGTATCTGTCATGACATTGCATGGAGAACGACTGAATAGGCATGAGAGAATCAATACCAACGTGACTGAGATCGTAGAGCAGTTGGCAGCAAAGGTACGAGATATAAAGGTCACGTTGGAAGAGGTACGTGACGAGATGAGCGTGTTGAAAAAGCTCATCCTGGCAATGCCAGCAGGGGCGCCGACTCCCCGATTCAAGTTCCCCGAGCCAGAGACGTTCAAGGACTCTCGCGAGGCGAAAAACCTCGAGAACTTTATATGGGACGTAGAGGAATACCTCGAATCGCTGGGGGACCTCGATGTTAAAGTCAAGTTAAGAATTGCATCGAGATGCTTGGTTGGTGATGCCAAGTTATGGTGGAGGCACCGTGTGCCAGAGGTGTGTATGGAGAATGGAACCGTTGATTCTTGGGTCGATCTGAAGAAAGAGCTGCGGGCTCAATTTCTACCTACCAACGTCGGATGGTCAGCACGAAAAGCATTACCGGCGTTGAAGCATACTGAACCGTTGCACGAGTACATTAAGTCTTTTACGAGCCTAATGTTAGACGTTGATGAAATGAGCTAGAAGGATCGGGTCTTCTACTTTATAGATGGCTTGGCGCTATGGGCGCAGTGGGAGTTGACTCAGAGAGTTAAAGACCCTGGATGAGAATTTGACTGCTGCGGAGCGGCTAATCGAGCACCGCAATGACAAAGAGAGGGCAAACCCGGCATCCATTGACAATGTTGACAAGCAGGCGAAGAAGCAGAATGATACAGGACAAGGGTAGTAGGTATGAAAAGAAAAGAGATGACAGGCCGAGCAAGAAGGATTGCTTCCTGTGTGATGGGCCAAATCTGGTGCAAGATTGTCAAGAGAAGGCCGCATTGAACGCGATAGTCACGGAGAAAGGGAAGAAAACAGTTGATGAGGAGCCCGTTGCCAGAGTAGGGGCGCTCCGACTGATTAACTGTTGAGAACGAAGACACCACGGTCTTGTTGGTGTGGGCCATGGGAAGACTTAGACACCAACCGTGTACAGATTTTGAGGAGTGCAGTTTTGGTTATGTACAGTTTTGTGACATAGGGTGAAGGCAGGGAACTGTCGAGGAACTGTGGTAGTGGACATAAAGTGCTGAACTTCAAAATGTGTGACTTGGCGTCAACGAGCACATTGACGATTTTGAGTGGAGGATGTGACGTGGCCATCCGAGTTAGTCGTAGGGTCATTTTTCCTCTCTGCGTCATGAGCATCACTGATGCGTCGAGGCCATGAGGGTGGCACCACGTGTGTTGGTCGTGGGCCACGAGGGCGTCGCGACACGTTGGGATGAAGGGTGAAGACTTGGGCGTGACATGGATGCGACGTGGCCAGCTGGGCTAGCGTTGCGATGTGAATAGTAAAGTATGTCAAACTAAGGGGTTTGAGGTCCTCCCACCATTTCGCCTAAATTATTGTTTTACCCTTATATAAGGGGACATGAGTTGGGGTCCCCCGACCCTACATGTGCACTAGCCTCGTGGGCTTATGTGCGTGCATCCGGGCCACGCTTGGTGCGTGATCGTCCTAGCTACGTCATGTACTTGAATCATCGCGTTGGTGGTTTCCAACCACCTTCGAGGTGCGGGTTTTAGCCCAAATGGGGCTCAGTATATGCTCGTCGCTGCCTATCGCTTTATCAATCGTTGTTGCCTATTGCCTTAACAATCGTCGTTGTCGGCTGTAACCTACTGCGTTACTTCGCAGGGCGAAGTCCGAACGTAGAAGTTGAGGTGAAGCTTGAGTAGGACAAGCCTTCCACCTTTCGTAGCATATGGGAATCCGCATCGCATGACTCATTTGGGAGAATTAGGTTTACTTATCGCATCAGGTGTTAGGTGTTGCACGGGCTAACACTGTTGGATGAGTGATCCTGTGACAGGACGCCCCAAGATCTAGGTGGCCGCTATGTATATATTATTTGCACTCTTCTTCTTGTGAAGTTATTTGCACCCTACGACTTAGGGTGAGTTATTTGCGTTATTTGCACCCAATTTATAACTTAGGGTTGTGTTAATTACACCCAAGAAGGGTTCTTTGCTTATTTACCCCCAATTTCTAACTTAGGGTAGCGTTAATTGCATTGAAGAACACCCACAAGATCTATTGTGTGGAATATCAGGGTGAAACGAGATCTCCGTCATCTTATCTGACGCCATCAATGGTCTTCACATGTTACATGTAACTAAAATACCAAGTCTCTCTTTAAAGTCGTTGTCAGGGCTAACTTTTCGAGTGCAAGGGCCCTTTCAAAATCTGTCAAGTTGAAAGTACCACGCAACTTCTTTTATTAATTGTTTAATTTATTTATTATAAGGTGAAGCGTACGACATGGGACATCAACCCTCGTCAAACAATCAATTGGAATAACAAAAACTAAAGAAAAGTTATAATTTATTATCTTTTCTTTATAAAAAGATCCACATATATTCATGTAAAGCATCAATACGGTTTTCATTATTTGTATGATTGTCTAAAAGGTTCACAAGAAGAGATTACGTATGAAAGGAGAATATTAAAATAAAAAAACTCAAAAGTGGGTATCAATTCCCAAAGATGAAATACTCTAGCAAGAAAATCAGTCACCTCACTGCTTCTCTAATCTGCTGGAAAATGTCGATCTCATGAGCAATTATAATTCTATCTTAATACTTCTTAGAAAATCTGCAATCGTTCCCAAAGTGCTCTCACTTTCGCTTTATTATAAAATAATTCTGAATTTCTGATTGCAATAGAGTATGTAAAAAATAAATTCCCTTTGAAGTTGGTTGACACACCTCCAAGGCTGATGCAGTAAAAGAGGGAAAAGATAGCATTCAACCATTAACAATGGAATAACCCTACCAAAGCTCATCTGGAGTCACAGATCAAAAAAAAAAAAAGCTCATCTGGAGACCTTTTCTCAATATACTAAAACTGTTTTTATAATTAAATAAACCAATATTAAAACAAACCAAGGTCTCGCTACCTAGGTTTCCTAAACTAGCATAATTCTCTCTAATTAACGTTTTAAACAATGGGAAATAGAAAATCGAAGTCAACATCTTACTGTTTTCCCTTTAAACTCAAATTTATGGGACTCAAGTGAAATTGTGATCATTAAATTGTCATGTAATGGTCTGCTTGAGAGTTGTCTCCTGTTTTCTCTTTCTATAAAAGCCTATTCTACATCAGTATTCAAGATTAGGAACCAACTAAATATTAAACAAAAGGAAAGTCGAAGGTCCGAAGTTTCTCATATTGCACTATTCTACTATAGACCTGTCACTGGACTTTTTCTGGATACATAACCAGCTTATAATATCTGCTTTTCCAGCAGCAGTGAAGTCTTGTTTATGACACCTTTAATCTCTTTGCCATAGCGCTCTGTTATCACTGAGTTTTGCACCAATAAATAGCACAGGAATAGGCTCCTAACAGGTAAATTTTGGGATAATTTCTCTGGTTTAGCAGGTCTATATCCTACCTCATTCTCTTCTTCTTCTCATCTCTTAATCATAGGGACAAATTTTCGATTTTCCTGAGTTCTCCGAAATTTCTCTGAAATTCACCGAAACAGTGGTCCGACGAAACTATCGGCGAAATTAAGGAAATTAACAAAAAAATTAACCACTTTTAAATAATAAATAAGACTTTAATATAAATTTTATATATATATATATATATATATATATATATATTACTCTCTGAAATTTTCCCAAAACTATCTGAAATGAACCAAAATAACCCCCTACCGAAATATTGCTGAAAACGGAATCTGTAACAATGCTCTCAAGACTTCTTCACCAAAGATTTATGCCTGCATCATTCTCTCCTGGTTTGAAGAAAATCGCCCTCGAGTTTAATTTACTAGACTTTCTTTCCTTAACCGGCATCCCATGATCACTTCCTCTGAATCCGATGGGCAGCATAGAGCAATTGCAATCACCTCTAGCATGCCACACTAATCCACATTAAGGTAAGAGAGTTACATATATACCATCCTTTTGAACATATACCTGGTCTTCGCGCTGTGATGTTGCATGCATCCATCGGAATGAAATTGACCTACACCTTATCGTTATATGCTTTTCCCGATTGAGAACTCGAACAAGCAACAATTCTTCATCGAGATTTCTCCAGTCTTCTTGAACCACTCCCCACCAAGAACTTCAACTCTGATACCATTTCCTTTGATACCATCTTGGTCCCTCCTCCCACTATCAATGACAACGGTAAACAATTTTCCTCCAAAGTATTCGATCCCAGCCAACTCTTATCAATTTTCATCATCTCTAGGTGCTACCATGACTCGACGTGTCACCAATGGCTCTCTATGCATCTCAATCTCAACCTCCTCCCACAGGTTTTCCTCAACTTTCTTGCTTATTGGATTGTCAGTAAAGTCATTGGCTGATTCGGAGCCATTTCTTCATACATTTTACCTTCAATTTGTTCTACTACATGGACACACAATTCAACTGAACTCTGTGCGCATTTGAATGCCTTATGGCCCACTTCATTACACCCGAAACATTGGATTTGCACACTTGATGGCTGTCTTATTGTTGTACCACATCCCCATCCATGTTCATTCATTGGAGACGGGAGATTATGTTGATTATGGCGTCTCATTAACTTGGCTCTTTCACGTTGTAATAGTGCTCCCCTTTCTTCATTCATACGCTTTTTATAGCTTATCTTTGTTGCTCATTCGCCTTGAAAGCCAATTTGTATGCATCATCGACACTCCAAATAGGTTGTAAGTTAACTAAATCTTGGATTGCTAAGAGTAGCCCACTAATATATCAAGCGGCAGTTTGGTCTCCCGTTTCACTTTTGTTACATATAAAAAATGATGAAACTCTTTCCTATACACATACAAGTTTATTATCTTGTTAGAGTTGGTTGAGTTGTTGAAATAGGATGCAACTATAATCGGTCGGTATGAATTGTTGTCAAAGCTTTTTCTTCATCTTTTCTCAAGTGTATATCCCTCCTTCAGGTTTCCTTAAGTTGTTTCCGCCAAAATTGTGCATAGCCTTTCAACTTTGGCAGGAAAAATGGGAGGGAAGAAAAATATACATGGTAAAAATAAAGAAAAAGCTAGAATAACGATTACTACCACCAGATTATATTTCCATCCTATTTCATCGACTTTGCTGACCTTAACAAGGTAATGAATACATATTTGAGTATACAAAAGAGTTTCATTAACTTCCTTGATCATATCTGTAACCATTTAAGTGATCATTCCTCGATCATCTCTTTCCACTCAAAGTTTTCAACGCTTTTGATCCAATTCATGAACTCATACGATTGTAGCTCTCCATGGAAATCTATGATCTCAATATGAATACCACAATCATGGCTCCCACATTCTAAGGATCGGTGTTCATACCCATTATCATCTTTCATATTTGGCACATGATCGCCTCTCGATGGTTGAACGCACTCTTCATTCGAGGCATGATCAGAATTATTCCCATCTCCAATCCAAAGGTTGCATCTCGACGCCGTAACTGTTGCACTAGGTGATCTACTTGTAGGTGTTATTGAATGGTGTTTTGCTATCCTCTACAACATCTTCCTCTCCTACTACAATTATTATGAGGCGACATCTCTGATTTCATGAAATCGATGTTGGAACCATGGAACAAGGATCCACTTGATAGCACTTCAATACAAAAAGACATAAAGAAGATTAGAAAGTTCAAACGAAAAAGTGACAAAGATGTTGAAACATAACTTGATTCACCAACTCAAACATCGCGAGAGAAAAAGAGAGGGAGAGAGAGACTGTAATAGTCCCACATTGGATAGAGAAAAGTCCCGACCCTGGGCTATATGTGATTGCTGACAGTACATGTCATGATGCGTTTTGGGTGGGAACTTAAGCCCATGCCAGAAACAAACCCGGGGTAGGGACCTAAGCCCAAAACCGGACAATATTGTGGCATGTGGGTCTCGATCGTCACAGAGGAGGAGAGAGAGAGAGAGAGAGAGCATTGAACCATTAACAAGGGAATAACCCTAACAAGGCTCACGTGGAGTCCTTTTCTCAATAAACTTAAAGTACACTAAGGTTTTGCCTCCTAGGTTTCCAATATTAACACAATTTTGAAAAGAAAAGGGAAATAAAAATATGAACAAGGTCAACATCTTGTCATTTACCCTTTATGCTTGAATTTCTGGGACTCATGTGATTATTAGATAATCATGTGAATTGGAGTGATTAGTAAATTATCACGTGATGTTCTACACAAGAGTTATGTTTCTTGTTCTCTTTATATGAGCTGTCTTTTTATATTCTAGCTTCCTATTTAAGATTAAACTGCTATATAATATATCTCCGAGGGAACTACCTAAAATCTTAAATCAGTTCCCAATCATATATAAGAGAAACCTCAAGATTTATTTTATCATTTTTTCTCAGCTATAGTGACTCACGAAGTCACTAAAGGATTTCATGTGAAGCTGTCCTATATGGGTCTCCTCTTGCAGCTATCGGATCTTCAAAGGCCCAGTACAACCCATCATCCAGCATCAGTTGCACTATTCTTTAACAGAACTGTTCCAAAGTCTGGACTGCTAACCAGCTTACGAATACCCCTTTTCCAGAAGCATTTAAGTCTTCTTTGCAACACACGTAACCTCTTTGAAACAGGCTTGTTATCGTACTCATAAACAGCACTGGAATAGGCTCATAAAAGCTGAATTTAGGTCTATAAGAGACCTTAGAATAAAGCTTCCCTAAGTTAATTTATTCCTAGAGATACCTTCAAAGTAGTCCCACTTCAAATAACCTCCACCAAGGCAGAAAGATCCACTCAATGCCAGACTCTGTTCCGAACTCGAGCAGCTACCAAACAATGAACAAGAGATGCTCGATTATCTGTGACTCTGAGGTGCTTCTCTACACATGATGCACCAATTAAGGAAGCATCAATCATGTTGCTCAAGACAAGTTGTTAGTGTCGGTATCAGTATCGGGTATCGGTCCATCTTGAACCAATAATTATCAGCCGACACGGATACGATACCGCCGATTTTGTATCGGCACATGAGATCCTAACTCTTATTCTTCCCATCATAATTGGTTTTTGGGAAGTTTCAATCGACATATGCACAAAAGTAGGCAAATAATGCGGGTTTATGTGGAAAATAATCCCTCATTCGCAGCAAACAAAATTCACTAAAATATGAAAAAATTCATACTAGTTGATCCCTTGAAAGTGCAAGATTTCTTTGGTTCAAAAAATATAGTTTAGACCCAGTAAAAAAAAGTTAGTATATAACATGCTAAACCTTGGTTCCATTGTTGCTCCCGCTGTGACTCATTATTCTGGCTTTTTTCTACTGCAACACAAAAAAGCTCCTAAGAGATTATTAAGTAGATGTCTTCCAACACCACAACAATTCTCAAAATAATTGAGTCTTCTCTACCATTTCATGTTTAAGATCTTTTCTTACATCATCATCCATTGCGTCATAGGTATAATGCTCACTATTCAGTTGGTTCAGAGTATCATGAAAACATTATCACTCTTATTGGTTGTACTTTTATTCATATCCGCAGTGTTGTCTAAATCTTACAATTCAAGACTTAAATCATACGAATCAAATTGAATTATACAGCATGCGATTTCAGATTCACTCATGGATCAAAATATCGGAATTTCGATACATATCGTCCGATACATTGACTGTATCGGCGATACATTGAATGTATTGTTTTGATACATTTTTTTTTTTTTTCAAAAAATCCCAAAAATCAAATTATCGGGCAATAATTTGAATGTATCGTCCGATAATTTGGCCAAATGGGGTCCTTGTCAATATGCCAAATTATCGGATGATACATTCAAATTATCGTCCGATAATTTGAATGTATCGGCCGATAATTTGGCCAAATGGGATCCCTGTCAATCTGCCAAATTATTGGACAATAATTTCAATGTATCGTCCGATAATTAGGTTATTTTGGTGGGTACCCGATAAAAACCATTTTTATCGTATCGGGGTCCCTCAAAAACGATACGTATCGGTATCGTCTGATATTTTGACCCATGGATTCACTCCTAACTCTTTCACCAGCTGAATTGTATACGATTCACCTTTGTGGGTTTAAAACCTACAAAACTAAGTCAGCACATAAACCGGTAACACATGGCTCATTTATTGTTACTTTTTTGTTTTTCTTTTAAAAAACCAACCTGAAGTTGGGTTAGCTTAACACATGGTTTGTAGCTAAACTGGAAGGTTGACAATATTGCAACCTTGAGGTTGCAGGTTCGTAATCCCAACTTGCCTATTTAAAAAGAGAGAGGGGGAGGGGGAGGGGGAGGGGGAGGGAGAAAGAAGAAGTTTGAGTTAATTACAGTTCAACCCAACTATCATCTAGATCTATCAACCCTCATTTAGGGTTTTCATGAGTCTTACAATTCACGATTCGATTCAGGATTCAATTTGATTAGGCTCCCTCAACGATCTTCATATTCAATTTGATTTCATATCCAGCTTATGAAAACCAAGAAAGCTCATATATGCAAACACAAATCATCATTTCCCAGAGATGGTTTGTATAGTGTTAGATATTTTTTCATAATCATAATCAAACCTAGAAGTGCTCCAAAGTGCCAAGTAGTTTCAATGCGTCGGATGAACAGACGCCCGTGATTGAACTCACGGACATCCGTGGTCATGAACATTCGTGAGTGATTCACGGATGTCCGTGCCCCGATAGTTCCTGACGATTATGGGAAGTTAGTGTTTCACGGACATCCGTGAGTGATTCATGGACGTCCGTGTTCTGATGGATAAAAAGGAAATTTGCGATTCGGGAAGTAAGGTTTTTTGGGGGAGAATCTTCACGTCAAAAAATCTCTTCAAAGTTCCCCATTTCCCTTCACCTTGAGATAATTTAATATGATTCTAAGTTGATCTAAATCTCAAGGAAATTATCACCTCTGTGATCTGAGGTTGGATTTGCTATGCTTCAAGTTTTACTGTTGGCTCGTGTGAATCGAGTGGACCATCGTGAGAGACGACGGATGAAGGCGATAGCTTTACACTATGAAAGGGATGATAGTGAGACGCGGACATTGTTGGTGAAGAAGAGTAATAGGGCATTTCATTCTTAAAGCATTATAATAATTTAGTTTTCATAGTGGATTGTTTGCCTTGGATCTGAGATAGATCCCATTGTTTTTACCTGTGAAAGGGTTTGCCACGTTAAAATCGTCTTTGCTTATTTTGTGGTTGTGTTTGTATATTTTCACTAGTTATATCATCGAGAACCCCAAAATTTCATATAGATTTGGTGATACAGTAACGAGCATGTCATGCTCCTCCTCATTCACCATTTGACTACTAACAGTTATAGGAAAAGAATACAGGTAATTACAAAGTGGATTTTCCTTCTAAATAGTGTCAAACCTTAGTCCTTTGCTACCCTCATATCATTGGCTAGTCATAATTCCACATCCAATCCTAGAAAGAGAAATGCCTTGTCGTTCATATTTGAACAAATGAGGCAACCTCCAAAATTTCCGTTTTAATTCCCGTTCTACATTTCCATCTTTTTTACAAACATAATCATTAGATCTATGGTTGAGCCTCTATCCCAATCCTAAACTTATTTTCAAGAGAAAACAAAAACATAAATGCTAGATCCATTACCCTCTTCCCAACTCTCCCTCCAAAAGATGAATAAAACTAAGAACATAACCAAAAAAATAATAATGAAACGTTAAACAACAAAACAAGGTAATAATTATTCTAGGTGCAAACCTTATAAAAGGCGCCAATCCCGTCATCACGAAGCATGTTCCTGGTGATACTCACTGCTGATCCCTGACCTAGTTGCATTCTCACCTGATTTGGGGAAAAAAAAGTTTCAACGTAAGCCCTCTCTCAATAAACAAAATAAAACAAATTATGGGGAAAACAAAAACATCTTGTAAGAAATCTAAATTAGCCCAAATAATCCATTAAAAAAAATTAAAATATAAAATATCAAAACAATATAAAATATCAACACATTCTCTCATTTCAACCAAACAAATCAAATTAGAAAAACCCATATGATCCAAGATCTCTCAGGTCCTCCAAAAGATCGACTTTTCAAACGACTATTTGAATCCAAAATATCAAATTAGAGAACACACAACTAGAAAAAGAACTCAAATCACCAATTTGAATCTATAAACTAACAAATTGGAGAGTGCCCAGATAGATTAGATGCAACATAGTTTAGAAAAGACCCATCTGATCAAAACATTAAAAAGAAACTATTGAATCTATAAACTAAAAAAATTAGTGAACTGTAAAATATCAAAACAATACGTATACCCATACTCTCATTTCAACCAAAAATCAAATTAGAAAAAACCCATAGGATCCGATATCTCAGATCCTCCAAAAGATTGACTTGCCCAAAATAATAACAATAATAATAATAATGGGAAAAACAAAACAAAAACTATTTATCCCATTTGAACCCAAAAAAATAAAACCAAATCAGAGAACACACGACTGGACAAAGATCCCAAATCGACCAATTTGAATCTATAAACTAACAAATTATAGAGAGCCCAGATGGATTAGATACCTCAGAGTTTAGAAAAGACCCGCATGATCAAAACAGAAAGAAAAAGACTATTGAATCTATAAACTAAAAAACCTCTTGAACTGTAAAATACCAAAACAGTAAAAAAAAAATCAACCCATTCTCTCATTTCAACCAAACAAATCAATACGATCCAAGTTCTCAATCGACTTTTTACTGTATACTCAATCGACTTTTTCAAAAAAATATTCATAATGGAAAAAAAAAAAAAAAAAAACCAATTTTCCCATTTGAACCGACAAGACCAAAATAGAAAACACGCAACTGGACAAAGACCTCAAATCAATCAATTTGAATCTATAAACCATCAAATTAGAGAGGACCCAGACGGATTAGATGCATCATAGTTTACCTTGATCATGTCAACTGGCTGGATTACGCAGGTAGCAAGCATACCAGAAGCTCCACCATTAACAAATGGCTTCACTGTGGGCCAAACGCCACCTGATTTGGGTTTCGCCTCTCCCATCGTGTTTTGTTAGACAGCAAGAGAGAGACGGAGAAGACGAGAAACGAGAGCACAAAGTTAGCTCCAAACATAAATGAATAAGAAGACGGGTTTTTAGGGTATCTTATCGGTTTAACGAAAATGACCTTGTCCTTCGAGAAAATAACGAGGATAAAAAATTGATTACCGTAGAATGAAATGACTATAATATCCCTATAATTGCTTGTTTTCTCTTTCAATAAGGTAGTGTCATCTGTCAGCTTCAGAAAGGTAACTGGAGTATTCTTGACCTTATACTCTGTCTTCGGACTGGAGGCCTTTTAGCCACCAAGCCCGGTCAACAGATTCTTCCACGAATTCCAAGGTTCGTAAAATCTATGATGCTGCAAACGAGTCGCTTCCACATGGCATGTTTGTCAAATCCGGCCTGGTACAACCATCAGATGGAACGGCCATGATCTCAAGGTACATTGTGTAGAAGATTGGAACTACAGTTTTAAGAATACGTTGAGTTCCATGAATATCAACATCGGCTGATACGTATCGGCCGCTCTCACCTCAGTTGAGTCAATATTACAAAGGCATGAAATCGGTCATTCAAACACGATTTTTTAAAGGCTACAGAGTAATTACCCTTAATACCTTCCCGCAAGTTCCGCGGTATCGGAGTGGTGGTGAGCTTGGATGAAAGCATGGCATGAAGGAAATATTGAGATTACCAACTTTGATACGTTTTCTAATAAAATGAGCATCAATTTTGATATGTTCGGTACGAGCATGAAATATGGGATTTACCATCAAGTATATGAGGTACCAACTTTGTCGCAATAAAGATGGAAAAGTTTGAGGTCGATTGGTGGTCATCGGGACAGCCAGCCCAATCATGCATGAATTGACAAACCTGGTACATGCCAGTAATTACTTGAATCAACAAACCTGGTTGACCACACAGGGAAGGTCAGGTTTGGTCATTGTTAAATATTACAATGCCCCAATATGCCTTCGGTACTCCATCCATTTTGAAGAGGAGTAATTTCTTATTAGATATTTGTTATATATCAATGTTTCTAGTTTTACGAAGAAAAAGGTGTTATCCTCCCATGGATGGTCACCATCCTCCAAGGTTTCACGTGGAGTTCCATGTAGCACCCAAAACAATTGTTGGATGCCACGTGGTGCATTGTTTGGATCCTATTTTTAAAAAGGTAATCAAAAACTCATTTCTATCATATATCTTTTGAGCATTGAAATTTCAACTGTTGAAATCAATTATAGTTTGACTTGCCTTTTTTGTTTTTTCTAAATGAATTTTTTTTTTCAAAATTGATCTAAACCATCTCCCTATGCTCCACCTGGCAACCAAACAGTGTTTTCGGTGCATCGTGAAGCACCATATAGACCTTAGAGGACGGAACGCATTCTCCTTTTGCTAATTTTTGTGAAGTAATAAGTTATAAATAAAAGGGTCAGGTTAAGCTGGGCTAAGGGTCATAAGCATGTCAAAGCTTGGGCTGGGCTTGGATTTTCCCTAGCCTGGATGTCTCATGTCCAGTCCATCACCACCCCTAGTCTATTTATCATATGATGTTTGGAAGGAGCAACAGTGGTAACGGGTGGTTTGGTAAAAGTCAGTGGTACATCCGTACATCTTGGTTAGGAGGAGTAGGGGCAGTAGTGATGGGCGGACGTAAATTGGAAGGCGAAATTGGTCATGTAGGGACTAGGGATGGTGGAGAGCAAGGATCAAAATTTCAATTATAATTTCAGTTTTGGAGGGGAACGAAACCGAAAATTCGGCCGAAAATTTGATCCCCATACAAAACTGACCGAAATTTCGGTCCAAAATTTCTAATTTCAGTCATTTCGGCCAAAATTTTGATCCTTGGTGGAGAGGCCATCATCTCCCTAACGAGAATTTCATACCTAGGGGCGAGCCGAAAATCAAAATCATAATTTCAGTCCTTGCCTGCCGTGTGACAATTGACAGTGGGAACCTGATCAAATAGCAAAATTTCAAAAACTGAATGTCACGATCCGAAATTCTACCCCATCCCGAGGGCCTAGAATTTCGAGTTATGACCCGCACATATCTCGGATATGCTAAGCGGACATACACCTAATCAGAGTTCTCGCGCAATAATGGTTCCACGAAATCCATGAAAGTCAACACATAAAGGTGGAAATAAAAGCAGCCATAAATAATGAATAAATGCGATAGAATCAACAAATCTACCAATAAAACATAATTCAAAGTTGGAGACAAATCCGATAAAGGAAATCATAAAATTAATGATAATAATAGGGATCCAATCTACTACCAGCGATCAATATCCAAAGACTCGGATCAAATCAAGACCGTAGCCCTCCGGTACTCAACACTCATGGGATCAATGAAATCGTCGGTACCGGATCGGATGACCGACGCGTCACTTCACTAGCGTAATCACCGAATTGTTAGATTATCGTGGATGAGTTTACTGATCACGTAAACTTCGATGGGATACACCACCAATCCACCCCATACTACCGTGCATTGTGGTGCATCTTGTGAGTGATAAATATAATATGTCAAAGCGGATAAAAAAGAATGACAAAATCACATGCATATTATAAAGCTCATATCATAAATGCAAGAATATGATCTGACACTCATATCCTAACGTACCTTACCATATCTCATAACATATCCTACCATGTCTTATATCGTGCGTATGAGCGTAACTAACATACTCGTGAAATCCTAAACGACACATGCGGAGTCACGCCGAGCTACCATGGGAGGGTCAACATAGTATCATACCACCATATCATAACGCCTCGTGTCATACTCATACTCCACCATCCAAAATGGGAGACATAATGGCCAAACTCACTCATAACACACTCCTACTCATAATCTCCCCCAGAGATCCGTCTTGGCTGAAAGACGTTGTTGCCCTTATGGTGGCTACGTAAGCACGCGTCTGAGACTTAAGTTCTTTATCTTTTCTTTGGCCTACGTACTGATGTCTTACTATCGTACTCAGATATCATAACTTATCTTATTTCATACTCATATCTTATCATACTCTTATACTTAATCCTGGACAAACTATAGTGAGGCAACTTTTCTAATTCGCTTCCCAAGAAAAAGGTTCCGTAGTAACTGGATGTACTTCGATGTAATGACCCATACTATCATAGAGCGTTGCATCCGTGTACATGGGCCAATATTTCGAGTTTCACGTGATCGTAGAAGAAACTTCACCACTGACCAAAGCACGTGGTGAACCTCATAACTTAACTCATAACTCATACTATCATATGTATATGGCCAGATATCTGAGGTTACACTGAATTCACACTCACCCGACTCGTCATAGGTCCCATTCCACCATGAGTTGTAAGGCATGTGAATACGGTGTATTTCTCGCTTTGATACCATCTCAGCGAATCACCACGCCCAAGCATAGGCATGATCTCATACACTCTCGTACTCATGATCTAACATATCCTAACTCGTATAAATTGATTAAATTACAAATACAAAAGTATCACACATACAGAATAGTTTACACTTAGATTTTGGTTATATTTATTTACATACCACACCAATATAATTATAGAATAGGGTTATAAGTATGATTTCGATAATTGTAAAGGTCAGAGTTCGGTTTCATAAAGACATCGAAGTTCTAACACTTTATGTTATCGAAGTGGTCGCGTTGAAGCGATAAAAGCGAGACTTTTATATATTATTATTTATCATTATTAAATGCCCAAATTAAATATTATTATTTTTAAAGTTAAGTACATCACGACCATCGATCGCAAAGTGCAAGTGCACTAAATTTTTTTGGTCGTGTAAAAGTGAAATTTTGGTGTGAATCAGGTCGTCTATTCGGATGAGAATCGATCGATTAAAAAAAATGAAAATCAATAGATCAGATTTAATAAGGTGTAAGTTGTCGTTTGGCTCATGATTGATTGGTCGATTTTAATAGGTCAATCCATCGATAAAAAGGAAACTAATTGGGCTCTGACATGAGATACTACTACTCATATATCTTATAAGATAATTTTATAATATTAAAATAAGGTAGTAACCAAGTACATTTATTTTATATGATAATAAAATATAAGTATATAATATTTATTAATTTTATATTACTATCTAAAATTACTTTCTCTTTAAATATATCATAATATATTGTAAAAGATATTTTAATTAATTTAATACCATCCTATGAAATGAAATCAGATGGGCTGATCTAAATCAGATGGGCTAAAGTCTAACATCGAATGGGTCTAAGTCCAACATCAGATGGGTCACGATCCACGTCAAATGGGTCACGGTCCAACATCATATGGGTGGTCACGATCCACGTCAGATGGGTCAAGATCCAACATCAGATGGGTCAAAATCCGACATCAGATGGGTGACGAACCAACACTAGATGGGTCGCAGTCCAACATCAGATGGGTCACAGACCTCCAACATCAGAATCCCACGTGGCAACCTATGTATGAAGTTGTCTAACGCTTAAGTTGCTTATTTAGTGCTAACTCATCCTCTCTATCGACCATATATATATATATATATGTATATATATATATATATATATATATATATATATATATATATATATATATATATATATATATTACCTCCCATGGGAGAAAATTCAAACTCCATCGTTGGGCATTATAAGGTGATCCCGTGGTAGGCTCTCTAGTTTTAGAGTCAATACTCAATTGAGATCTCATGATATTAATAATAATATTACTTATTAAAATTTGATCACGCCTACATGATTTATATCGTTTGATAATTATAGCCTTGGGAAATAATTATATATGCATATATTTTTTTGTTTTGATAAGTAACCGCAAGATTTATTGTTGCCTGCTAATATAAATGTAGCCACTTCTTGATTTCTATTGTATAGAGTCTTATGTTAAAATAATCTATGTAATATCTCTTTCCTTAAAATAAGGTCTTAGATACTACATGGGACCTTTTGTAAACGCTGGACTTGGAAATATGTTTAAAATAGGTCATGGGTCTATATATATACAAATGCTTAGTTTCTAGAAAATATAAAATATTATAAAAATTTTAAGGAAATTATAGGTTTAAATCATGGTTGCGTAGATTTTTAGTTTGAACTCAGATTCACGATTTTATAATGTCCATAAAATGTCTTTTACTAGAGGGATGATGGAATAAAGTATTAATCATTTGTGTTATTTTTAATTATTAAAATAACAAAGTATAAAAAAAATAAAAACATTAACAATTAGGAAAATAATTATGACTAAATTACAAGCAATCACATCTAGGGCAAAATCAATAAAATTAGATTATAAGCAATCACATTTAGGGTAAAATAAATAGGACTAGAATATAAGCAATCACATCTAGGGCAAAATCAATAAGATTAGATTATAAGCAATCACATCTAGGGCAAAATAAATAGGACTAGATTATAAGCAATCACATCTAGGGCAAAATCAATAAGATTAGATTATAAGCAATCATATTTATGCTAACCACTTTACTCATTTTAAAATAATATTAGACTAGAGAAGAAGATGGAGTGACGGCTAGAGTTTTTAAGAAGAATTCTTATAATAATGATGTAGCAAGGTTTGATCCTTGTCAAATAAAGACAATTTTAAATATAATACCTCTTTAAAATCAAAATGTGTATTTTCTCAACTAGGGTAGGTTCTGGTGTAGAGCACTAACACCATGCAAGGTATAAAACATAATCTAACACCAATAAAAGAAAGTTCAAAAATTCGGGTTGTTACACTGAATAAATAACAACCACAGCTTCCTTATAAAGAGACGCTAAAGTGGAGGGGCCTCTAAACAGTGCAACCTCTCATTGGCGGGCGAGAGAAAGCAGGGCCCATGACAAAAAATAAAATGGCGCAGAACCTGATTAGAATTCTATAAAAAAACACAATGTATTTGTTTCATACAAGAAGTATCAAAAGGCACCAAAAATCCTCACTCTCATTCATCAAAAAAGATAATAAAAAAAGACCAACCTTATCCTCAGAGCGGAAATACCCGCAAGACCATAGTTCAAATTGATAGTGGAGAATAAGGAAGTTTTGTAAACAGATAAAGTACAGAAATTTGATTTATTAGCTACTGCCTCCTTTCTGTTTGAGCATGATTTTGTCTCCTAAACTGAGGGCGATCCCCTGTGTTTTGCACCTTATCCTTATGAAACCGCTGAGTTTCCTGTCTGCTTGTTTCTCAATGCTCCCGTTCACCAAAGCATCCTCTCCAAACACACTCTTGGCATACAAATTAGCAGCAAGAAATCCACACTCCCCATCCAACACAGATCTGAAACCAAAAGCAATCAACAAGACAACTAGTACAATAAAATCATTGCCAATATTATGAGAAAGCTGCCAATTAAAATGGAATTTGTGATAGTGGCCTAACAAAGCTAAGCATTGGCGATCTATGGCTAAATCAATCGTGTTAAATTTTGTGTACTCACACATAAGATTTTAGCATTTCCCATTACGATATTATCGTTCATCCAATACTATATGGCAAGTAAATGGTTGGTCAGGTCTGCTTTGCAGTTTATATTTGCAAAAGAAATATATATATATATGTAAAGCAATCACCCATTTCAAGGGCACTCAAATATGGAACATGGTGTGCAGAAATACTGGGAACAAACTAGGGGAGGAGCTTAAGAACTTACGGTGCGGTGGCACTTCATGTTTGTTGACTTGATTATGTGGTTCAAAAAATCCTTCTCATCTTGAATTACAGTATTAACAGCCACCTGAAATGCAGTCAGAGAAATAGCCATATCATGGTTAACCAAAGACCAAAAGCATAAAAGAGCAAAGTAAATGACAGGCAGTTTATGCTTTTTGTATAATTGTATGTTTTAAATTTTAACCTCAATCATATGGGACTGCCAATGAGGATGATAACTTGATGAGATAATTGCATGTTCTAAATAAATGCACAGAAATTGGAAAATACTCACAAGCCAACACAGCGACACCAAAAGACGGGGCACAGCAATGATGAGATGATGATGACATTAGAGGGGTATTTGACGATAATGGGTTGGATTCATCGGGGACAGCTAAGACACGATCACCTACTCTAGTGAGGGCTCATAAGCTCAATTTTAATGGAAGCACAAACTGGGTCTGGCTGATATTGAGGATTCTTTAAGAACGCTTTAGGAGTAGTCATCCATGGCTTTCCCAATTTAAGGCATAAATAATACTTTGGCAGGGATCCAGAACCTCCTACAAGGGTTTCAGGTCCTCATGAAGTCCTGATCGTATTGATTGTGGTTGAAGGCAATTCGTCTAATTTCTTTCACTTGATGATGATAGAGAATTCATACCGTGGAAATTAGTGGATCTTATATGTACATTATAAGGCTGCTTTTCTAAATTATTCTGTGGAAGCAAACCCCAAGGAAGATTCCCTAACCAAAGAGGATGTTTCCCAAGATGGATTAAGTTAGGGAGCGACCGATTTCTCTTTGTGGGTTGCAAAATTCTTCTATTTAGGTTTCTTCCACCTCCCAATTGTATTCCAATTTTATTTCTAATAAAACCGTTACTGTTACCAATCAGTAAAAAAAAAAAAAAAAAAAAAGGAAAAAAACCAAAAAATTATTATTGGCATCCTTCTGGTTTTCAGGATGATCCTTCCAGTGTTATTTACGATCACCATGAAATGATTAGACATAAACCATAGGGGTAAAAAACCAAGATTCTTTAAATAAGGTAGGCAACAAAACTCAAGTAATGGCTGATAGCGGTACCTTGTTTTCCCACTCAAATTCAGCCCATATATTTCTAAACGCCACATCAGCACAGGTTGCAGGAGAGATGTAGTTCATGATGTCGATGTTGAGGACAACAACTGTTCGCTCAAGCACATTTGAAGTCTCATAAACAATGTTACCAAATATGACTCCTGTTTCAGTTGAAGAGACCTTAATATTGGCCCATATCTGTTTACTTGATTCTGGTGCCGGCGTGTAGTTCTGTGGACGCTCTACAAGTTTCAGATCTCCCATGGTAGCCAACTCCAAGCACAAATTCTGAAGTGTCTCTTTAGTTTGGTTGATGACTGTGACATCAATGTCATAATGGTGAACCGTCACATATGCTTCTGCACACACAGGATCACTGAATCCTGTGAGTTGAAGAATGTGATTCAGCTTATTGGCATCATCCCCATCCTTGGTGAACTCTCCTGTGGCGCATTTTAAATCATCTTGTACTTCATCTTCCAATTCGAGCTGGCTCATACCCTGGAAAGAACATAATTTCAGCAAAAAGTTAATACAAAAGGAATTCTCAACTGGACCTGGTAATGCATATGTAAATACCACTAAAGAGCACATGACAATGAATTAGTAACACCAAGTGGACAGTGTTGAAAAAATAAAACACCACTGTCCTTTTTATAGTTGAAAGCTACAAACATTAAGACATTAAATTTATTAAAGTTGAGTAAAACGCCATTTCAGATTATAAATACTAAATTATCATGTGATAAATTAGGATGTTGGTAGACTGCCACTGGATGCCGGACTGCGGGAGATTTAGTAATTAAATCCATTGAAGACGTAAACTTAGCCTTACTTGGGAAGTGGTTATAGAGAATGAGTGAAGAGGAGGGTTTTTGGTGGGCTAGTGGTATAGTTGTATGGGGAAAATGAGGGGATGAGGAGTGAAAGGTCCCAGAGGACAGTTAGGTTCTGGTGGTGGAAGGGAGTGCAAAAAGTGCGGACAAACTTTGAGGAGGGGATAGATTTTTTTTGGGAGTGGGCGATTGAGTAAAAGCTGGAAAGATGGAGTGGTGATAATCCATTTATGAGGAGGTTTCCCTTGCCCTTTAATCTTGCTAGGAACAAAACTTCAAAGTTAGGGATGAGCGAGATGAGACCCGAAGTGAAGATTGATGGAATATTGTCCTTTGAAGGAATTTAAAGGGTGATGAGCAGAGGGAATTTTTAGAAATTCTGGAGGAACTCAGTAGGGTGAGTGGTGATAATCGGTAAAATAAAAGGATTTGGCGCGACGAAAAGTCTGAAAAAATTACTGTTAAATCCTAATACAGGTATCTCACAAGAAGACCCCTAATTGATCTCCCTTGGGTTTCGTTGTGGAAAGCAGATGCCAACACCCCCACCCCCACCCTGAGAGTAATTTGAGTAATTTTTTTTTTGCATGGAAATTAGCTTGGCAAAGAATCTTAACTTGTGTCCAGCTTTGTAACAGGAGTAGGGTGGTCCCCAATATGTGTGTACTCGGCGGGGTGGGGGAGGAAAACAGTCATACATCTATTTATAGGCTGCCCTTTTGCTCAACAAGTTTGAGATTCATTCTTGGCTAGCTTTGGGCCATCCATATGGCTCGGTGAGTCGGCCGAATAATCCTTGCAGAGTGGAGTGATTTTCCTTTTGAGGATAATGTAGCCATTTTGTGGAGGCTGCTTCTGATGGCAATCTTCAAGAAAATTTGTAAAAAAACGGAATAGGAGAGTATTTGACGGGACATCCAACACGTAATGCAGTGATAGACTCGTTGTCTGAAGACCTCTTTTGGTGGTGCTTGGTCTCACCCAAATGCTCTGCCTCATAGATGGACGTGGTAGTAAGGGAGTTGGAGCTACTCCGACCTCCTTAGGTCCATGATTGTACTAATGGATGTATTATCTCGGTTTGGGACTCGTTCATTGTATTTCTATATTTTTTTTCCTATTTTTCATTTTACTGTTGTATTTTATTTTTCGTTCCCACCAAGCTCCGAGCTCGGATCTTTGATCTGTTGCAATTTTCATCTATCAATGAAATTATAGCTTTTTTTTTTAGAAGTATCAACGAAGTCATAGCTTGTTACTGATAAAAAAAATAATTTATCTAAGCTCCTTAATCCTTATGAGCAAGTAAGAGGAAGGTTAGGGGTAGCCAAGGAATGTTGGTTGAGATTGTTTGGGCATAATAATGTCCATCAAAGACCTGATACAGCCTCCGTACGAGGGAGAGCAGCAACTGTGTATAAAAAGTCAGAGGGTAGGTTTGCATCCTGTCCACCCCTCCCAACACCCCATACGTACATACCAGTACTAGATAATTGCCTTTATTTAGTGAGAAGCACCATGAAGGATTGAGGATTGATGGAAAGTTTAGCCCTAAACAAAAATAAGTGAAGAAATAGGATTCTCAAGCATTGATCAAAATCTCGGTTTTGTTCCTGACCCGAATTGTAAATTGGTCAAATTTTCAGTAAATTTCATATTTTTTTGAAAATATGCTCCGAACTTTGCCGAGCTTTATTTTATTGGTTTTTCTACATTCTTTAATATTGTTAGAATACATATTTTCACTAGTGAAGCTAATTTCCGATCTCACAATAGATCTTGAGCTCATGCAAAACATATCAGACGGTCAAATTTTAATTCCACATTGAATAACTCTCAAAAGTAATCCAAGAACCCTTCTCATGATACGCCTATGATCAGGGTCACTTTGGGGATGTATGCCACGTGGAATCAAGATTTGATCGTCTGCTAGTTGGGTTATGATCTTAAGATCTACTGTGTGAAATATTGGGTACGTCAATATATATGGGTACCTTTATTACCGCTCACGCAATCTCTGAAAGTGCCCATATGTGCAACCCCTTTTAAACTCATTGATTGCTTCGGAACAGATGATGGAGATTGTGTTTCACCTTGATCTTCCACACAATAGATCTTGAGATCATGTCACACCTATCATGGTTGATTTTTTATTCCATGATCTCAAACTTGATTTTAGGGTCATTTTGTGGGGATATATGACATTTAAAATAAAAACTAACCGTCTTGTGACATGATCTCAAGATCAATTGTGAAAGATTGGGGTAAAATAAGATCTCCATCATCTGATCTAAAGCAATCATAATGACAAATCACACTTTAATGGTGTAAAATAAAAAGTAAGTTTTTAATGACGTAAGATCATTTAAACACCATTTGACAAATCATAAGACATAATGATAAATCACACTTTAATGGTGTAAAATAAAAAGTGATATTTTAATGGTATGAGATCATTTAAACACAGTTTAATCGATTATAGATTGAAAGCTGGGCAATGAATGTGAACCATCCGATTGATGAACTTTAATATCAGCCTTTAAAATTAAAAACAATGGTTGATATTATAGTCCGCATTTCGTATGATTTAAATATCCCTAAAAAATATTTTTGATGGTTCAGATCACCTACATCGTAAACCCTGCTAGTCTAAGATCACTTAAACACCATTCTAGTGTGTATGTGACTGGCAACAGTCCTATACTCCCTTGCATATTAATTGTTTGCTAACGGACATTTAAAACAAATTTGCAGGTCGGTGGAGAAAACGGTTCAGCAAGTCGGTGGAGAAAGCAACTCACAGATTTCTCCTTCCTTCTTTTGTTTTTTCTTCTTCTTCTACTTCTTCCCTTTTTTTTTTCTTCTTCTTCTTCTACTTCTTCCCCCCTTTTTTTTTCTTCTTCCTCTTCCATGGGTTTTATAGCAAGGGAAGAAAAGAAATGGGATCTTTTAGCAAAAATTGGGTTTTAAAGGCCTTAAAAATATATATATATATATATATATATATCTTCTTCTTCTTCTGCCCTTTTTTTTTTTTGTTCTACTTCTTCCATGGATTTTATGCCAAAGGAAGAAAATAAATGGGATTTTTTTTGCAAAAATTGGGTTTTGAAACCCTTTAAAAATTTTCAAAATTCTAAAATCAGGTATCGGCCGATAATTTCAAATTTTATATTATCGGCCAAAATTTAGGCAATAATTTCGTATTTTCCCAGCGGGGCAATAAAATGCTAATTTCCGTCTCGGTTCAAGCCAAAACTGAGACATCTTTGAAATTTCGGCTGAGATTTTGATCCATGATTGGGGGTGTGTACACAGAAGAAAGCTGTATAGGAAGCCTACTCTATACATTTTCAAAAATTAAATGGGAGCTTCAGCCCCACTCTGCTATATGTGGCTCCTCCCCTGCTGGAAGATACATTACAATGCAAGCTTAAGGTTGCAAATTCCATCCCATCCTACCTACCAATAAAAATTATATTTAATTGGATGTCAAAAAATAAAATAAAAAATTGTTTGCAGAGTTCAGGATGGACAATTCAACAATGACAAAGGGCAAAGTCATATCTAATAAGGTTTTTTTTCGTTTGGAGTAGGATTCGTTGTTGAATCCGAACATTTCTTTACATTCAGAATTGCTACCCTTTACAACATCATCAGTATCGTCTTCGTCAGTGTTGCTGCCACTAGGGCTTCTGCTTGTGATGCTGGTATCGCCGCCACTACCATGAGACGAAGAAGAAGAGGAACAAGATGAAGACAATGATGCACGCATTGATCTGAATATGAAAAAAAAAAAACTAAAGAGAAAATTTTGAATTGAACTCAAATAGCATGTCTGAACATGGAGTGAGGAGGTAGAAACCGTAGAATTGAAATTGAACTCAAATGGTGGACCTTATAGCAGTTCACTTTCATTTATATGTCAAAAATGATCGAAATATGATGAAATCCGAGCTGAGATGAAGCGAAATCGACAGAAAATCCTAAATTAAGCTTGACGGAGAAAGTTAGGGTTTGAATGAGAAGGGTGGGTTGAGAAGGGCAGATGAATTTGAGGGGAAAAAATATGGCCATGAAAAAGCATGATTTATAGAAGCGTCGGTGTAGGTAATATACCCCGACGGCTTACCCTAATAACTGTCGGCATATGACCCATATACCCCGACGGCTTACCCCTAATAACCGCCGGCATATGACCCTTTTGTTGTACTGCTCGTTTAAAAGAAAGGTTGCAATTCGTGGACTTATACTTTGTTAAAAACACCATCTAAGCCATATGATTTGTTTTAACTTTTTAAAATCGATTTCCATCTAAAGGTTTTCCACTTGGATTTTGTTTAGATCTGATGAAGATCAAGAAGATTGTTTGTCATACTAATATTTCACAAAAACGAATCTCGAGGTCATGGGTGTACCATTAAACACTAATTTTTGTTTCACATGGCATCATCCTAAAAAGGCGACCCAAAACCACATGGACCACCGAACACATCACGCTCAAATGAGATGTTCGGGTCACTTTGAGATATGTGCCACATGGAATCAGAAATTGACTGTCTGGTGGTATCCCCATGATCTCAAATCCATTCTGTGGAAGATTGGGACGAAAAAAATCTCCATTGTTTGATTCGTAAGCAGTCAATAGTTTTTGGCTGGGTGCCCTTAGAGATTCTATATATGGATGAAGATTCATTACAAAGAATTATTATTTCATGGCTCACATGTTGACCTAGTTTTTGTATCACAGTATATATCATTGTTTTTTATTGAGTGTCTATGTATGAATTATTGAGAACTGGTATAATCTCTAAATTGGACAAGTTTTCTTGGTTTTCCAGTGAAAAGATTAAAACTCAATATATGCATTTTCTAGACAGAACCAGTTGTTTTATCTACTTCCAATTTTATATTATTTTTTGTAATGAGTGTTTATCTAAGACCTCAATTGAAACCTAGGTTTTTTTAAGATCAAAGGCTACATACTACACCAACCTAATCATAATATACTTAAGGCCACGTCTGAGAAAATATTCAGGAAAAAACATATTTATGGGACTTAAGAAAATCTCTTGATGTTGTTTGACAAAATATTCAGGTAAAATAAATTTATCCTTATTCAATATAGCTTTGAAAATAAAACTTTGGGACCCAAGCATATTTGAGTGCATGAATAAAATCGATTTTCAATGAAATTTCACTGAAATCTTATTTTCCGTAAATGGGAAAATTGCACTTTCCGTATGGCTCCCAAAACACTTGCTGACTTGCCGAACAACAGAAAATGATGGAAAAATACTTTTAGCTCATTTTTGGAAAAATATAAGCCATTTTCCTTGCTTAAATTTTCACAAAAGCAAGTTCAGTATTGGATATTGATTTATTAATTGCAATACACATATATAGAGTTCTCAATCCCACTGGTCATTATACTCGCTTTGCCTGTTAGCAGATTGCATTCGATCTGCTATTTTTTATAGGAGAAGTAAAAGTAAATGCTTTAAAATATATATATATTTTTAAAAAAATTTATAGCCACTGCACGACCAAAAAAATCATTAAAAAGAAAAGAAAAGAAAAGAAAAGGCTAATGGGCAAAGACCAAGTTGGTTGGATCAAGGGCCTAAAGATTAGGCCAAGCAAATTTTTGCCTCACCCCACTGAAGCAAACCATTAACAGCCCTAGTCAATGACCTTACAAAATAATATTTATATGTCTCAAAAGGTTTGACTAATTTGATAGAGGGAGATTGATTCAAGATGCACTAATTGTGTACTTAATACCGTAGTCACCTAGCCGGGTTGGACAATAATTATAATTGTGTACTTTATACCATAGTCACCTTTAGCTCAATTATAAGTTCGGGTTTCTTTTATCTTGTGCACTCTGACATTGGCAGACCAACCCCTTGGTCGGTGCAAGAAATGGTTTTAGCTATTTTGTGTTATTCATTGAGGTTTTTTCGCACATGATTTGGGTGTACTTAATAGTAGATCAGATTTGTTTAGTGTTTTTGACTTATTTCCGTACAATGATCAAACTCAGTAAAATTGTTCCATTAAGTGCTTATGTTCTGATAATGGAAATGAATACCTGTTTTTGAATTTCAAATTTAACTTGCAGGACCATGGTATTATCCATCAAACTTCATCCTTGGGAAGTTTAATATGATAAGATTGTAATCTTCCATTAAATCTTGCTAGGCCTAAATCCTTGTATCTTAGCTTATTTAATATAACACCCATTTGGGAAAAAAAATTCAGAAATGCACCATAAAAGAGACCTCCTGTGGAAGCTTTAGATTTATTCATCTACTTTCTCTTTGTACTTGCATGGTGTTTTCTTTGGCTACTTCCACTTTCCATTAGTTTTCTGCATATTTCCAGATAGTGAATTGGCATCATTAATTTGTCAGTCTCCATCGTGAAACTGTTTTGAGAATGATAACTGGCAGTGGTATGTATCTATATGCGATCTCACGATCTTAAATGTTGAATTGCTTGTAGATATGTTTGCCAAACTGTTGTATGTGATCTCATTGTGTAGGACACAACCTGATGAAAAATTATGACTTCTATACATCACTAAAGTTTGACTATCCGTTTGGGGACAATAACATGCAAATTTCATATCCATGCATAACTTCAACTGTAAGATTAGCTAAATTTATCCATAACTTTCATATAACCATCTATAGTTATTGATTTCAGAGCACCATGCAAACAGATAATCACTTTATAGTAGAGATTGGGGAAATGAGCAGCATCCATGCTTTTGATAAAATCGAATAAGTGTGTCATATTACAGAATGATCGACCAGTGCTAAGAGCCCATACCTTATTGGATTTGTGGGAAAACCATTATGAAGTCCGTGCTCACATCTTGCCATGGTGTGCTAGAGGAATTGGTAATGGAGTGTAGAAGCCTGTCTTTTGATAAGGCTGTCAATGGGTTAGGTCAGGTGAAAAATCTCTTTGCCTGGACTCTTTTAGGCATGTTCTTTACATTTCAGCCATATAGGACCACAATAATTGAGCATTTTGCATTTCCCTCTTAGTGGAAAATTGGAATCTGTGTTAATTTTTTTAGGTCAGATTAAGTGAAAAGTTGAGCATGTGTGTTAATCAAATGCGAGTGTTTGCCTAGCCTTGTGAATTATCTTTCATCTCATCATGTAAAAAGCATGTTGGTTCAATTGAACGTGCTTATCCATGGTCTAAAATTAATATAGAACATCGTGTTTAAAGTTTTTTCTTCTGCCAATTCCTATTTTTAATGTAAATCTGTGCACACCGAACTGATGATGCTGCGTACCGCAACATGACGTAGTTTCCATTGTGCTCTCGTGGAAATATAAGATTGTCTTGGAACCCGTTGTATTGAATATCTTATGCTCTTGTTGACTAAATGTGTGGTTTTGGATCCCGAGGGAAGCATTATTACTCTATGTGGCAAACCTTATTTGAGATCGACATAGAATATGTACCAATCAAGCCCATTGGCAGAGGGACCTATGGCATTGTGTGCTCTTCCATAAACAGAGAAACAAAAGAGAAAGTTGCTAACAGAAAATTAACAATGCCTTTGAGAATCGTGTTGATGCTCTTAGAACTTTGCGAGAACTGAAGCTTCTTCGACACGAGAACGTTATTGCTTTGAAGGATGCCATGATGATGCCAGTCCATAGAAGTTTTAAGGATGTGTATCTGGTCTATGAACTCATGGAAACAGATTTGCACCATCAGATTATCAAGTCCTCTCAGGCATTTCCGTTGGCTCTTACCAATAAAAGAAAAGTCTATTGGAATTATATATATTTTATAAGGGAGTTTAATGATGGATACTGGATAGTCATTGTAGGATGGGCTACCGTAGAATTAGTGTGCCCAACCTTACAACTTGATTTCTGCACCTTTATCTTAAAAGGGATACAACAAATGATGAAGTTTGAATTCATTTCTCAATATCTAAGTTATTGATGCAAGCTTGAAAATGACACATTTGTTACAATTTGAGATGGCAGTCCATCCTATGGTTCCTTTTCCATCCTCCGGTTTCTCGCATAGTAATGCATTTTAAATACAAGATAAATGCTTTGCTGCATGAATTTGGCTTTCAGGTTAGGTGGAATTTGAGGTTTTAATGGACGAGCTGCTATTTTTTGTTGATGTTCATGTTAAAATATTATGTTTGATTTCTTCATACAGCTTCTTTATGAGTTATGCTTGGATCCACTGGCATGTGGTCCTACTATGGATCTGTTGAGTACAAAAAAGTATCAATTCTTTTTTAAGGTACATTTTATGTTACTTGTTTAGATGTATAGATGATAGATACCAAAATGTCTTTATTTTTCTATCCTGTGTATTCATGAAATGTTTTAAAGTATATGCTACCATGAAGGAAAAATTTAATGAGGAAGAAAAAAGAATTTTATTTATTCACTTTATTATATATGCTATGTGACTATATCATTCTCTGTAGAAGACACAATCTTCCTTTGTGACCATTTTCTTCTTTCCTTTGCTTTTAAGACTTCTAGGTTAACTCCAAATAGGTCTGTTGAATTCCACATATATGATTATACACACCTTTTTATTTCCAGTTGGTAATTTTGATATAATGCTATAATATCATTTCAGGTTTGATCTGGACATGTTATTAGAATCAGTAAATGCAACTACTAAGCTATTCCAGTCTGGCTCGCCTGACAATGTTCCAGCTGGTTTGTCTCGTGATAAATTATTTATATAAGAAAATTATGTTCCGTTTTAGTTCTACTAAAGCTGGAATCGACAATGTCTGCAGGAATTCTTGTGGACTCAACGGTTGTTCATCCAAGGAACTCTGATTTCTAAATTTGCGCTCACACGGGAATGATTGTAAGTTTTGTTTTATGCCATGGGGTTCGATTCTGTAGTATCCACTACCATTATAATTCAATGCTGAAATTATTATATCCCCCATTACGTAAATGGAAATGATCACGAAACTCGAGTCATGATACATATGCCCATGACTCGAACTCCTATTGGTTGCGTGTTACATGGGTTGGATTTAAAAATCATCTGATGTGAGATGGAGCCAATAGTAGCTCGAATCATGGGCTTATATCCCATGACTGAGTGAGAGGAACATTACCATTAACTATAATTTTTTGCATTTTAAAACCATGGTTTTGCTAATCTACATGGTGCATGCCATGAGAATTTTTGAATGAACCAACCATATTCATGTAGACTTGTCTTCTCACATCAAAGTTTGGTGGATAAAATGAAAGGGAAACATCTTAAATTTATTTTCTCTCTTTTTGGCCAAAGCAATCCAACTTCTTGCAATATCTGAAGTAATCTTACCAGGTTCGCTCGTCCACCACTGGTGCTTCCTGTGGTCGCCAGTGCAGAAAGTCCTCTTAGTTGTGAAGAGTTTATGGAATTTCAGGATAGTGGAAGGAAATGTAAGGTTCTAAATGAGCGCCCACAGAGGTAATTTATTTGTGTATTCAATTATTCAGTTTTCCTCCATGTATTGAATGCCTCACGGAAATTATACCTATGCCTGGTTGTGGTAATGCTGCAACTAGGATTTAATCTACGGATACACAATTTTTGTTTTGTTTTTAAATGGTACATAGTGATATAGAAGTGCAAAAAATTTATTAGTGTTTTTTATTTTTGTTAGGGAATATTCCTTTCATGGTGATGGTTTGGAGGATGGTTTGGAGGAAGGTTATCACTATAGTGAGGCTCTAGAGAAGATCACATGACTGCAAACCTCAGTTTAAAAGGGAGGACAATAGAAGCTACTTTGAAGACAATGACAATCCGAAATCACAAAAGAAGCACCCGCATGATAAACATTCGGATAGCTTCCCCCGTCAACAAAGGTTACTTGTTGCATCAGATGATGAAGACATCCACTCAGTTGACCGGAAATATGGGAAAATTTCTCATTTCTTAGTTGCTGGAAGAGATTAGAAATCATATCACTCATAAAAAATCACTTGTCTCCCTTACTAAATTTGGAAATGTTTACAAAGGGATAGTTTGCACCATGGGTCAAAATATCGTCTGATACTGATACGTATCGGATGATACGTATCGGTTTTGGAGGTCAGCGGTACGATACATAGGATATGTATCGTACCCTATATAAAATACTCATATTATCGTCCTATACGGGCAAAATATCGCCCGTATCGTCCGTATCGGACGATAATTTCAAGAAATTTGAAATTTTAAAAAAGATTGAAATTATCGTCCGATAATTTGAAAGATTCTGTGGGGCCCAGGCACGTGGGCTACCTTTTGCAAGCCGATTTTAAGGTCGGTTTTTGTTTTTTTTTTTTCTGTTTTTTCCATTGCAAAACCAGCCACCCCTTCTTCTTCCTTCTTCTTTCTTCTTCCTCATTTAAAGACTCCATTTTTGCTTGTTTTCACCCCAAATCGCAGCCGAATCACACAAAAAAACTCAGGATCAACGCCGAAGGTAGCCCAACCCGACGGGTCAAGTTAGGGCTATCAGTATTCAAGAGGTCATGACCCATTGAGCCAAATTTTTTGTTGTCTGCTCAAGCATATATGCCTGATCCAACCCAACGTGCAAGGGTTTATGCTTGGCCCAATCCGACCTAAAAATAGGGTTGGATTGCGCCGGATTGGGCTGACCCAGTTCAAAGTCTCCTACACCCTAAGCTCCTTATTTATTGGGTCGAATTAGGCAGATTTTTGCTAAACCCGACCTGTGAGATTCTTCATGTGCGACCCAACACGACAGGTCAAGTTTATGTGCTTGACCTTTCCCCGAGTTATGATAGCTTATAGCCGTCGATTCCCATCAAAAGCCTACTTTCACAGATTTTCAAGCCCCAAATGGTTAAATGCTCCCCATCAACTTGGGAATCTTATGATGCAGGTGACACTGGTTTTGGTTAAGTCCAACCAGTTGAACCAAGTATTGGCTTCAACCAATTTTCAAATAATTGGATGCAGCGTAAGGAAGTTTGCACTGGTCGTATGGATGTGCTTTTCCGCAGGAAATATAGACCGTCTATGATATCTATCCATCGCAGATGCATTTGTTATTGGCGGTCCAAAAGCATCCCCGTGGTTAAGGATAGTCCTATCAATGGGCTGGGTTTTTATCCTAGCTCGATCAAGCCCAACTTCAGCCCAAATGTACAAAGACCAACCCCAGTCAGGGTTATAATCGATTCACGCTTGAGCCCAATGTTTATGATAGGAAAGTAATTTGACTTATTAACACCAGCCCAAACCCAGTCCAGCTCGACCAAAGCCTATCATATTAAGGAGAAATATTAGGTGTGCACAAACTTGGCCCAACACAGCCCGAAGCAGCTTCGAGTTGAGTTTAGCATGATTTGCAATCAAGCCAGGTTCGGATCTGATTTTAAGGTCCAAAGTAATCGGGGACTGCCAAAAGTTCAGCACATTATAATTGGGCCAAGTTGGGACCTAGCTTAAGGGTAAAAAATAATCGGGTCCTTCAAATCCCGGCCAGTTGACAGCCATATAACTTATAATCAATGTATCGGTATGGCGTATTAGACGATACGGATACTATGTCGCCAATATCGTATTGGTCGATTTCATTTTTCAACAAAAATATTTATGGTGATTGATAGCGAGACTGTATCGGCCACTATTGCTTCGTATCAGTTCAGTACCAACACCGATATCACCCTTATGCCTGTATCAGGATGATATCGGTTCAGTACCGACACCGATACATATAGTTAAGCGCTAGATTTTTGACGATGTGACGATAGCCTGTATCAGGCTATCCACATATGACGATGTGACGATAGCCAAGGACACAGCTGGCATACTAAGATGAAGAAGGGTGGGGCTCGTAAATCGTAATTTGCCAGTTGCCACACACCTCATTCTCCCTGTAAGAATAAAACCAGCACATGCAATCTGACTCCACAGCGCACGCGCCCTGTGGTTTCACTTGCTTTCGTTAACTAACAAAATATCCATCTCACCCAAATCCAACTATCTAATGCGAAATATACAGTAGCAGATATAGAAGATTCTTCTCTTAATTGCCAACTTGGCAAAGCCACGTGTTACAACTAATCTTGCTACTCGAACACCCGACCACCCAGACCGCTAGGCCGTTGGCCTTCGGTTGGCGTCCTTATCTTTGTATATTTTGAGAGGCTAATTATCTGTGTGGGTTGCTTGCAATTTAGAAACTGGTATCATCTTTCGAATTTTCAAAATGCCTATAGATCCTGACCGTCTAATCTTTTCTTAAATGGGAAATTTGTGGAGATCTAAAAGATACCAGTATGAATAGGGTTTGTGATTTAACATGGTTGACTATTTTGAATTATTCAATGAAAATCTTTTTTAATCCCAATCTTTCACTCATTGTCTACCTATTAGACGGTCAAATGTTAACTCTACATCAAATACATTCACGAAAGTGACTTAAGAACTCTTCTAATGGTAGACCATAATCACAATTTGATATGTGGTCTTGTGTTGGAGTTTACATCTGGCCGTCTGATATGTGGGCCATGATGTCATTACCTATTGTTTAAAAGAGTGGGACGGAAAGTGATCTCCATCACCTAATTCAACACAATTAATGGTGCTAGAGTTAGAACCATCAGTTGCCAATACTGAATCTTCGGGAGTAAAAATTCATAGCCTAATAGTAGTGTTTTAGGGTCCCATCAAACTCCACATGTAGTTGGGGATAGGGCTGTCAATGGGTCGGGTTCAGCCTGAGCCCAGCCTAGTCCGGTAGTCGGACTGGGTCATCTTTGGGCTAAAATAAAAATCCTTAGTCTGATAGTACGACCTAATAATTTACCTGAGCTAGATTCGGGCCTAATTTTCAAGTAAAAAAAATAATCGGGCCGATTAAAACTTTCCCATCACCACTAAATTAAGAGAAATGCAACATTGGCCCGAATAAGGCCTGGCTCAAACCCAATTCAAGGCAGGTTTGGGCTTTAAATAAAAAGCCTGAGCCCAAAAAGACCCAATGCAAATTTCTATCTGGGCCACATTCAAGTCTAATTTTGGGGACGAAATTAATCAGGCTGAACAAAAGCCCAGCCCGTTGACAGCCCTAGTACTTGCTGAGTGAGCGTTACCTCACAGTTTGATAGATACTATAAAGGATAAAAAAATCAGATTTTGTTTCGATTTTGGTGGGGATTGAAACCAAAATTTCAGCCGAAATCTTCCTCACAATACATTAAATACCGAAATTTTGGATTCTCGGTTTTGGTTTCGGTGGAGACCAAAATCAAAACATTTCAGACGATAACATCTACGTTTACGATGAACGAATTGTCCATGATTCTCAACCAAAATAATATTTTGTTGAGTATTTCTCACTTGATGAATAGCTGGTTGATTGAATGATCTAATGGTTCATGAAGTTGATACAATTTAGGACGATGGTACCATACATCTCGCATTACTTTTGTCTCTATGCAATTATTTTGAAATTGTTTTTAAGGGACGTCAGAGGCTTTGGTGGAGAGAGAGAGAGGAGTAAATTACATGGTTTCCAAGATGAGACAGCCTAGCACTTAAGTACAAAATCCAAAAAATGCGGAACAAAGTTTGAGTTTTGTTCATGACACGTGTAATTTCATGCCACGTGGCTCAAAAATAGTTTATGTGTAATGGAGTTAGGAAATTTTTTCCCGCAAACCTTCTAAACTTGGTATGTGTTTTAACTAGTTGGATACTTAACTTAAGTAGGCCATGATCTAAAAATAAAAAAACAATAAAAAGGGTGATTTTTACAATTAAATTAATTTTAGGCTAAAGGTACAAAATTTCAATGCATTATGTTTCAAAGGTGAACAGAGAAGTTTGGAAAACTAGGTTAATATTTTTTTTGCTAAAACCCTCTAATATGAGCTGAATCCTCAGTCAATATAAATCATTCTCGATCATGTGCTAGTGGCACATGATCTAAGAGATGAATCCACTGTCCCCTCGAGTGTTTTTCCAATATATATATGAAATGAGTGTTGGACGAGATGTGTGTCATGTGGATTTAACATTCTTACAATTTGATAGGCATACTGTGATCTAGATATCTTCAAGATACCGCCAATTTGTTGTGACAATTGATCACATTAATAAGAAAATTGAGATCATTCTACAAAATAAATCTAGACAGCATGGATGTCAAATCACACATAATAGATGATTAGGGTTGTCAGTGACTCGGGTTGACTCAATACCTACTGGGTCGGGCACATAAACTTTCTTTTAGTTTAAGAATAAGTGTCGGCAAGTTAGGTTAACCAAAATGATCTGAAAGCGATGTTGGTTTGATTTTGCCCGATCAAGTCACTTTCTTCTTCTTCTGATTTTTAACCTCATTTTTTATATTTCAAAATTTTATATTTTCGGCCCTACAAGTTTTCTTATTTGCAGAAATAGTCCTATAATTTGAAACTATGCGAAATAGATTAGCTCCAAGCAAAGCCGCTTCTATGTCAACATGGACATGTTTTTTCATTATATATATATATATATATATATATATATATATATATATATATATATATATATATATTATTTCTTTGTCGTCTATTTTTCTTAAGTTGGCGGTCGCTATTTAAAGACAACATTAGATGATAATCTATTTTGATTGTGTACATTGTATAAAATCACTGGAAAAAAAAAATTGCTAACATACTACAATCTTAAGTTAGCGGCCACTTTCTAAAGAGATGGTAATCTATTTAACTTGTGTATATGATATGAAATCACTGTAAAAATAAAAATAAAAAAATCACTAATATATCGCTATCTTAAGATAGCGACTGCTAACATACCGTTATCATACTGCTATCTTAAGATAGCGACCGTTAACATACCGCTATATATAATAAAAAAATGAAATAAAATAAAAAAATCTAAAAAAGAAAAGAAAAAAGATAGCGACCGCTAGCATACCGCTATCATACCGTTATCATACCACTAACATACCGTTATCTTAAAATAGCAACCGCTACCTAAAGAAATATATATATTTTTTTTTAAAGAGATAGCGACCGCTATCTTAAGTTAGTGGTCGCTATCTTAAGACGGCGTTTAAGGTACGCTGTCTTAAAATAGTGACCGCCAACTTAAGATAGTAGTCACTATTTTAAAATGACGGCCGCTATCTTAAAATAGCGATATGTTATCGAATTTTTTAATTTTTTTTTTTTTTAAATTATTTATGTCTTCCGTTCTCATATTTTTTACAGATCACTAACTAATAAAGTTTATATTAGATAACACAGTAATCTCTTTTTTTCTTCATACCCAAAACCACCATCTTAAGATAGCGAATACTATCTATCTTAAGATGACGGTCTCTATCTTAAAATAACAATATATTAATAGATTTTTTTTATTTTTATCTTTTTTGCTGCTTATGTCTTACGTTCTTATATTTTTTACCGTTATCGTAAAATAACGTATATTATCTTAAAATATTGGATACCACGACTTGCAATTATAAGAGAGTGAGCGCTACTGTAGTCGGAACTGAAAAAATAGATAATAAAAAAATGAAAAATAAACATATATATAATGAAAAAATAGGTGGATGCTGAAGTAGAAACGGCTTAGCTTAGAGCTGACCTATTCTACACAGTTTCAAATTATAGGACAATTTTTGCAAATAAGCAAACTTGTAAGACCGAAAATACAAATTTACCTTTATATTTTTCAATTTTCATTTCTTAAGGGGTGGGTTTTTTAACCCATCGAGCTCACTTTCAATTTCAGCCACCCAAAACCAAAATCCAATTGACTAGGATTTTTTTATTTTGACTTTTGTGTCCATTTGGATCCAATTTCAGCGAACTGGTTTTTCTTTAGGTTTTCATTTTTGACATAAAATTTGCATCCCCATAACCCTGCTCCACTGGATGATAGAATTATGTTAAAAGTATTATCATCACCATCAGTTAGTCTTATTTCTATTCATGTGGGGCCGGCCTTTTGCAATTGTTGGCCTTACTTCTCAGTTCTCACTTATAACTACCTAGTCGGTTTAAATTGCCAACTTTTTTTTTAGCTGGTACGAGTATCACATCACTGTATGTTAAAGCCACCTCACTTAAATAAAGGAAAATTTTGTTAATTGCTTTGAATCAGATAATAGAGATAAAGTTTTTTGTCCTACTTTTTCACACTATTGATATTGAAATCTTGAGCCAATCATCATACGGTCAAATATTGATTCTATAAGACACACATTCTAGAAATTGATCGTGAACCACATTTAATCGTGCACTATAATCACGTTCACTTTAGGAATGTCTTTCATGTGGAATCAACATCTGACCGTCTATTATAGGCTCATGATCTCAAGATCTATTTTGTGAAAGATTGTGATAAAAATAAACCTCTACCGATTCAAAACAGTCAATAGAATCTTTCTTTTATTCAAGTGAGGTGGCAATAACATAAAGTGGTGTGGTAGTAACTCTAATCTTTTTGTTTGTTGGTTACGTTTCTAAAAAAATTATTCTACAGGTTTAATTCTCCAATTTCATATTAACCTCTCATTTAAGTGGAAGTTAGCTTTTTGATGGTAAGTATTTTCAATTTTATTTAGGGTAACTATTTTTGCAACCAAAGATTCTTATGGTGCAACTGATGGTGCACATTATTGATTGCCTTGAATCGAATGTTTAGAGGTCATTTTTTCATGTCAAATCTTTTACACATTAGAACTTAAGATCACATACCACAAATTAAATGGTCAAATGTTGATTACACTTGGCAAACATCCCCAAGGCGACCATGATCATGGCGTACCATGGTTCACTACGATCACGAATATTTGCCACGTGAAATCAAGATCTGATTGTTTGATATGTTGGCCATGATTGTAAAATCCATGTGTATAAGATTAAGACGAAAAACTACCTCCAGCATGTAATTCAAGGCAGTCAATGGTGTCGGTGGTAAAACCATTAATTGTGTCATAAGAATCTTGGGTTAGAAAAATAGCTACTCTTTTAAATATGGGGTGGGGTTATTTGCACCCTCTTTTTTACTCCTAATCTTCGACAAGAACTATTTTAATATTATGATGCACCTATCACATGGTCAAATATTGATTCAAAGTGGCACACATCTCCAAAAGTGACGCTTTAGAACTGTTTCTCATGGTACACTCATGATCATGATAAGGATGTGTGCCACATAGAATCAACATGTGATCTTCTGTCATCACGATTTAAAGATCTAATGTGTGAGATTTTGACGAAAAAAATTCTCCATGGTCTACCAACAATTTTTATAATTACGTGTTCTTAACCGAAAAAATGGGTGCCAATAACTCTTTCCTTTTTATTGTTTTTTATTTATTAACTATATTCATTAGAAAAATTTACCTGATCAATCCTGTTAGATACACCTTTTATGTCAGAAGCCCTATATTTTTCTCATTTTAATCTGCTACTGTTTTTAAAAGTCATAACGAAGGTGATGACGTCTTTTCCTCAGTCCAATCTACTTTGATCTGCTATTTGGATCGACCCAGATACACATTTTTCGTCAGAGACGGTAGCAGATCAAAATGAGGAAGAAGAGGATACACCTATATAATTTAAAATTTTAAATATTTGCATTTTTCTATATTTACGCGATGCGAACGAGATCTATGCCGTTTAATTTGAAGGCCACAATATAAAATCGATAGTGCTAAAGATAGATATGAGAAAAAAGGCAATATCGACTCTGTACACAGTCGGTACCGACCATTTTAAGAGTTGTCAACGATTATTTACAGAGTCACTATCGACTCTGTACAAAGTCACCATCGACTATATATATATATATATATATATATATATATATATATATATATATATATATATATTTTTTTTTTTTTTTTTCATAGAGTTGCCATCGACTGTACAGAGTCGATGACGACTCTTAAAATGGTCAGTACCGACTGTTAAGAGTCGCCATCCGATTGTTTTAAGAGTCATCATTGATTATTAATTTTTTTTATTTTTTTTTTTAAAAGCGATATTACCTTTTTTTCGTATCTATTTTTGGCGTCATCTATTTTATTATGTGACCTTCAAATCAGACGACATAGATCTGATTTCACATTGTGTAAATATAATAAAATATAAATATTTAAAATTTTAAATTATGTAGATTGAAAAAAAGAGTCTAGGAAGAGGTATTTCGGACTTTTTGTGTTAGCTGAAAATGACTTGGCTAAAAGCTGATTGGTTTGGGTTGGTAATTTAACGATGATGCAGGCGTTGCCCTAATTTAGGGAGCGCTTGAGGAGCAATTTAGTAATTTTCAGCCAGAGATGTAGGGGTGATTGTGAAACAGAAGCAGGAAACAGCTAAGCAATTACAACTTCGTTTTACCAGATCTCGTTGGTTGTTGATGAATTAATCTTACTGCCCCATAAAATATCAATCATACCCTCATATTCAAATGTGAGTACGCTCAAATCACCACAAAACAAAGGGTAATTTCGTCACCATGTAAAAACGTTACAGTGGAAGCTGGCCGGCTTTTTTTTTGTTTAAAAGTGACAGCCGTCCAGAATGTGGGGCTCGCCAACCCAGTGGCGCCAAATGCAAAAGGGCCCCACTTGCGGACTCCAAATATTTATTATATACGGTTTAAATTTCTGCCCTCTTACAGTGTTCCCCTCCTCGTCTCGAGATCTAGAACAGAAAATTTAGGTTTTCTTCGAGATCCATAGAGCCGAAAAATTTATTTTTGTTTGCCGATTGATTGAGAGAATGAGAGAGATAATAAGCATACATATAGGGCAAGCAGGGATCCAAGTCGGTAATTCTTGCTGGGAATTATATTGTCTCGAACATGGGATCCAACCTGATGGAATCATGCCTAGGTCAGTAGTTTTTTTTTGTTTTATTTCTTAGTTTTGATCACAAATTTAATGTTTTTTGTTTTGTAAATGTATCTTAATTTGTTCGGATTGTGGTGAATCTGATAAATCTTTGTTGTTCTTGCGATTATTAGATGTTTCGGTGTTTTGCTACCTTTGTTTTAGCCTTGCATTGGATTTATCTGATGATTTTGGAGTAACTTTTGATGATTTTGTGTGATCTGACAATGGATGTTTTATTCTAGGAATAATTTTTTGTTCTTTTGTCTGGAATTAGATTTTTTTTTAACGAATTAGTGGTGTGATTTGTTCGTTTTATAGCTATTTTAAACGACTCTTTCTTTCATTTTGGATTATATAAGTTTTAGGGTGAATTATTGGAGTCTATGTTGCTTTTTCTTGTACCTTTATTGTCTTTCAGTCTTAGATCTGATATTTTGGATGAATGAGAAGTAAACCGCTATCTATCTTTGTTTTTTCTAGTGTCTATAAGTATGTTTTAGGGATCTATGTCTTTCTATTATCTGAAAATGTAATTTTGGATCATATGGAAGAATGTGATTTGGGATCTGCTATTTAATGTGGCTTCAAGAGCAGAATATGAAGAAGCTTTTTTACTGTTTTTGTCTTTCTAATTTGTTGCTGTTCTTGTGATAGACATTTTGCTCGACTCCAGAAGGAGATGATTTGTAATTGATTGGAAGGAGCTGTAGGAGTGCCTTGGCCTTTTATGGTTGATTTCAAGTAGAAGTTGTTAGATTTGCTCCGATTTGGAAGTATCCATCCTTTCTTGTCGACTTTTGTGAAACGTACCCTAAATTTAGATGGCTGTTACTTTTCTGATTTTTGCTGTTTGGTACTGTTTAGGTGGAAGTTGTGACTTGTGAGATTTGCTGGTGTATATGAGGATTTATGTTGTCAATGTGATTTCTATTTTTGTTTTAAGGGATCGATTTTCTGTAGAGGCTACTTTTTAGATTCACTTTACTATGACGTTCGATTTGTGAATCATTAGGAGAGTTGGGATCTTTTAGTTTTTTTTTTTTAATGAATTGTTGGTCAAATGTGCACTTCATCAGAACTGCTTTTCTTGTTCTGCTTTTTTCTTACATTGTTTATCTTTATCCCAACTTTAGTTTTGGTTCGTCTCTCTTGAATTGGATGTAGCATTGGGAGTTTTTGTGCTTTTGGCTGCTTGTTTATCAAATATCTCACAGAGCGTTGTCTTCTTTGCAGTGATAATTCGATAGGTGTTGCACATGATGCTTTTAACACCTTCTTCAGTGAAACTGGTGCTGGAAAGCATGTGCCTAGAGCTATATTTGTCGATCTGGAGCCAACTGTTATCGACGAAGTTAGAACTGGAACTTATCGGCAACTTTTTCATCCTGAGCAGCTTATTTCTGGGAAGGAAGATGCTGCTAACAATTTTGCCAGAGGACATTATACGGGTAAGATATGGGACTTTCTTTCACTGAAATTCTAGGTCTAATTTTACATGGGACTTGAAATTTATTTTGGTGATCAACTGCAGTGGGAAAGGAAATTGTAGATCTATGCCTTGATCGGGTCAGGAAATTAGCAGACAATTGTACTGGCTTGCAAGGATTTTTGGTTTTTAATGCTGTCGGTGGAGGTACTGGATCTGGTTTGGGTTCCTTACTGTTAGAAAGATTGTCGGTGGATTATGGGAAAAAGTCGAAACTTGGGTTCACCATCTATCCATCCCCTCAGGTATTAATAAAGCTTTTTTAATCTTCAGTTTAGTTGAAGCATTCAGAGGGCCATTTTTTCTATGTATACATGGGGGTTAGTTTAGTCCCTAGAAAATATGAATGTTTCCTTGTGCTGCACTTTTATATTAAATAGGAATAGGTCATAAGCCAAGAGGGGTAAAAACTATTTATTCGTTAGCTTCTTTCTTTTAATTTCATCAGTTAAAGTTGGATTGCAATATTAGGGGTTGAAATGTTGAATCAAACACCAGTCCTTTGGTATTTATGCTTCCACTATCATATGGTTTATCATAAGATGGTGATGATGAGTGGGATGCATCAAACATCATCATAACCATCATCATTTTACCATTAGCTCTGTTTTTTTATTTATTTTGAGGGACTAATGGTCAAAATCAGATTTGGCAAGATTTGTATGAACGGCTGCCTGCTTGTTGCTGACCCCCCTCTTTTTATATCTGGGTGTGGGACTAGCATAGACACACTTGGGATGAATCACCTTTCATATGCATAAAATGGGGACATGTTGATGCTTTCCCATGGGGTGATGGGTCCTACTACAACCTCATCAATGGCTAATCAGAAATTTAAAATTTAAAGTAGGCCCAAACAGATGTCTTGCATTTTTGAGAACACCAGATCTTTCCCCATTTTAGTTGTAGACTTGCCTGGTCATTTTTTTTTTTTTTGCCAAATCTCAGCATTATCCATCAGTTCACGACACCAACTTTCTGGAATTGGAATGAATACCTCTGCAAATTCTATGTAATGTGAATTTCATCATATTCTGTTTATCCTGTTTGATTGCAGGTTTCCACTGCTGTTGTGGAGCCATATAACAGCGTTCTATCTACTCATTCCCTGCTTGAACACACTGATGTTGCAGTTCTTTTGGACAATGAAGCTATTTATGATATTTGCCGTAGATCCCTAGATATTGAGAGGCCAACTTACACCAACTTGAACAGGTTGATCTCTCAGATCATTTCATCCTTGACTACTTCTTTGAGGTTTGATGGAGCAATCAACGTTGATGTGACTGAGTTTCAGACCAATCTTGTACCATATCCCCGGATCCATTTCATGCTTTCCTCGTATGCCCCTGTCATCTCTGCTGAAAAGGCATACCATGAACAGCTATCAGTACCTGAGATCACAAATGCAGTGTTTGAGCCTTCGAGCATGATGGCAAAATGTGACCCGAGGCATGGTAAATACATGGCCTGCTGTTTGATGTACCGTGGAGATGTCGTACCCAAGGATGTCAATGCTGCCGTGGCAACTATTAAGACCAAACGTACTGTTCAGTTTGTTGACTGGTGAACATCTAATCCTTCTTTCTCTAATTTTGTCAATTCTTGCTGATTAATTCCCAATTCCCACTGTGTTCGGGTAGTTGTTTGTTTGATGCATAGCGGATATTTCACCTTACTCATCAACTGAGTTTACAGGTGCCCCACTGGTTTTAAGTGTGGGATCAACTACCAACCCCCTACCGTGGTTCCCGGTGGTGACTTGGCCAAGGTTCAGCGCGCAGTCTGCATGATCAGTAACAACACGGCGGTGGCTGAAGTGTTTTCCCGCATTGATCACAAATTCGACCTCATGTACGCCAAGCGTGCCTTTGTTCACTGGTACGTTGGAGAAGGGATGGAAGAAGGGGAGTTTTCGGAAGCCCGAGAAGATCTGGCTGCTCTCGAGAAGGACTATGAGGAAGTGGGAGCAGAGGGCGTCGAGGATGACGGTGATGAAGCAGAAGATTACTAGAATGCAAATACGTTTTCATTTGGGATAATATGATCATCTCTGTTTAGTTGGGGCTGTTACCCCATCTATTGTTCCTTTTCTATTTTGGTGTTTTATTGTTTTTATCGTTCTTTCCAAATGCATGCTGTAGTGTTTATGGAATGGTGTGAATCTTTTTTTAGCCCAAGCTGGCTATAGCTTTTATATATTTCACATGGCACTTTTGCCTTCCAGAGGAACATTAACCCTGATTCAATCAGTTGTTGCGAGAGAACCCGTGGCAATCAATTTCCATTTAGAAAATAGTAACTACTCCCGTGAACTCTTAAAACGAGTCTCACGCCCCCACACACACACTGACACATATTTGAGGCGCATAAAGATCGAAATCTCACAGGATTAAGCCCTCTTACTCGCTCCATCGTTACGCGGCCTCTATGAAGATGTTGGTATTGTGGTATGGGTTATCTTTTAGGCAAGGTTTTTGTAGCCGCCATCGTAACAGCAGTGATAATAAACTTATAATGCTAAAGGGCCCCACGGTTACGTTACAATAGGTTGGACATATGGGGTATATAACTGCCGTCATGATTCGCTATACATTGTTATTTTTTGTTATATTTTATCTGATAAAATGTAGAGTTGGACATATGGGGTATATAACTGCCGTCATGATTCGCTATACATTGTTCTTTTTTGTTATATTTTATCTGATCAAATGTAGAGTTTGATTGCTAGGGTTTTGGCATGCATCATTTTTTTAAAAAGAAAAAATGTACTCCTTGAAATAGATATTACTCTATTTAGGGAGATGTAACTTATCGAGATTTTACTCAGAAAAGAGGATGACCGAGAGTTATGTAGATTTTACTATGTTTGGATTTACTTTTAGTGCCGAGATGCAGTGGAAAAATCGAGGAGCTCGGCTATGTTGAAATATAATCAAGAGCAATCCTTAGATAACAGTAGCACATCATTTGCAAATATAAAATGTGATGTCATGGTATAGCACAAAGCGGCTTAATCTTTAGGCGAAAATTTAGGATTTGATCATGGGTCAAAAGGATGCTATCGAATATTTTCCTACCTTTTGACAAAAGACAATTGTTCAGCTATTAGAAAAGATTTTGGTGATGATTTTGTAAAAGACGTTACAAAGAGAAATAGGACAGAATAAATTGAAAAAAGAAACATTATGTACTAGTCTAATCAAAGTGGAATTAACGCTCTTGTGAATGAAGAAATTCTTAATGACTGCAATCACATAATTTCCAACAAGCCAAAAATCAATGAAAATCTTAAAGGAAAACCCTTTGGGCTTTGGAGGAAGAAAGACTACTTTTCACTTCTCGACACGGCTTTTAATTTCTCGACACAGCTTCTGTTAAATGAACGTCATGGGGATGGATGGACATTGGGGATTTAGTAAGAATATTAGAAAAGTAACCAAGCGCAATATTATCTGTGTTTTTTTTTTGTCTGAAATGACCAAGCGCAACATTATCATTTTGACAATTCAAAGGATATGGTTCTTAGAATTGTGATAAAAATTTTAGAATTGCGGTCACCTTCTTTGAGCCAGTGGCATTTGATTCATTAATATCAAGGCAAGGTAGTGGAGGTCCATAGTAGCTTGTACCTATTCAGTGGCAAGGTTATTCGTCATTGGATCTTACTGGATACGAGATTACATGAAGATTATTCTCTGCTTCCATTTTCTTTAGAATCAACTGAGCCAAAAGAGTCATACTTCACTTTTTGATAATAACTCCGTCGAGACGACATATGATCCTAGGATGGCCATACCTCTTATTGCCCCAAGAGAGGTAATCACAACTGGTATTCATATCTGTAAGCAAGCAGTTATCAAGGAACAAATTGAATTAACTTCAAGGGGTTTGGCGAGCTGGCCAAGTACCTGCTTCCAAAAATAGGAGACCTGAGTTTGAATTCCCTCCCTCCTTGAGGCTATCCTAGGGATTTATATCATGTTCTAACCCGACATGTGCTGAATTTGGGGTGCGCATGTGCCCCTGGGATTAGGCGGGTGCTCTAAGAGGCCCGAATACCCAGGTTATCAAAAAATAGAAGAACACATTGAATTCTTCCACAATTCTAACAGGCACAAGCTGTCCCCCTAGTTTGTTTATATCAATCAGTAAGCAAGCAGTTATCTGGACTTCTTAAGATGAAGTGGAAGGCTGTCCCTAGTTTTTGAAAGAATAGGAGATTGTTCCTTTCTTGTGATAAAATTACCTTGACTTACAGAAATTTTTTCTGGAGATTTATCAACTGTTGAATTTGAATCATTAACTTCCTTAGGATCTTTTGAAATTTGAATTTTTGGAGAAATATGTACTTGATGCCGGGCAAAATAACGACTATTTTGTAGACAAGTTTCGACAGATAATTCACAGGGAATAACACAAGAGAATCGCCCAAAAAACACAGAGAAACACCTCTGAATTTTAATTCAAAATTATATAATCCAAGACTGACTAAAATCAGCCCACAAGCGGGGCTATATAGCTAAAATTCTTCATTATTTGAATTTTGTCAAGATACCAAATTCTAATAAACATGCCAAAATAAAAATACGTAATAAAAGAAGTAGTCTGTAAAAAATCTGGCCCAAATTCAGTTCATAATCACCTCTTAAATGCTAAAGGAAATATTACTAAAAAAGGAGGATTCAGAAGGGAAATCAGTAGATTTTAACCTCGAAAAAATTCTATCATAGGTAACCACGATGTGCGCGTCACAAAGAGCTCTCCGAATTGGGGTCATTTGCGCGATTCCGATACCCGTAGCCAAAGTTATAGCCAAAATACCGGCACGCGTCCAAAACTGCCCCAATTAAGAAAAGATCACGCTTTCCTGCCCTTTTTGCTCTGATCTGTCAACTCAAAGTATCTTAGCGCCAACAATGCGCTATCTGACAACTCAGCATGGTCTGACTCAGATCCTCCTGTATCAGCAATCCAAGTTCACCTTTGAGCTACAATGTTTCAGGAAAATCAACAGGCTTCAATCTTCGCGCTTAATTTAATTCTCCTGGCAGTTAGATGATCCATGTGAATATCTCTTTGCAGTATAAGATTAGGTCATGGTCAGAGTCTGAGAGGACGATGATCCATGTGAAGATCTCTTTGCAGTATAAGATTAGGTCATGGTCAGAGTCTGAGAGGACGATCACCAACCGTCTATATCGGTCCATTGAGAACTGTTGTAAATTATGGCTTAGAAGTCATCCAAACTTTTAAAATGCTCTGCCATGTGGTAGCAGAAGCTGGGTGAATTTACCAGCCGTTGAAGGGGAATTGAATCCCCTGCCCGATTTACACAACTCTTACGATGAGCAAGATAAATAACCTACCACTTATCTAAGATCAAAATTGAATCCATGAAACTGCGAGTTTCAAAAAACTTGCAGCCATGACCAAAGAGGAGGAAATAGATGGACTAACTAATTTGAAGCAGGTCTTTGGATCAAACCTTATCAGGCTAATCTCGAGGATTCGGTTCTCACTCCGGTACCCCCTTTTCGGCCCCTGGGTAGCCCTTTCCTCAGGTCGCCCCTTCCGGGATGCCACGGCAGTCCAGTTGTGGCAGATTTCACTCCTCTTCCCCTCTTTAGGGCCCCAGGTAACCCTTTCTGAAGGTCGCCCCCTTCCGTAACTCAAATTTGTGGCGTAGTGCTGGCTTTGATACCCATTTGTTAAGGTCCTAACCAATACTCCAAAATTGCTTAGGCGTTAGTGGAGCCGGAAGTTAATCCGTCGTAACACACTAGTGAGGACTGAGGAGAAGAAGAAATGATAACAAAAAAGGAAAACTAATTCTAGAGCAGAGGGCATTTCCTAAATCCTAACTCGGCACAGTTTGCTAAGCTATTTGATTGGTGGAGACCAATTGCGTGCTAATGGAATCCTCAATTTGAATAAATGGAGTAAAAGTGTAGTCTACATCCAATTAAACAAATTTTACATTGATGATTTGAGATTTAAGAATGCATTAAAATTGTATATAGTTCTAAGCCTATGCATATTGCTTCCAAAAAAAAGAGTAAATAAAAAAATACAGCTGTTGCGTCTAACACCATCCGATCTTCAAATAAATGGTGTTAGGTTCTCTGAAATAAATAGTTAAATATAGATGTCTTCAGGGTAGAAGTATTTGCAAAACCTATTTACAATACTTAACAACAAGTGGATGATGAAGCCTTTTCCAATTGGATGAGGCTTTTTCCAGAGAAGTCTGTGGGTCCATAGAGCTTAGTTTTTTAGCTTTATTTTTCTATTTTGTTATTTTATATTTTTTTGATCGGTAGTTTTTTAGCATTTATTATTGATTGATTGAAATGATGAAATTTCCAATTTTCTTCTTGTTTGACATTAGTTTATCAACTAAATAATTTTGTATGGAGTTGGTACTAGGTGCTTTTGTCATCTTCATTGGACAAGTGGCACAAATGGTCATTAATAAATGGTTGAGAACCCAAAAATGGTTAAAAAAGGTTTCAATCTTTACCTACTAGATTTAAACAAATCACTATGTACCTAAAAGGGTCCGACATGTAACTTTTTTGAAAAAGCAGAAGGACGAAAATATAGTTTAACTTAAAGCACAAGCCATTTTTTTAAGGGAGACGGATCGGTCTCATATGAGATCGTGAACGACCGATTTCCCGTCAGGATTTCGTAGACTGAAGAAAAAGATGCTCAGTGCTTTAAGTTCAAGCCATTTTCACCTTTTAAAGTTGTGTAATTTTCTTTTATTTTTAAAAAGTTAAGGATCCCGAACCTCACAGATAATAAGAGATCTCTAAATATGTTAGTGGGAGTTGAGACCTCCCGGTTAAAAAATTCAAAAAGAAAAAATGTTGGACAGAGGATTCCAACCATCGGATTAATGCACATTTTGCACATTTTTTATTCCAATCAATCTTATCCAAAACTGACTTCTGCAGATATCAGGTGCCATAAAAATCCATAAAAGTCTTCAGCTTTGGACAAAATTCAATGGCTGATAGGTTAATCAAAAGAGAAGAAAAAGTCAAGAGAATATCTTCAACCAAATTAAGTAATTACACACCTTGGAATTGGATTCTCCTGGTAGATTAATTAACCAATCTCAATTTCCCAAAACACTGTTATTTGATCAAATGTCAAACCACCCTCTGTTCAAAATTCTAAATTGAATAATAAGAAGAGAGAAATAGAAGGAACTGAGAGTAAATTATGATCATCAATCAAGTCTGCAAGAACAACTGGCAGAGAGGGGGGAGATCCCAAAAGGCATCAGCTCCTTCATTAACAGTCTCCAAACACTCATTAACACCATTTATCGCGTAAAGTGACGCCGATATCTGTCTCTCCACCTTCATTCGTTCGAATTCCGGTATCTCCGACCCCACGTTCTCTGGCAAGAACATTTGTTTAGGTAACTCCAATCCGTCGTAAGCAAACGGAAACCCATCAATCACCCCGGGTTGTTCAAAGGCCCACGAGAGATCGGACTGACAAGAGGAACCCGATTCGAATTCCTCGCCGCAATTGCTCAAATCTGGTCTATATCCATCATCCAAAAACTTGGTATTGGGTATTTTATCAAGAGAAAGAGGTCTATTACAAGTAGTACTATTACTACTAATACTAGTAGCACTACTAGTGCTAGTAGTACTAGTAGTAGTAGTAGTGGTGGTTGGAAGAGATTGTTGTTTTGCAAGCTTCTTGTGATTGAGTAGATTTCGGATTCGTGAAGCGAGAGGGGAATTAGAGGAGACATGGGTGATGAAGTTGGTGCGAGTGTTGGATCCACGAAGGAGGCACGCGGCCTCGTCGTAGGCTCGAGCGGCTTCTTCTGCGGTCTCAAATGTGCCTAGCCACATCCTTATCTTCTGTGTTGTGTCCTTTATCTCTGCCACCCATCTACCTGAAGGCCTCTGCCTCACACCAACAAACTTGTTGTTGTTGCTTTTGCTTTTGCTTCTCCCTTTGAACTTAGGTCCCTTTGGTATTGGACCCTCTTGTTGTTGTTGGAAATGGAGTTCCATGTTAGAGAGAGAGAGAGAGAGAGAGAGAGAGAGAGAGAGAGAGAGAGATGAGATTTAGGAGAGGAAGAAGGGTTTTGTTGGTGTCATAGAAGTGGAGAGGTCGTCTTCATCTAATCGGCTGATTGCTAATTGGAACCTTATAGGTTTTATGGATGACTGAGTTTTCCATAGAGAGGTAATGACACAATGCTTGGTCAATTTTCAAGGCGCGCTTCTGTTTCCTCTCTTGTTTGTCACTTTCTTCTTCCTTCTTTTTTAGTTGAAATAGCCCATCATTAAAAAATTTAAGTAAATGACAAATGTATCCCTTCTTCGTTTTTGAACTTACCCAAGGTTCTTTCTTCTCCACTCAGGTTTCACGTGTTAAAATCGATGACGGCTTTGAATTAGCCAGAGACTGTTTCTCAACCCAATCTTCCACACAATAGATCTTGAGATCGCGGGCTTACTATCAGACGGTCATATATTGATTCCACGCGACAAAAATCCAAAATAGTGATTATGATCATGAGCATACCATCAAATACGGTTCATGTTTTCTTTTTGGGATGTATGCAACACGGAATCAACATTTGACCATTTGATGTTAGATCCGTGATCTCAAGTTCTATTGTGCGAAAGATTGGGATGAAAAAATTATCTCCCTAGTCTGATTTAAAGGAGTCAATGGCCTTTACATGTGAAATTGTTGTTGAGAAGACAAATCCCGAGTTGTAAATAAAGGTAACCCTTTGGAAAAAGTTAAAACAAAAATACAATCACACAACAATATATCTTGAGATTGGGATTGATGATATATGTGCCATTATTACAATAGAGATGAGTCCTCGTATATTTTCTATCAGCCATCTAGATCCATATATTTTGACAACCTTCCATATAGATGATCCGGATTCATGTTCACGTTGGGTTAAATGTAAAGTAGAGATGGTTGTAGTGGTGTCCTCCCAACTCATGCCAAGTACAATATAATAAGGCTACCAGTATTTGCAATCGAATATTTACTAAGGGCAACCAAAGTTTTCCTCTTGTAACTGATTAACTTCCTTGAATCAAATACCGGTAGATCTTAAGACCATGATCTACCTAGCTGATGGTCAAGTGTTGATTCCATGTGACCCACATTCCTAAAAGTGATCGTGATCACAGCCATACCATGAGAACAGTTTCTTGTGTGACTCCTTACCACGTGAAATCAATATTTTACTATCTGATAAACCTATATGTTGAATTTCAGCTGCGCATGTGTCCCTGAGATTAGGCGGGTGCTTTAAGAGGCTTGGATATCCAAATTATCAAATATATATATATATATATATATATATATATATATATATATATATATATATATATATATAGGTCGTTCATGATCTCAAAATCAAATATGTGAAATGTTAGGATAAAAAACAAGCTCTATCATCTGATTGATGGCAGTCAATGACTGTCACTAGGGACAATTCCGGTGGCCCTTACCGAACATTTTGTAACAGTATCCTCTAACAAGTTAACAACTCTCCCCAACACGACTTTTTTCAACTTTTTAGTGACATGCTCGTATTTGAGACAAAAGATAAGGGCAATAATTCAAAAGAACAGAAATGCAACACACCACAAATTTCTATTTGCACCCATACCCCTTGCTCTCACTTGGTCAACGCAAGGCAACGAAGTCGTGAAGGCACGACATCGCGCCACTTGGCAGCAGCAGAGGCGTGACGCTATGTGACAAGGTGGATAGCTTTGAAAGGGTTGAGCAGAATATCGTGCACGCCGCGTTTGTCATCACTACATTTGATGCTCCCCCTCCCACTCATACATCACCAAACTTTAAATTATTTGTCTCCCTCTTCTTATTATATTTTATTATTTATTATAACCTCTTCTTATATATTATAATCATTATTATTTTACTTTTTTAATGAGAGTGGTTCTTGTGGGTCTGGTGATATAGATTTGTGCTTGAGAAAGATTCGTTATAAATCATATGTATCTAAGCTAGATATAAATGAATATTTGGGTGTATTTCATAACCTTGCTTAGCCTTTTTTAATCTATTCGAATCGGCTTTATGAGTCCTATTTATCCACTCGTTTATTGTCCCTTCGCAATCTTTCATACCATAAGGTACCCTACCTTATGGCTTCACTCTATGTCTTCGCTAGCTTTCCATTTCTCTTACTTCCAATACTTAGTAGGTTCTCAACCCTTCATATGAGGTTAGCTCCGTGGCTCCGATGAGCATGTCCAAATCACTTCAAGCGATATTTCTTCTTATGATATAATTATTTAAAATTTTATCATTTCTTATTATTTGACACATTCATTTCAACATACCCATCCAAGCAACATGTATTTTATTTTCTTGTCATTTTTTCATCTTATAAAAACGTTCATTTAATTTAATTGGAACTCTTAGATCCCCCAACATGATCAACTTGCTTGCTTCCGTTTGATCCGGCTTGGATATATCATGAATTTCAACGATTATGTGATACATGTGATCATTGATGGAATAAGTCGGTTAGATATGAATGTTTCATAACTTAACCCTGCTCTCATCCAATAAGGAACTCCCTTTGAGAAAGTTTCGGGCATTTTCACATTATTATTGGCTACAAGAAGAGGTTTTTTTTTTTTTTTTTTCTTGGATACGGCGATTTTAGGCCGAGACAGTTTCGAGAACTGAGGAGCAAGCACGCATACACATATGACAATTGGGGAATAACATGAGGGAGCACCAATTACAGTGGTAAGGATTAACTAACAAATCCCAACCCACACCTTGTAAAGACAAGGGTGGGAAACAACATGGAGGATGAGTATCAAACCCACAACCTCCTCCCTTACAATGGAGGGAGGGTACCAATTGGGCTAATGCCTCTTTGTTCTCTTTTTCTTTTGATACGTTGAGAACCCAAACTCTCCGAGAGACAAAGGAATACTTGACAAACTCCAAAGCTCTTAACCATTAGGCGAATCTATAATTTTTGAAATTATTAACAAACAATAATAATATGTATATTCATAGAAATCAAAGTAATAGAAAAAAATATTTATTTTACCTTTAACACCACTGATTGCCTTGAATAGACACATGAAAATCATTTTGTTCCCAATATTTCATTAAATTGATCTTTAGATCATGGCCCACCTATCACACGACAAGATGTTAATTTCAAGTGGAACACATCCCAAAACTAACCCCAGTACCCTTCTCATGGTACGCGCCTAATCTCCACGTGAAATCAAAATTTGATCGTTTGATGACAAGCCCACGCTCATGATCAGTCAATTTTGTGGATCATTCTTGTGGATGATCATTTCTATGATATTACAATTGTTTTTCAGTTTGGATGATCTTTTGTGGTATTACGGTTTTTTTTTGTTAGGGTATATTATTTTCCTACAATTTTTCGCATATGTATCCAAACACAAGATTTCCTTAATCTTGCGTTTTCTTAGCTAGCAATGTGGTTATCAAAATAACGAAAAGTAAAGGGAAACAAAGGAATTCCATGATTTTCTATAACTCGGGTATTTACAGGAAAATGTAGGAATATTATTTTACTTTTTTACATTTCCCGTATTTTTATCCAAACAGACCCTAAGGGCTAGAATACAAAATACAAGTTTTTCGCTCATTTTCGAGTAAAGAGTTCGAGGGTACCCATCGACATTTCAATTTGCCGAGACCCCACCTCAAAGACAAACTCCAAAGCTCTCAACAACTAGTCTAATCCATAACTAATGAAATTCTTAACAATATATATATATATATATATATATATATATATATATATATATATATATATATATATATATTCATGGAAATCAAAGTAATAGAAAAAAAAATAAATATTGATTCTATTTAAATAATGTTGGAAAAGTAGGGTTGTTACAATTTTTCAACTTAATCTATGACACATTAGATCTTCAAATCATGCGACTTCCATCAGGCAATTAGATTTTGATTTCACATGTACACATTCTAAAAAATAAATATGATTATGAGCATATATCGAAACGATTTCTCCGATAATTTGTTCGAGAGGTGTGTCACATGAAATCAACATCTGTCCATCTAATGATTGGACCATCATCTCAAAGTCTATTGTGTCGAAGATTTGGGGCTTCAAATGGTATTCGCAGTGACAATTGAGCGTTCAATTATTTTATGCTATTTGTATACTAGTATTAGCAATTAAAAATTAATGTTTGCAACTTGTAGTTTCCACCTTTAACATCACCGACTGCCTTGAATAGACACATGAAAATCATTTTTTCCCCTAAAATTTCATTGAATTGATCTTTAAATCATGACCCACCTATCAAATGGTCAGATGTTAATTTCAAGTGGAACGCATCCCAAAAGTGACCCCATAACCCTTCTCAAGGTACGCCCATGATCTCCACGCAAAATTAATATTTGATCGTCTGACAACAGGCTCACACCCATGATCAGTCATTTTTATAGATCATTCTTGTGGATGATCATTTTTATGATATTACAATTGTTTTTTAGTTTAGATGATCTTTTGTAGTATTATGACTTTTCTTGTTAGGATATATTATTTTCCTAAAATTTTTTGCATATGTATCCAATTACAGGATTTTCTTAATCTTGCATTTTCTTAGTTAGCATTGTGATTATTCAAACAACGAAAAACAAAAGGAAACAAAGGAATCTCATGGTTTTCTATAACTCAGGTATTTATGGGCAAACGTATGAATATTATTTTACTTTCCTATATTTTCCGTGTTTTTATCCAAACAAGCCCTTATGGGTTAAGGATAGCTAAGCCTTTTTAATCAATGAATCCTGTCAAAATCTTACTTTCCTAAATTTCTGGAAGCGTTTACAAGTCAATTTGTTCATTTTTCTAGTATATGGCAGATTATGGACCATAGTTGTCAAGTCGAAATTCAGGATAAAATTGGCAAGGACAAAAAACGTTAAAGGAAAAAATCCTACAAATTTAGGGAAAAAGAGGGGAAAATGTGGGAAAAGTAATGAAAATTTTTAAATATTCAAAAAATAAATATATAATTTTGCCAAAAATAAAGAAAATATCAAAGAACATGACAAAAAATAAATTTAAAACGTGAAATTCGTTATTATTCTTTCCAATGTGTTTCCAACCTTTTAAAACACATTTTTTTCAAATGATTTCTAAGGTGTTACCAACCTTTAAAAAAAATTCTAAGAAAAAAAAGCCCATTTTAGTAACTATGTTACGGACAAAAGGCCACATTGGTATGACTCAGCACCTGGGCTTGGGTCTTGGCAACGAGGCTCAGGCCTTAACCTTCAGTAAATAAGTTGGGCTCGACCCAAACCTATTCAAAGATGACCAAAAAGTTAAGCCCAAGCCCAAGCCATTCCCACTCCTAGTCTCACCAAATTTTATACAAATCGGAAGTCAAACCAACCCTAAGTACATATATTCAAGGCAGGGTTACGATTAAAAGTTTGCTCGTAAATGTCAGCTTGAGAAAGGATTTCGGCTCCAAAAGGCAGCCGGTGGAGCTTATTCTAATGTCGGTAACACCCTTCTTCCAGTCCACTGACACTAGGAGATTAATGACTAAGTTTTAAATTGGGAAAATTTACGGGATCAACCCTGTCAGGTTACCCTTTTTTGTTACTGATTTGATAACAAATCTTCACGGCTCTAATAACTAATCGTCACCGCTAAAATAGACAATAGTATTTTAATTAAAAATTAAAAATTTATTTCATAAAGTGCATTCTAATTGGGTTGGTTAGTACTCTGTTGACTTTAAAGAATCAGATGGTAGATAATACCTTTCGTGCGCCACTTTAGCACCAGTGATCTTTACATTTTGGCCTTCAAATAGGACATCATAGATGATGATTTACATCACGTAAATATAGAAAATAGCAGATGTTTTATTTTTAAACTGTGGAACAGTAAAAGGTATGGAAGGGGAGTGTACGGCAAGAAAAATTCAGAAAAAAAAAAAGGAAGCAAAAAACAGAGTGAGAAGGAAAAAATATATTTAATTAAACCAACATTTTAGTTTGAAAAGCATTTATAGTTTTGTAATAAAAGAATGTTTAAAATACATTTATTATGAGAAAATTTTAGTTTAAAGAGGTGTCTTAATTTTTGTTGTGAATATGGAACATGAAAACAAGTTTACAGCTACAGTAGTATAGTGTAAATACAAGTTATAGGTTTGTAGTAAAAGAAGAAACTATGACCCATCCCAGTTTAAAATCTCGAATTCCCAAGAGAGATGGAAACAACTTGAAAGGTAAACCTTTTAAGAACAGCTCTACTGCAGTTCAGCTGCTGTACCTTCAAAAAATTCAGTTTCCGTAAACTTGCACATTTTTATTGAACAGCCAGGATCGATGGCATCCATAAGGTAAACCATGGCCTGATGATTTGGTGCCATTGGCACCATTTCAATAAACAAATAGATCTTCATCCAACAGAACCTTCAGGTATCTCTACGGAGAAATCATATAAATCCATAACTGAAGATTTCACTTTCATATAATGGCAAAATTAAAGTATCAAAACTGCAATAAAAATTGCCTCAAAATTTTTTAAGCATTCTCAAACGCCAACAACAAACTCAAAAAAAAATACCACTCTCTTATCTTCTCTCGGACAGTCCTACAAGCGGACATTACAAATATGCTTTTAGTTGTAATAATATACACATTCTACACCAAAACCACATCTTCATCTTCACTCTTGAAAGCCAAGGGCAACTAATGCGCGACCATAGCCAAAAATCCAAGCAAGAATTGGACCTCAAATATAAAGAATGGGGATAAAATAAATAGAAAAATTGACAAACTGACCAGATTGAGCAGTCCCAAAGGGAAAGATGTCCCCCTCAACAAACGAGAACTAGGACGAGAGGATGGATTCCAAAGCAAGCTGCTGCTGGGGCTGCAATGAAGACCAAGTTGAGGCAAGAGCCGAGGGAGGCAACGTCTGCTGAAGTTGCCTTAAAAGATTAACCATCCGGCTCGCGGTTTGTTCTGTAGCTAAATCCTTCCCTGCACATAGAACCTACATTGATATTCCCAATTGAAATTAGTCTCATGCACATTAAATTCTTAATTTGTGATGATAAAAAATAAATAAATTATTATTTATATATTGATGCCATGCCAGACCATGCATGTTAGGAATTTGCCGAGATGCTATTAGAAGATAAGTATAATTTTGACTTATATCCAACAAAAAAATTAAACAAAAATATGTCTTATTCTAATATCTCTCCATAGATTATACAGCTTTAAAGTTTTTTTTTCCCTTGGACAAATTTTTCTAGATCTCAAACAAATAAAAACTGATGTCATCATTAACTATATATCTCAACAGCATCATATATATTATATGGTAGTGTATTAGCAGTGTGTATTTTTTCAGGGAATCCATGTGACACCTCATGTTTGTGTTTGGCACAAGCCAAATATCTAAGTTTCATGACCTGTAGGAGGCGCATATGAGAAGAAAAAATAACGAGCATCTATAGCATGACAATACCTAAATTCTACACACTATAAGTTCACGAGCTCATTGATCCAAACCATCTAATTGATGGCCCTCTCCATGGCCACATATCATAATGAACAACCTATCTTTGAAGTGTGAACAGAGTTTACGGTAACACTCCAGAAGAAAGTCCACGCAGAAGAAAGTCTAAAATGCCCTTAAAAATATTGATCAGTGACACAATTACCCCTATTATAATTGCAAAACCCCTTAAATGGCATTTCATAAATAGTGATAATAGGGGTGCTATGGTGTTTAACCACCACAACAGCTTCCATGGCATATTTTGTCGCCATTCACTATAGCCTCGCCATGGCGCCGCCTTAACTACCATGACTCTAACCCCCACGAAGTGCAAACTGATTTACTGAAGTTATTAGCTTGCCAAAGCTATTTCCCTTAAGTCTCATACTAGGGTCAAGAAAGGATGGAGCCAGAACAAATTTCTACAAGGGAATTGAGGTTTCCAATGGAATAAGATGTTACCTCAGCAAATACTGCAACAATTTGAGGAAGATGTTGATTGTTAGGGCCCAGAAGGTCCATATCTGACCTGTAAATAAAATATAAAATGCCATTTAATATGCAAGACATTAAAAGCCATCACCTAGGACACTCATGACTCAAAAGTGTTAACGCCATCATGTAAATGCCAAAATAAAAAACCACAACGAGATATTATAGGATGCTCGTTAAATGGTTCCATATTCTAAAATCGTACCTTTCAACCATCGAACAAAGCTGATCATGCACCACTTTTGCCTCAATCAAATCACCTTTTATAGGCAAGCGACTTAACCAAGCAGGAACAACCTGTCAAACAAAATACGAGAGTTACATTTCATGGAATGACCAGCACAGGCAATACTGTTCGAAAAACAGTTACCTACGAAATAGTCATGTTTTGCGCTTAAGAATAATAAGTTAATAACAAATGCACAATAATTGTCAGAAAGATTTTCCAAGCAACTAGTAATGAATATCCATCCCATCAAAGAAACATAATACAAGACAGCAGACATCATAAAAATTCTTACTTTGAATCAGGCATCTAGTAGCACCAGTGCACTGTGCACCACGCCAGTAAAACCATAGAGATTGCATCGACATCCATAGAAGCAGTCTTCTTGGCAAGCTCTCTTAGATACTTCTATGATTATCATCCTCAAAGAATATTTTTTTTCCTAATCAAAATTTTTCTTGATGACGATTTTTTTTTTTAAATTGAGCTTTAACCCCAGAAATGCCTCACCAAAATTGAGAGACAAACGAAAATATCCTTGGGACACATCCAACCATAAATGCATTAAGAGCTTGTATATGATACACAACCAGTGCATGCCATGTGCCTAGTGGACCTTGAGCCGCAAACAGATTTTAAGAGCCAGCAGATGTGTGCATGTCTTGGTCCGTGAAAACAGTGCAACAGGGCATGGACATCAAATAAAACCATATGCGTTAAATGGTTAGATCATGGTATTTTGTAAAATTCCGGGCACACTCAGTCTTTTCAGCACTAATTTGCAGTGTGCTCCTCGTGACCTGAAACACCAATGCAAGATCCTATCATAATGACAAATCAGTATGATGTATTCTCTATTCAATGCACAAGGATTGAATAAAGAGGACATGCTTTGAGGGCTGGCAAAAGGCTCCACAGTTATACTTAGCATGTATAAGCTCTAGAAAAGTTAATCCAAATTGTTGTGTAATGAAAAGGTTAATAAGAAGTATGAAGCCCAGGACTCTCACGCCTACAAGTATAATTTTAGCTATGAAATAAGAGTTGGAATTAGGCACAGGCCCATGCACCACATGTCTATATGGTACACCGTGACAATATTAATTGTGAGTTGAGATGTCCGAATGAAAGCCAAGATTTAGATGGACTCAACTCCACATTCATTCTTGCCAGAGATTTCTATTCATCCGATCAAAGCACTTTTTGTAATTCAATATAAACTGTTGACGGTGTTTAGTCATTCATTTGTAAGGCTTTTGAAGGCTCTTTGCTGGAGTAGATATCCATAGAAGATAATTAATAGTGAAACAAACACTTGTTGAAAAGTTGTATCTTCTAGAAGATCGAAATCATGTCGTGTGTACGCACTTGAAGATGGTTTATTAGCACAAATGCTTTTGTTTTTGGTCTATTTGTACAAATGTTGAGCATCCACCGTTGCTGAACTCGTTGACCAACATTGACCACAAGTTGGCTATGCGTTGATCAGATACAATTTTCCCTGTGCGACTTTCATATATCTGTAAGATTTGTCAAGATACACCACACAGCTTCATACAGTACTTGAAACTGTAGGTTTGGCTGAAAGTAAGGATTTACTTTGGGGTACAAGGGGTACAACCGTACGAGTACAACACCTAGTTGCTGGTATCATATGATATGATGGAGTCAAATGTCATAAAAAGATCAATTTTCATATCTAATTGTTTCCTTACCGATAGGAAGCATCCTAGCTTTTACATGACATTTGTAATAATTAGAATCCAGAGAATTAAATAATTTGTTGATTGATGAAATTATTACACCATCATTTTTGCATACAAACCAGCTATATAATCAATCCGTGTGTCATATCATAAATTGGAAAAATCACAAGGTGAGTTTTCAAGCATTCCATCACCATAACCATGCTGATCAAAACCAGTATCAAGTATCGGCCGATACCAATACTGTATCGGTATCTTGGCCAACCGATACAGTATCGGAGCCATATCGGTATCAGCCGATACATATTGGGTATTGTCTGATACCTCTTTTAATTGATTTTTTTTTTAAACAAAGGCGTATCGTATCGGTGTCAACCGATACCCAAGTTGATACCTTGCTATTAAACATTGACTGAACGGGTATTGCAAAGGAGAGCTTCTTCCAGGGCATTAGTGTTGTTATTTTTGTTTTTTAATATTACTCCATCCATTTTTCCTCATCCACTGTGCACTACATTGCATGGAAATTGAATGCTTTTGCACTACCAAGCCAAAATAGTGCAAAAGCATTCAATTTCCATGCAATATAGTGCACAGATGATGAAAAAAAATGGATGGAGTAAGATTAAAAAACAAAAATAACAACACAAATGCCCGGAAAAAGCTCTCCTTTGCAATACCCGTTCAGTGAATGTTTAATAGTATATCCAACATAAAGCAAAAGACGGGAAGCAGAAAGAACCTGAGATGCATCTATACAGTCGCGATGGAACTGGCATATCTTTCCTAAAGCTGAAACAGCGTTGTCATATGCCATTACATTATCTGAATGCAATGCATTAGATTGCCTTATCACAACATTTAGCCTGGAAAGAGCCTCTGTGACAGCAACAAAGAACACATTTTCTCATATGCAGTATTTATAGGCTATGGTTTCTTAACGGTATACAGCCAGTATAAGTAAATACCTCCAATAAGCGGTTTAAACACAGACCCACCAAACTCTGCGCAAACGCCTATTCCATAAACTGCAGCCTGAAAACAAAATATAGCTTAATCTGATCATTAAACCTCCGGAATAAAGTTAACACACCCATACAATATAAACATCTCTACAAATAAAAGCCATAAATCCACAAATAAAGACCCTGGTCCATGGGCGGCTAACCTGTCGAACATCTGGATTCTCATCGTTGCAAGCTTCCAATAGGAAAGGAAGATAAGTGTCATAATATCTGTTCAATAAGAATGTTGACAAATATAATGAAGGAAAAGTAATTAATCAGAAGGCATTTCATAAAGTTATACGTCCCATGGGACATGCTTACTTAAGAGCTGCTTCTCGACATTGCTCGGCAACATCATCAAAAATACAGATGGCAATCCTTCTCTCTTCGGCTGTTTTATCCTTACCCTGAACATGACAAGTCTCAGTACTTCAAACCAAAAGTATACGAAAGGGTTTCCGTTATTCTAAAGAGGAAATTTAAACAAGCTTTGAAGTTATAAAGCAAAACCATAGAAAGGTTCATGGTTTGCATAACAAGAAGCAGAATAGCAGAAAAATTTACATCTGATTAGATTGGAAATAAGCTGTCGATTGTTCGAAGCATTGATGCTTCTCTTTTGTGGACCATAAGGAGAGGAAGGACTGCAAGGATTCCAGTCCTGCCCTGTTTTAAACCTCATTAGGACTTATGAGGAAAGCCCCACAGACATGTTATGTCCGACTCCACAAAGTAAAAGAGGACTCCATCCTTTCATACTAAAAATTGATATTACCAAGCAAAACTAATATACGCTAGCTGGTATGATCAAACAACATAAATAGAACAATATGAACAAATTTTTCCTTCAATTGGGTGATAGTCTATAGTGTATGTTGTTTGTAAATGATGTGATGTGGTCAGACAACGAAACAAGTAAAGGGGAAGTTGGAACTTTGGAGAAAGGCCGTAGAATAAAAAAGTAGCAGAACAAAGTCTAAATACCCAAATTGCAAGCTCAGCAAATACGAGAGCCTGAAGGATGATTTGGTCAAAATACAATACCATTTAGAGACATAATGTCAGAAATTTCGGTATTTGGATTCTATGATACAACTCGATAGTAGGTTCAAGGAGGACATCTCAAACATGATCTTTTCAGGGTAGGAAAAGTGAAGACAAGCAAGTGACGTGATGCGTGATCAATAAGTGTCAATGCAATTAAAGGGAAGTGTTCTTACAAAACCGTGGTAAGACCTACATTACTGTATATTAAAGAGAGAGTTCATATGGTTGAGATTTGCAGAAAGGTCGATGCATGGAATAACAGAAAGGATAAAAGAGACAGTTTATATGGTTGAGATTTGCAGAAAGGTAGATGCACGGAATAACAAAAAGGATAAAATTAGAAACAAGTACATAAGAGTAAGTTTAGAAGCAGCACAATAAAAATGCCACTTCAATGGTTTAAGCATATCCAACGGAGACCTGACACAGACCCTGTAAGAAGGATTGAACAATAGAAGCACAAGGAGGAGGAGAGACCAATAAAGACTTGGATGAAAGCAACGAGAAACTACGTGAAGAATTGTGTAGTAACAGAGAATTCAGCCCTAAACAGAACTGAGTGGAGAAACAAGACTCGCAAAATAGACACAGAGACACCAAAATAGATAGGACAAACATTGATGAGGGTGATGATTGATTAAGGTGAGACCTCATGCATGATATAGAGATCATTTATGTCTGCTCCATGGATACAAGGAAGGCAATGCTAGCAAGGCCTCTGTCTAACTTCAAATCTTAATGTATTAAAATGGCCTGTGCAGAGCTTCAATTGTCTTTGTCTGAGCTAGAGACCCTGAATTCTTCTAGCATGGTTGTTGATTTTTCCTTGGGTTCAACTGTATGAGAATTATTGTGAGGCTTCTTTCTTACTCAAGAAACAACATTCGTTTCACACTTTGACTGCACAGACACACGAGACACCAAGCAGCATTGTATTTTCATTCCATTTCTACCAGGTGGGGGGATTGCAACACCAAATGAATAACCAAGTCAAAATACACTAACATCTATCTACACCATCATTTAAGGGAACACACTGATTATTGACAGTCCCAAATCTCCAATCTTCCTAGAGCTACCTACCATAAAGAAGGTAGAAAACATACACGACCGACTTCAAACATAGAAGAAGGAAAATTAATTGAGTGACTACTTACCCACATGGGTGTTATATATGAAGAAAGCTCATCAAAGAAAGGTAAGAAAGAAGCCTTGAAAGTTTTGATTAAAGTGCCCAAGCAATCGCCAACCTGCATTTATAAAAGAATCATAAGAAACAAAACAGAGACAATTTTCAGGTCACATTATACCAGAGTTATAGATCCAACAAACCATATTCCATTAACATATTATCCAATCGTTCATAAAAAAAAAAAAGAATACATAGAGCACTTTGAAGACGGACTTGATCAAAGACTTCTTCTTCTTGCTCATTTTCTTCTTTAAGTAACTCCCCTTCCTCATCGTCAAAGTCCTCTGCTTTAGTCCTTTCTGCCCTTTCTCTTTTTCTAGTTGAACTAGCTGCGATCACCTGCTTTATCTCATCCACAATGCATCTCACCTGGCTTTCATCCAGAAGAGGTCCAGAAATCTGAAATAGAAACAAGAAAACAGAAGGGTTGTCTCAAGTACAATATAACAGAACACAACATTCAATGATTCTGAATTTCATAAATTAACAATAAAAGTATTACTAAACCACTAGAACCAAAAAGCATAAAGGGCATATAAGATTGTCAATAACCTGCTGCACAAATAAGGCAGCAACACACTATGTAACAAGATACAGGTGAATATGATCACTCAATTACTACATCTAATTCTATATCAACCTTTTCGAGTTTACAGAACTAAGAAAAGGAAAAAATATATATGATAGAGCACAGCAAATTTTGAAATAACAAAACAACCGTTCTTCAATAGTACAACCAGGTCTAAAAATAACAAATAATTTCCAGGATTATAGTGTTCAACGTTCATGGTATTTTTTGTTTGAATAAATCTTTGTACCAACGTTTCAAAACTGCCAATCCTGATGAGTATTGGAATTTGGCTGGTCCAGTATCAATACCTAGGTGATTGAGAATCCTCAAGGCATCGGCTGACATCTACTGGTATTGGCCAATACCAGTAAGCATCATGCGATATTGCATACTACTATAAATACATATTGGTTTGGAGGATCACTTAGGTATTGGTAAAAACCATACTAGCACATATCAACAATGTTTTTTTTATTCGGTAGTAGCAGAATTTTATTAAACGAAAAGAAAAACGGATACATAATTGTCATGTAGCGAGCTGCTAAACCACAAATAGATCAACACAAAAATAACCTAAAAGAAACAAGACACAACTAGACAGGAAAAGGTGTTAGGCAAACACTGTTGCCAATAAGTAGAATAAAAGAAGGGAATAGTGTCCCTTGGTATTGGCAATACATGATAGCCTTGATGCTGACCAATACAGCCTCCAATACAAAGTTTTTAAACCTTTTGTTGGGCTTTCCTTCCCTGGCTGATAGTAGAATCCTTTGGAATTTGCTTCCTATTGCAGGAGCCGTTCTCTCATTTAGACATTCCTTCAATATTATTCTCAGGTTTACCAATAAATAATGGTTAGCCTAAATGTTAGTCAAAATTTTCAAATGCTGGCCTTCAACTGACTAAAAAACAATACAATTGTAGAACCTCAATGTTTACAGCTGTTCAGCTCGTTATAGGGCATCACTAGGACCTAACTTAGATCCTTTGACAAATTTAAAATTTTTTAATTTAGCATTGATGCAATTTTCAGCTACCCTCTTAAATTTTATATAATTGTCAATTAGACTCACAAATAAATAATGGTGTCAAATATACTGAAACAATATCGATCCAGAATTGAAATGGCCTTGAAGCAGTCAACACTAACTCAAACTCTAATGAATTTTTCAAGATTATCTTGCATGCAGCAGCAACAATTTCTCCTCAGTCCTCCCTGATTCTGTACTTAGTAATCATGGAAGCTGGGGGGTATCAATATTGGTATCGGGTATCGGTCCATCTAGGACCAATAAGTAATTAGTTCTACATTGACAGTTGACAGAGTGAATTCGTGTTTAGACTCTGAGCTAGTCTAAACCGGAATGTACTTTTCTTCTAGACTAAAAACTCTCCATTCATATGGTCAAAGATTTTTTTTTTTTTCACTAAAGCATATATAACTGAAAACATGGTTTGCCCACAGTTAAGCCAATATGGCTACACAGAAATGTTGTCAAAAGCGTTAGGCGGGTTCAAGGGGGGATCTAGGCGGAGCCTAGGACTCGAGAAAAATAATGTTTTATTTTATAAAAATTATGTAGAACATGATATGTTGTACCATACAGCCTACTAAGGCTCTCAATGAGGCGTACCAGCCCTGATTTTCGCCCGCAACCGACCCGGATAAAAAAAATGAAAATCATATATATATATATATATATATATATATATATATATATATATATATATATATCGTTTAATGGTTTAAAATCAACTACATCTAAGTAAAAGTGTAGCCTGCAATCCCAATCAGTACTAGCTTAATAAATAGAAATCCTAAAATAGGGCTTCATTTTAATGCAATCTCTACCATCTAAAGTTTCAACTATAAGCAAGTCAGTCTCTCGCCTCCGCAAACTCTCTCATTGAAAAGAACAATCGCGCAAAAAGCGCCCGGGACAAAGCCCAACCCCGGCTTGGGTTGAGTACCTCGCAACCCAAATTAGAGCCGAGATAAAAAAATTGGAAACCCAACCCATTGAGAGCCCTACAGACTACCATACAAATGATTAACATGAATTATTGGAAAGGAAAACAACATTTACTGTCAATAAGCAAATATAATGAACTAGTATATGGTACTCTTGTCCATATTTAGGTTAGACGATTCAAACAATTTTTACTGTTTGGTCAAAAGATCAAATGGTTAGAGGTTAAACTTCGGGTTGAATCTAATTCATATGTTGGCATGCCAATTGAACACTTTTTCATAAGTTGATAACACTTGTACCCCAATTGGTCAACTGTCTATGCACCTTATAGACAACTTGACGGGGAACACTGAGTTTAAAAAACAGCAGAGAGAGGGGAGAAAAGGATACAAAGAAACGGCGTTACAGTGACCTGATGACCCAGCGTGTGACATCTCCCACAGCGTTGTTGCGACGTCAATCATTTACATTTTAATGGCAGAATTTTAATTTGATGGGAAAACTGCATTTTTTCGTTTTATTTCTATTAGGACTCTTTTCTATTTCGAATTAATTATTGGTAGCCTATATATAGAGGCTTGTAAACACTTTTTAATTAGGTAATTGATTATTTGAATGATTTTATACTTGAGTAATCTTTACCTGAGATGGGTTTGGTGTGAGGCCAAGGGAGTGATTCCCAAAAGTCATTGTTATTTTCTCTATCATATTTGCTATCTCTCGATCTGTGCTTGCTTCTCTAAAACCTTAGCCTGATTGTTTCCCTTGCTTTCCCAAAACCTAAACCCTTTTGAAACCCTAAATCAAACATAGCCGACACCCTTTTCCAAACCAAAAACCGATCCGAAAACCATAAACTTGTTACAAAACCAAAACCTATTACAAACCCATAATCTAATTCCGCAACCTTGGTTCGAGCCGTGAATCTACATCGGATCGAAGACGCGCGCCTAAACCTAGAAAAGCTAGAGTCCTATCTCTAGGCCCGATCCCACCTCAAATCTAACGGGACTTGCGCTTCGGATTTGACACCCTATTCGGATCTCGCGTGATTTACTTACCGAAATTCTACGAACCCGCAGGTATCGTGATAGTTTTGATATTACTCTTGAATTAATTTTATTTAATTTCGGCAAATCGCATTAAAAATCATATTCACGCATTTTAGGGTTCCCGTCCCGCGTCACAACTTCTCAAGTCTTAGAGTTCGAAGAGTTGTTGACTACTCCGGTGGGGACACGTCTTCCTTTTAAACAGTGTCCACACAACCGTAGTGGTACGCAATGTTAACCAATATCGTACAATTTACAAACGAACGAATTCAACACGTAGTACTTAACCACGTTAAGTGAACAAAAGTGCGTCGATCAATGGTTGGGTAAAGTGACTAGAGTCTCACGAATTGATGAATACGCATGCTACTCGTTCAAAATATTCTCTATTATACTTGCAAGTTGAAAGAATATACTTGCAAGATATTTTCCTAAACAGTGTCCCATCAATTTACAAATCACTCGTCTTTTCTTTTGGTATAACCCCTGAGTAACAATATAAGAGAGAGAGAGAGAGAGACCGAGTGTTGTCTTCTAATTTTTTCTTCCAATGGATGAGCAACAATGCAGACGAGATTTAAAGACTCTGATAGAGATGAAAAACCGAGAGAAGATGGATAAATAGATCTAACTAATTGTTTTGGTTCTCGGGAAATAAACTTATACTCATTTTAAATGTTAAATTTCTTATATAAGCATATATACCTATAGAGTTATAAGTTATCGCTTGTATAGATTATATAATTTTATAATTTTATAAGTTATATACACTCTTATTTTTCTTTAAAAAATTATATTTATAAGTTTCCCAAAAGCGTCGCTTTTAAGCACAAAACGCCCACTTCAAAACATAAGGCAGTTACTTTTTACATTAGCGCCTAAAGCGGTTGGCGCTAGACATGCCCTAAGCGGCTAAGTGGGGCCTAGGCGGGGCTTTTGACAACATGAGCGAGTTAGAAGTCCTAGAACAAACTGGAAGAAAAATTATTTATACTCGACAATCGAAAGGACGAAAGCATATAAACTACATTGGATTCATATAATTTGTAGTTCGAATTCCTGGTGATATGCATAATAAAATTTCATTAAGTATATAACAGACCTGTATGCATTCATTCAATGCGTCCAACATGCTAGCACAAATTTCTGTCTCAGGCTCCTGCAAGCCAATTGTAGTTCAAATAATTTATACATCGAAACCCAAAAGAAAACGAAAAATATTGCATATGTAAAATTTGATTGTGAAGAAAAGATTAGTCTTACAAAGGCTCAAATATTAAAAAATAAATAAATAAGTGCAGGACCTTATGTAAAGCTTCAACCAATGCTGGAATTATGTAATCAGACAATTGCTTAACATAGGACTCATCCCGACCTTGAGCTTGACCCTTCTCCACAGCTAACTTAGCTGATAGTAGTAACTCCGGCATGGCTGGAGACAAACAGCAGATGGTCGTATCAGAAAGCATCAGAGACCAATAAAAATTAAAAAGTGCGATAAACTAGAAGTCCAAGGAATACCAGAAACAGCTGCCTTCCTAACTTCTTCATGGAAATAAAATTTGAGAAGCGGAACTAAAGTTGGGGCAACCTGCATTATTTGGGAAAATGAACGTTAGTAGTTTAATGTAAAAAAAAAAAAACATATGCAATTTGTGTCCCAAAAAAAACACATCGATGTGCAACTGCATCGTATCTAACCTGGTCGATCCAAGGGTAGAATCCTTCTTTTAGTTCATCGGCATAGCAACATAGCATGTTACAGGCTGTAGCTTTCTCCTCCAAGACACTGGTCTTGATTCCTATCCTTTTGTCCCCAAGAGTAATGGTTTCTATGCTGCATTAGAAATAAGTCCATAAATACAAATTAAGATCACAAACCGCTGAGCAGAAACACCATTCACCAAAAGCATTAAGATTAAGTAGCAAAGTGGTTCACTCTCAATCCTAGTATTTTACAAAAAAAAATGATTAGCGCTGGGGAAGCTGGATAACAGGCAAAGAAATAATCAATAAACAAACTTAACAAAAAGTATCAACAAACCATGCACATAAAAGATCAATGACTAGATGCTAATGTTTCTTCTATTCACATAAGGGACAAATAGCTTTCCAAAATAATACCTGTAACTGTAAATTAATATAGAACATATTTTAACCAGCCTCGTTGTTGAATTTGAAACTGAATCCGAATCAGAATAATATGAGCTGAATCTGAATCTGAATAATCAGCTCATTGCTTTAATCTTCATAAAGCATGCCCTCATTGTAAACTCCTGCATCTTCCATAAATAGGGGCATCTTAATTCATATATCATCCCAAATTGGAGATCAGATTCTGGTTGAGAGTATCTGGTACATTCCATAACAATATGAGCATAAAGGTCACCGTTCGCAAGAGATTTTCCACCTCCTTAATAGGAAATCCATGCCTAAGTGAATTTGTAACCTGTCTCGTAAATGCCACTATAGAAAGGCCTTCTAGTAGTATGAACTGAAACTCCAATTTAAATCTACAATGCGTACCCCAAAAAATAAAAAAGGGTACACTTTCAACAAAGCCTTCAACAAAGCCATTACCCTAGGATGTGAAGAAACAATGCTTCTACATCAATTAGATAAATGAGTGTCGCAAAATCAGCCATGAAATTATTTTCAAAGAAATTTGAGGCAGAAATCCACTGGAATTTGAGGCACATCATCAAATTCATGTGTTTTCAAATAGAAAAATAAATCAGAAACATGAGTTGCCATGACATTATTAACTCATGACATTATTTTCAAAATTAAAAAAATAAATTCAGGCACAGCATCAAATCCATTTAAGCCATCTATCGTCTGGTTTGCATCACTATATCACGGTGTCTGAATTACTGCATAGAACTCCACATCATATTTCGAATTTTTCATACAGGCATACCTTCGCTAAATAAGGGCCATGGGTCAGCCCACTCAGCTTAACAACGCACCAACGCCGACATGGGAAGCATTGCATTCAACTTCAAAAAACGTTTCCAAATATGGAAATGCCAAAGCGGGTGCTTTTGACAACTTTTTGGCAAGCTGAAATATTTCTCAGAAGCTTTGGCCAACTAAATTTACTTTCCTTTCAGACAATTGGTGATTGGTGCAATAACAGCCATAATAAAGTGGGCATCAGTAGGTGTAGTCAATTTAAGCAGTTTGCCTTCTTAATGAGTTAGGATAGATGGTGAAACTTGAAAGGCTTCATGCATTTTGTAACACATTTTGAGAGCATCCAGCAGCATAGAGAAGATCTCCCTAGAGAGTGTGGGAATATGTTCGTTGCAAAGGCAAATTACCTTTCTTTCTATATTGTCAAATAAATTTAATTAAAAATTATACTTTGGGAAGTAGTACTTTTTTTTATTCCTTTTTACCTTGATAAAATATGTTATTTGATAAAAACACAAGATAAATATATGCACATAAATATAATGTGATTTGTAAGGAAGCTTTTGGATTATGAGGAATAAGAAAATAAGAAAAAAAAATTCGGTGTTTTTCTTTGATATACGCCTGCGGTAGGTTTGGGGTAGTTTCCTCGATGAAAATCCTCTTGGGAGTTTCTCTCTACAAACTCATTCCAGCAGTTGGGTGCTAGAGCAGATTTGATCTGCTGTTAGTTGTCGATTAGAGAATATGCAACCCATCATTCATCATTGATCAGAGCAGATTCAACTCATTGTTCAGCCCTTCATCATTGGTAACAGTAGATCCGACCCATTGTTGTGCCATTTGTCATCGACCAAAGTCAACCTAACCCATTGTAGCACTGCTTATCACGTTATCATCAATCAAAATAGATCCAACGAACTGTTGCACATTCTGTCGATCAATATTGATATGATGCAAGAGGTTTGGATTTTTCGTATTAAAAAAGAACAAATGAACAAACTTGCACGACCTTTGGGATTTCCCTCTTACAAAACTTTGTAGAAAGATCTAGAATCCTTGGAATCTTCCTACATCAATTCAACATCGAGGACTAATCACCACCATATGGGTAGTTTTCATCTACATCTACTGGTAATTTGGTATCTGTTAGGACAAAGTCAAAGTTGAAACATCATGATGAAGCTCGATATTGATGGATGGATCAATCAAACTCAAGTTCTTTTCAAAACAGAGGAGATATTATAAGCACACGCAATCCACATTCTAACGGACATAACTTTGCGCCTAGAAGTCTGATTCATCCAAAACAGGTGTCTACGGATATTTATTGATGAAAATTATGTTTCAATGTATTTTCATAAAATTTAGGTGTGATAGTATAGTTTCCTATTGTTTAATATTTGGTTCTAGGGAAGTTTTAGTAATTTTCAGATTATGAAGAGTAGTTTCCTAATGTGTGTTAAGTGACCGTTATAAATACATCCTAAGTGATTTTAAGGAGCTTTTGGAATTGAGAAATAAGAACTCAATATTTTAGTTGGTTTTCTTCAAGAAGCCCTTGCATGAAGTTCGGGTGTTTACCACATGAAAACCCTCGAGAAAGAGATTTAGATTGCTAGAGTTGCATCACGGTGTCAAAAAGACAAAGGAAACACAAACTTCTTGCATTGCCTCATAAATCCTCATAATTTAATGAATTTCTAGAGAAGAGAGCACACCTTTCATCGTCCGATTCATCTATGTCAGCATCTGAATCTGCAGATGTAATAGTTACATCCGGCTTAAGCTGAGCCGACTGAAGCAAAGGGGGCATAACAACACTCATGTAAGGGAGGAAATCCTGCCCTAGACACTTGCACAGTCTAGCCCATGCCTGCAACATATATTAAGATGTAATAGTTATACTAAAATAACTGGCAGGAGAAATGAGGGGCCAAAATTAGATTACTCCAAACATTAAAAAAAAAAACATACTTGTAGCATGTAGCTTGTTGTTGGATCATCTGTATCCATCTGTGATCCTTGCAATGTCAAAAGAACTTCCATGACCTAGCATGAAATAATAAATCATAAGGGCGATGCTCTCCCCTAACAAGTCATGGAAATCATTGGCTACCAATATGCAGGAAGACATGTAGACAATTTTCAATTATGAACTCAGCACCAAAGCAAGAGAACAACACATCAATATCTACAAAAATAAAAAATTCTCCCCACAGCCTCAGGTTCATTCTACATAATGTGTACAGGAACATGGGTGACTACATAGTAAAGTTTCCATAACCTAATCCATTAAAAATTTAAGTTCCATACCTGTCTAGCATCATCCCTGAACTTCTCCTTGCCCACAGCCATTCCAACCAAACTAATGCATTCCATTGCTTTGGCACGAAGCATGCGGTTTGACTTGTCAGTTGCATTCACCAAGATAACTTTGAGATAAGGCATAACAGCATCATAATACTGCTGGAATTGCTCCTATATAAGTCCAAATAACGTCAATTCAAGTTGTTCCAAAGCATAATGAGAAAATTGAGTTATGCATCCTCCAATAAGTACCTGAGAGGAATCTGCAACTGATGCTAAGGCAGTCAAAGCCCCTTCTTGCACCATCTGCTTACCATTCTGGATTGCAATGACCACATAAGAGTAACATTACAATTTATCATCCATTTCCAATCCCATTCCCCAAGAAGAAACTAGGACTAGGAGACCAAGAATAGTAGCAACAATCCAAAGCAAATATGATAGCATACCTGTAAGAGTACAAGCAGTTTGCCCACTATCCCACCGAGGTAAGGGGTTAAGATATCTGGGGTGCAGTTCTCACTGAAGTTGAGAACTGCTGAAGCAGCGTGTGCCTACAGAACCAAGGAAAAAAAAGTGAACAAAGGACTGTTGCTTTCAAAGTGGGGAAAAACGCAATACTAACTATAAGAGATAATATCAGCTATATGGGAGGGAAAAAAAAAACAAGCAACAGAATTTAGCATTAGTCCATAGCCAATAGCATAAATTCATGGTTCGATGATTGTTCATAGTAGGAGAAAAAAAAATACACAAAATTTGGATTGCAACATAAACTAAATATGATATTGAACAAATCTCGCAATAGTGCATAAACTAATTAGAGGTGACTGACATTTTTTTTTTGTAATTAGAGAAAAGAAAACTAGAGATCTCGACCAAGTAAGGTGAGGTGCATTAGGTATGAAGAACAAAGGGTCTCGGTGAAAGAGGATGAGCTAAAAAAGAAAAAAAAAACGCAAAAAATAATATGTGAAGGAAGCGGATGAAGAAAAGGAACCAAATCAAGGGATGATCAACGAAATCTGAAGTATAAGCAACCTTAGCAAAGATGAAAAGAAAGGCATTAGGACCAGACATAATACCTATAGAAGTATGGATTGACTAAATTATTCAATAAGATACTAAAAATAAAGAAAATGCCTGAGAAATGGAGGAAGATCATTGCGGTCTCTTTCTATAAGAACAAAAGAGACGTCCAAGATTGTGCAAACTATCAAGGCGTTAAGCTAATGAGCCAGACTATGAAACTTTGGGAGATAATAGTTGAAAAACAACTATGGCAAGAATCAAATGTATCAGAGAAACAATTTATATTTATGTAGGGAAGATCAACATCGGAAGCTATTGTCTTACTAAGGCAACTTATGGAGAAGTATAGAGAAAAAGGAACAACCTACATATGGTCTTTACTGTTTTAAAGAAAACTTATGATAAAGTGTCGAGACAAATAATATGGTGTACATTGAGGAAGAAATGTATCCCAAATTTATATATTGAGATTATCCAAGACATGTGTGAGAAGGCAGTAAGTAGTATAGAACAAAGTGTAGAGAGAAGAGTGAGTTCCCTGTCGGAGTTGGGCTGCATCAAGGACCTGCCTTGCGCCCTTTTTTGTTTGCATTGGTCATCATTGTATTAACCATAGATATACAAGAAGAGATCTCGTGGTGAATGTTATTTGCGGATGACGAAGTATTAATTGCCTAAACAAGAAAAGAAATAAATGATAAACTGAAAGTTTGGAGAAATTAGAATCGAAGCCTCGAGGGGTTTGAAAATTAGCAGAACAAAGATAAAATACATGGAGGGCTTAGTCAACATGATAGCCTGGAGGAGGATTTAGTTAAAATAGAAAATCATTTTAGCGCCACATTGTCATAGATTTCGCTACTTAAGCTCTAGTTTACAATCAAATAGTGGATTTGAAGAGGACGACTCAAATAGGATTAATGTAAGTTAGATGAAATGGAGGCAAGCTCGCGGAGTATTGCCTGACCAAAGAGTTCCACCTAGATTGAAGAGACGTTTTTATAAGACGGCGGTTAGACCTATCATATTATATGGTACGGAACGTTGGGCTACAAAAAAGCAAGCAACAAATAAAGTACATGTGACCGAGATGCATATGTTGAGATGGATGTGTGGAGGAACAAAAAATGTTACAATACGAAATGAGTAAGTAAGATAGGATTTGAGAGTGGTACCTATAAAGGAAAAAATTATTGAGTGTTGAGGTGGTTTGGACATGTTCATCAGAGGCCAAATGCAGACCTTGTACACAGGGTTGTGTCGCTATAGGCACAAAGACGTAGGAGAAGAGAAAGACCATTGAAGGCTTGAAGGGCAGCAATGAGAAGGGGCATGAAAGATTGTTATGTTACTGAGAACTTATAAGTGATCAGAAACGAGTGGAGAAATAGGACTCACATAGCCGGACCCGAATGGATGGGATGATCTATGATGCTGCTATTTTGCTTGTCAATATGCAACCTTTTCAATTCCTTACTTCATTTCTTCAATTTTCCAAAACTAGTGTAACCGTTTTAATCAAAACTCTTTGCAATCCCCCCTTGCTATCATATTTACACAATTAAAAATAACTTTCAGGTTTCAATCCTTTCAAATCATAAAATTGCAATTGATCCAAAGAAAATAAATTGGTGGTATTGTAGATGCCAGGCAACATATTGGTATCCCACACATGTTCTCATCTCCATGATTCCAAGTAAAAGAAAATAGTCGCTCATTTGTATGATTTTAGATGGATGTGAAAATAAAATCCACAGAGTTGCTCATTTGTTCTAAAAGGAGGCTAGGACGAATTCTGGTGAGACCTACATTTATCTCAACATTGTTTTGATGCAGTATTATACGAATGAGGGATGTTTTACGCTTACAACCAAACAGCCACAAGGTTTAGCGTCACTGTTGACTTGGCCTTCAATTAAGTTTATATAGAGCAATGGAAGTTTGAACTTGAAATTCCAGTTTAGTCATTTACATGCAATGCTTGATTTGGAAATAATACAATGAATCCATCATTTTGTTAGAACTTCCAGTTTTTTATATATAATAAAGCATATCAAATTGACTACAGTTACTAAACTTTCTTTAAGTAAACTCAAAGTCACATAAGAATCAAGTAAAATTTTCTGCTAGTTTGAGTTTGTGAGTGCATGCCTATCAGAGTGGTTGTCGTCTTTGCGTCTCTTTCGAGAATTTTATCAGTACAAATATGAATTTTTTTAAATTATTACATAACAGCATTCTAAAGGCCCTAGGGTAAAAAAATCCCCTCACCTGTACTCGTGGATTTTGAAAATCATCCATAGCCCCAGCTAATGCAGGCAGCACCTGTTGATGATACTGAACTTGCAAATCCGGGCCCAAATCCGTCGACAATTGCCCAATTGCATTAATGGCTGCCCAGCGCACACGAGGATGGGGATCTTGGAACGAGTTCAAAACCATTGTGACAACTTGCGCGAGATTCTTTATCATTACCTATATATAGCAAATTGGAAACCAATCATCACAAAATAACAAACTATTATCGATTAAAAAAAAAAAAACAACTCAATTTTTGGTGAAATATAACTGTACAAAATACAGACCTTTGAGCACCCTTCGGCAATCTGCGCGAGCGTGATGAGCGCCGCGTGATGCTTCTGCCACTCCGGTGCAGCCAAATAAGCTGGCAATAGCTCTGAGGCAACAGGTACTATCGTATTCCCTCCCAATGCTATCGAAATCCGGTCCAAGCATTCTTGTCCAACGCTATAATTGCTGGTTTCCCCAGCATCCTCGTCCTCGGATTCTGCGCTGTGCCAAGCTGGATCATCCTCGATATCAAGCAGCATCTTCATCAGGATCGCAAACAGCCGCCCGATGAACTGTGGCAACTTACGCATCATCCCTGGCGCTCGCTCCCTCGCCTCTGCAAGAGTGATAACGAACTCGATCGCCAGATGCCGTGTTCCCTCCTCTAACCCCTCTGCCTCCGCAATCTGAAGCATCGAGCCCACGACATCAGCAAGCTGGCGGCGTAAGAACCTCGGCTCCGTCCCAGCAAGCTCGATAAGCAGTTCAAGTGCTTCCTGCGCCGTAGTCTCCTGCCCACCGTTCAAAGATTCAGTCAGAGTCTGCATCATGGCCGGCAGAAGGTCCTGGAACCGATCACGGTCCGAAGCGGACGACAAGCACTGAACGAAATTAATAGAAGCGTTCAGGGCTGCGATCCTGACATCAGGCGGCGAGGTCGAAGCCAAGCACTGCAGAAACACAGTATGGAGAGTATGGATATGCGGAATTAGCGTTTCTCCGATGAACTGCGAGAGCTGGGCGAGCATCAAGAGGGCAGATTCTCGTAACCGCGGCGAATCGGACGTGACACATTGGAACATGAAAGGAAGGAGTTCCGGCCAGCCACCGCCGGAGGCGTCTTCGTCGTCGGTTAAGAGATTGGAAGCGAGTTCGGAGACGGTGTCCGATAGCTTTTTGGAGATAGATTTCGATTCTTCACGTTGGACGCAGGCGAGGAGGAGGGTTTTGAGGGCGATTTGGGTGGGAGGCGAGAGGCGAGGCCAGAGATAAGAGTCGTCGCGGGTGAGTTGCTTGCGGAGGAGGATGGCGGCCATCGCGCGGAGATCAACGTGTGGGGAGGACTGGAGGAGATGGGCGAGTTTTAAGATTAGGGCATCGGGATGGGTTTGTTTACAGAGATTGAATAGGGTTTCGGCTTGCGATCGCTGATCGTTGGCTGTGGACATGAGATGGGTGATTAGGGTTTCGAATGTGGAGGGATCGGGGCCGAGGATCGCGGCTACTTGGTAGTGGCTGGTTGCATCGGAATCCATTGGAGCGATGAGCTTGGAGAGGTGGTTCGGCGATGAAGGCGTTTTTCTCCCTCTCTTTTTCTCACTCTTCTCTTCTCTGATAGAGAAAACGCCGAAACAACACTGAGAAATGGTGGTGGAGGCGAGGGTTTTGTGCTCACGTTTTCGGGTACCTTTATATGCACCCACCGAATCTTCTGGCGCACCTGAACCAAAAAACCATTAACTGATTTCAATCGGACCACAGAGATCGCTTCTCCCTCTGATGTTTACATCAAATGAATATTGACGTCATAGTATACCATCAGACGGTCCGTTTTAATTTTTATTTTTCATACATTTCAAAAAATCATCTGATGCATATTACGCATAAACTTTATTTTTAGGTCAATTTTTTCTATGCGTGCCACACGAAACTAAAAGCTGATCATCTGCTTGTAAGCTGTATGAATGATTGAAGCTAAAAATAAGCTCAGATTCAAAGTAACCAAGATTCAAAAAGTAGTCAATGGTTTACCGTAATATGGGTACTCTTTGGGATAAACTGTAGAGTGTATTGCTCGTCCGATCATCCATCTAGGTTCTGTTAACTGGGACTGTTATATTTCGATTGTCCGGTCACCTATCTAGGTTCTGTTAACTGGGACTATTATAGTGTATGACGTTTGTATAAAGAAATATTACCATATCCATTTATTTGTCCGTCAGATCTTCCATCCAAACCGTTCAACTAGTACTGTATATACCGTAGGCGATTATGGGTGGAATTAAGTTAAATAGTTGGGTTAATTAATGGATTAAGACACATAACGCACATTTATTGTCTGTTAGGGCGTGTCCGCGTGTGACTTGGGATTTATCTTTTGTTGCGCGTGAGGAAGTGCAACACGTTTGGATTGTTGATTTGTGGCACGTGATTGTAATTTCTTTTCTATGTTCAAATATGGGTTTATTTCTATATCAGGTGATTATGAAGTAACAAGCTCTGATGTGACAACCATTCGATTCGGTGGAGTGCCAGTCTAATTTAATTAGGATAAAATCTGAAAAGATTGAGCGAAAAATTACAAGAAAAATATTTTTATTTATTTTTTCAATTAATATCTTTAAATAATAAAATAAATATGCCACCTAATCTAAATTTGGACAATGGGTATGAATCCATATTGGAAGAGCCACATGTCAAATGTTATTCCCTAACAATAGCCGCTTTAGGATATGTGCCATGCGGTATTTGATTCTATGAAAAAAAGTTTTTTTTTATTAAAATTATGATCAAAGTTTGTGTACCACATGCCACTCATACAATTTGATACATTGAATATTTCTCCCTTTGACCATAATCTGGATAGTGAATATGTATCAACTTATGCCCAAATTTTTTGGTTGAACTCTGATCAGTATTGGACAAATTGTCTTAGAACCCAATCCTCCAAATAGATGCCACATGGCCTCCAACTAGCTGGAGCCCCGTGCCTCTAATCTTTATTGGGCAAGTTTTTTTTCCTTCAAATGGATGCCATATAGTCCCCGGCCTCAATTGTAAATTAATGATTTACAATTTATATCAATAATTAAAAAAATTAAAATGTTATTAAATCTGAAAATTTTGAAGAAAATTTTCAAAATTTGATGTATGAGGCAAGTATTGGATAAAATACTTGGCAGACAACCTATTCAGGGCATTTTATCCAAATATTGATTAATGTTATGGACGTTTGTTTTAAAAACTTTTAGCATTAGGTAAGCGGAACGAGTTGGAATTTTTGACTTTCTTTTATTGGTATTAAATAGTGTTTCGTACCTTATTTGGTGTTAGCATTTTATATCGGAACCAACTTTGTTTTGAAAAATCTATTTAAACTCTCTTTCTCATTCTATTTTTTTAAGAAATTATAGTCATCATCACTTTTCTTTTCTACCCATCTTCTCTCTAAACATCTAAATTTTTTCTTAAAAACTATTGCGTTCTTTCACAAGAACCACTGTGATTTATTTTCCATCATCAAGATCAAGGTGAAGAAGGCAGAAAAATCGTAGACGGGTCATCGCGTTAACGCCGCTCTCTATCACCCTAACCGCCATCGATTTGCCGATCACGCTTCAAGAGATGGGTACCCATTAATCCATCTCGTCCTTCTCAAAGCCCGTTGCATAGAATATGTTTCATCGCGTATCGACGAGCTAATAAAATGAATTCGTGTATATTTTTATTATATTAATATAAAAAAAAGGAAATGGCTAATCCTAACCATATATTATATTTGTTTTCCACTTCCCTATGATAGATTTTATTTTAATTATTTTTTTTTCTTATGAATCTATTTTGGAACCCTATTTTATGGATCGATCGATTTTTATTCCGATCCATCAATTAACTAACCGAACAATAGAATCATAGCCATATAAACACTCAATGTATATCTCTCGTCTCCTACTGGAAACACCTCAACCTCACCAAAAAAAAAATTCAAATTTCTGTGTCCTTAAAATTAAACTATAATCTCATTTAAACCATAGTGACAAATTTCATTTTCGGGAATTTTTCGGTGGGGGGTCCTTGCGGTACATTTCGGATTAATTTCAATACTTTTCGGAAAAATTTCGGGAAAGTTTCGGGGATTAAAAATATATATTTAATATTTTTTTTAATATTTTAAAAAAATTTACCGAAATATACCGAAATTTATTGAAAAATACCGAAAAGTACTGAAAACCGAAATTTTCGTTTGACCCCCATTTCGCGAAATTTCACCGAATTTCGGCAAAATTTGGCACTACGATTTAAACCCTCCAAAAAAAACCCATAGAGTTACTCCAGTTTATTTATATATACTTATAATATTGGTTTACAAGTCTCCTCTGGGCGTTTTGTCCCTCTTTATTTCGACTCGCAAGCATGGCAAAATCACGTCTACAATTCTTTTGAAATGGCTAGCTATAGTTGCGGATCAAGTTTCAAGTAGGGTGGCTATATTTGCAGCCTATACATGTTTCCACCCAACACATATATAGGCTATGGCTGACGTTTTGTATGTTCCAAATAAAATAAATCTTCTGACTCATTAATATCGACTGATCGATTCATCTGATATTGGACTGTGATTCATCTGATATCGGTTCTTGACCCATCTGATATCAGATCGTGACTCATCTGAAGTTAGACCGTGACCCATTTGATGTCAGACCATGACTCATCTAATGTGGATCTCAACCCATCTGATGTTGGACTGTGACCTATCTGATATTTAACTTTGATCCATCTGGTTTTAGACTGTGACCCATCTGATGTTAGGTTATGACTCATCTGATGTTGGGCCTTGACCCATCTAATGTTGGACCGTGACCCATCTGATATTTTTTTGTGACCCATCTGATGTTGGATCATGACCCATCTGATGTTGGACACTTATAAGTATATTATAATCGATCACAGTAATACACTTGAGTGTCTGAATGACACTTATGGATATGGGTGGGTAATATAAAAGTAATAAAGTATTATATAATTATTAATATAATGTTATTATATTGCTATATGTAACAAAAATATTTAATTACTTCTTTATTATTTTAATAAAATTCATTATATAACTTTAATATAATATTATTATATTGCTATATGAAACAAAGATACTCATTTACTTTCTTATTTTATTAATAAAACTTATTATACACATGTATAGTAATATGTTACTTACCAAATTCTACCCGGGCCGTAGGTTGGTCTCCTGTCCTGAATACGTTTGTTTCTTTTTAATTCGATCGATCTGTATCCAAATTTAAATAGCTTATATAATGTAATTAAAATCGATTGATTAATTCCAAGACCAATTAATCAATTATCGTCCGAACAGACGATCAAATTTTTACACTAAAATTCTATTATTGTACGACCAAAAACTTAGTGCATATTAATCACTTGCACTTTTCGATCGATGGTCGTGATCTACCTAATTTAATAATTATTACATATTTTTAATTTGAGCATTTAATTATAGCATACTATATTTATATCACTTTATTGCTTCAACGCGACCACTTCGATAACACAGATTGTTAGAATTTTGATATCTCGTGAAAATCGAACTCTGACCTTCAAGTTATTGAAAACACGCCAATTACTCCCCTACTCTATAGTTATTGACGTGTTATGTAAATAAATAAAGGTAAAAGCATAGCAATAATCCTGATGTAAACTTTTATATGCTTAATAATTATATGCTTTCATATTGAGTATGATATACGAGTTAAGAATATGTTAGAGCATATGTACGAGAGTGTATGAGATCATGTCTACGCTTGGGCGTGGTGATTCGCTGAGATGGGATCGAAGCGAGAAATATACCGTATTCACATGCCTTATAACTCATGGTGGAATGAGACCCATGACGAGTCGGGTGAATGCGAATTCAGTGTAACCTCATATACGGTGCCCCGACCACTCCGAGTTTAAATATGATAGTATAACTTATGAGGTTCGATCATAAACTTTAGCTACTGTGGTGAGATTTTTTTTACGGTTATATGAAACTCGAAATATTGGCGTTCATGTACGGATGCACACCTCTATGGTAGTATGGGCTGCCACACGAAGTACATTCAGGTTACTACGAAACCTTTTTTTGAAAAGCGTGATTTAGGAAAGTCATCCCACTATAGTTTGTACTAGAATTAAGTGTAAGAGTACGATAAAATACGAGTATAAGATAAGATAAGTTATGATACGAGTACGATAATAAGACGCCGCTGTGTAAGCCAGCATAAGATTAAGAACTTAAGTCTCTGTACGTGTCGTTCCTTGCTTAGTCACTGTAAGGGTAACAATGTCTTTCAGCCAAGGCGGATCTCTTGAAGAGATTATAAGTATGAGAATGTTATAAGTGACTTTGACCATTATGTCTCCCCATTGGCTGGATGGTGGAGTATGAGTATGACACGAGAACGTTAAGATATAATGGTATGATACTATGGTGATCCTTATATGATAGCTCAAGCAGCGACTCTAGCACATATCGCTTAGGATGTTATGAGTATGTTAATTACACTCATGCAATGTACAGGCGTATGTACGAGAATGATAATAAAATATGATATGTTATGAAGTATGGTATGCTATAAGATATAGTGAGGTACGTTTCTAGACAGTCAAATCTTTTGACTACCCTTTGAAGAGAGTCGGGAAAAAAAAATAGGGAATATTAGATTTTTTGAAAATTACGTTCCACTGAAAAAGTAAGAAGGGGCTTGTGAAATGTTAAGTAATTTTTAAACCCTTTTAGTTCTCTAAATTTTCAAAAAATTTAAAGGCTCTCTTACTGTATTTTCTTAAGCTTAAATTAAATTGTAACAATTTATAAATTTTCAAGAAATACACAAATGATTTCATTTTCCTTTAAAATCCTCCAATCAATTATGCTAAATATCACTATGAGCATATATATATTTGTTTAGCCTCAAGAAACGAGGAGCAGGCATGCATATATATATATATATATATATATATATATATATATATATATATATATATATATGTGTGTGTGTGTGTGTGTGTGTGTGTGTGCGACAGTTGCGGAGCAGCGTGAGGGAGCACCAACTGTAGTGGTGAAGGTTAACTAACAGATAACTAACAGACAAGGTAACAAAATCAGTATTGGTTTGCTAAGGACCGGTACGACTCGGTCGATACCGATACGTATTGGCCTATTTCAAAATAAATAAATAAATCCATGTCTCAACTGAAATCGAGACATATCGACCGATACAGTATCCGATACCCGAGTTGGGATACATATCATATCAGCCGATTTTTTATACCTTGATAAAAGAGCCCAGCCCACACCTTGTAAAGACAAGGGTGAGAAACAACGTAGAGGACGAGAATCGAACTCATGACTTACTCCCTCACATTGGAAGGAGCATACCAACCAAACTAATGCCTCTTTAGTCACTATGAGCATATTTGAATATGTGTTAATGTATAAGTGAGATTTAATTTAACATATCAATCTTGAAATTACTATATAAATTATTCGAGCCATTGTATTTTAGAGGCCAGACTCGTACTTGCCTTACCTATAAGGTATTACTGATATTGACCATATTGGACTTCATAGAGATAATTAATAATTTCGATTTTTTTTTTAATGATGTCATAAGGCATAGACAACATGGATGTGTCGTAGAGAGTATGACAATTAAGGAGCAGCTCTTGAGGAATAAATTTCACACAACAAAGCACTAACGATGAGTGACACAACTCTTGGGAAATAAATCTATCACGACACAGAATTCCTACTCGATCTCGAGAGCCTAAAATTTAGTGCTATAACACCGCACGTTGGTTAAGGCAATAAGTGGGCATACATACAATCCATAAATCGTCTTATAAATTGGATCGATACATCTTAATATTACATTTAATGGCTCATAAATAAAGGCAGAAAGCATAAATAACAATTCATAAGGTAAATCTTAACCACACATTTATGATATAAAAACATAAATTTTACATAGGGTAAAATCGTCACATATGTAAACTCAAAATAAATACAAAACAAATCAACGGCTAAAATGTCTCCCAATGAAAAGAATCAAGTATAGAACTAAAAGAACTCTCAATACTCATAATAGTTTGCCAGATCTACACCCTCATCCAAGTGGTAGTCGACGTTCTCATCTTCATAAGCTGCCTCGTTACAGCTGTCTCTACATTAACATAGTTAGGATGATTTGAGTTCTCACCTATAGTTATTAGATTTTAGAGAGGGGTAATTTCTCAGTCGCGTAAACTTAGCGGGTTGCACAATCGATCCACTATAACTTACCCATGTGATTGTGTGTATAATCGTTTGAGTTGCAGTACATTTTTTAGATAAAGTCAAACATTTTTACATGATAACAAAAATATTCATAATTTCATAACATATTATATAAAACTAGAAACTAAATCATAACAGAAAATATATATGATACATCAAATTCATATTTATTTTTTTATTTGTTTTCTCGACTTATCATACGTGACATATTTAAAGCCTTATTATTACTACATACGCCTACACAATGTACTTCGTATCTTACTCATCTTATTTAAACGACATGTGTCAGGGTCGCTGCTCCAGCCTACTATACGAGGTCCACGTGTAGATAATCACATAACTTTCATATCATAATATAAACTACCATCCAGTCAGATGAAGTTGCGTGAATAAGTAAAATAGGTTCCTTTAAGTCGAAACATCCAGTGTCCCCTTAGTTCGAGACAAAGCTATCATATTGTCCTTAAAATCAGTTTTAGATATAGACATTAGGCTTTTACGAAAGCTCATAAAGTATGTCACGTGTAGAAATTAATTCGTGTTCAGTTGGCCTTCATAGCAAGTCTTATCATATCATTATTCGGTTTCGGGATTAGGTACCCGCCCTGATTTCATATTGACGTAGGCTTAAGTCCCCACTTTCTTATTATATCTGTATTTTAAATATTAATTTCTCATATTTTTCTCATAACTTAATTAGAGTGAGTCATAGTGCGATAGACTTCATTATACCATGCTTTCCAAGGAACAGGTTCTGTAGTAACCTGGATGTATTTCGTGTGGCAGTCCATACTCCCATAAAGGTATTGCATCCGTACATAGATGTCTACATTTTAAGTTATATGTGACCGTGAAATAAACCCCACTGTGGCGAAGGCTTATATTATATGGTGTATCTTATTTCTTAACATATCATGCATATGTCCTACAGTAATTTTCTATGTGATGAATGTCGTATGATAAGGATGAAACATATAACAAAAAATTTAACTATAGTATACATCATAAGTATTGCGTAAATAAAATGAAATCAATATGGAGCATGAAACGTAAAATATTAAGTAAAAATAAAGCATAAGAAATGTTCAAATATATGTATTCTATGATTGGATCCAATTATTGTTCATTAGAGGTGATCGTGTCTATAGAACTTGATGATTGATCGGTATAGTGATCGGACTTATTTTAAACTCTAAAGAGACGCACATGCCCATACAAGGACTGCAGGAGCTTTAAAAGAGGTCACAAACATTCCTATTGTGCCTGGAAGATCTAAAAACTATAAGATCGATCCTTCTTTGGCTTAAATTGGATGTCCCGACGAAAAGAAACTCGAAATTCAATTTTGAAAAGAAGCACAGTTTCATAACTATTAATCTCGATTGGTAGAAAATGGGTCTCGACTGGTCAAGATCAGAGAAGGAATAGAACCTCGACTGGTCGAATGCATATTTCAACCGGTTGGGTTTCCAAAACAGAGAGTGCAACTGGCATATCTTAACTAGACTGGTCGAAGTTACATTTAGATAGGTTGAGTTTCCTAAAAGAAACCAACGAGAATTCAGTCTCAACTGGTTGAAAATGGGTTTCGACCGGTCATAATCAATGAAGGAGGTTCTGAAGGAATACAAAACTTAAGTGGTCGAATTTGTAATTCGACCAGTTGAGTTACCAGAAGAAACAAGAGATAACTCACTCTCGACTAGTCAAAAATGAATTTCGACTGGTCGAGATCGAACAGAGGACCCAACTTTTATATAATATGAATCTCGACCGGTCGAGTTGCCAAGTTCAGGCACAAGTCAAGTTTTTTTACTGTGATTCTAGATCTCTTTCTTCCTCGATTATTTTATGGGGTTGATTTAGGGATTTTTTTTTAAATAACTGAATAATTAAAAATGGACTTATTGAAGCGTGAATCATTTTCCGTGATGGTTTGGGTTGACGACAAGTGGATTCAGAGCGTCGATTGTTCAAGTCTTTTTGCGAGAAATCCTCTCTCACGATCGGATATGCCCAGTGATGAGGATCCTTGAAAGGAAGGTGTTTGAGCTTCTAGAAAGAATGCTCGGGTCGCCGTTAAGATAGTAGATCGAACACGCAATGTTGTTGCGCTGTGAAACCTGATGGAGAGCCGGTGAGGGAGGTGGAGATGATGGTGTTGTTGTGCTTTTGCAAAGAAGAGAGACACAAGAGAGAGAGACAACTGTGAGAGGGAATAAAGTAGATAATTGTATTTCGCTCTATATTTCTCATTTATATAGAAAAAGTAATTAGGGAAAGAGTCAAAACAGGCAATTTGACTAGCCCAAAAAGATAAGAGTCCTTTAATGATTCTAATTGAGTGCAAATCAATTATATAAATGGTGAGATTTAATTGCCTTAGTTGTTTTAAGGCAATAGGTCACTTGAAAATTCGGTAGCCCTTTTTTCGAAAACCAATTATTATTTTAGAATTTTCACAAATTAATTATGCGGGCCATGATAAGGTGTGCGGACAAGCACCGAGTCTTGTTTCTTCACCCATCTAATACCATTAAATTGGGTCAACAAGACTCGGGTCATAACAAAATCAAACCCAACAAACGTTACCTTATTGATATATGTGAGGAAGCAAACTTGGAGTGTAAAACCCACGACCTCAAGGTAGGACAATAAGATACTAACTTCATTTCTAAAATCGATACTAATTATTCTAGCCATTTTTTAAAATAAGTTATTGTTCAATTTTTTGTTTTGTTTTATGCAATGTTAATAAGACCCGAGTCATAACAAAATCATACCCAACCAGCCTCACCTTATTGATATATGTGAGGAAGTAAATGTGGAGTGTAGAACCCACAACCTCAAGGTAGGACCGTGGGATACCAATTGAGCTATCACCCAATCGGTACTAGAAGCATACATAAAATATTTATAGACAACAATTACTTCATATCTAAAATCGATACTAATTATTCTAACCATTTTTTAAAATAAGTTATTGCTCAATTTTTGTTTTGTTTTGTTTTTGTTTTATGCTTACTTTTAGTGTATTAAAATTATGGATAATGGCTCTTGATCGGCATGTAAACACCAATTGTTACTTTAAATGATCTCCCACCATTAAAATATTACTTTCCATCTCGCACCATTAAAGCGTGATTTATCATTGTGCCATGGGGCACTCGTGTATGATGAATCTAAATATCCCAATTGGCAATCCATTGTTGAAACATGTCCTAGACAAAAGTAGATGTAAACCATCCGATCGGTGAACTTTACTATAACCATCAAAATTAAGAACAATTGTTAATATTCGAGTGCACTGATTGAATGGTTGGAATCTTCGAAAAAGTGTATTTTTTACCCATAGTCCTTCAATTGATGATAAATCAATTCGGCAGTATTGATTTCTAAGATCATAAGCCAATAAATGGCGTAAGATCGTTTAAGCGCCATTTGGTGCCTAAATGACTGTTAGGAGAGTCTGTCCCTTAAACTTACCACCAATAATTATACTTTGCATGTAATAGCAAATATGTTTTCGGAAACTTTGACTGTGATAAATTGTATTATAGAGATCCAGTTTCATGCCACTCTTTGGCGCCAAAGATTTTTGCACACAAATCTAAAAAATACCATCTCTTTCTTCTTAAACTATGTCACGTTATAAATCTCATGTGCAAGTTGTAGTTCCTTTGTTTAAAAGGACCCAACCATGGATCAAAATCTCGGTTTCAATTTCGTTCATAAATCGAATTGTAAATTGATCAAATTTCAGTCAAATTATTGATAAATTTAGGTAAATTTTGAGTTTTTTTGAAAATATGCTCCAAACTTTTGCAATTAAATATTTAGAGAAACTTGGGATTTACACCCTAAGAGTTGTTGACTGGATAATTTTTTCTCCCAATTAATCACACAATGGATCTTGAGCTCATGCAATACATATCAGACGGTCAGATTTTGATTCCACATTGAATAAATCCCAAAAGTGACCCGAGAACCCTTTTCAAGATACGCTCATGATCAAGGTCACTTTGGGGATGTATGCCACATGGAATCAAGATCTGACCGTCTACTAGTTGGGCTATGATCTCAAGATCTACTGTGTGAAATATTAGGTACCTCTCTCTCTATATATATGGGTACCTCTATTATCGCTCACGCAATCTCTTAAAGCGCTCATCTGTCCACTTTCAAAACAAATGATGGTGATCGTGTTTCACCCCTTAAACCCATTGATTGCTTCGGAATAAATGATGGAGATCATGCTTCACCCTGATCTTCCACACAATGGATCTTGAGATTATGTGACACCTATTATGATCAATTATTTATTCCACATGTCACAATTCCTCAAAAAATTCTCGTTGAATCCTAGGGCCATTTTTTGGGGATGTATGGCATTTGAAATAAAAAACTGTCTCGCAACATAATCCCAAGATCAATTGTGTGGAGGATTGAGGTGAAACAAGATTTCCATTATCTGATCTAAAACAATTATAATGATAAATCACACTTTAATGGTGTAAAATAAAAAGTGAGTTTTTAATGGAATAAGATCATATAAACACCATTTGACAAATCATAGGTGTGTGCCATATGGCGTAATGATGAGTCACACTTTAATGATGTGAAATAAAAAGTGATATTTTAACGGTGTGGGATCATTTAAATACCATATAATCGATCATAGATTGAAGGTTAGGCAGTGAATGTGAACCATCCGATCGATGAACTTTAATATCATCCCTTGAAATTAAAATCAATGGTTGATATTATAGTCCACAGGTCAAATGGTTTAAATATCCCTAAAACATAGTTTTGATGGTTTAGATCCCCTACATCGTAAAACCTTATGGTCTAAGATCATTTAAACATTGGTGTGTATGTGACTGGGAGGAGAGACGGTCTCATACTCCTTGCACATAAATGTCAGTCGGTAATAGCAAAAGCAAAGCCAAAAAAAAAGGAAGAATAAGAAGAAAGAAAGGGGAAAAACGAAGATGTCATACCTGATTTCGAGCTACAACACAACGCAACTACCCAGGTAAGTCCTTCACCACTTTCGGCCGATAATTTCATAATTTTAGGGGGGGCATTTTCAGTTCAGGCCAAAATAGAGTCATCTCGGACGAAAATTTGAAATTTCGGCCGAGATTTTGGCCTATGGACCCAACCCTCCTGACGCAAATTAAAACACCAAAATGGTGTTTTAATGTTCTTACACCATCAATGGTTTCAGAAGTGAGTGATCTTTACTGTTATAGTGATTGATCTTAGATTGAAGTGCAACTGGCCCAAAACTTGTGTTTTAGGGATATTAAATCATCCCATCATAACCCCATTGTGTTTAGTTTTAATTGATGATATTAAAGTTCATTAATCGGATGGTTCACATTCACTTACAAAAATGTTTTTTTCATGGACAATTTAGATTAATCAATGATGTGCCTTATATGCATAATGATATATCACACTTCAATAGTGAGATGCAAAGATTAATTTTAATGTTGTAATATCAGTTACGAGCAATTGCCCCCAAATAAAAGGGTATGATTCTCTTGAGTGTCATTTAAACACCAAAATGGTATTTAAATGATCTTACATAGTTCGCTGTTTAAGATGTGTGTAATCCACACCGTCAAAGTGATAGATCACGAAGGGAAGGGATCCAAACCCAAAAATCTTTTTTTTTGAGGAGAAAATCATCTAATTTATGTAGTCTAACATCATTCGTTGTTCTTAGTTCTAATGACTGGTGTTAATTACGCTAATGGAATGGTTCACATTCACTTATGGGTAGGGCTGCAACTGAGCCGGCTTGAGCCCGAACTTCGGTCAGCTCTAGCTTGCTCTACCTTATATGAGCCGAGTTGGAGGTCGGCTCTAAGTTCTCTGAACTCGAAAATTTCAAGCTGTAGCTTGGCTCTTTGAGCTCGGGTCGAGCTTTGAGCCAAGCATGCTCTATTATAAAAAATTCCCTCCTAATACTTTTTAAACTTCTACTCAGTTACATATCCATTTTATAAAAGATTTAAATGAATGATTAAACACAAGTTAAAATGAAAAGTATGATAGAAAATTAGGATAAGTGAGGGGCAAAAGTTTATATTTTACCCTTCAAAGTAAGTATTAGATAAACTTAAACGGTTACTATGAAGGGTTAAATAGACCCCCTCAAAATTAATTACTTATTATATATATATAAATAAAAAAAATAATTATAAACTGAGCCATAGAGCTAAGTCGGGCTGAACTGGCCTAAGCACGAGCTCGACTTTGTTCATTCGAGCTACAAACTGCCCAGTTCGGCTCGGCTCTCGAGCCAAGTTATAAAGAGAAAAGCTCTTATTTTTTGGGCCGAGTTGAGCTGAATTATCGAGCTGACTCGGCTCTGTTACAGCCCTTACTTATGGGTATGATTATGGCCAAAATTTGTTCTAATGATGGATTGCCACTTCACATTCTAGATTGATCACATGGTTAAAAAACCATACTTTGAATGGTGTAAGATAACGAAGTCTTAACTATAACGGTGTTAGATCATTTAATTAAGGTGCGCTTGAAGTTGGAGCGGCCGTTGTGCACTGCGATAGTGGAGTGGAGACGTTAAAGGAGATGCTGCGTGGGAGTGCAAGGCGGTGCTTGTGCACAGCTGCTTCTTTTTCTTCTTCTTCTCCCGGGAGGGCATGGCTCTTCGTGGGGTTAGGCAACCCAGGCCTCAAATACCAAGGAACAAGACACAACGTACGCTACCTTTCTCAAAACCCTACTTTACTTCTATCTCTCTCTATTTCTTACGAGATTCTATTTATTTATTTATTTTTCAAATCAGTGTTTCTGCATGTTCACTACTTATTCGCTGTTTATCGGTGGAAATAGGTTGGTTTTGACATGATCGATGCGTTTTCTAAGTCCCAAGGGATTTCTATGGACAGAATCCACTGCAAGGCTCAATTCGGACAGGGTCAGTCAAATTTATTTATTTTTTTGTGGTGCTGGCCTGAGATTTCTTGCTATTTCCGGGTCTCTTGTCCAGTTATTATATTATTAAAATACAATTTTCATATATATATATTGTTTTTAATTTTTTAGTCTTTTGGAAGTTAATTGATGTATGCGAGATGAGATACCTTCATTTAGGTTTCGTGGAAGACACGCCAGTTTTCATTGCAAAACCGCAAACTTACATGAATCTGAGTGGCGAATCTGTAAGCGCACCAACAATCTCTCTTTTTTTTTTTTGTATATATTTAGTGTTCTGATTTACATCTTGGAATTGGGTTGAGTTAGAACTTAGAAGTTGGTTTTCTTTGCTGTACCCGAGATGGAAATCAATAGAATACCAAATAGAGATGAATAAGCCTAGAACCTATAGGAATCACAATATTAATTGTTGTACATTAAAACTTTTAATGTCAGACGTTGAGAGCTTGTTGTTTGAATTTTGAATCTGCAAAGACACAATGTGGATTTGAGAGTACATTATCCAACCTTGTATGCAACATTGTCAAAGGCGCTAGGTTGGGCCTAGGTGGCAGACCCTTCTAGGAGGTAAGCAAGGCGTAGGCGGGCTTAGGCAGCAACTAGGTGGTAGACCAGTAGTATTTTAAAAAATTTGCTGAGAATCACACTGAATGATAAATATAAAACACTAATAACAAATACTCACAAAAATGTGATCATGGGACTCATTAAGTATCAATGATCATATAAAATTTTTCGTTCAAGGGGTGAAGTAATCGCTAACAATTAGCTACCAAAAATTAACAAATTAAGCAAGCAAAAAAGAAAATCAAATATATTATATAGTTTTAAAAATTTATGTTTTAGCCTTTGGAGATGAGATGATTTTCGTAAGGATGTTCCTCTTCATATCAACATTTCGAGCCAGATGAAGGAAATTAATAATTTTGAGAATATGCTACAGGCGAAGGATGAGTTGCTTCGCGCAGAGAAAGAACTGCTGGACGCTCGCTCAAGTGGTGATACTTTCAAGCCTTTATCTTTGAGTTTAGGTTCAAATTTCACCTTTACCCATTAAAAATAGTTTTTAAGTGTTTAAGGATAATGCTCGTGTGGATAGTTATCTTTCGGAGACCCGTCAAGACACTCGACATTTTGGTGAATAGATATGATGATGGGCACACATTTTGATGCCTGACACCACCAAACTTTCCTTACACATTGCTAACACTCTATCTCTCCATTATATAGATCAGCTTCACGTAGCACAAGACATTGAAGTGACTCGCACAAGCTTCTCACCAAAACACTCTTTATACATGCTGAACACAGTGTTCAGCTATTACAAGTAGCCCTACGTAGGACAAGGCGTTGGGAGGAAAAAATGCTACAAGCCCCACATCAAACTCAATTCATCTATACTTATCACCTTACCCAGCCTTCTCATTAATGGTCAATGTACATGAGGCGCCTAGGCCAAAGGCCAAATTGAGCCAGTGTTGTTGCCGTGTCTGCCCCTTGGTGCTATTTGTGAGGAATGACTATTCGCCTGAAGCCGACCACTATGTGATTTGAGATGCATTTGTGCAAATAACATTTTTTTATAGAACACATCACTCACCATATGCATCCCTCATAGAAGTAAATTTTAGGCTCTGTGGACGATATTGGGGTGAGTTATAGCAATAACTGTGGTTATCAATATAGGTTGAGTGGTGCGCCTCTAAGAATGGTGTATTAGTAAAATTTGGGAAAGGGCTTGTCTTTCTACGTTGTTATAGTGCCTGACACTTGGGCTTTCTATAACAATGTTGCAAGGATTGGAAGTGACGATAGTGGAAACGTGCCACTAGTGGTTTGGAGGGGGGATCTGGGCATTATGCTATGGGGGAGCATAAAGGCAAAATACATCTCCCGAGGACCATATCTGAGAGGATGATCTACACCTGGTTCAATGATGTCCTTGGGCTCGAGGTTTGCGACCTCAATACGTCCTGACTATTGGTAAGAGCCAGTGACAACAGGTTAGAGGTGTCTCAGACCATCAATGTTGTCATATGCGATCGTATATGCCATCAAGAAGGGGTGGAAAGCATATGCGATCCAAGAAAGTATGCCATCGCAAACCGCGTATGCAATGGCATACTTCTTCAACAGTCATAAAGATGCCATCAGGAAGGGTGGATTTTTTTTTTGGCTTCCCAAGCCCTATAAATAGGGGGCTTCTCTTCCTAACACTTACCGCAACTCTTGAAGGTATGTTTTGGGTCTCTTTACCCTCCTTTTTGAGTTTAATAATCTCTCTCTCCTTAAATATTTGTTGCTAATATTTTTGTAGTTAACTAAGAATTGATTGAAGAAGAGCCCAATTCATAGCCACACTCTCCTCCTCATTCTACAATATAGAGCACAAAATTAACAAAAATATTTTTGGGAAATTTTGGGATTTATTTTAGATTTTTTCGATTTTTTGGGGGAAGAAAAATGTATGCCATGTCACTCGCATATGCGATTCACACAAGGATCAAAATGTCGGTTTCGTTTTCGGTTTCGGGACTGGTTGAAACCAAAATTTTGCAGGCTGGCTGAAATATCGCCCGATCTTTTGCATTTCATACACTATAATGCCCAGAATTTTAAATTTTGTTATCGTTTTGGTGCCGACCGAAATCGATTAGGTCATGCCATGACATACCATCGCATATGCCATTTAACAACAATGCATACCACATCATTGTCTGTTCTACTGTCTCTAGCTGTGTTCCTGTCACAAAATACTGAACCTTACTGCATGAGTTATGCTTGGCGCCAATAATAGACCAATCCGCCACATGGGCTACCCCTGACACCTGGAGCAGACAGAACCCCATTGCATGGATTTCACTTGACACCTCTTTTCTTACAAAGGTTGGCTATAGAGAGGGTGACCACGGAAGTGTCGGGGTTGGAAAAATGTAAGAGGAGAAAGTGAGTAAGCCTAAGTACTATCCCTTAACAAACTCTCGTCCTTACTTTAAATCCATACCCCTTGCTTGGATCAAGCACCCATCATCCCCTCAATACTCACTAGCACTATCCGCTCATCAAACACTTCATTCTTACCTCTTGATGTGCAATACAACCGGAACAACTGATTAATTTGTTAATTATTGCTTGCTAGTTGTTAGCTATTACTTTACACTTTCAACCTATCATTTTATATGATGATTCATACTTAATGCGTAAATAATTACGGTTTTATACTATTTGTTATTGATCCTTTATAAATTACTATTGTAAGTAGAAAAAATAATTGTAATATTATTAAGACTCACTGTCTAGGCTCTGCCGAAGCCCGGCCTAGGTCCAAGAGAGTTCTAGCGCGTCGGCCCCGCTATATAACTATAATTTTTTATATTGTATTACACCATCAGGGTGGCGTTGCTCAATATGCTGCAACCATAATTTGACTTTTTTGAAAAAATTTCAACAGTTATCTTCTCCCTTTTAAACATAAGAATAGCTTAAACTATCAAATCTTTTCGGATGCATAAGCCTATTGCTGTTCAAATCCATTTTCCTTTTGCTTGAGAAATCTATGAGAATAACTATTATGCCCTGTTTGGCTATGGGGAAAAGGAAAGAAATTGATGGAAAGGAAGAGAAATGTGTCAAATTCTCGCGTTTGGCAACCAAATTACAATGCGAGATATATGCGAAAAATGAAACTGTTTTCCTCACCTTTGGAAACTGCAAAATCCCCTTAAAATTAAAAGATTTTATGATTTCCACAGGAAAACTAGTCCCGCAAAGGCATGGTAGGCGTTCTCTTCTTAGAAACTCTCTCTCTCTCTCGGCACTCAATCTCTCTCCACGTACACGAATCTCTCTCCCTCCGAATTTCTCTCTCTCCCTTCCTAAGTTGACCTATTCTTAAATTTTAATTTATTTTTTATTTGGTGTGTGTTATTTACACCAAAGATGGTGCTTCCATTCTACTTTTATGCGTTATTAAGCAATCCAAAAGGGCTGGAATCCATGGGATGTTCAAATCCATTTCACCCCTTTCCTTGAAAACATATAAACAGAGCCTTAAAGTCATTGCTGCATGGTTGTTGTAATCCCCCTTAAAAGCAATCTGTCTTCAGAAATATAATCAGTTTTCCTGCATGGTATAAAGGCACTCAATCTCTCTCCATGTACATGAATCCCTCTCCCTCCGAATTTCTCTCTCTCTCTCTCTCTCTCTCCCTTCCTAAGTTGACCTATTCTTAAATTTTAATTTGTTTTTTTATTTGGTGTGTTATTTACACCAAAGATGGTGCTCCCATTCTACTTTTATGCGTTATTAAGCAATCCAAAAGGGCTGGAATCCATGGGATGTTCAAATCAATTTCACCCCTTTCCTTGAAAACAAACAGAGCCTTAAAGTCATTGCTGCATGGTTGTTGTAATCCCCCTAAAAAGTAATCTGTCTTCAGAAATATAATCAGTTTTCCTGCATGGTATAAAGGCCCTGTCTAAGTTCTTGCCTTGAATGCTTGTTCATTTTTTATGTAGTAAGAATAGTAAGAATAAATCAGAAATATATATATATATATATATATATATATATATATATATATATATATATATATATATATATATATATATATATATATATATATATTAGTTCTGTTTAGCTTTCCTATATATATGTATATATGTTAATTCTGTTTCATTGATGACAGTCAGGTCCACTTGCAGCATATTATAAGCTACCTCTCAATCGTGTGGTCGTGGTACTGTTCCCACTAGTACATTTTATCCTATACATTTGTCTAAAATGCATAAATGTTTGCTGAATTCATTTTGATGTGCTGTAAATTGTAGATCTTCGACGACATGGACTTGCCTTGTGGGGTGCTCCGTCTACATCACAGAGGGGGACATGGAAGGCATAATGGGTAATAATCAGGCATCTTCTTCAAGTTATTCTCAAATATATATTTTCCGTGTCAAATAAGATTATGTTCTCCTCAGTCCCTGGCCATAAGAAAACGGATATCTCCAATGGTTCTTTTGGGATAGGATTTGTCTTGGGATTTATGTGCAAGTGAATGGTCTTATGCCAACTATTGATCTAAAAAAATGAGGTCATGCTAATTGTAGGAACATAAAGGGAGCTACAACTTGCACGCAAGATTTGTACCATGGCACATAGTTGAAAAGAAAGACTATTATTTTGGGGATCTGTGCCCCGTGGAACACCATCTAAGCCGTTTGATTTGAAAACCATAATCTAAAGTTTGTTTAGGAAAAAAATTGGCTTGAAACATCTGGTTTGTTAAAGTCAACCACTGAATCAGATGGTTGCCATTGACTGCATTGAATCCAATGATAGACCACTTTTCGTGCCAATCCTTGGCCTCAAAGATCTTTCCATCATGGTCTTCAAATCAGATTGCTTAGATGGTATTTCACGTGCACATATCCCAAAAATAAGTCTTTAAAAAAAATAAAAATCATGTGCCACGGTACAAATCTCGTGTGCAAGTTTTAGCTCACGAACTGAAATAATAGCATTATATATTTAAGATCATGTTTTGCATTTTTGCCTTTAATTTTTTTATTTTATTTAATTAATTAATTTAGTATAATTCCTACTTTATTTTATTTTTGATAGGTAAGCTGGGATTGAATCTACAACCTCAAGGTTTCGTCATCTAGTTGCGCATTGAGATTTTATTTTAATTGTTATTGTTGGAATACAAACCTAAGTACATTGGGTGTCGGGTTGCACAATCTCAAAAAGTGTTTTGGGACATGCTTCAAGTAATTTTTCAAGTTTCAAGGAGACCTTTCATATATTAAGAAGTCTTTTAATTTCCAAAAGCGAAAAAATTATTTTTGTTTGTTTCCTAGAAGTCATTTCCTAGGTGTCTTTTCAACTTTCTATGTACCTTTTCATATTCAAAGTGTCTTTTGTTTTTTCCATGTACTTTGCTCTCTCTATATATATTGGTGTAACCGGATAGCATGACACAAGTTGAAAATTTTAAATGAAAAACATGTTCAATGTGTTAGTAGCTAGTAAGCTCTTTTAGTATAAGGAGATCTTTTTAGTTCAACAACACAAGTTGTTTTATTTACATCTATCAAACTGATATAAGAGCCCCATTCGATTAAGGAAGATGACAAATATGATTTAGCCTCAAATTCCAGTCTTAACGAAAGAAATCTATGATAATTGAATCATCCAAATGAAAGTCTTGCTTGGATCGCAAGATTTGTCTGACATCGTCAATAACGGCTATAATGAACCGGAATCACCACAAGCGGAAGCGGCACTTAAGACAACTCAAAAAGATGCATTGAAATAGGTACGAAAGAAAGATAAGAAAACGCGTTTCTTCATCTATCAAGGAGTTGAGACATCAATTTTTGAAAAAATCAAATGCCACATCGTCTAAGCAAACTTGGGAGATATCGCAAAATCCATTCAAAGGAGTTGATAAAGCAAAAAAAATCCTTCTGCAAGCTATTCGAGTTGAATCTGAATAAATTCATATGAACAAAGGTGAGTCGATTTTAGAATATTTCTCTCGCATTTTGATTATTGTTAACAAAATGAAGAGAAATGGTGAAGGCATGGAGGATGTGCGGGTGATAGAAAAACTTCAAAGATTGTTGACACATATTTGAACATGTTATGGTAGCGATTGAAGAAGCGAAAGATTTGTATAATCTTACAATCGATGAACTCATGTGATCACTTGAAACCCATGAACAAAAAATGAAACGGAACTCTAATGAGGAGGTAGTCTAAGCTTTGCATAGCAAGTTGGTCCTTAAAGAAGATAGAAAAAACTTCAGAGGATGTGGCAGAGGATCTCGAGGCAGAAGTTTTACTTGTGGTGGACGTAGTGGCCGTGTAGTCACCTTAATGAAAGAGGACGTGGTGATCATGGTGGTTACTCAAATGAAAGAGGACGTGGTGATCATGGTGGTTATTCAAATGAAAGAGGATGAGGCCAAAGAGGGAGATGCCATAGTGATCTTTCCAATTCATTATAAAAGCCAATGTATGATAAATCACATGTCTAATGTTATAATTGTCAAAAGTTTGGTCACTACAGTAATGAATGTTGAAGTAAATCTAGAATTGATGTTGATGAACAAGTTAATTTCTCTCAAGAAAAGGTTGAAGAAGTAACCACTGTGCTACTTGCATCTAAGAGATATGAATCAAGAAATCAAACGATTTGGTTTCTTGATACTAAGGCCAACAATCATATGTGTGGTAAAAAATAAATGTTTACAGAGTTAGATGAGTCGGTAAAAGGTAATGTGACGTTTGACGACTCATCTAAAACTCTATTAAAAGGAAAGGGCAAAATTATGATTCAAATAAAAACTAGTGGTCATTAATATATATCCGATACTTATTATGTTCCTGCAATGCGTAGCAATATTTTGAGTTTGGGATAACTCCTAGAAAATGGGTATGCCATACATATGAAGGGCCGCACTCTTATTATTAAAAATTGCAATAATAGTGTCATTGTAAAGGTGGAGATGTCAAAGAATAGACTATTCAATTTAAACATCAAGAATGATACAATTAAATGCTTCAACTCCATTGTGAAAGACAACTCTTGGTTCTGACATTTACACTACGAGGATCTTGGTTTTAGTGGGCTAGAGTTGTTATTTCAAACTAATGTGGTGAATGGTTTATCTAAAATTGCACATCCAAAACAATTATGTGAAGGATGCATTTTGGGTAAACAACATAGATTGAGTTTTTCCAGTGGGAGAATCAAGAAGAGCTTTTGAACTTCTTCAACTTATTCGCTCTGATGTTGTGGGTCCAATGGAGGTTACATCAAAAGGAGGAAATATGCATTTTCTTACTTTTATTGATGATTTCAGTAGAAGACTTGGGTGGTGTGTTAGTTTTGTAATCGTATTTGGAAGAGTGAGAGGTTTTAGGTTAGGAGGCAAACCATGACATGGCTCCGCTCCTATATATTTAAAGATACACATATCTTATATGTGTACATGTTGTAACAAGGTAACCTATCACAAAAAGGGCTTAAAAAGTTGATTTAAGCCAAACAGGGTAAAAATTGAATCAAAGAACTAAAGCATAAAGAGAGTCATTAAAATAGGTATCATGTTAGTCACCACTTACCAGAAGCAGCAGGAAGCGGGGTAGTAGGTTGAGAGTTGAAGTGTCATTAAAATCTTGAAATTAAGCTATTTTTATGATCGAAGCGAGAGCAGGAGCAAGATTCCGAAGTAGGAGTAACACACTAAGTAGAATATTCCTGCTACTTAAATATTGAACAATTATCAAACCGAGTTCACGGTTTATAAGACTGTAATAATAGCCGTAAATAATATAGCTTGGAGGAGAATATTAACATGTGTACAGACTACAGCTATACAAAAGAGGTATGAATGTGCCTTTTGATTGTCTTTTTTTACGGGGTAAGCAGGGGCGAAGCCAAAATTTTTTCATAAGGTGGTCATCTAATCAATTAATGTTGAAAAATTGTATAATATTTTTTTCTAAGCAAACGCTAAAAAAATATATATAAAGTACACCATTTTGATCCATGGTTCTAGGTAATTAGGGTTTCAAAATATTTAGAAAAAAAAAAGATGGGTTGAGAAAATAAGGGTTCAGATTTATTAGCGATTAGAGTTTTAACTAAAATTAAAAAATATACATAAAAATAAAAAATTAGATATAATTAGAGTTTTAACATTTGGGTAATAAAGTTTTAATATTAGAATTTTAAATTGATTAGAGTTTTAGTATTAACCTAATATTAAAACCTTAATCAATTTAAAACGTTTCCTGATTTTAGAAAAGCTCAGATTCTTTAAAGCTCAGAATCCTGTAGATTCTTAGCAGACTCAGATTCTTGGCTTTTCCCAGATGCGTTCTTAAGTTACTCAGATTCTTGGCCTTTCCCTTAAAAGGTCATAATCCATCGTTCTTAAGTTCCTCTCAGAAAAGGACAAAATATATATCGTTTAAACCAGTATGAAAAAATTGGCTTTATTTAAAATATCTATAAACGAAACTAGATACAAAATAAAAGAAAATCATATACATGTCAATTAGACCGTTCCAACAAAATTGGCCTAATTCAAAATTCCGTCGAAGAATGACTGCGAGGTAGCATAATCCTCGTCGTCATCCTCCAAAGAGTAGGATGATGTGGCAATACGTTGCAGGGAGGAGCCCGTGAGACCATCAAAGCTGTTGAACATATCCTGATGATGAACGGGAAGACCTGATATTTTTTTATTTAATAATTTTGATGCCTTTTTAAAATTTTATATATATTTATATATATATATATGGGTTTTTTTGCTCTTTACATATCTTAGCGAATTGCTTTAGTGGTAGACTTAATGCTTGGTGAAGGTTAGGTTCTAGGTTCAAACCTTGTTATGTGTAATAAATTGCTTACTGAGTATGTAGCTCTACAATATAGTGGAGCCCCTTGTGAGAGAAAGCTCTCCAAAAATAAGCCCGTGGAGCACCTAAATAGATGGAGGGGAGCCTAAAAATAGGCAAAAATTGTGGGATTTAGTTAAAAAAAATCAAAGAAGAAATATTTGTTATGAAAACAAATACTATAAAAAAGTTTGTTTGAAGATTTTAGATAATTTTGGGTGGTCAATATAATTTTGGATGAATGAGAATCCACTAGTATAAATTAGGACCCTTAAAGCTTAGTAACAAAATTTTAGAAAGTTTGGGTGGTCAATTGACCACCCAAGTCATAACGTGGCTCCGCCTCTGGGGGTAAGAGAGGAGTTGGTTGAAAATCTATTCCTTTGCTGTCAGTTTGGCAGACGGATTTGAGATTTGTTTCTATCAGGGTTTGGAGTTAGTAGCTTCCTAGATAAAGCCCGTGCAAAGGTTTTGGCCAGATGGTCTGATGATCCTCTTTGTGACGATATGATATTTTCTGGAGGACTCTACCAATGGCGATCTTCTGTGGAATCCGGAAGGAAAGGAACCAAAAGACACTTGATAAGAAGTTCATCCGAGGGTTGATACCGGGGGACTTGTCCTTGCTGCTGCTTATCATCTCCGCTATGTTCTGTAGCACTGTTTCAGGGATCTTGAGGGAGTGGGAGCTTTTCAGACCATCATAGGTACAGATTGATGGTTTTAGGCCATGAGTGCTATGTAGGACCAACTTACACGGTGTTTTTCTTTCTTTCTCTTTTTCTTGTTCTTTCTGGCAACTCACATTGCTGTGCCATCTTTGATCTTCTGTATTTTTTATTATGGAAATTATAGCTTTAATCTGATTTTAAAAAAAGAAGCTTCATGCACATGTACATAAAGGGTCATAATATTTATTTCTCGATTCAGTTTCGTCTTGGTGAAATTTCAGTTCAGAACAGCTCTTGTTCTCTTTCCAGGGTGAAGAGTGTGATCTATCATTTTCGAGGAAACAGAGAGTTTGCGAGATTACGCATCGGTTGGTTAGAAGTTCTGATTTTTTTTTTGGATGTTGCACAATACTTATTGTTGATGTTCACGATTTATTTGGTTTCTCCTTGTTAAGGTATAGGAAGACCACCAGGCCAAATGGACCCTAAGGCTTTTTTGCTCCAAAAATTCAATACAACTGCTCGGGAGAGAGTAAGCTCATGGCTGTTCTAAATTATGTGCCCACTGAATTTACTTTTAATTTGTGATGCATTTTAAGAAAATAACTTATTTATGAAAAAAAAATTGAAAGAAAAATACTAGTGTGCAGTAAGCATTTTCATTATTACTGCAAATATATTAGGAAATTTATGTGGATTATGAAATCATGACTAATGATGAAAGGATTAGGGCTTGGGCGTGTAGCACAATGGAAGGTTGACAATGTTGCAACCTCAAGGTTGCAGGTTCGGGCCCAGCTTAGCCATAAGAAAATGATGAAAGGATTAATGTGGTGTCACCTATGTCAATTGATACTCATCATCACACTATTTAGGCAATATGTTGCACATTTTTTGACCAATTCAAGTAGTCAAAGTAGTAGAGTATCATATAAACTGATGTAAGCCCCAAAATCATGTCCATTAGAGTATTCAAGCTATTCAATCCGGGCACCTTAATATAGACCATTGTTCATATCTAGCGTACGACCCATAATGAAGTGCTTGGATTGGATGGTTGGATTATATGATGGGCATGATTTTTGAGATGAGTGAAGCTCATCTGATGTTCTGCCACTTGGGTGTCATGGATGCTTAAAAAATAAGCACCACATGGCCTAGAAGTGTGGGAGTGAGAGCATAACCTATAGATGTTGGTGACCAAAGTCAACTGTCATGTTGGGATTCCATCTCTGCAATCTTGTGCAACTTACAATACATATTTGTTAAAGGCAATCGGGATCCCGGTTGCACAGGATGACCTGTGCAACTGGTCGCATTTTCACTTGCCACATGGCATGGTCACCCCAACACAACTCCTGTTTTGTGTTGATCAGCCATGGGACATGTGGATTTAAAAAAAAAACATTTTTTTTACTCGTTTGACCTCCATTGAGTCAAAGATATGGTAACTCCCCAAAATTTTGGTGCATTGATTTTATTGAACTTTGACCACATTTTTAACAGTGGATATATATTTGATCGTGCCAAAATTTCGTATGTGACACTTAATCAATCTTATCCAAATTGCCAAGTCACCCGATTTTCGTGATGGATGCCACATGATGCCCAGCTGACCATGGTTGCAGAGATTTTTCTACAACTGGGTGCTTTGTCCCGGGCCTCTTTGTTAAATAGCAATATCTTTACTTCATTTTACTCGTACTCCCGTCAACCATTATCTTCTTTTTCATACTAACCATGCAAGTCTCTTCAGTGATAATCAAACCGAGCTTTATTTCCCTTCTGATGGGTTGTGTGGTTTTGACTAGATTGATGCTGCTTTGCAAGAAGGGGTTGGAATATTGAAGCACCTCATATCCCAAGGGTTGACAGAAAGTTCAAGATGCTTCAACAAAGAGCAGAAGTACAAGCATCTCAGACTACAAACAATGCCGGTGTGAGCCTCCGGAGTTCTTCAGAAATTACAGTACTATACAAGTAGGTATGTGTGATATTTTCTTGGAGAGCGTCCGTAAATATTATAAGAAATTTACCAGTGTGCATGTCAACTTTCTACGAAATTATAATATCATGTTTCTATGAACCTTCAATCTACAAGGAGTTGAATCGACATAAAATGTTTAGGCCTCGTTTGAATAGGCAAGAAAGGGTCGGAAACTGAGTTTTTCTCTCGGGAAGTACCTCTTTCCCATCGTTTCCGAGAGGATCCTGCGTCCAGCAATGGAGGTGGGACCCACAGCTATCCTGGCCATTCCCGAGTTTCAGCTAGGGCTGTCAACGGGTCGGGTTTCAGCCCGGGCCCTGATTTCTTGAGAAATTTTGTAAGCGGGTCGGGCCGGTCTAAGCCCGAATATAAACGGGTTCGGGTTCGGGCTTTGATGTATGAAATAAACGGGCCGTAATTGATATTAAAATTAACGGGCCATTAAGCCCGGCCTGAACCCTACCCGTCACAATTACTGTTTTAAGGGTTAAAATAGTAATTTTCCTAAATGCTACCCTTTATAACCACACGAGAGTTAGGGTTTCTTTTTCCCAAATCTCAATCTTTATCTCCTCCACTCTCCAATCTCGACGGCGCTCGTACTCCACTCGCCGGCAGCCCGCAGCCCGCAGCCCTGCTTCTCTCTCTCCTCAGTCCCCAGCTTCTCTCTCTAGTCTCTCCCCAGTCCAGCAGTCCCCAGCTTCTCTCTCTAGTCTCTCCCCAGTCCAGCAGTCCCCAACTTCTCTCTCTCTCCCATCTTCTCTCTCCCAACTTCTCTCTCTCTCTCTCTCTCTCTATCTCCCAACTTCCAAGCTCCCATTCCCAGCTGCTGAGCAGTCAAATAAGCCCCCCCTCTCTCTCTCTGCCTTCCCCTCTCTCCAAGAGCTCCCAACTCCCAAGTCCCATTGCAGCCCTTCCCCTATTCCCACCGTAGCCCTCTCTCTCTCTCTCTCTCAGTCCTAACCTCTCTCTCTTTCTACCCAGTTGCAGTAATGGAGTGTTTGGCGATCTAGATGAAACCCTTTGTGCAATGGATGGGGGAACCCTTTAGCTTGAAACGAAAACTCTCCGATCTAGGTACGTGTGTACCCCTTGAACCAATGGATGGGGATTGGGGAAGCTTTGTGGGAAAACGAATGAAAGCCGGCCAGAATAGGCCCATCCGGCCCGAGTTTCAGCCCGATTAGTACCGGGCCGGGTTTATTTGGGTCGGGCTCGGGCTTAAATACTTCACAATCGGCCGGGCCGAGCACAGATAGGATATCGGGCCGGGTTCGGGCTTCACTTTTACTCTAAAACTTAAACGGGCCTACAAAAAACCCAGCCCATTGACAGCCCTAGTTTCACCCCCTCTCTCATGTCTGAACAAAACAGTCGGGAAAGCGATGTTTCCGACTCCTTCTGTGTATACATCTCTTGCAGAAAACAACAAATAAAAGCCTTTTAAAATTTGGTTTACGACCTCCACCGGCTATTTCTGGTAGGCTTCATTTGGCATTTCAAAGCAGAGACTAGTTGTCCCTTGTCTTCTTCCCAAATCTTAAAAAACAGAGCAGCCAACTTCTGCTCATCTACAGTTTTCAAAGCTCCTTTTCTCATCTTCCCATTAAACCATGAAGGGACAAGACGAGATGCAAAGAAGCTGCCTCAGATGTGCACCCAAAAATAGAGTTCTTTATGACCTTCAGATGGGGAGCAGAGAAGGACTGTCACCTTCACATGGGCAACATGAAATAGCTGCTCCTGATGTAGCTGCTGCAACCCCTTTTGTAGCTGTTGTGCAATGCAGAAGCTACTAGTTGTTGAAGGCCAAGATGTCCTTCTATAACAACACCACCCCTCCCCCTCCCCCCCCAAGCCAGTGAAAACACCCTCCAAAGTCCCAATGATCAAATTTCATTTGAGCTTCTTTCTGGTATGTAAGTCTTCTTTGTCATGTGGCATTCAAAACACATTTTGGGTGTCATGTGGAGTATGGAGTATGGGTGCGTTGTTTAGATTTAACGTGCCCTCGGATTCTCTGACAGAGATCATCGGCACTGTGACCTGAGAAAAAAAAAAGGTACACTTGTTCTTATAGAGATATATATTTGATCGTGAGATTCGAGCCTAGATCCGTAGAAGTTATATCATTGTTTTCTAACCAGCCATCTTTTTCCTTATCCTAGTAAACTCTATTCATCTTTCCTTATCCTAGTGAAAAAAGTTATTGTCAAATCTTATTAGAACCCAATTCGCAAGCAGATTTCTTTACAACAATCTTTGTTTATTCATATGACACTTGGCTTAAATCCCATTACTTGTATTTTAGGCCTTACTTAGTGCATTGTTTTGTTAATAGAAAATCCTCATTAAAAACATAGTGAAGGGGCTTATAAAGATTTATCACAGATTCCCATGTTAATAGAAAATGATGAAAACCTGTTCAGAAATGAACTACCATTTCATACCTGAATGGAATTTCTCATCAAAGTACTATTCTAACTGTTCATATATTCCATGTTATATATAAAAACTATACTTGTATGGCTATGTAAATGTAGGAGTGAACTCTGATCAGTGATCACACATGAACGATGCAATAGTTGCTTATTTTTCTCACGTCAAGATTGATTTGTTAGGCTGCGGAAATATATGATGAGCTGCATGTAAATCAGTTGACTTTTCAAAGTCAAGTGAATTACATGCATCAAATTGGAGTTCAAGTCATGAGTTTAGGAGATTATTTCCAAAAAAAATTATTATACCAACTAATATACTTTACAAAGTTTTCTATCAACAACTACCTTGTTTGTGACTTGCTTTTTCAGTTCAACTTGTATTTAAACTCACAAGGTATGTGGTGCTAGCTAGATATGTTTGGATTAGGTGCAGCTCCCATCCACCCATCTATCTATGGATGCCTTGGGTGTAAAATCTTGGGTTTTCCACTATGTATCAGCATCAATGTCTCATAGTGAGACGAGAATCGGGCAACCTTGTATCGGACGGTCTAAGTACAAGAAATAATAGGTTTCATCCGATAAATAAAGTTTCGGGCAATACCAATGGTAGTCTGCAACCGCCAAGTGTCTTGGTTATAAATTAAGCCTTCAATAAAGCCAAATGGAGCCATGGAGGTACTAATCCAGCCAAACTCATCTACAAAAGAGGAAGAAAAACCCCACATAAACGTTTACTTCTTTCCTTGACATATCTAATTTTCATGTATTCTTCCTTTTTAACTTCTGTTTTGCGAGTAGGCTTTTAGATTGTCTATGCACATGTATAATTATTCCTAATCTTCTTTTAGGGATGGGTGAGGAAGCATCAACCTCAACCGCTTACTTATCGGAAAAAAACATGTAATATTTCGAAAAACAACTATCCTATTTCAAGGAAAAAAAAAGAGGACCTAATTTCATGGCATATATTCTAGAAAATGGGGATCATACTACTCTGGTTCACCATTAATCATCAAATGGGTTAAAAAAGTTGGAGTGGATTATGAAAAAAATCCGAAGTTCGTTGATCCTTCCTACTTGAATGTAGAAATACCCCCTCTAATATTCAAGTAAATCATTCTCATTTTCCTGTAGTAGGAAGACATTTACTAAATATAAATGATGGTAAGGTCCTTCCATTCTTTGGAGAGAGATCAATGCTTGGGCTGATTTTTAGCTAAGAGCGGGCCGGGTTCGAACTCTTATGTGAGGGTTCAGTCAAATCAAACTATAAAATATAAAACTATTAGTGGTAATTTTTGGCAGCCAAAAACTGTCGCTATTAACAAAAAAATTATTAAAGACTATCAAGACTATTAGCGACAGTATTTTTTGGTTAATAGGTACAGTTTTTAGTTATCGCTAACGGTCTTATTTATTTTGTAGTGTTATTCTATTTTAAGAAAAAGAAATAAACTTTTTTGCCCTTCAAATCATAGGTCTTAGAGTGATTCGATACTCAAATGATATTTATTTTTTTTCCCCAACTTTGACACAATACTCGATGGTGGAAAAACACTCCCATTGATTGCCACATGACCCTACCTTCATAGATAGCATATTTATTTTTAAAAAGTTGTAACATTTTCAAAGTTATTTTTGACATTTGCTACCCACCAACCCTAACGGTTGATATGCACCTAGCATTAATCCCTTTAGGGTTTTGTATCATTTTTATCGACTGGTACGAATGCTTGTAAGGGTACTGATGAATTTCATTGATCATACTAACATTTAAACCCTACTTATGACACCAATTTTATTTCAATTTAGCTCACTAAAAGTGTTTGGTCGGCTCTATGGGATAGGTGCTTCATCCACCAAGTCTGATCACGTAGTCAGCATCTTCTACGAATTCAATGACCTTAATGTGTACCTTTCACTTGAAGGCCTTGTTTGACAAAACTCATGAAAATGATTTTTTTTTTTTGACTTATAAATAAAATAATTCATGGGAAGTTTTATTTTTAAAATTTTACAATGAATTGATTTTATTTTGTTCCAAGTGTTTGGCTATATTTTGTAAAATTATTTTCCTAAGGCACTATACTTCACACCATGTGAACCTGTAGTCTCACCTCATTTTGTCGGGCCAAAATCTATTAATCGCTTTGAATTAGAGCATGAATTTTTTTTTTTTGTCCGAACTTTTTACAAGATGGGTCTTGAGATCATGGGCATACACTCAGATAGTTTTTTATTTCGCGTGTTACAAATCCTAAACAGTAACTCTAAACTTGTGAGACATACATCAAGTTCAAATACAAATCATGGGTCATTTTTTGGAATGGGTGCCACATGAAATAAAAAGTTTGTCTAATAATATATCCCTTATCTCAAGATGCATCATGTGGAAGATTGGAATAAAAAATAATCTCCTTTGTCATATTCAAAGCAGTTAATGCATGTTAGTCGGAGGAGATGGAGCGAGGTTATAATTTTACAGTGCAAATAAATGGTACGATTATGAGGTGAGGTTGCATCTAAACCGTCTGATATAAAGGCCATGATCTACAAATCTATGATGCAAAAGAGTGGTGCAAAACTCAATCTCTATCATATGATTCGATACAATCAACAGTTGAATCGGATAATGGCTTTGGAGTGTACTAAGTTATATGATAAAGATTATTCTTAGTGCCAATCTTTTCACTTATGATCTTTAGATCATGACCTTCAAATTAAGTAGCTTAGATGGTTGGGTTACATTTATTGGCGTCACAGTTTATGGGTACTTGATGAGTAGTGAAATATGATGATATTTCACCCCTAAATACCTATATTTAGCCGTCCGATGAAGGCTATCTGATGAGATTTGCTAGATTTGAAGTGTTTCAGGTAAATACAGTCCAAGTTTCTAAAACAGCCCAAGAATCCCGAAAATAATGTCAAAACACTGCTATTTTGGGTCATTGAGAACTTAGTGCGACTTGCAGCTCAATTTGGACCTTCAAGACGTCAGATTCAGGAAATTGCTAAAACATAAAAGTTGTAGAGCTCGTCGTCAGCTTTCCAACGCCTCAAGAATCACCTCAATCCGAGTTCGGTACAGAAAGTTATGAGCAAAATACCGAGGCGATTCCGATGCAAAGCTAAAGCGGAATTCACGAAAATTACTCTTAGATGTCAATCGAGAGAGGTATTGAGGTTAGGCTATTATAAAAGGAAGCCACGAGTTTCTTAGGGGATTATTATTTTTGCAATTAGAATATTATTCATTCTTTCTTTTTAGTTTTAGGGCTCTTCACTTTGGGGGAATATTTTCTTCATCTTTTCAAGTCTTCTTTCTCCTTCTTCTGGGTTTATTCAGTAGATTGTACATCTAGGATTTGCATTATTTTTCTCCGAAATTCATGGGATTGTATTTAGGAAAACAATTGCAAATATCTTTTGGAAGAAATAAAAGAGGAATGACTTTGAAAGAAAAGGAGATCAAACACCAAAGATGGCTAAATCAATCGAGATCGGGAAGATCGATCCCCAGATAAGTACCTATGTTTATGATTAATACCACATCTATTATTGTTATCATGGAATCGTTTTGCTCAAAGTTTGTGTGATTGAAAATATTTTAAATGCTTTGTTATGACCGTTGATTGCGTGTCAGCTATCCGTAATCTAGATCTGGACTGCGGTGATTTGATTTCTAAATATCATGAGATCGCTATGCTTTTACATGACTCATCTGTGATGTTAAATTTGAGTCATTGTTTTTAGATAGGGTATCTTGGGATTGATGATCATATTTTATTTCAAGTCATTTTCTAGATGAATGATGGTGTGAATGATGATTTAATGAAATTGTGGGTTTTAATGATAGAAAAAGTACGAATCTGGGTAGCATATTCTCGATCTCATTTTAATATTGTTCGTAGATTTATCGATAATTAATTGTTTAGATTAATTTATTTTTACGCATTTAGGAAAAGTGTGTTAAGTTTTTGGTAAAATTGAATCGCCTTTGGTACTTCCTTGGGACGTTTTAAAATCTCTAAAAGAATTAATTAAAATTCACGTTTCCTGTGGGTTCGACACTTCGTTCTTGCCATGATAGATCTTGTGCACTTGCAAGGTTACATTCTAAATCGATCAAGTTTTTGTACCCGAAATCGGTGAAATTTTGATTAATTCGGATAGGGATTTTTCTGTTTTGAGTGTTTAAAAAAAAAAATAAAAAAAATAATTATAAAATTTATTTCCTTATTTTCTCTCTTTGATAAGATTTTGTGGAGTCTTTTTAGGAAGTTTAGATTTTTAGGATACCTTCCTTAGGAAATTTAAGTAGAGATTTTTAGACTTTATTTTAGATTTGGTAGGACTCTTTTCCTTATTTTCCTCTTTTAGATATTTTAGGATTTTCTAAATTTAGTCATTAACTTTTGTGGGACTTTTGTTTTAGGATTTTAGGAATCTTTCATTCTTCTCCTTATTTTTCTCTTTTAGGAAAGATTTTATAGGATTTTCAATTTTAATTTTTAATTTTTGAATTTAATAAAAAAAAAAAAAAAAAATTAAAAATTTAATTCGAATTTAAAAAAAAAAAAAAAAAAAAAAAAAAAAAAAAAAAAAAAAATTTAATTAATTTAAATTCGAATTTTAATTTTAATTTGAATTTTAAAAAAAAAAAAAAAAAAAAAAAAAAATTTTTTAATTTAAATTCGAATTTTAATTTTAATTTGAATTTAAAAAAAAAAAAAAAAAAAAAAATTTAATTAATTAATTAATTAATTTAAATTTTAATTTTAATTTTAATTTGAATAAAAAAAAATTAATTTAAATTTGAATTTTAATTAAAAAAAAAAAAAAAAAAAAAAAAAAAAAAAAAGAAGAAATCTTTCCTGCTGATATTGGCTACTGTTTATCATCTTTGTTTAAATCGTTTGAAGCAGAATTTTGTGGGTTTGTTGTGGATTCTTCAACCCTGTTTGTGAGTGTTGGTGTATGAGCTTTACTCGTTCTCATCACCCACATCTGCTACCATTTAATCTTGAGATCGAAAGAGCTTGTAGAGAGAATCAAGAGTCCAGGAGGAATCAATATCAACAAACTGAGACCATGGCAGACCAAAGGCAAGAGAGATGAGAATAACAACAATGGGAATGTCAATAATGGAAATAATAGGAACAATAATTTTGATGAGGGCCCTAGAACACTGGAGTATTATAACGATCCTGGTTTTACGAGGATCGAGAATGTATTATGCATGCTCCCATTCCGAGGAACCACTATGAATTCAAATCAAGAATGATTCAAATGCTACCAATTTTCCATGGGTTAGCAAATGAAAATCCGCATACGTTCACTTAAATGAATTCACTGGGTATGCAAAATGTTCGAGTCCACAATGTCACCGAGATAGATAGCGAAGGCTCTTCCGTTCTCTTTAAGAGATAAGGCAAAAACATGGTTCTATTCCTTAGAACCACAATCTATTCGAGTTGGGCGCAGTACGATTCTTAAAAATATTTTCCCATGACTAAGGCCATTGAATTGCGTCGGAAGATCCAGTTCTTTTCCCAACAACCTACGTAAACATTCCATGAATGTTGGGAACGTTTAAGGAATTGATCGAAGTTGCCCAAATCATCAAGTTCCAAGGTGGCAACAAGTCCAAAGTTTTTACAATGGATGATTCTCGAAGAGACGATGGTTGATGCATCTTGTGGTGGATCTTGTGCCACGAAGAAGGCCGAATTGTGGGCATTGTTTGAAAAGTTATATCAAACTTCGATACAAAGTGAGACATCAACTAACCAACTTGAACTGCACCTAAATCTCATGTGTTGACAAAGACGGATTGTATGCGATGTCAACAATAATGCCTCGATCTCTCAACAAAGTTTGACATCATGTCAAACAGATGAACATGTTGTTAGCTACCAAGCAAGCTAAAGCTCCTGTCACCCCCATGTGTTCAATTTGTGACCACCAGTCATATGGCTAATGAGTGCCCTACTACCTTGTCATTCTTCCCGATGAACCTAATCCTCAAGAGCGTAAATGTGACTCAATCTTATCACGTGGCGGTAGAAACATGTACTCCAATACCTACAATCCGGAATGGAAAAATCACCCCAACTTAGGATGGGGTGAATCGAATAACCGCCGTAAAACCCCAACACAATGGGTGGACAACAACCTTTTCAACCAAATTTTCAACAAAATTTTCGTCCCACAAATTTCCGGAATTCTAATTTCCAATGTAATTCCAATTTCCAATGTATGTCAGATTATCATCCAAATTCGACTCTGAAAAATCAATTTCAATCAATCTTAATCAATCTCATGCCAAGATTTAAAAGATTCTCGATCCGGAAGAAAAGCTTATGCGAAGCATGCAATCTTTTCGCCAGATGATAATGGACCAAGTCACCAATTGGCCAATCAACTGAAAGTCAACGAGAGGAAGGTAGGCTCCCCCAACCCATCAATAATCCTCGAGGCCAAGCACCATCCGGGGACCATCGAATAGTCAACGGTTGAAAAGGCATTACGGTCTTTGAGAAGTGGACGAGAGGTTCATAATCAAGTGGAAATGCCAGTAGAAGCCGATGAGAAAGAGAAGCAATAGAGGAAAAGAATCGAGAAAAGAAAGGAGAAAGGAAAAGGAAAAGAAAGAAAGAGACAAAGAGCCGAGATAAGAAAAGTGCAAGAGCAAGGAAGAGAGAAAGGAAAAGAAAAAGTAATAGAGGAAGAGTTTCCTTCAACCGTCCAACAAGGACGTGAAAAGAATCGAAATGGAATCGCACCTTATGTCCCAAAGGCACCATTCCCTCAATGCCTAACTCCTCCATCTAGAATGGGAAAGGGACCGACAAAATGGAAGAAATTTTGAAACATTCAAGCAAGTAAAGATAAATCTTCCATTACTTGAAACAATCAAACAAGTTCTGAAAGTACGCTAAGTTTTTCAAAGATTTGTGCACTCGGAAGAGAAAGGCACGCGTACTCACGTTTCAAAGAAAGTGTTCTAACAAATCAAGTCATTCGATATTGCGATTGGAAACCCACGAACCGAAAGACCCCGAGTCCCAACTGTTCCATGTGTCATTGGTGGGCAATCAATTGGAAAGGCGTTATTGGATTTGGGAGCAAGTGTTAATCGATCCCATACTCAATGTACTGAGAAACTCGGATTGGGTGAATTGAAACCCACGACGGTCACACTCCAACCGCGATAGATCGGAAAAGAAGACCGAGGGGTGTTATCGAGGATGTTTTGGTTGGAATAGACAAGTTTGTCTTTCCGGTGGACTTCGTTGTCTTAGACATGGAACCACCGAAATCAATCAATCAAGTCCCAATTATTCTTGGGCGTCGCTTTCTACACGCTAACGCTTGCATTAATTGTCGACGAGTCATGGACGCTTTCTTTTGGAAACATGAAAGTCGCTTAACATATTCCATACGATGAACCATTTCCTAATGAGGATGAGGTCGAATGTTTTACATCGATCGGATGGATGAAGTGGTGGATGAAGCATTACCATCAATGCTCACCAAAGAGGAATTTGAAGCGCTTTGTTAGCCATCTATGAGGACAAAGGGCTTGAAAGGAAGCGATCGAGAAGAGAAAAGTCAAATTCATCATGTCAAGATGATAACTTATGTGAAGTTGTGACTAAGGTAGAACCACTACCTCGAGGTAAAGGATGTCTTGACTCCATCAATTGAGCGACCACCAATGTGGAATTGAAACAATTGCTGAGTCCCTCAAATATGCTTTTACGGGACCTCGAAACACTTCCGGTGATAATTTCATCCACATTATCGGAAGAACAAGAGAATGATTTGTTGAAGGTCTTTGAAAAGAGCACAAGGAGGCCATCGGATGGACCTTAGTCGATCTCAAGGGATTGACCCATCAAGATGTATGCATAAAATACATCGGAGGATGAGAGTAAACCATCGAGGGAACCACAGGCGACTTAATCCGAACATGCAAGAAGTCATTTTAAAGGAAATCATTAAACTCCTCGATCTTTGGAATCATCTATCCGATCTCGATAGTGAATGGGTTAGTCCGTACAAATCGTTAGAAAAAGTCCGGAATTACGGTGAAAGAAACTACGGAGGGAGAATTGGTGCCCACTCGTGAAACTCTTTGGATGGCGTGTGTGCATTGATTATCGAAAATTGAACACCACCGGAAAAGATCATTTTCCTTAGTTCATTGATCAAATTCTTGAGAAGTTATTTGGGCAAGAGTTTTATTGCTTTCTTGATGGTTATTCGGGATACAATCAAGTGCCCGTTTTCGGTGATCAGAGAAGACAACATTCACGTGTCCATATATGCGTTTGCATATCGAAGGATGCCATTAGCTTATGTAATGCTCCGCCACGTTTCAGCGATGTATGTTGGCCATATTCTCGGACATGATCGACAAATTCATCGAAGTCTTCATGGGCGACTTCTCGGTTTTGGAAAACATTTGATTCTTGTTTGAATCATCTTTCACAGTGTTGTTAACGTTGTGTAGATTCCAAACTTGTTCTCACCGGGAAAAGAGCCATTTTATGGTTCAACAAGGAATTGTGTTGGGGCATATTGTTTCAACGAAAGGAATTGAAGTTGATAAAGGCGAAGGTCGACTTAATTGCAAATTTACCACCTCCTAAAAGTGTTACAAATTCGATCATTTTGGGGCATCTTTGATTTATAGAAGATTCATTAAGGATTTTAGCAAGGTGGCTAAACCATTGTGCACTTTGCTTGGCAAAGATGTTCCTTTTGATTTTGATGAGGATTGCATAAAGGCATTCCTAAAATTGCGTGAACTCTTATCAAATGCACCAATAATCCAGCCACGCGATTATTCTTTACCATTCGAACTCATGTGTGATGCATCCGATTATGCGATCGAGTCTTAGGGCAAAGGGTGAATAAATTACCTCACGTAATTTATTATGCTAGCAAGACATTAATTGATGCCCAATGAATTACACCACCCGAGAAGGAATTATTAGCTGTGGTGTATGCTCTGGACAAATTCCGTTCCTATTTGCTTGGATCGAAAATAGTGGTCTTTTCAGACCACTCTGCTTTGAAATATCTTTTAGCAAAGAAGGATGCGAAACCAAGGCTGATCCGTTGGATCCTGCTTCTCCAGGAATTCAACTTTGAGATTAAAGATAAAAAGGGGGTTGAGAACGTTGTGGCTGATCATCTGTCTAGAATTCTGCCTGAAGAATCATCTATACCTGAGACCATCCGTGACACATTTCCGGATGAACATTTGATGGCAATTGATGTAGCTGGTGCAAAAGTTCCGTGGTTTGCTAACATCGTGAATTATCTGGTCACTGGCAGAATTCCCACTGAGTGGGGTAAGAATGATAAGAATCTCTTTTTCTCCCAAATAAAATACTATTTCTGGGATGAACCATATTTGTTTAAATTCTGCTCGGATCAGATCATTAGGAGATGCGTGCCAGAAGACGAGCAACTAAGCGTCCTAAATTTTTGCCATGCTGGGGCCTGTGGAGGCCATTTCGGAGGACAGAAGACCGCACAGAAAATCCTTCAAAGCGGATTCTACTGGCCCTCAATCTTTCGTGACGCTCACTACTGCAAGGAATGCCAATCTGTCAACTTGGCAATATTTCACTGACGAAATATGATGCCCTTAATCCAATTCGATTGTTGAAATTTTCGATGTTTGGGGATTGACTTTATGGGTCCTTTTCCACCATCCTTTGGGTATTCATATATTACATTGACTATGTCTCCAAATGGATTGAAGCTGTGGCAACCCGATCAAATGATCACAAGGTTGTGGTCAAATTTCTGAGAGAACATGTGTTTAACCGATTCGGGATCCCAAGAGCAATCATCAGTGATGGCGGTTCGCATTTTTGCAATAGCCATTTTGCCACTTTAATGAAGAAGTACGACGTCACTCACAAAAGTCGCCGCATTACCATCCACAGACTAGTGGTCGTGGAAGTGTCTAACCGGAAATCAGCGAATTCTAGAAAAGAGATTGGTCAAACCGGCTATCTGATGCTTTGTGGGCCTATCGTACTGCATTCAAGACACCGATCGGAATGTCTCCCTTCAGAATTGTCTACGGGAAGGCATGTCATCTTCCTGTCGAATTGGAGCATAAGGCATTCTGGGCGATCAAACGATTTAATTTCGATATGCAAGCAGCAGGGTCGAATCGAAGGTTACAGTTGAGTGAATTAGAAGAGTTACGCTTCGATGCGTATGAAAATTCAAAGATGTACAAGGAAAGGTACAAAAAGTTGCGATCAATTAATTTCTCGGAAGGAGTTTCATGTTGGCCAAAAGTTTGGTTATTCAATTCGACTTAAGCTTCATCCCGGAAATTGAAATCTAGATGGGAAGGCCCGTTTGAGTTGTTTCCATTAGTGAGCACTTGCAATTGAAATTCAAAGCCTTGGGACAATCGAGTTTTCAAAGTGAATGGGCAAAGACTCAAACCAATGTTTGAGCCGATGACCCGATTTAAGATTGAGGCGATGCACCTTAGTGATCCGATTCTTGATCAATGAAGAGGTCATCGACACTTAAACTCGGCGCTTCACGGGAGGCAACCGGTGTGTTTTATTTAGGAGTTGGACACGGTTTAGTTTAGGATTTAGGATTTATTTCTCTTTTTTATGTTTAGTTCTAGAATATTAGTTTTAGTTTAGTTTAGGTTATTTTAATTTCCAAATTAGTGTAGCCACATTACCTTCAATCTATTTTTGGTCATGTTCTAATTTGATGCCCATATTCTCTTTTGATCTTTGTGTTGAGGTACTTTTCAGCAGTTTGGGGGTACCTACTTATTTCAAACAATGAGGACATTGTCATTTTTAGGTTTGGGGTATGTATGATTATCTATCTTTCATCACTTATTTTGATTTTCTTTGAAAAAAAAAAAAAAAATTTTTTTGGAACCATCATACATGATTTACTTTGCAATAGTTTTCAAACTTTAGTTGATGATGCATGTGAATTTAATTTTGAGAATATTGATGTCATATTTTGAATACTTGTATCTAGGATGGTGAAGCTTAATGTGATAATTTGTGGATGACTCTGAAATTCATGCTTAGAATTTTTGCACTTATACCAAGCTAAGACTTAGAAATCGATGAACTATTTTGAGCGTTGAATCTTAGGTTCTTAGTGGAGACTAAACCCGATAAGCTTTAGAGCTAATTTCCCGTCATTGATGAGTGAATATATAAACTCGGAGTTTTCTTTGAATACGAATTATTTTGCATAATCTCATACATTTTATTTTGGCTTGTGACTTTGCATGATATCAAATTCATATTATTGTGTTAGAACGTACTGTATATCTACTCAAGACAAATAGGCAAGGTTACCATCTTTTAAGGAAATGATTGAAGGCCATCTTTGGCTCGTTTGTGCTTAAAATGCCCCACCTCATATAAATTTATCCTTCTAGTACCCCTTTGAGCCTATAGAAAATTTACCTTATACATTCTTTGATAAGCCACGTTAACTTTAACCCTTCACAATTTACGAAAATTTAGCTTTACCCTTCTTATTTACGAGAAATTAGGAGCGAGGATGAAAATGAGCGAAAAGAGAGTAAGTGGAGAGATAATGAGTTATGGTGTTCTTGAGTGTATGGCAAATATAAAAGAAAAAAGGAGAGAAAAGAAAAAAAAAAAGGAATGAAAAATGAGGTGCTTCAGAAAAGGAAATTCAAAAGAGAAGAAAGAATGAGAAAAGAAAAATATTGAAAAGAAAAAAAAATGGTGAGAAATTAGAAAAGAAAAAAAAAAGAAAAGAAGAGAAATAAAAAAAAAAAAAAAAAATCAGAAGTTAGTTCCTTTTCCAATTTCGAAATTTTGAATCACAATTCCCTTTCTTACCCTTACGAGCCCCATTACAACCCTACAAAAGACCTTCATGATCCCGATCTTGCATTGGTTAGCTGTCTTGTGGAGAGTCAATATATAATACTTATGACACTTGATATGACATGCTTAGGATATACAAGTATACATTCTTATGAGATTTATTTTGTTCATTGATTGGCATCGTGTTTCATTTTATGTGAGACCTTTTATTTGCTTTGTATTGATCTCTCACACGTGTGCGAAAACTTACCAATCATCGGAGTGATTTTATTTGAGAGTATACCTAAAGTGAGGATTGAGTCAAGACAAATCCGATGATTTCCGTTGGACTAGTTAGATGGTTGAATCTTGGTTTTCGTCTGCTCACACTACACGTTTAAGCATGAATGGTTGAGTTATCTAACGATTTGGAGCATTAGTCTAATTTGAATGGATATTGGTATGATTAGTGTAACATTGTTAATTAAAATTGAGAATATGCATGTTGAATTGATTATTGATTTTGAGCTTTGAAGTTAAATATATGTTATAAAAATCAGATTTTGAAAACTCAATTTCTGGAGATGGTTTGAAATTTTTGGAAGTTTGTAGGTAACTTCACGCGCAAACCCTCAGAGACACAACTCCTCCACTAGGGATCACCTAGGGTTTAAAGGCTTGTTGCACATGCTAAGTGCAATCGTGTTCCCTCTGAAAGTGGCATTTAAATTTTAGAATGTTAGTTTGATTTGCTTTATATTTCTATCATTCTCTCTTTGCTCGAGGACTAGCAAAGTGTAGGTTTGGGGTGTGATGAGTAGTGAAATATGATGATATTTCACCCTAAATACCTATATTTAGCCGTCCGATGAAGGCTATCGATGAGATTTGCTAGATTTGAAGTGTTTCGTAAATCTGGTCAAGTTTGTAAAACAGGCCAACAATCCCGAAAATAATGTCAAAACACTGCTATTTTGGGTCATTGAGAACTTAGTGCGACTTGCAGCTCAATCTGGACCTTCAAGACGTCAGATTCAGGAAATTGCTAAAACATAAAAGTTGTAGAGCTCGTCGTCAGATTTCCAACGCTTCAAGAATCAACTCAATCCGGGTTCGGTACAGAAAGTTATGAGCAAAATACCGAGGCGTTATCGATGCAAAATAGGCGAATTCACGAAAATTACTCTTAGATGTCAATCGAGAGAGGTATTAGGGTTAGGCTATTATAAAAAGGGAAGCCACGAGTTTCTTAGGGGGATTATTATTTTTTGCAATTAGAATATTATTCATTCTTTCTTTTTAGTTTTTAGGGCTCTTCACTTTGGGGGAATATTTTCTTCATCTTTTCAAGTCTTCTTCTCTCCTTCTTCTAGGGTTTATTCAGGGTAGATTTGTACTGGATTTGCATTATTTTTCTCTGAGAAATTCATAGATGTATTTAGGAAAAACAATTGCAAATATCTTTTGGAAGAAATAAAGAGGAATGACTTTGAAAGAAAAGGAGATCAAACACCAAAGATGGCTAAATCGATGAATCGGGAAGATCGATCCCAGATAAGTACCTATGTTTATGATTAATACCGATCTATTATTGTTATCATGGAATCGTTTTGCTCAAAGTTTGTGTGATTGAAAATATTTTAAATGCTTTGTTATGACCGATTGATTAGCGTATCAATCTATAGTAATCGCTAGATCCGGACCTGCGGTGATCTAGTGTAGAAGCGATTATGTCTTGATTATCGTGATCTAAATATCATGAGATCGCTATGCTTTTTACATGACTCATACCGCAATGTTAAATTTGAGTCATTGTTTTTTAGATAAGGGTATCGGATTGATGATCATATTTTATTTCAAGTCATTTTTCTAGATGAATGATGGTGTGAATGATGATTTAATGAAATTGTGGGTTTTAATGATAGAAAAGGTACGAATCAGGGTAGCATATTCCTTGATCTCATTTTAATATTGTTCGAGATTTATCAGTATTTAATTGTTTAGATTAATTTATTTTTCTGCATTTAGGAAAAGTGTGTTAAGTTTTTGGTAAAATTGTATCTGCCCTTTGGTATTTCCTTAGGGTCGTCTTTAAAATCTCTAAAAGAATTAATTAAAAATTCACGTTTCCGTGGGTTCGACACTGTTCTTGCCATCTTGATAGATCTTGTGCACTTGCAAGGGTTACATTCTAAATCGATCAAGTTTTTGGCGCTCATTAAATTCGGTGATATTTTGATTAATTCGGATAGGAATTTTTCTGTTTTGAGTGTTTAAAAAAAATAAAAATAAAAAAAAATAATAATTATTAAAATTTATTTCCCTTATTTTTCTCTCTTTGATAAGATTTTGTGGAGTCTTTTTAGGAAGTTTAGATTTTTAGGATACCTTCCTGGAAATTTAAGTAGAGATTTTTAGGACTTCTTATTTTAGATTTGGTAGGACTCTTTTTCCTTATTTTCCTCTTTTAGATATTTTTAGGATTTTCTAAATTTAGTCATTAACTTTTGTGGGACTTTTGTTTTAGGATTTTTAGGAATCTTTCATTCTTCTCCTTATTTTTCTCTTTTAGGAAAGATTTTATAGGATTTTCAATTTTAATTTTTAATTTTCGAATTTAATAAAAAAAAAAAAAAAAAATTAAAATTAAAAAAAAAATTTAAAAATTTAATTCGAATTTAAAAAAAAAAAAAAAAAAAAAAAAAAAAAAAAAGAAAAAATTTAATTAATTTAAATTCGAATTTTAATTTTAATTTGAATTTTAAAAAAAAAAAAAAAAAAAAAAATTTTTTTAATTTAAATTCGAATTTTAATTTTAATTTGAATTTAAAAAAAAAAAAAAAAAAAAAATTTAATTAATTAATTAATTAATTTAAATTTTAATTTTAATTTTAATTTGAATAAAAAAAAATTAATTTAAATTTGAATTTTAATTAAAAAAAAAAAAAAAAAAAAAAAAAAAAAAAAAGAAGAAATCTTTCCTGCTGATATTGGCTACTGTTTATCATCTTTGTTTAAATCGTTTGAAGCAGAATTTTGTGGGTTTGTTGTGGATTCTTCAACCTCGCTTTGTGAGTGTTGGTGTATGAGCTTTACTCGCTCATCATCATCATCTTGAGATCGAAAGAGCTTGTAGAGAGAATCGAAGAGTCCAGGAGGAATCAATATCAACAACCGAGACCATGGCGGACCAAAGGCAGAGAGAGATGAGAATAACAACAATGGGAATGTCAATAATGGAAATAATAGGAACAATAATTTTGATGAGGGCCCTAGAACACGGAGTATTATAACGATCCTGGTTTTACGAGGATCGAGAATGTATTATGCATGCTCCCATTCGAGAACCACTATGAATTCAAATCAATGATTCAAATGCTACCAATTTTCCATGGGTTAGCAAATGAAAATCCATACGTTCACTTAAATGAATTCACGGGTATGCAAAATGTTCGAGTCCACAATGTCACCGATGAGATAAAGCTCGACTCTTTCCGTTCTCTTTAAGAGATAAGGCAAAAACATGGTTCTATTCCTTAGAACCACAATCTATTCGAGTTGAAGGCGTGCATCGCCATGATTCACTTAAAAATATTTTCCCATGACTAAGGCCATTGAATTGCGTCGGAAAGATCCGGTTCTTTTCCCAACAACCTCTGAAACATTCCATGAATGTTGGGAACGTTTTAAGGAATTGATCGAAGTTGCCCAAATCATCAAGTTCCAAGGTGGCAACAAGTCCAAAGTTTTACAATGGTGATTCTCAAGAGACGCATGGTTGATGCATCTTGTGGTGGATCTTGTGCCACGAAAGAAGTGACGAATTGTGGGCATTGTTTGAAAAGTTATATCAAACTTGATACAAAGTGAGACCTTTGGGCGAACCAACTTGAACACTGCACCTAAATCTCATGTGTTGACAAAAGGCGGATTGTAATGCGATGTCAACAATAATGCCTCGAGATCTCTCAACAAAGTTTGACATCTTTGTCCAAAGCAGATGAACATGTTGTTAGTGCTACCAAGCAAGCTAAAGCTCTCACTTAGCAGTGTGTTCAATTTGTGACCACCGGTCATATGGCTAATGAGTGCCCTACTACCTTGTCATTCTTCACGATGAACCTAATCCTCAAGAGCAGCTAAATGTGACTCAATCTTATCAGCGGCCGGGTAGAACCATGCACTCCCATACCTACAATCCGGGATGCAACAATCACCCCAACTTAGGATGGGGTGAATCGAACTAACCGAGGTAAACCAAAGAACATAGAGCCAACACAATGGGTGGACAACAACCTTTTCAACCAAATTTTCAACAAAATTTTCGTCCACAACAATTTCAATGAATTCTAATTTCCAAGAATTCCAATTTCCAACAGAATGCTCGGTATTATCATCCAAATTCTGACTACCGAAAAAATCAGAATTTCAATCAGAATCTTAATCAATCTCATGCCAGTACTTCGAAAGATTCTGATCTGGAAGAAAAGCTTATGCGAAGCATGCAATCTTTTCGAGATGATAATGGACCAAGTCGATCAATTGGCCAATCAACGAGTCAACGAGGAAGGTAGGCTCCCGACCAACCCATCAATAATCCTCGAGGCCAAGCACCATCAAGCGGGACCATCGAATAGTCAGCAGTTGAAAGGCATTACGGTCTGAGAAGTGGACGAGGTTCATAATCAAGTGGAAATGCTGTAGAAGGCAAGAAAGAGAAGCAATAGAGGAAAAGAATCGAGAGAAAAGAAAGGAGAAAGGAAAAGGAAAGAGAAAGAAAGAGACAAAGAGCCGAGATAAGAAAAGTGCAAGAGCAAGGAAGAGAGAAAGGAAAAGAAAAAGTAATAGAGGAAGAGTTTCCTTCAACCGTCCAACAAGGACGTGAAAAGAATCGGAAATGGAATCACCTTATGTCCCAAAGGCACCATTCCCTGCCTAACTCCTCCATCTAGAATGGGAAAGGACCGAGCAAAAATGGAAGAAATTTTGAAACATTCAAGCAAGTAAAGATAAATCTTCCATTACTTGAAACAATCAAACAAGTTCACTGAAATCGCTAAGTTTTTCAAAGATTTGTGCACTCGGAAGAGAAAGGCACGCGTACTCATTTCAAAGAAAGTGTTCTAACAAATCAAGTCGATTCGATATTGCGATTGGAAACCCCACGTAAACCGAAGACCACAGGTCCCAAGCTGTTCCATGTGTCATTGGTGGGCAATCAATTGGAAAAGCGTTATTGGATTTGGGAGCAAGTGTTAATCGATCCCATACTCAATGTCTGAAACTTCGGATTGGGTGAATTGAAACCCACGACGGTCACACTCCAACCTGGCAGATAGATCGGAGAAGAAGACCGAGGGTGTTATCGAGGATGTTTTGGTTGGAATAGACAAGTTTGTCTTTCCGGTGGACTTCGTTGTCTTAGACATGGAACCACCGAAATCAATCAATCAAGTCCCAATTATTCTTGGGACGTCTGCTTCTCGCCATCGCCAACGCTTGCATTAATTGTCGCAGAGTCATGGGCGTTTCTTTTGGAAACATGAAAGTCGGGCTTAACATATTCCATCGATGAACCATTTCCCTAATGAGGATGAGGTCGAATGTTTTACATCGATCGGATGGACGAAGTGGTGGATGAAGCATTACCATCAATGCTCACCAAAGAGGAATTTGACGCTTTGTTAGCCATCTATGAGGACAAAGGGCTTGAAAGGAAGCGGTCGAGAGAAAAGTCAAATTCATCATGTCAAGATGATAACTTATGTGAAGTTGTGACTAAGGTAGAACCACTACCTCGAGGTAAAGGATGTCTTGACTCCATCAATTGGCGACCACCAACCGTGGAATTGAAACAATTGCCCGAGTCCCTCAAATATGCTTTTCTGGGACCTCGAGAAACACTTCCAGTGATAATTTCATCCACATTATCGGAAGAACAAGAGAATGATTTGTTGAAGGTGCTGAAAGAGCACAAGGAGGCCATCGGATGGACCTTAGCTGATCTCAAGGGGATTGACCCATCAGTATGTATGCATAAAATACATCTGGAGGATGAGAGTAAACCATCGAGGCGACTTAATCCGAACATGCAAGAAGTCATTTTAAAGGAAATCATTAAACTCCTCGATGCTGGAATCATCTATCCGATCTCTGATAGTGAATGGGTTAGTCCAGTACAAATCGTTCCGAAAAAGTCTGGAATTACAGTGAAAGAAACTACGGAGGGGGAATTGGTGCCCACTCGTGAAACTACTGGATGGCGTGTGTGCATTGATTATCGAAAATTGAACACAGCCACCAGAAAAGATCATTTTCCCCTTCCGTTCATTGATCAAATTCTTGAGAAGTTAGCTGGGCAAGAGTTTTATTGCTTTCTTGATGGTTATTCGGGATACAATCAAGTGCCCGTTTTTCCAGCTGATCAAGAGAAGACAACATTCACGTGTCCATATGGTACGTTTGCATATCGAAGGATGCCATTCGGCTTATGTAATGCTCCGGCCACGTTTCAACGATGTATGTTGGCCATATTCTCGGACATGATCGACAAATTCATCGAAGTCTTCATGGACGACTTCTCGGTTTTTGGAAAAACATTTGATTCTTGTTTGAATCATCTTTCACAGGTGTTGCAACGTTGTGTAGATTCCAAACTTGTTCTCAGCTGGGAAAAGAGCCATTTTATGGTTCAACAAGGAATTGTGTTGGGGCATATTGTTTCAACGAAAGGAATTGAAGTTGATAAGGCGAAGGTCGACTTAATTGCAAATTTACCACCTCCTAAAAGTGTTCGACAAATTCGATCATTTTTGGGGCATGCTGGATTTTATAGAAGATTCATTAAGGATTTTAGCAAGGTGGCTAAACCATTGTGCACTTTGCTTGGCAAAGATGTTCCTTTTGATTTTGATGAGGATTGCATAAAGGCATTCCTAAAATTGCGTGAACTCTTATCAAATGCACCAATAATCCAACCACGGATTATTCTTTACCATTCGAACTCATGTGTGATGCATCGATTATGCGATCGGAGTGTCTTAGGGCAAAGGTGAATAAATTACCTCACGTAATTTATTATGCTATGCAAGACATTAATTGATGCCCAATCAATTACACCACCACCAGAAGGAATTATTAATGGTGTATGCTGGACAAATTCCGTTCCTATTTGCTTGGATCGAAAATAGTGGTCTTTTCGGACCACTCTGCTTTGAAATATCTTTTAGCAAGAAGGATGCGAAACCAAAGGCGATCCGTTGGATCACCTTCTCGAAATTCAACTTTGAGATTAAAGATAAAAAGGGGTTGAGCGTTGTGGTGATCATCATCTAGAATTCACAAGAATCATCTATACGAGACCATCAAGTGACACATTTCCGGATGAACATTTGATGGCAATTGATGTAGCCGTGCAAAAGTTCCGTGGTTTGCTAACATCGTGAATTATCCGTCATGGCGAATTGAGTGGGGTAAGAATGATAAGAATCTCTTTTCTCCCAAATAAAATACTATTTAGGATGAACCATATTTGTTTAAATTTGCCGGATCGGATCATTAGAGATGCGTGCGGAAGACGAGCAACTAAGCGTCCCTAAATTTTTGCCATCTTTGCTGTGGAGGCCATTTGAGAGACGAAGACCGCAAATCCTTCAAAGCGGATTCTCTGGCCCTCAATCTTCGTGGACGCTCAATCGCAAGGAATGCCAACAGTGTCAACGACTTGGCAATATTTCCTGACGAAATATGATGCCCTTAATCCAATTCGATTGTTGAAATTTTCGATGTTTGGGATTGACTTTATGGGTCCTTTTCCACCATCCTTTGGGTATTCATATATTACGGTGGTATTGACTATGTCTCCAAATGGATTGAAGCGCTGTGCAACCCGATCAAATGATCACAAGGTTGTGGTCAAATTTACGAGAGAACATGTGTTTAACCGATTCGGGATCCCAAGAGCAATCATCGTGATGGCGGTTCGCATTTTGCAATAGCCATTTTGCCACTTTAATGAAGAATGCAGCGTCACTCACAAAGTCGCTTCGCAGTACCATCCACAGACTAGTGGTCGGTGGAAGTGTCTAACCAAAATCAAGCGAATTCTAGAAAAGGCAGTGCGACGGATAGAAGAGATTGGTCAACCGCTATCGATGCTTTGTGGGCCTATCGTCGTCGCATTCAAGACACCGATCGGAATGTCTCCCTTGAGAATTGTCTGAAGGCATGTCATCTTCTGTCGAATTGGAGCATAAGGCATTACGGGCGATCAAGCGATTTAATTTCGATATGCAAGCGGCGGTCGAATCGAAGGTTCTGATTGAGTGAATTAGAAGAGTTACGCTTCGATGCGTATGAAAATTCAAAGATGTACAAGGAAAGGTACAAAAGTTGCACGATCAATTAATTTCTGGAAGGAGTTTCATGTTGGCCAAAAGTTTGGTTATTCAATTCCGACTTAAGCTTCATCACGGAAATTGAAATCTAGATGGGAAGGCCCGTTTCGGGTTGTTTCCATTAGTGAGCACGCAGTGCAATTGAAATTCAAAGCCTTGACAATCGAGTTTTCAAAGTGAATGGGCAAAGACTCAAACCAATGTTTGAGCCGATGACCCGATTTAAGATTGAGTGATGCACCTTAGTGATCCAGATTCTTGATCAATGAAGAGGTCATTGATCGACACTTAAACTCGGCCTTCACGGAGGCAACCCGGTGTGTTTTATTTAGGAGTTGGACACGAGGTTTAGTTTAGGTTATTTCTTTCGTATGTTTAGTTCTAGAATATTAGTTTTAGTTTAGTTTAGGTTATTTTAATTTCCAAATTAGTGTAGCCACATTACCTTCAATCTATTTTTGGTCATGTTCTAATTTGATGCCCATATTCTCTCGTGACCGATCTTTGTGTTGAGGTACTTTTCAATGTTTGGGGTACTACTTATTTCAAACAATGAGGACATTGTCATTTTAGGTTTGGGGTATGTATGATTATCTATCTTTCATCACTTATTTTTGATTTTCTTTGAAAAAAAAAAAAAAAATTTTTGGAACCATCATACATGATTTACTTTGCAATAGTTTTCAAACTTTAGTTGATGATGCATGAATTTAATTTTGAGAATATTGATGTCATATTTTGAATACTTGTATCTAGGATGATGAAGCTTAATGTGATAATTTGTGGATGACTCAAATTCATGCTTAGAATTTTGCACTTATACCAAGCTAAGACTTAGAAATCGATGAACTATTTTGAACGTTGAATCTTAGGTTCTTAGTGGAGACTAAACCCAGTAGTTTTAGAGCTAATTTCCCGTCATTGATGAGTGAATATATAAACTCGGAGTTTTCTTTGAATACGAATTATTTTGCATAATCTCATACATTTTATTTTGGCTTGTGACTTTGCATGATATCAAATTCATATTATTGTGTTAGAACGTACTGTATATCTACTCAAGACAAATAGGCAAGGTTACCATCTTTTAAGGAAATGATTGAAGGCCATCTTTGGCGCGTTTGTGCTTAAAATGCCCCACCTCATATAAATTTATCCTTCTAGTACCCCTTTGAGCCTATAGAAAAATTTACCCTTATACATTCTTTGATAAGCCACGTTAACTTTAACCCTTCACAATTTCTGAAAATTTAGCTTTACCCTTCTTATTTCTGAGAAATTAGGAACGAGGGATGAAAATGAGCAAAAAGAGAGTAAGTGGAGAGATAATGAGTTATGGTGTTTACTGAGAGTGTATGGCAAATATAAAAAGAAAAAAGGAGAGAAAAGAAAAAAAAAGGAATGAAAATGAGGTGCTTCAAGAAAAGGAAATTCAAAAGAGAAGAAAGAATGAGAAAAGAAAAATATTGAAAAAAAAAAATGGTGAGAAATTAGAAAAGAAAAAAAAAAGAAAAGAAGAGAAATAAAAAAAAAAAAAAAATCGGTTAGTTCCTTTTCCAATTTCTCGTAAATTTTGAATCACAATTCTTTCTTTCTTACTCCTTACCGAGCCCCATTACAACCCTACAAAAGACCTTCATGATCCGATCTTGCATTGGTAATCGCCTTGTGGAGAGTCAATATATAATACTTATGACACTTGATATGACATGCTTAGGATATACAAGTATCTCGTTCTTATGAGATTTATTTTTGTTCATTGATTGGCATCGTGTTTCATTTATCATGTGAGACCTTTTATTTGCTTTGTATTGATCTCTCACATGTGTGCGAAAACTTACCAATCATCGAGTGATTTTATTTTGAGAGTATACCTAAAGTGAGGATTGAGTCAAGACAACAGATCCGATGATTTCGCTTGGACTAGTTCAGATGGATGAATCTTGGTTTTGGTATGCACACACTACACGCTTTAAGCATGAATGGATGAGTTATCTAACGATTTGGAGCATTAGACTAATTTGAATGGATATTGGCATGATTAGTGTAACATTGTTATCTAAAATTGAGAATTTGCATGTTGAATTGATTATTGATTTTGAGCTTTGAAGTTAAATATATGTTATAAAATCGATTTTGAAAACTCAATTTTACCGATGGTTTGAAATTTTGGAAGTTTGTGGGTAACTTCACGCAAACCCTCAGAGACACAACTCCTCCACTAGGGATCACCTAGGGGTTTAAAGGCTTGTTGCACATGCTAAGTGCAATCGTGTTCCCTACTTAAAGTGGCATTTAAATTTTAGGATGTTAGTTTGATTTGCTTTATATTTCTATCATTCTCTTTGCTCGAGGACTAGCAAAGTGTAGGTTTGGGGTGTGATGAGTAGTGAAATATGATGATATTTCACCCTAAATACCTATATTTAGTCAGTCCGATGAAGGCTATCCGATGAGATTTGCTAGATTTGAAGTGTTTAGTAAATACTGGTCCAAGTTTCTAAAACAGCCCAAGAATCCCGAAAATAATGTCAAAACACGCTATTTTGGGTCATTGAGAACTTAGTGCGACTTGCAGCTCAATTTGGACCTTCAAGACGTCAGATTCAGGAAATTGCTAAAACATAAAAGTTGTAGAGCTCGTCGTCAGCTTTCCAACGCCTCAAGAATCACCTCAATCCGAGTTCGATGAGAAAGTTATGAGCAAAATACTGAGGCAGTATCTGATGCAAAGCTAGGCGGGAATTCACGAAAATTACTCTTAGATGTCAATCGAGAGAGGTATTAGGGTTAGGCTATTATAAAAGGAAGCCACGAGTTTCTTAGGGGATTATTATTTTTGCAATTAGAATATTATTCATTCTTTCTTTTAGTTTTTAGGGCTCTTCACTTTGGGGAATATTTTCTTCATCTTTTCAAGTCTTCTTCTTCTCCTTCTTCTAGGGTTTATTCAGTAGATTAGATTGTACCTAGGATTTGCATTATTTTTCTCGAGAAATTCATAGATTGTATTTAGGAAAACAATTGCAAATATCTTTTGGAAGAAATAAAAGAGGAATGACTTTGAAAGAAAAAGGAGATCAAACACCAAAGATGAGCTACTAAATCAAGAGATCGGGAAGATGCGATCCCCGTGATAAGTACCTATGTTTATGATTAATACCTACCTATTATTGTTATCATGGAATCGTTTTGCTCAAAGTTTGTGTGATTGAAAATATTTTAAATGCTTTGTTATGACCGTTGATTGCGCGTGATCAACGGCCCGTAATCGCTAGATCCGGACTGCAGTCGATCTAGTCAGAGCGATTATGTCGATTGTCGGATCTAAATATCATGAGATACGCTTATGCTTTTTACATGACTCATACCGCAATGTTAAATGAGTCATTGTTTTTAGATAGGGTATGCCGGATTGATGATCATATTTTATTTCAAGTCATTTTTCTAGATGAATGATGGTGTGAATGATGATTTAATGAAATTGTGGGTTTTAATGATAGAAAAAGGGGTACGAATCTGGGGTAGCATATTCCTTGATCTCATTTTAATATTGTTCGTAGATTTATCAGTAATTAATTGTTTAGATTAATTTATTTTTCTGCATTTAGGAAAAGTGTGTTAAGTTTTTGGTAAAATTGAATCTGCCCTTTGGTACTTCCTTAGGGACGTTTTTAAAATCTCTAAAAGAATTAATTAAAAATTCACGTTTCCCTGTGGGTTCGACACCCCTGTTCTTGCCATACTGCAATAGATCTTGTGCACTTGCAAGGGTTACATTCTAAATCGATCAGTACTTCTGTTCATATCCATGCATTCTCTGAAAGCGTCCATGTCCCAGACCCCTTGAAGACTGTTGATTGTTTTGGATCAGATGAGGTTGATTATGTTTCACCCCGATCGTCCACAAAATGGATCTTAAAATCATGTAGCACCTATCAGACGATCGGTTTGTGATTCCATGTGTCTCCATTCTCCCAAAAATGGTCCTAAAGTCATATTTGAGCATGATGTGTGCTATATGATTGAAGAGTCATTTTTTGGGTATCGGTGATACATGAAATAAAAAATTGACTGTCAGATTGATGCGCCATGAAACCAAGATCTATTTTGTAGTAGATTTTTGTTAAAATAGATCTCCATCATCCGATCCGAAGAAATCAACGTTTTTTCAGGGGTCTGGGAACGTAGATGCTCTAAGAGCTTAGATAGACCTACGTGACACTCTTTCGATCAACTATCAAGCTGTATCATATATTAAAATCGAACATCTGGTTTTATTAAGCAAATGAATGTTTAAGATTCTTCAAATATATTTACACGTGTATGGCAGGGGTGATTCAAACACCTTTGTTGGTGTTTTAGAGTTGCACGCAATACAAACTACCTCTCTACTTCACCTTTTCAAGACGATCTCTTTAATATTTTAACTCATGTCGTGGGCAGAAAAACAAATTTAGCTAAATTTTGGTTGAGCATTTTATCTGAGCTTTTTTTTTTTTAAAACTTGAATTTGTGAGTCCCACATGATTGCCAAGTAGTGGGAAATTTTGGTTTTGGTAAAATCTCAAGATTTTATCGTGTTTTTTCCATAAATCATTCTGCCAAACAAGGTCGAAGTGTTAAATCTTCTAGGTTCATATACCAGTTTTATATATTTAGCAATGACGGAGCCAGAATTTTTCTGATGGGGATCCCTTATAGTCATAAGATAATAGTAATAGTAAAGAATACTTTAATGATGTGAGATCAAAATTTCTAATTTAATTGTAGAAGCTTGTTTAAACACTATTTGGTGTATGACGTCTTTCAGGAGTCATTATCCCTAAAAAAGGCTTGGGGAACCGAAAGAGAATTTTGGGAGTAATATTTGGGAAGAGAGAGAGAGAGAGAGAGAGAGAGAGAGAGAATTTTGGGAGTCTATTTCTCTTAAAAAATTTGTGGATAAAAAAAATAAGTTTTTAAAATATTTTAAGAAGTTAATTGATATACATAAATGATCGATCAGATTGATCAACATAAATTTCAATATATCATATAAAATTGAATAATATCTTCATTAATTTTTATAAATTAAAAAAAAAAAATATATGGATCTCCAAATTTAATATAACTCCAGGTAAAATGATCCTAAGATATCTCAATAATGTTCTAGACTCGAAAGAATGTATTGTCATACGTGAGGTCTAAATAATAATAAAATGCTGAGCTTGTTTTATTGAACTCAATAAAATTATAATTAGATGACTAAATTCTATACTTCTGACATAACAAATCAAATCGATTTCTAGTTAAGAACAAGAAATGAAGAACAGAGGAGATCTTTGCTACATCTCTTCCTTATCTCAGAAATTATCAAAATGAAATATCTAAGTGATATTTCATTTAACATGTTAGATCATGTGAATCAATCATCGTATAGCTCAAATCGACATTCAAATTTCAGATTTAAAGAGAATTACATGTAAACATCTAAATCAGCAATATTATTTCAAATAATATTCATTATAAATTTATAAATGTCTTGACGTGGTGGACAAATCAAACAATTAGGTTCTTTTCAAAATTTCGTGGTCCATAATATTTGGTTTTCGTAGATTATAACCTCATCTCGTTTTAAGCATCAATTTAAATCCAATTAGATGGTATATCAACGTGAAAATCATGTAGAACAAATAAAGATCTATTGATCCCATTTTTGACGATCAATGATAATAATGGAATAAAATACAAAAGCGAATTATGGTAATATATCTCTTTCTTGATCATGAAAGCCAAATTTCGATCGATCATTAAATCTCAAGAAAATGAGTCAAATCGAAAATTTATCGAAAAATTTCATTGGTCTTTTCGATTTTTTGTGAATTTCGTATTTTTCGATCAATTTTTTCTTAAATATTAAAAACAAATTGATCGATCAATTTATTAATCGATTAAAAACAAGTGATCAAATTAATTTGAAATCATTTAAAGGACTCAATCAAATACCAAATTGATCGGTTTCTTCCATCGATCAATAATATTTGATCGATCAATAATAATAATAATCGATCAGAAGAAAGATCATTCAATTCAACATCAAAATATCTCTTTTAACCTCATATAAATTGATCGATCAATGCTTACGATTAATGGATCAGTCATTATTCTCATCCTTAATATCAACATGGTTTTCATCATAACCATTGAATATCAAACAAACATACGTATTTGGTTTCTAAGTCATTTTACAGAATTTAAGAGCTCTCTTGTAGGAGAAATGTCGAGATTTGAGGACAAAGGAGAGGAACCCAAACACAAACTAAATGTAATTGATCTCGCTTATTCGCTCAACAATCTTAATGCCCATTTTGATCTCGATCAATCCGCCAGGATACTTTTATCAGCAAACACTACCAAGATCGACCCAAAAATTTTCAGATCTGATCAATTCCAAGATTGATTCAACACTCCCGATCTCCCTTTTTATATAAAAATATTTATATATATATATATATATTTATTTTATTATATATATATAACAAATATATATATCCTTTCGTAAGATAATTTTTTTTTTTTAATTAAATATAATGAAATATCTAGATAATAATATTGTCCATTATAATTATTAGTGCAATGTCAATTATAATCATTTCAATCAATTAAAATAAAATATTTGAATAAAATATTATATTCATAATGTTAATATAATTATTAATATTCTTCAAATTTTATTAGAGTTAAAGCCCATTTAAATTTCTATTAGAAAAATAGTCAATAATTCAATGGCTCTAAAATATTTGTTAATCCCATTTTTAATATTTTATAATCAATGATAATAGATCTGAAATTATTGATGGAATAGATATAATTGAATAATATAAATGGTATTTAGGTACTAATTCGCTTGCTCATTTCCATGAAATTTAGAAGAATAAAATTTTAGAAAATGCTATTGATCTTGATTTCGGTAATTTTTTTTAAATTTTAAAAATATTAAATTTTATATTAAATAAAAATATCAAATTAATTTGAAGGAAATGTTGTATGGTTATGACATGATTTATTTAATAATAATAATAAATAATAATATTGAATTCACGATGAAATTACTTATCAAAATATAATGCATACTATGGTATAATGACGTTGGGTTGCATTTGTATAATTTGTAACGTTTATGTAAATTACGTATCAACCATTAAACGGGCCATCAATTACTCTTTGAATGACCCCAACCAAAGATTTCGTATTATGTAATGTGTTTTAAATTTATTTGAGTTTCATTTGGGTTAGCTCTCTTTGAGAGCTTAGGAGGACGAAAGGAGGAATAGAGAGGAAAATATTAACAAACTAAATGAAGTGATCCTACCGTCTCTAATCAATGGGTTAAGGGCTGGCCCGATTCTTCCGCAATGAAAAAGTGATATTTCTATCAAGCAATTACCGGAAAGATTCGTTGAGCTTGAGTTAAGTGTTACACTTAGAAAGAATAGATTATTGTTATATATATATATATATATATATATATATATATATATATATATATATATATATATATATATATATATATATATATATATATATATATATGTTTTTTTATATTTTTATTTTTTAATATTAATTGTGATTAATTTTATTTAAACAAATTATAATTATTGTCATATTAATTTTCATAAATTAATAAAAATAAGCTGATTGTTTATAATGTTAATATAATTATTTAATATTCTTCAAATTTTATTAGAAAAAAAAAAGTTAAAGCCCAATCAAATTCTATTAGAAAAAATAGTCCAACCAATTAAAAAAAAAAAACGGTCAATTTTAGCGCACCGAGTCTATGAGGGCGGTACATATTATATTATATTGTATCTTTTAGAGTATTTTAAAATTTAAATGCCCAAAATTTCCATCCTAAATCATAATAATGAGAGCCCTACTACCATCAGCCTTGCTCACTTTGGATCCATGGGAAGATTTAGAAGAATAAAATTTCTGGCATGCACAAATGCTGATTGATCTTGACCGTTCAATTTATTGCCCCCTCTTAAATTTGTAGCAGCTGTAAAGTCTTTACTATTGGAATCTCCAAACCACCGGTCAATCATTTAAGAAAAAGAAATGTTAGGTATGGTTTAAGTATGCATTTGATGTTGATTCAATCCCAGCACAATCAAGCTCACTTAAATGGAAAGATATGAAGTCGGATCGATCGATAGTCGATTTTAAAAGAATAATTTCATTTAGATCGATCGATTCGAATGAAAATCAATCGATTTCACAATTCAATTATTTTTAAATACTTGCTAAATGAAGATTTTAATTTTTAATAAAAATTTTAATGTTTTTTGCTATTGAGTTTTAATTGGTCAAGTTGTTTTGCATTTGAGGTATGTTTTGATTGCAGATTGATGATTTGGCTAAAGATCGATCAGAGATTAATCGAATCATTCATTTTATAAGAATAATTATAGAATAAAGATCGAAGATTGTTTACATCTTGAAGTTTGTGAAATTGTTTTTTAAATTTTATATTTTTTAAAATATTGTTATTGATATCATATATTTCGATTGAGTGAAAGATATCTTGTGTTTTTTTGATATCTTATATATTTGTTTATTTTTTCATATGTTGATTGAGAGATTTTTGTTAGAATTCTTATTATGTATTTTGTTAGATTTCATTCAAATATTGTCAATGGACGGATTAGATGATTAACGTTAGATGATATCACATTCTCCTTTAAATTAACGTATGACAAGTATTCTCCTAGTTAAAAGTGAATCTTTGTTTTTAGACAAGTTAGAATTTATGTTCCACTAATTCAATCACCACTTTAAATTAAATCAATCATAACTAGTATATACTATTACCACCGGCATATTTACACGAGATCACTATATACCATTAATTTGGGCGATTATAAACAATGACAATTTAAATTAAAAATTCATGATCAAATATATAGATTTTAATCGTGAAGATCTTGAATGAAAAAATGTTAATTTATAAGAGATTAAAAATGTCTTTGAAAATCGTTTTATTTTTGATAAGAAAACATCTTCGAGTCGATTATAGGTCCCGATAAGAAACATTTCAAGATGTTTTCTTATCAAACCAAAATCGATTTCAAAGACATTTTCTTAATAAAATTGAAATGCATAATCTCTTATGGGCATATTTTATTTTCGATTTAATGAATTTGGCTACATATGTCTTATATTCTTACCCGACTTACTCACATGTCTTATATATTCTTACTTTGCTTACATATATGTTTTATATTCTTACTGCTGTGTTTCACACTTTCTTACTTCAATTTATTCACGGATATCCCGCCGTTGCTCGATTCAAAGACCGCCGTGTCATCAATTCAAACACTCACTTGCATAGCTTACATTGTCACATAGTTTACATAATTCGATTCACTTGATATCCCGCCAGACGGCTCGATTCCTGAGATCAAGATTCTACTTTAGAGGCTCGATTCATTTGATATCCCGCCGCGGCTTTGATTCATGGGTTTAACCCATGGCTCAATTCAATTAACGGCTCGATTCACTTGATATCCCGCCGCGTTTGGCTCGATTCATGGGTTTAACCATCGGTTTCACTGCTAGTCACGATTCGATTCACTTAGCAGAAGGTATCATATAATCCGCCCATAGTCCACATGCATATATAATCCCCTATAGGTTCATTTATGTTATATAATCCGCCTTTAGTGGTCCACAACACACTTATAATCTTGAAAGCGTCCACTTAAAATTTTTTAACTTATGGTTCGATTTGGATTTAAATTTATACAATTTGATTTGATTCAATTCAAAGTTCACATTCGCTTCTTCAAATTTAACTTGGGTTCGATTCAAAACTTGCAAAACACACATACGATGTTCAAGACTGAAATTCTTACATGATTTTCAAGGCTATATAAAAGGTTTAAAACAAAGCTCATTTCTTGATTCGATTACACGTTAATAATTTTAAAATGCCACTATGTCAAAGATTCGATAATTCAAAGCTTTCGAGCATTTCAAACAATCAAAATATTCAATCAAATATTTAAGTTCAAAGATCTAAAGTTTCCATTGCAAGGATTTCAAATACTAATTCATTTCAAAACAAAACTTATCATCTTCATTCGATCATATCAAGCATCTATGAAATTAAATCAAAATACAATTCATGTATGAAATTTTCCCCACCTTAACCTCAAAATCAAGAAAACCAAGCAATGTCCTATCGATGGCTTTTCTCCTCAATCTACATCACAGTTATTTGATCATGTATCGAGGATCAAGAGTAACCACTAATAACTTACAATTTTTCAGTGTTTTAGAAAAAATCGAGCCGGAATGGGCAAGTTCGCGCTAACATAGAAATTGATGTAACCTTCCTGTTACATTTTAACCTTTAAAAGTTTAGATTTATAAGTTGGTCAAACACACAAGTTGTAGATCTCTTTGTTATCTTTCCAACGCCAAGAATCGATCAATCGGAGGTCGGAGAAAGAAAGTTATGGTCAAAATAATCAAAGCAGATCGGCAACTCGCATAAAAATCGATTAATCGATTTTCAAAATCGATAATCGATTTTCAAAATGGAATAATCGATGTTCCAAAGACGATTGAGCGATTTTATCTCGATTGATCGATTTACAAAGAGTCAAAAATCTTTTTCACTATTTGAGACCAGATCAATCGACCCACCCAATTTCGATTAATCGAATTAAAGGTCGATTAATCGATTTTACTTAATCGGTTTTGTTTCTACAAAATTAGAAATTTATCTAACTTATTACTAAATTTTGACCTTAAAACGATTGATTCACAAGTTGGTCAATTCATGAAAGTTGTAGGCTTTCGTCTTCTTTCCAACGCAACAAGAATCACGCCAATCCGAATTCGCACAAAAGGTTATGGTCAATACTACTGGTAGTGTCAAGAAGTTTCAGTAAACTCGATTAATCGATTTTCAAAATCGATCAATCGATAAAATCGATTAATCGAAATTCTTCGATTAATCGATTTCGAAGTTCCTCTCGAATTTCTTGTCAAAAACTCGACATCGAGTTTCAAAATCGATTAATCGATTTTGAAAGCACTTCGCTGGTTTGAACTTGAAACCCATTTTTTCATCAAAATTCAACCTTTTGATCCTAATCTTTTGCACACATCTAACCAACATATATTTAATTAAATACATGGAAGAATCGTTATTTACCTCTTTAAATCGGTGATTTACTCAGAGATCGGATCGCCTTCTTCGTTAGATAAAAAAGGGTTTCAAACCCACCTCGATCATCTCCGAGTTACGATCACACCCAAGCCCATTAAATCGATGGCAATCCTTACACACACACTTCACATAACTCACGCTTATGATTTGTGGATCAAAACTCATGATCTCTTCAAAGAAAAAGGGTTTCAAACCCCCAAACGGCTCCAAAACCCACAAAAGCAAAACCAAAAGTAAACCGACAACCATCCTTCCCTTATACGATCTCACAAAACCTTTTCCACTTAATCACAAGGCTTGGAGCATAAATCCGCGATTCTTCCTTTCTTCTTCCTTCTCTTCAAAACCCAAACCATCAAACTGCAACCGCATCCAAAGGAAGCTATTTTTTTTTTTTTTTCTTTTTTTTTAAACTAAAAGGCCGGCCTCATGTAAAAACACATACACCATTTGGGTGTTAGTCTTATCTAAGGACCTGTTTTCGATGAAACGGCATATAGTTAAGGTATTATCTATTATATAAATGATCCCTTGGTTCAAATTGTATACACCAAAACTACATCAATCGGACCCGACGTTAAGCTAACACAACCACTATGCAGTATGAACTGATCTTAAAAAATCTCACGAGCTCAAACGACCTAAAATGATCTCATTTGAAAATCTAAACGTGACATGTTTCAATGCATGCACCATCAGACCTATAGTCGGCTCGAATAGTCGGCCAAATTAGTCAAATAAGTTATTTAACCATTACTAAACTTTTATTCTCTCTCTAGAACCAAAATTATAAGAAAAATAAATTCTCCTACCTTTATTTTCATTTATAACCAATCTAAACTTAGGATTTAAGCCAGTACGCCATAGCTAGGTGTATACAATTCATCCAAAGGTCCACACGCGAGTCTAAACCAATCTTTATTATTATTATTTTTTTTCACTTAAGACTTAGCCAAACTAACTTAATTATTTTCACCATGTCGGGTACGTGATCAGTCGGGCACGCACACCGAGGCATATTGTTCAAAGGTCGAAAATTTTCAGGATGTTACATTCTTCCCACCTTAAAGAATTTTCGTCCTCGAAAATTGGCGTATTTCTAGTTGAAGAGGTATAGATGCTTATTAGTCCTAAACAAGAGTAATCTTACTCTCCCTAAGAGTCAATACTTTTCAAGAGTTAATGATTCAATGTCAACGCAATTAGTTAGGGTTATTACAGTAGGTAACCAAAAACGTGGCTAGGTAACCAAAAATGTAGTAGCCCAGGTGGTACCCTCCCTCCGGTGTCAGGGAGGAAGTCGAGGGTTTGATACTCATCCTCCATATTGTTTCTCACCTTGATTTTATAAAGTGTTTTATATATATATATATATATATATATATATATATATATATATATATATATATATATAAATGTGAAGATATCATCAAATTCTTTTAATTTAAATATCATATTCTAAAGATCTTCAATTTCTATCATATGACTTAACATAATAAATAGTCATCATCTCATCCATATTTGATGGCTTTGAATTATTTAATAGAAATTTTATTTTATACCAATCTTTTGCATTAAACATATTTAGAACATGACCTTCAAATCCGATAGCTAAGATGAAGTTTTCACTTGACATAAGTCCTTCAAATACCAAGTATTTTCTTTAAAGGATAACTCTAATTATACCAATCAGATTTCTAAGTGCACTACATTCGAAAAATCATTAACTGATGTAAACCAGATGATAGAGATCAATTTTCTTTTCAATCTTTCACATAATGGAGCTTGAAATCAATGGTGTACTATCAGACGGTCAATTTATAGTTTATATTACATACATCCCAAAAAAATGATAAAAAATTATGGGGCACGCATCATACTCAAACGTGATTTTCGATCACTTTTTGGGATGTTTTATGTGTACCACATGCAATAAAAAATTAACTGTCAGTATACTCATTATCTCAAGATCTCCGATTTGGACAAAAACGACCGTTATTGTCTAATTCAAAATAGTCAATGGTATTCGGCTGTGATGTCATTCAAAATTGATTTCCAATTCGATCTTCTATATGATGATCATGAGGTAAATGGATAATAATCGCTTGCACCATGTATCAATACATGGTGTCAAAATGGTGTCTCATATATAAAATCTCTAACCTTAATTTTATATGCATGTCATTATTTTAAAGCCACATGATTCACATGATTATCATATAAATCATATTTATGTTAAAATAATATTAAAAAATAAAAATAAACCTATAATTTAGAACTTAAAAGTGGGGTTGCTAATGGGTCGTGTTAAAGCTTTGACTGCCCGATTAGTAAATGGCATATGCTGACCTGACCTGGCCTGATGGTGCACCCTGATTCGACCTAATACTCGAAGGGTCAAGGGTATATGCCCAACCCGACCTGACACCTATTCCGACCTTAACTTGAAGAGTCGGGTGTATATGCCCAACCCGACCTGAGACCTGATTTGATTTGATTGAAAACACTCTATTTTTTTTTTTTTATTATTATTATTATTATTATTACTATTATTATTAATTATTATATAAAATCTTGTAACTCGAGCTTAGTTGACTAAACCTGACCTGACACTTATCCCGACCTTAATTTGAAGGGTTGAGTATATATGCCCAACCCGACTTGACTTGGTTGAAAACACTCTATTTTATTATTATTATCAGTATTATCATTATTAAAATCTTATAACTCGAGCTTAGTCGACCAAATTTTTTCTTAACCCGATCCAACCATACTTATAGATTGTGTCTGACACTTCATGCCTGACTTAGCCGAATAACCCAAGTTTAGTACCTAGCCCAATAAAAAAGTCAATCTATTGAGAGCCCTATGTCTTAAGTGTTCTCCTAAGTCTTACGACCAACATACGTATGAGTGCAAGTAATCCGATCAGGTAAGATGACAAGATTTGATCAGGAGTACATTAATCGTGGCTCAAAGAGTTTCAACTTTCAAGTAAATTATTATTTTGGTAGCTTTATTAACACCCGCGGAATCTTAGAGGGCACTTATGCAAAAAAATATTGACTCTTTGTATTAGTTGATGGAGATCATTTTTCGGCCTAATCTTCCACATAAGGGATCTTGATATTATTGGCTTACCATTAGACGATCATTTTTTTATTTCATAAGGTGCAGATCATAAAATATGGCCCTAAATTTATATGACATACATCATGCTCAAATTTAATTTTTTGGCTATTTTTATGTGATATATGCTACATAATTCAAAGCAAGTCAAATATTTTATGGCAAAATTGTTAATTCTCTTAACTTTGTGGATTTCTTTGAAGTTGCTAAAAATAAGGAAGGAAAGATAACTTTTATAGCAAAATTGTTAATTTTCTTAACTTTATGAGTTTCTTTGAAGGTGCTAAAGATAAGGAAAGAAAGAGAACTTATTTGGATACCATTGTTTACGTATTTCTATTAGAAAAGAGATTCTATTTGGGTATCATTATTTGCATCCCTTAAAATTATGACCTCGTCAATATCCTCTAGTAAGTATGAAATGACCGCTTTGAATTAGAAGATAGAGATCATTTTTTATCCTCATCTTTTACCTAAATGATCTTGGTATCATTTTTAAAAAAATGATATTAAAATCATGTTTGAGAGCGATGCATGCCATTTGATTTTAAAGTCACTTTTTTGATTGTGTCAAGTGAAATAAAAATTTTACTGCCTGATGATACAAAAAGGATGCCAAAATCAATTATATAGAAGATTGAGACGAAAAATAATCTCCATCGTATGATTCAAAGCGATCAATATATTCAGACTGAAAGAGGTGAGATGAAGTTACAATTTTTTGGATGATAAATAATGATACCTATTTTAATTTTATTGTCACGACTTAGGAGTGTATATAGGGGCAAGTATGGAAAGAAAGATTGAGAGAAACTATTTTAACTTTTATATATTAATAAGGATAGAGATACATAAGGAAGAAGATGAGGATAGATGGAATAACTTAAGAGTATTTTGACTTAAGGGTATTTTATTACTAAAAATATGAAAACATTAAAATTGATAAAAATTATTTATACTTTTATATAATGGTAAAGATATATAATCGGGGCTAGGTAGAGCTGCTTTTGCAGTTTTGATTAGTGCAAATAGACATATCCAAAACGTGAAATACTGTAATCCAAAAGTGAATTATTGTATTTGCCCTCTCATATTATTTTACTCTCCTTTTAAACGCCTGCAAGGACGTTGCAGAATCGGATTAGAATCGTACGGTTGCGGAGCATCTATTAGTCACCGAATGTAACATGACTTTAAGTTGCACATATTTCAAGGGCCATGAAATTCGAGACAGCTAATTTGTTTAGTGAAAATATAAAATCAGAAAGTAGTCCGTGAATCATGCATGATTGAAGATTTTTGTGTTAAAAATTATAAGATCATTTTTTTTTTTTGATAAGATTATTTTAAACTTTGTTTAATTACCTCTAACCCCATTTTATTTCCCCAATTAATCTCCATTCCTAACAAAGTCATTTTTGAGACTCGTGAAGTCACTTCGAATCATCAGGAGAATCTAGATTTTAGAGAAAATCAAGGGCGTCAGAACTCGCTTAATGAGGTAATTATATCTTATTGCTTCGCACCACCAAAAGGTAGTGTCGCATCTCATCTCACACCGTTCATTTTTACGACCATCATGTGAAAATGGAGTCACAGCAATGCTCACAACACAAGTTCAACCCAAGCTAATGCAACAAAAAAAAAGGATACACAACAATAACAACCTACAAGAAAACAACAAATTAATCATATATAATTTAATACAAAATTAACCATATTTCATCATTTTTGGTATTCTAACTCATACTATGGAGGCATCCAAGCATAACGAAATCTAATATGAAATCTAGATATGAACAAATTTGGGACACCCAAGTTGTCAAAAAGAACGAAAATAAATGAAATTTTTTTATTAAATAAATGGATGACCAAAGAGATTAAGCGCCTCACCTTATATAAACATCAGACTCTTGAGGACCGCCCGATCGCGGCCTTCGCGGGGGCCAAAGAATTGGAGTAGAGATGGGTTATGGAGAAGATCTAAGTGGTGAAAATGGGAAGAAAGAAGGATTAATACTGGTAGGGAAGATGTACATATGAGTCCACACCACACAATTTGGCTCGTCTGCATGGGGGAGCGGGTGGACTTACGTGGGCATTTGGAGAGATTTTATATGACCTTAATAAGACTATTGAGCACGGTGGGTGAAGATTCAATGGTTGTCGCCTAATCAGGGCACACGTTTTTTTGGTAGTAGGATTACCGTTGGATCCTTGTGATGGAGCATGTAGCAAATTGATGATTAAAGTGTTTCCCGGTGGTAGCTCTATAAAAGAGGTGCATTTGGGAGGTGAGGTGTGTGTTGTTTGTTTGGACTTTAGATTGACCAGTAGCCCTGAGAAGAGCTGACCGAACTTTCAAACTTTCCAGCTCTAAAAGTCTGTTTGAAAGGGTACTAGTATTTGCAACCCAAAATAGATCCATGTAACCTGTGGTTTCAATTGTTAACACTGTTGACTGCCTAGAATCAGATGATAGACATCTTTTTTCATGCTAAACTTTCAAAAATAGATCTTGAGGTCATGGCCCACCTATCAAACGGTTAGTTTTGATTCCACGTCATACATATCCAAAAGTGGCATGATCACGCGTGCATCATGAGAAGAGCTCTCATGTAACTTTTGTGTTCTATTCTACTTGGAATTAACATCTTACCGTCTGATAAGTGAGCCATCATCTTAAGATCTATTTTGTAAAAGATGAGGTAGAAAATAATCTCCATCATTCAATTTAAGGAAGCCAATGGTGTTAATGGTGGAAGTATATATATATATGGGAGCGGTTTCGTCCTCCAAGATGTCGTGGAGCTCCAAGTAGCACCCAAAATACTATTTGGGTGCCACACGAAGCATGGAGGATGGATTAGATCAATTTTAAAATCAATGTTATTCAAAATTTTAGTTTTCAAGGCTTTTGTCAAAGTATGACTAATTCAAATAGTTCATACTTCAAGGATAAAAATAAACTTGGTGGAGATGAGATTTTGATTTACTTTTTTTCATATATGATCAAAGTAATGCACTCATGCTCTATGTGTCATCAATTTGGCATTCCATTGCTAATTGGAGGTTTTGTCCAACCTTAGAGGATGCTTGAGCATCCTCCAATGGAGGACAAAACTCTTTTCCTATATGGGAGCTGGTTTGATACTCAAGCATCCTCCAAGATGTTGCTCCATGTAGTACCCAAAATACTATTTTGGGTGTCACACTGAGCATTGCTGGGATGAGACAAATATGAATATATATATATATATATATATATATATATATATATATATATATATATATATATATATATATATATATATATTTGTTATTTAAATATGACTAATTTTGAAAAAAAAAAAAAAAAAAACTATTAATATAGGTAAAATTTAATTAATTTGAACAATTTTTTATAATTTCAAAACCATGGAAAAGAAAATTGTCACTATACTGGGGATGAGACAGAAATATATGGCCTCCAAATCTCTTTGAAGTATGCATTTGACCAGTAAGGAGGTGGTTATTGATCCGTTACTGCCGTATGCCACATATACTTTTGTAGAATGTAGGGCTGTCAGGTAGTACCATTCAATGTTACGTGGATCAATGATTTAATAAATTAGAGCTCAGATTTAGTGTTAACCACCACCATCTGGTTACATTGTTTGGCTAATCGCTAGGGGTAGAGTTAGCTTCAATAAATATATTAAATATGAACTTAAATTTCCTCACCATCATTTATAAATAAAACTAGTGTTTAAATGATCTTACATCATAAATGAAGCAGCATTTTATTAATTTCGCCTATCAAAGGATTTAATCTTTGGCCGCATCAGGTCTCATTCCTTCGTCTATGTCCGCAAGAGACACATGGGTGTGTTACATTAGGCCCCCCTTTGCACTTGGACGAGTTAGGAACCCCTAACTAATTACTTTAGAACGTATTGATTTGTCATCCTCGCTAGAAGTAGAACCTCGCATTTCTTAGTACAGAGAAGTTTAACTACTGGAACTGGTACTTTCTTTACAGGTAGTAAAGCTACTCACTCGAACAAAGGTAACAGTAGAGGAAAGAACTTAAGAGCATATAACTTTCTATTAGGCTTTAGGAAGTGCGTAGTAGATAAAGCAATGGTTTCTTCGAATTCCTCTCTCGAGTATTGTTACCATACATTACGTGAAAATGAAAATAATAATTCATTTCAATGGAGCCAATCAGGAAAAGTACTCTAAATAAAGAAAATCTATCCATCTTGATTCCTCTCCACCTTGGGTTTAAGATGTTGATAATCGATAGCATGAAAGTGATAGATCATAGGTTCAAGGCTAATCAACCCAAAAATCAAACCTTTGGGAGATTTGCATCCAATCTTTGCACATCAATACCGGCCATTATTCTTAATTTTTAATTGCTAATATTAAAGTTTATAGATCAAATGATTTACATCCACTTATAGGTATAATTCATTAGATGAGACATGTAATAATGGCTTGCCACTTGGACGATTTAGATTTTTTTTTTTTTTTTTGATAACTTGGGCATCCAAGCCTCTTCTTAGAACACTCCCCTAATCCCAGGGGCACATGCATACCCTAAATTCAGCACATGCCGGATCAACACAAGATATAAATTCCTAGGGTAGCTTCAAGATGAGAGGGGATTTGAACTCAAGTCTCTTGCTTTTGAAAACAAGTATCTAGCCAGCTCGCCAAACCCCTTAAAGCTTTGAATGATTTAGATTAATCATATATGTGCGCCATATGACATAATAGTAAACCACACTTTAATGGGGTAAGATAAAAAATCTAATTTAATTATACATCATTTTAGTGTTTAAATATAGGTCAGGAGCCATTATTTCATTAAATAACAACTCTATCCTAACCGTCATTTAAACACCAAAATGGTGGTTTAAGATGTTGGTGACTCACTGTCAAAATGATAGACCAAGACTGAAGTGCAACAAATCCATAAATGGTATACTATGATATCAAATCCATCTGAATGGTAGACTATAATATCAACATTTGTTTTTTATTTTAGTGAGTGGTATTAAAGTTCATCAATTGCACAGTTCACATTCACTTATAGTCATGTTTCTTTAGGTTGAAACATGTTCTAATGATGGATTGCCCCTTGTACAATTTAAATTTATAACAAATGTGTGCTACATGGCATTACCATAAAATTCACTTTAATTATGGGAGATGAAAAGTCTAACTTTTGGTATAAAATCATTTAAGGACATTTTTGGTGTTTAAATGTGTCATAGCCATTATCCCCTTTACAGTAGCATAAAATTCTATTAAAAAAAAAGAGCCATTACTTGCACACGTTTTTCAAGTGATTGCGCCAAATTTAAAGAAAGACTTGGTATTTTAGAGATATGTGATATGTAAAAATACAATATAGGCAGTTTGATTTGAAGTTCATAATCAACAGATCTTTGGTACATAAAATTCAAGCAAAACATGATACTTGTCATATGATCAAATATAGTCAACTGTTAAATTATATAATAACCTGTGACTCCATTTAATCAAATGACGAAAATTATATTTTGTTTTAATCTTTTGCAATTGATATATTTAAATCAAGGCCTTCAAATCAAACAACTTAGATGGTATTTTCATATAGTAGAAGTCACCAAACTTGTAAGTCTTTCTTTTAAATTCGACGCAAATTCGGCGCACTCCTCTGCAATCACTTGAAATGCACGTGCAAGAAATGGCTCCCTTAAAAAAATACACTTTATAGCCTTTTGCCAACTCTTTAGCTTAAAATGATATGATAATTAAAAACAAGTCAGTACCCAGTGTTTGTCTAACATGTAGGTGTTTGTGACTTTGTGGTGTAACAACTGGCTTTTTACGCTATAAGTGAATGCTCTGTCAGCAAAGACGAATTTCCGTGCTGACAACTCAAACCTTTTACCATTATACCAAGCAATGGCTCTTACCTTAGAATATATATATATATATATATTCGTATTTAAGAAAAAAAAATAAAAAACATTAAGAAAGAGCAGAGTCTGTAACAAACTTAAGATAGAGCAGACTATAGTACAGGTACCTTATTTAAAAATATTAGAACATTAATTATTAATATTTTGCAAATATAAGAAAATTTTCAGGAAAAATCATAAAAAGACTTGTTTAAACATTTTTTTAAAATAATAATAATAATATTATTATTATTATTTTTGGAATCAAAATCTGACCGTTTGATTATAGGACCATAATCTGACGATCTAGTGCCCAAAAATAAAATAAAAAATAATCTCCATCGATTTACCAAAGCAATCAACGATTTAAGCACATTAAACCCCAATTTGAGAAAGAAGAATCTTGAATTGTAAGGGTAGCACGTTTTACTCACTTCACAAACTTCATTGTTAATTAAACTGACGAATGCCACTGTAGCTACTAAATCCTCTCAAAATCAAACATTTACAAATTCCACTACTCATTGAAAAAATTGAGGTAAAAAGCAAGTCCAAAATAATCTACGCATATTAGTTACACCCTACGAATCCCTTCACCAACATTGCCACCACTGAAATCAAAGCAAATTTAAAACGGAAAATCTTTAGATTCCTATCCAAATACAAGTGTACGGACCGTATATATTATGAGGAAAGGTCAGGTCCAACCAGCCAGATTGAGTTCAACCACAGAGTTCAACCACATCTACAGCCCCTGGAAATGGGAGAATATCAACTTCTCATGGGTTTTATTTTTCATAGGATGGCGTGCAGTCAAGATTCTCCTATTTCCAAGGGCCATTGATGTGATCAATCTCGAAATCCAGTTCAACCAGGTTGGACCTGACCATTCCTCCATGTACTATATAGGCTTGCCATATATAACTATCTATCTAAAACGGTTCGGCCAGATTTGGTATTTAACAAATGCCATATTAACGAAAATCAAAAGCATATATTCACTTGTTTCTTTCTCATAAATATTAGTGCATCCCGAGGTTTGGCGGTGGGAGATGGCCACATGCAACCAGGCACCTAACACCAATTTTTATTCCACACTATTACCAAGATATGCTTGAACCGTCTATTGGCGGGCCCTTAGCCAGATGGTAAGGATCAAACAAAGTGGTGATTTTTCAGCTGAATCAAATCTAGACCATGGATGCATGTACCACACATTTGTGACCTCGATGCTGAGGTCACACTGCACATTCCAGTTGAGCCACAGACCTTCCGGTTGAATCAATCACTAGAAGACACTTCATAGCTACTCTCTGATGCCTCTTGAGCCAGCAGGAGTATCAATGAACCAGACCTGGGCCTACGCATTCCTTATTTCTCATCAGGCATCGTCTGAGGCCGACCAGTCTATAAGAGGTTTCAACCTGAGCCTGAGCCTGGCCCGTTTCCACCCCTATTTGAGGGAAGTTGATCTCTATTATGACCTAACTCAAAATATTTATGTTTTGTAGTATCCTTACATCATTCATTAGTCATTACCACAAATATGGAATACTTGGCGTTCAATCTCTTCAACTTAAAAACAAATCAGATTCTCTTCGAAGTACAAACAAGTCACAAAGATCAGAAACATTATATAATCAAAAAGAACATTGCCCAAATAACACTACAAACGACTATAGAGGTACGTCCTTTGCATATTCCTAAATTATCTGATGAAGAAAAGAGGGATAAAACTCAAACAAAGCTCAACCATGAAAGGAGTACCTATTATTGCCAATTGTTCTCAACGATTCGCCTTGGCAACACGCTCGATCTCATCTTTCTTCTTAATTGCATAGCTGTAAAAATACAAATAAATTAACAAATATATAAATATACAAATATGGGAAGTATTTAGTTCAAATACCAAATGTTTGTAATTTGGGCTCTGGTTGTTCAAGACCAGAAGTAGATCCATAGAAAATTCTAGTGGATTTATTGGCTAAGGATGTGGTTGCTGGACTACCGGAAATGTGCCTCTCTAACTTAATTGGTGGATGTCGGTTAGTTCCCGTGTTCCTGTTGGGCTAAAAGTGTTGTTTTCTCTCTTAAACAGCTTGCTTAATTGTTATTTTGTCCATGGATCCCCAAAAAAAATGACTAAGAAGAAGATTATGAAGAAAGAAAGCACAGCAAGGAGATGGCCATTATTCTCTACAAAAAAGTGCAGAGATGCTCACACTTCCATGTAATTACTGTTACCTCCTATTACCAGATTTGGTGGCAAAAGTCTCAAGAACACTAGATTGTAAAATTATATACTATAGAAAGAGAGAACAGAATCTTTCTGCTGCAAAGAGACCCAAGTTGGAAAAGAATAAACAGCAATAAAAAAGAATTCCCATTACCTGTTGGAAGACCCCTTCGCAGCATTGATGAGCTCATCAGCCAAGCACTCAGCTATGGTCTTGATATTCCTAAAAGCACTCTCCCGAGCACCTGTTGTAAGGAGATATATGGCCTGGTTAACACGTCTCAGAGGAGAAATATCAACTGCTTGACGTCTCACAACACCAGCAGAACCAATCCGAGTCGCATCCTCCCTCGGTCCACTACAGCATAAGTAAGAATATGAGAAACAGGAAAAGCTGTTGATACGTGAGAAAGTAGGAATTTTTTCCCTTGTACCTGTTGATCACAGCATCTACGATAACCTGAATGGGGTTGAGGTCGGTAAGGAGATGGATAATTTCCATCGCATGCTTGATAATACGGACAGCCATCAGTTTCTTCCCGTTGTTGCGGCCATGCATCATAAGGGAGTTAGTCAACCTCTCTACAATTGGGCATTGGGCCTTACGGAACCTTTTAGCTGAGTACCTCCCAGCTGTATGGGGGACAAATGTAGCGTGCTTGGATGCAGACACACCGATGTAATCTGCCAATGATATGTCGCTAACCTGCAGCAAATATAAAGATTATGAGGAAGCTCACAACTACCAAGTAAAAAAGACAATGATTTTTTTTTTTTGCTATAAAACCAATGAAATAGCTTTGTGGTTGGGGCTATGCCATAATGGTTACAATAGTACAACCCAGGTTTTGCAACAATATGGTCATGGGTTCAATTAACAGGGGATGATTCGTATCAGTATCGCTGATACATTCAATGAATCAGCGATACAATGAAAAATATGACATATATTGGATATCCATCGCCAATACATACCCAATGTATCATGGATCGGTGGTTAGTGACGATGCATACAGGAATTGTCCGAGATTTTAACCCATGATCATGCAACATTAACTGTAATGGCAATGAGATCATCGGTTCAGTCCATCAGTGGTCGATTGTCATGTTGGCTCTTTTAAAAAATTCACTTTGGAGTAGACTAAGGGAGCAGATCTGATGCCAAGTGTCCTTTGTTCAATTCTTTGTTAGGCCATAATGGTTACTTGGCAGTGTTCCACAAGACAAGGCAAGGATTTACCTCTCTTTCTCATGCAGGCTTGTGTCTAAATATATTGGCCTAATTTACAAGGAAATGGCTCAAAAACACATAGGGGAGGAATGGGCAGAGCTCAGGCAAGGCAAACCTCTTATAAATGGACCAAATTCGGCCCATTGGCAATGCTGTCAATACATATTTAAGCACCACCAATAGGCAAAAATGGGCCAGTTATATCCATAGCTGAATTGTAGTCCCATTAAAACAGCTCTGGGGAAAATGTGGTGCATTGCCCTAAATGTCAATTGCTGACATTTTAAATATTTTCTTGAAAAACTTTCTTCTACAATCCAAAAGATAACACTAATTTACATTCTTATTTTTAAGATGTTTTCTTCCATTTTATTCTATTTCTATTCAATCTTTTTTTTATAAAAAAATTACAGAAAGAAAACAAAAAGTTAATAATAATAATATAAATAAATATATTATTTGTAATCTTCTTTTTAGCTGTGACAATTTAATCCATTTTTAATTATGTTTTGGTCCATTTTATTCTGTTTTTATTCTTTTCTATTAATCCAAGATAAATGAAAATTATAATTATAATTATAGCAAACACAGAAAATTATAATTATAATTATAGCAAACACAGAATTATAATTTTAAATCCATTTTTAACACACTTTTTTTAAATGTCTTAGTTTGAAGAAATAACTGTTAAGATTGTTGATGCAGGAAAATCATAGTTAAACCTAAAATAGCAAAAATCTCGCCCGATAGGGGTATAAAAAAGATAATAGAGGTAGAAGATCCAAGGAATCACTCCAAGGAAGAAAAGTTGGCCTCACCAAACCGCACGCGGGAAAAGAATCACTCTTCTAATGAAAGCTCATCTCAGGTTCTCTAGAATTCATATAAAGCAAAACTCATCAATTTTATTAATCATCCATCTAATTAATAAAGTCTTTACATACCTTTATATAGGCTAAGAAAACTATATCTAAACATAAAATTTGAAATAAGGAAGTCCTAAAACAAATAAAACTCTAAATGACAAGTTTTTGCCTAAATTTTGTATAAACCGCCCTTTCACGGAAGTCCGTCATGTGACCACGAAAGTCGGTCATTGCGCATGGAAGTCCTTGCCTAAATTTCCAGAATTGTTTTATTTCACGGAGGTCCTTGATTTTATCGCATAGGTCCCTGCACACATTCCAGAAAGGCTTATTTTTGCGGACTTCTCTTCCACAGGCCGTTTAAAAGCCCATTTGTGGGTTCACTTCTTCCTTGTTGTCTTTCTTCATTGGACACTACCCCGATCCAAACATGCGGATCTAAATTCCGCATAATTCCTCCAACTTTGAAAAAGTTCGATCTCGAACTTTGACCGAAATTGATCTTCTGCGTGGAGGTCGAGAACATTATGTTAGAAATCTGTATCGGGCACGGCTTGAACAAATAAAACGGATTTGACTAGGGCAAGATCCAATTTATCCTTGATACTCCGGTCTGTATCAGCATCGATACACATCCAATATGATCCTGGGATTTGTGGGTTATGGGATCGGTAGGCTTTATCCCGGATAATTGCTTTTCAACGATCTCGGGATTTTCAGTAGCTTTGGGATCTCCGAGCTGCAACCGGCATAGACTTTACACCGATAATGAAAGTGTAGGTGTTACAACGGTTATGAGATTAAAACGGGCGGTTGGCGATGGGGCTGGGTTGATGGGCACAAAATTTGAAAGATTAAATCTCAAAGCTTCAAGTCTCGCCGATATGATTTATTCTTGTAGTTTGAGAAGAAGATCCTTAAGAAATTGTTGAACAAAACTCCTGCTTAAAGCCTCTGCTATCCGACGAGAAAATTTTCACTCACGTAGAATCTCAACAGTAAACGCTCGATTCTCTAAAATTGACACATATTAAGTTGTTAAATTCAAATTCCTTAGACTCCATGATCTAGCTTTCACTGCCTCCCATACTTGTCCAATCGTAGTAATCATCTTATGCAAATCAAGGCACTTCCACCGATCCACAAACGATCTCATGCTAGTCATCTGATCATTCAACTCGCAAAAGGCGTCGATAAACTGTTCTTTACTCATGATGGATTCCACATGCCGAGTGTTGAACTTGCTTTGATACCAATTTGATACAGGAAAATCACACGCTAACCCTAAAATAGCGTAAATCCCGCACAATAGAAATTAGGGTTCTCGCTCGCCAATTACAAAAAAAAAGGATAATAGGGGTAGAAGAAGATCCAAGGAAGAAAAGTTTGCCCCACACCAAACCGCACATGTGAGAAGAATCACTCTTCTAATGAAACTCACCTAAAGTTCTCTAAAATTCGCACAAAGCAAAACTCATCAATTTTATTAGTCATCCATTTAATTAATAGTCTTTACATGCCTTTATATAGGCTAAGAAAACTCTAACTAAACATAAAACTCGAAATAAGGAAGTCTAATGCGGGAAAATCGCACACTAACCGTAAAATAGCGTAAATCTCGCACGATAGGGGTAGAAGAAGATCCAATGAATCGCTCCAAGGAAGAAAGTTGGCCTCATACCAAACCGCAAGCGGGAGAAGAATCACTCTTCTATCAAAAACTCACCTCAAGTTCTCTAGAATTCGTACAAAGCAAAACTCATAATTTTTTTTATTCATCATCAATATTAATTCTCATAAGAGATTACAATGTGTATTTATAAATAAAAACCCCTAGGAATACTACTTAAAATAAAACTCTTAATCAATCATTAAAACTTTCTAATCAAATGATGTCCGATTGACGTGAAATTGGTTTTGTTTGAAAGCTTATCGAAGTAGCTTTCCAACAAGACAAGAATCACACAATTTCAACATGTATTGGTAGACTTATGACCACTTTTTGATAGTTGCGCAGAAAGTAACGGGATTAACAGTCACATGTCATATATATGTGCCTGACTCCTAAATAATTCAAATAAGGAAACTAATCCTAAAACAAACCACTTATTAAAAGAATCCTAATAAGAAAGGAAACTAAGCCTAGATAAAATATTGCCTAAATTAATGTGCACACGGGTCTTTAACGAGCCTTTTTAAAAAACCAATTCGTGGGTCCACTTTCTCTTTTGGCGTTCTCTTTATCCGACTACGATTCAAACATGCGGATCTAAAGTTCGCATCAAAGTCCTAGAACAAATAAAACTCTAAATGGCAAGGTTTTGCCTAAATTTCGTATAAACTGCCCTTTCACGGAAGTCCATCATGTGACCACGGAGGCCATCCTTAGGCACGAAAGTCCTTGCCTTGATTTCCAAAACTGCTTTATTTCATGGAGGTCCTTACGATACATTCCAGGAGCTTAATTTTTGCAAGCTTCTCTTCCACGGGCCGTTTACAAGCTCATTTATGGGTCCACTTCTTCCTTGTTAACTTTCTTCGTTTGACACGACCACAATCCAAGCATGTGGATCTAAATTTTGCATCAATTGTTCTTTGTTCTTTTCCCATTAAAAGATTGTTTATTCTTTTTTCTTTTAGCAGCTATGCATTTACTGTATTATATCTTGCTAGCACAAATAAAATTTGAGGGGGTGCAGATTGTCTAACATCCATGAAATCCATGCAGGTACACTGTTGAACATGTAGATGAATTGAGATTGGAACGTGTACCGTCGATGGTACACAGTTGAATACAAAATACAGACTCCTTTCAACTATTGTTATCATCGTCATCATCGCCTTGTCCCATCTATTTGACTGCAGTTATGCAAGTATTACATCTTCACTCAATTCCATTTAGGGATCAACTCCTCCATGGTTTAAAATCTTGGTTTAGTGATACGTACCATTCCCCATTGATACCAAAACGATACATACCAAATATCGCTGATACATTCAACGTACCAGCGCTAAAACAGATATATTGGTAATGTATTGATGATATATATCCAACGTATCATGTATTGGTGGGCTTCGAATACCAATACATATTGGTATCATCCAATATTTTGTATGCATGAACTCAATGTTACTCAAAATCCTTCATGTCACTTCTCACTACTTCCCTCCAAGCCTTTATTAGTCATACTCTTAACCTACTTTCTTACGCACATAACACGTTTGATGAATGGCTTGTCTAAAACAATATTATTTCGTTTTCACTTTATTGGAAACGCCACTAAACGTCCTCTCCTTTCTTTCGAACAAGTCAATCTTTCTATATTATTATTATTAATATAAAAAAAATACAAGACGATGACCAAAAAAATACAAGATGAAGAAAACAAAAAGAAAAAACAACAAAGGAGGTAACATAGGCCTTTGCTGGAATAACTCATAACTAGAAGATCCAATTTTCATGAAGCAAAAAAATAGAAGTATGGAGAATCTCTAGGTTAGTTGTTGTGACACACTCATTAGCAAATTGGTCCACTCTTGTACTCTACTTTTATTTTTAACTTGAGCCCTCCTCGATCCAAATTTTAGTAGTGTCTACCCTCAGCCCATGGATCAAAATATAGTCTGATACCGATACGTATCGATTTTGGACCTAGGCACTACGATAAATTGGGGTTTTCTAGGGAGCCTTGAAAACAATCAAATTATCGTCCATATTGTCCAATGTATCGTCCAGTGGGGTCCCCCAGCTTCAAGTGACGAAGGGAAACCCCTTTAAGCTCGAATTTCCTTTTTTTCTTTATTTTTTCTCCTCTATTCTCCTCTCGTCTTCCTTCTTTTCTCCTTAAGCTCGGATTATTGTCCATTTGCTTCTATTTTTTGGTGGAAAAATATAGATCTACTTATAAATTTGGTAGATCTATATTTTTTAACCCCAAATTTGTAGGTTTTGTGGTAAAAAAAATTGAAAAAATTGGAAAATCATTAGATATATTTTCCCAGAATTTTAGGGTATTTTTTAGAATTTTAAAATAATAATAATAATAATAATTGTACCAAGGCGCGATACATTCAATGTATCGCCGATACATTGAATGTATTGGCTGATACACCGATACGTATCGTCCTGGAGGCTGGACGATACGTATCGGAAATCCAAGATTTTGCCCCATGCCTCAGCCATGATGGCAATTTAATTCCAATGAGCTTCAAGTGTTAGGCATACCCAACATACCAAGAAATGAAAGAAACTCCTATCCCATGCTATACTAGAAAATTCTACCAACTCCAACAAATCTTTAGTTCCTCTAGTGCGGCCATCAAAGTTTAATTTCACCAATCTGCATTCCTATATCTATTTACTCCATGCATCCACCTTAGTATACACATACCAACTATATGTACTTTGTCCTCTTGTTGCTTCTTTGTCATCATACTGCACCATGTAATAATGCAAGTCTCGTTGTTTGCTTTATGAAAGCGGTTTTCCAATGAAGTGTCAAGCATTGATTGCACAACACACCAATCTCCCATCTCCACTTCACCCATCTTCCACTGTCTTGTTCGAGAAGTCCTCTTCAAACCCACCATCATTGCTTAAATATTGATATATGTCACATTGTGGACTAAATGATTTTCTATTTTGACCAAAGCATCCTCCCCAATCTCGTGTTCATAAACATGCATTTTACATTTTCTGCTTTCGTTCTCCCAATTTAAAAAACCCTTAGGTCTAAAGCCTTTCTCCATGATTCCTCGACATTTGCTTATTTTCTTATTCGGCCAATTAATACTACATTAATAGCAATCAACACTCATGAAGCATAATCTCGTATCGTGCCGTCAATTCATTTATAACCAATACAAACAATGAGGACTCAAAGCATAGACCCTTCATCTAACCTAATTCCAACTAAGAGCACACGTCATTCCTTAAAACTAGTTACTGCCCCTTCATATATGCCTCAGATAATATCTATATATTGATTATATTCATTCATACTGCATTTCTTCTTTGAGTTTGTATGTGGTGAATGACGTGTGCACAGTCGGCGTGCACGGGTCACCACATGTATTCCTTAAAACTAGTAACTGCACCTTTATATATGCATCAGATAATATCTATATATTCATTTAGAATGCATTTCTTTGAATTTGTATGCACCCGTCAATTTGTACAAGTTGCATCCATCTTCATCAATCCACATGTCGTGCTCATATTAAACGGTTTGGATACCTAAATGAGTATGATGGTTAGTTGATACCTAATAGATGGGATAAGGGATAAGGTAATAATGATGATGCCTATGGTGATTACGTTGAGTCTTATCTAGACCATGTATAGAGTTAACATCATTAGCTAGATATATAGGACTAATGAAGTTGTTTGGAACATGTACAAAGTTGCAACCCATTCGCAATAGCTCATCCACCGATTTTATGTTTTCTTTTTTCTAATTTTGGCTCGCATTTTGTCTCAAAGATAAATTCCATTCTTAACCTAAAGTTTATACAATTTTCTTGAAGTCTAATGTAATGGACAGGAGACAAATTTTGCTTTATACTTAACCCCGTGATCCAAATTATAGGTAGGGTTCACATTAGTTTACTATGAGATATAAAGGGGACATCTATTCGACATTGTGGTGGTGTGCTTTATGTGTGCATCATGTCCAGTATAGAGAGAAATCAGTGTAGGATGTTCTATATGTCTTGAAAGTTAATTTTGTTAAAGCATCTTAAGATATAACGTTATTTATATAGGAGAATTTTTTTAAATAATCTTATTTATTAATGTCATAAAAAAATTACTTTTATTAGTAGCAAACAATGCAAATTTTTTAGCGGTGCAATGAAGCTATGTACTTGGATCTACAAGTCATATAGTCAAAGGATTGTGAAATCAGAGATTTCGAGAAGAAAACAGTTAGTAGATGCCTTATTAAGTATTTAAGTAGGTTCCTCACTAGCCACTAAACCATTTTCCATTTAGGGTGGCCCAAAAAGGCCCCCATTTGAGGGCACTCTTGAACCTGGACTAGCCCATTTTCACCCTAAGGGCCATCACAAGATGCATTTCGGCATCCTCATCTCAAATCTTTGAATCATCAGATTACAACATTTCATTTGGCTTTTAACCATTAGGAATCCTCATGCTCTAATGAACTGAACAATTCCATCATACTTAAGAGAGAGAGGTTGACTTGGCCCAAAAAGGGCCCCTTTTGAGGGCACCCATGAACCTGGACTAGCCCATTTTCACCCTAAGGCCCATCACAAGATGCATTTCGGCATCCTCATCTCAAATCTTCGAATTATCGAAGTGCAACATTTCATCTGGCTTTTAACCATTAGGAATCCTCATGCTTTGATGAACCGAACAATTCCATCATACTTAAGAGAGAGGTTGACTTGTACCTCAACAACCATAGAGTTTTGAAGTGGTGGATATTCGAACTTCTCATATGAAAGTTTAGCGAATGGCGGTGGGAAACGCCACACGGAGCCAAATAGCGACATTGGCTAAATAGCAGCATCATGACGGAGTAGCGGTATGGCGTCTCTATTCATGCTATTTGGCTTTTTTAATTAAAAACAAGTTGTTTTTGAGGGAAATAAGTAATAACTTTTAACATTGTTATAAATTAAATTAGTTACAAAAGTTAACTTGTAAACTTCCAAAACACTAAAACTCTCTCTCTCTCTCTCTCTCTCTCTCTCTCCACACACATTCTCAATCAAATATTTGTAACTGTAACGCAAAAAGCGTGAAAAAAGCATTTTGCAAAAACAAATTGGACATTCATTCTCAGTCCACGAAAGGCCAAATGTGTTTTCTAGAAGTGTTATGTGCTATCAAATGTGCCCTGAGCATGGGTCAAAAAATCGTCCGATACCGATACGTATCAGTTTTGGACCTGGGCGGTACGATACATTGCCTATGTATCGTACCCCCTAAAAAATAGGATAATTATCGTCTGATACGGGCAATGCATCGCTCGCATCGGACGATACGGACGATACTTTGGAATTATCAGGCAATAATTTCAAATTATCGTCCGATAATTTGATTTTTAATATTTTGAAAAAAAAGTATCAAAACGATACATTCAATGTATCACCGATACGCGATACGTATCGAACGATACGTTTCGTCCGATACAGACGATAATTTAATTTTTTAGATTTTTTGAAAAAAAAAAATGTATTGAATCGATACATTCAATGTATCGCCGATATATTGAATGTATCGGACGATACGTATCGAAAATCCGATATTTTAACCCTTGGCCTTGAGTCGCTTCTGTGGAGCCCAATACTCTACCTCATATAATGATGTAGCTTTTACTGCTGTTTACAAAAAATGTCCCTTCAAACCAAGAGAAACTCGTCAATCCCACAATATTCTACCTTCCTCCCTCCAATCCACCACCCTGCATCGATCCTATTTGAGATGTCCCCGTCCAATCTACCATCATGTTGTCAACATTAACTATACTATTAAGAAGTATATATATATATATATATATATATATATATATATATATATATATATATATATATATATATATATATATATATATATATATATATATATATATATAAACACCTACATATGATACAACCAGATTTGAACAACATCTAAACAAAAATAAAAATAGCATACACATTGATATAATTTTCACTCAGCAAATCATTGTCAAACGATCGAGGTTTCAAACCAGTGAAAAATCTTCACAATCACAGTAACAAAAGATAAATCGATTAAAACACTAGAGTTACCTACCAGATCAAACAAGATCCGGCTCAAAAGATACAACAGAGACTAAAGGATAGACAAACAAACAAAAAAAAGCTTTCACATCGTAATAATTTTCACTCAGTAAACCATTTTCAAAGGATCAAATAATAAAAATAACAACTTTAAAAATAGAAAACCATTTTCGAACGATCTAGGCTTCAAACTAGGGAAAAATCTTCATAATCACATTAACAGAATATAAATCACCTACCAGATCAAATACGATCCTGCTAAAAGGAAAACAGATACTGAAGGATAAACAGAAAGAAAAGGATACATAATTTGAAGAAACTGACAAGTATACTTTGAAAATAATAAAGGAATAACAAATATTAGGGATTATGAAGAGAGAAACCTCAACATCTTCAAAAGACCATCTGTTGAACAGCTTCACTTCGGGTTGAGCAACGACGGCCATGGCTGCTTCCGTACCTGGAGCTCTAACACTATACGGAAAGGGGAGTGAAAATATGGAGCTGTCGATTGCTTCTTAAACCCAAACCCTAAATGGTTGTATAAAACAGGTAAGAAATTTGATGAAGAGTTCTCATGAAGATGCCTGACCGGTATTCTCGAATCTTACACCGTTTATTTTGTAAATTGGACGTTTTTAGATGCTATTCGCATTACTTTTGAGTTCGTATTAGGAGCCCCGTCAGTGCGGATGTATCTCTCCTGGAATTTGCACTGGTTTTAGGATCCCTTAGACCAGTGCAAATTTGACGTTTGAGGGTGCTGTGTCATATGATTCAAGTGTCACTTTTGAGGGATTTTGTGACAAATGGAATTACAAGTTGACCTTCTTAGGTGCACCATGATCTTAAGATCTATTATGTGAAAGATTGGAGTACAAAATGATCTCATCATTAAATCAATGATTTTCAAGAGATTTGAGACATGTGCACTTTCATAGACACAAACAGAGGTGCCCTTAACAAAATTGGTTCGAAGTAAAAAAATTAATTATTTTATTAAGCAAAGTTGTGCACCCAAATTCTCCTGCCTACATGCTTTCAAAGATTAATACATACTTTAAGCAATTGACTGATAGCTAAGTTGGTATCCCCCATTGTAGGGATGAGGTGGTAGGTTTCTTCGAGGTTATCCTCTTAGTGTGTTGATCCACATATGGATCTTATTTATATGCAGTTTGTACATGCACTATACTCGACTGCTCAATGCTGTATGATATTATTTAAATAAATAAAAATAAATGACTGATACATTCCTTAGACCTTTTCGAGCTATAACAAAGCGAAATGTATGATTTGCCCAAACTAGACATTCAACACACTTTTGACTAATTAGTACATGTGTTGAAGGGAAATTTTCAAGACCGACCATCATATTTTCACCCTTTGTAGCAATGGACCTCTAATTTTACATTTTCCATAATTGAGCTTGAAACTGAGCTGAGTTTAAAAATTTTTAAATACCCCTAGGGTCATTAAAAGGAGATAAAATCAAACTTTTCGTCTTGGACGATTTTAAACACCTTAACTTTATTAATAATTTTGAATCCCATGACGGTGATCGGCTTTCATCCTGATCTTCCCACATGACTGATTTTGAGATGATGGGCAATCCTTCAGATGATCCGTTTTATTGAAAAACGTTCAGCTACTATATAGTAGCGCTAGAGCTCCCATATAAGAGCAATGAAAACTATTACAGATGAGCGATGAGGAGAGCGATTGATGTTGCTACCACAGGGGAGCGATATCACTGCCATAGAGGCGCGATGTCACTTTCTCATAGAAGTGATGTTGCTTCCATATGAGGAGCAATATAACTGCCACATAGGAGTGACACCGTTCTTATATAAGAACTCAATCACTCATATATACGAGTTCCACATTTTTTAGTAAAACGGGTCGTACACCCATGATCTCAAGATCAATCCTGCGGAATATCATGAAGAAAAACGATTTTCATCATGAGATTCAAAGCACTCAATGATATTAAGGCGTTTAAACGGTTAGTTTTTATCACCTTTTAATGACCTTGAGGGTATTTATGACTTTCTAACCTGGCTCAACTTCAAGCCGGTCGGTTATGAAAAAAGTGAAATTAGATGCCTATTACTGAAGAGGTGAAAATATGATGATCGATCTTGAAAATTTGCTTATTTTAAATTTTTATGAGAAGACTTTGAATGGATGATATGTTTTTCGAAATAGATGCGATAAAGTTGTAATGATTATGATGAAGAAAGCAAAATTCAAATTTTTTATTAATTGGTGTGTAGATAGAAAAGGCTTAGGGTGCTATAATGAAAGGCGTGCATGAAGGAAAAAGTGCACTTCAATTGGGCACAGGGCACCTGAAGCCCCATAAGAAAAACTGAAATTAGCACTACGAAACATGGTTCAAAATTTTGGCTGAAATGCATCGATTTCGGTAGAGGCTGAAACGAAAACTTCAAATTTTCGCCGAAAATACAAAAGCATCAAATTATCGGCCGATAATTGGATAATTACCAAATTATCTACCGATAATTTAGTGATTAGCAAAATATCGGCTAATAATTTGAAATTATCGGCCGATATTTTGCTACTTTGGTAATTTGATTTTTTTTAAATTTTTTTTAACTTTTAAATTTTTTCACTTTTCTTAAAGGGCACCGAAATTTTAAAATTTCGGTTTTGGATAGGACAAAAACTGAAACAAAAACTGAAATTTTGATCCTTGCTACAAAATGATAAATCTCCCTCTACATGCCTCGGGAAATGTTGCCCGTATTTTTTATTTTAAAATATTATATATATATATATATATATATATATATATATATATATATATATATATATATATATATATAAAGTTAAAAGTAGCTAAACAATTTGCCCACAAGACAGTTTTGATATTAGCCGATATGAGCTTATATTAACACATTTGATCAATATTTGTAACCATATCGAATGGAGTGTATATTGTATTGTATTAAAGTGAGCCTACCTTCTTAGGTGTTAGGTGATATGTATTAGAAATGACTAATATTTAAAATTAGGGAAATATATCTGATCGATCCTGTCAGATACATGTTTTGTTTTATGTCAGAGATCTTATATTTTCACTTTTATCCAAACTGAGCAGCTTTTAGCCAAGACATTTTCAATTAGCACAAAAAGTCAGAAATACCCTTTCTTACATTTTTTTTGATTCTATATAATTTAAAATTTTAAATATTTGTATTTTTTTATATTTACGCGATGTGAAATGGGATTTATACCGTCTGATTTGAAGGCTACAATATAAAATAGACGGTGCCAAAGATAGACACGAAAAAAAGGCGATATCGATTTTTTTAAAAAAAAATTAAAGAAATAAAATTTAAACAGTCGATGCAGACTCTTAACACAGTTGATGCCGACTCTTAAAATAGTCGATGGAGACTCTTAACATAGTCGATAGCGACTGTATACATAGTCGGTATACAGTCAATGTTGACTATTAAAACAGTCGGCATCGACTGTGTTAAGAGTCGCTATCGACATTTGTAAGAGTTGGAATCGACTATTTAAAATTTTATTTTTTTATTTTTTTTAATTTTTTTAAGAGGCGATATCGCTTTTTTCGTGTCTATCTTTGACACCATCAATTTTATATTGTGACCTTCAAATCAGACGATATAATTCATATTTCATATCGTATAAATGTAGAAAAATATAAATATTTAAAATTTGAAACTATATAGAACGAAAAAAGTGTTAGAAGGGGGTATTTATGACTTTTTGTGCTAATCGTAAATGGCTTGACTAAAAGTTGGTCGATTTGGGTAAAGATGAAAATATAAGACCTCTAACGTAAAAAGTGTTTCTGACAGGGTCGATCAGGTAAATTTCCCTTTAAAACTATGATACAAAATCATAACAGTATAATGCTCAAAGTATACCTTCACTGATATGATTTGAATGATGGATTAACTCATATTAAAGTGCTTGGATTTTACGGTGTTTATCCACTAATGTGGCTGTCAATGGGTTGGGCCTACAACACTTGACCCGATGTATTGGGTTGAACATAAAGCGGCTAACCCAACTTAAAGGTTGGGTTGAGCCAAAGTCTTCGCTTGACCCAATTCGTTGACGACCCTTAGTAGCATAGGGGCGTACAGGGCCGAGTTGAGTTCAGGCCGAGCTTTTGCTTGGCTTGATTATTCTCGACTCTAAATATTAGGCCCCAACCCAATACAGTTACAAGATTGGGTCCGGTGCGCCCAAATCTTTTTGAGCTCGGGCTTTTTTTAAAGCTTAAACCCAACCAAAATAAGGTTTGGGCCTGGTTAGATTCAAACTCTTTTTCCTCTAAATATTAGACCCGAACCCGACCCATATATGAAATGGCCCAAATCCTTTCGGGCTTTACTATTTTATGTAAGCGAAACTTGACCCCAACCGGGGCGGGCTCTGCTGAAGCCTGACAGCCATACAATGACACGTGTGATTTTTTGCTTTAGGCCAAGTGGCGTGAGTGAATCCCACAAAATACGGAACGTGAGGAGCAGGACGAAGTACAAACTCTACTGATCCTTGCCACTCTCCACTCTCCCTCATCTCTTTCTCACTCATCGAGTGGAGAGATGGCGAGCACCACCTCTCCTTCCTTCGCGTTCTCCAAACTCCATCTCCTCCCTCCCTGCAAAATTTGGACGGGCAAGATGGGAATAACCACACCATCAGTAGTCCATTTCAACAAAACACAGAAAATTGCCCTCCTTTCGCGGTTTAATTCTAGTGTGTATCGATCGAATAGTTCTACGGTAGTAGCTTCTTCAACAAATCCAAGTGCGGATCAGAAGAGCCTCTCCAATCCAATTTCCACCACAGACAGCCCAGACCTCGGAGTTCGCACGGGGTATGGCTATTTATTCTCATCTTATTTTAATTTTTTATTTATATTTCTTTTTTATTTGAATTTATGAGCTTGGATTTTAATGTCTGATTAAAATTCTGGTGTTGCTTACCATGGAATTTGACATCTTCTAATTTATGTAAATTCCAACATAATCTTACAAATTTACCATGAATTCACGTTCAAAAGAAAAAGAGCCCTACCCAAATAAGTAATGAGCTCGATTTTAAAATGCCCCATCGAAAATAGTTTTATACGTGATATTGGTATCCATCTCCTTCACGACTCTCTTGAATTGTATGATACTTGAAGCTTGATTGATTCATATTTGGTTGTGTTTGGGATTGCTCTTTGGAGGCAAAGAGCAGCCCACTCAAAAGAGCAGGTTTAAATTGCTCTTTTAAAGATAATTAAATTCAGCTCTTTCACTCTCCCAAATAGCTAAGAGCACTTACAACCAAACACAGTCCATTCTAAAGTGCTCTGTGCCAGAGCAGAGAGCTGCTCTTTGCCTCCAAAGAGCAATCCCAAACACAACCATAGAAGTCTAATTGGGCTGGTGATGTTAACAAGTTCTGTTTGGATAACTTGAAGTCTATGTCTATGCGTTTTTGGTTCTGCCGAGACAGCTCTTACTGCTTTTGATGTCTGAAAATAGGGCTGCCAACGGGTCAGGTTCATCCCGATCCCGCGCCGGTTTGGTTGAGTTTGGGCTTAAATAAAAGGCCTGAGCCTGAAAGGACCCGGGATGAGCCTAGCCTAATAATCTGGGCGGCCAAAATCCGGCCCAGTCCACCCTAACCAAGCCAGATTAGATGGAGGGAAATGGTCGCGCTGGCCGGAATTCGGCTTGAACCTGTTCAGATCAGGTTTGAGTTTAAATTAAAAGCTCAAGCCCGAAAAGCCTAGCCCAAATTTCTGTACAGGCCGAGTTCGGGCCTAGTTTTTTGCGATCACGAGCCTGGCCCAAATCCAGCCTGGCACAGCCTGATGACACCCCTAGCTGAAAACGTTCCATTTGCTACCTCTGTAGAAAAACTGCCAATTGGTTCCAGTCGTTATATCTTCCCCGATGTACTGATTGTGCCTGCTTGTTTGCACAACAACATGCCACATGATGTAGCCTATCAATGTGCAGAGAAGAAAAATATTGAACAATAAAACATTGTCTGAGCTGGTAGCCTGGTATTAGGTGCGCAGGTCTGTGCATCAACTGTCGTTTATACGTCATCATATCGTACGCATGATCATAAGCATTCGTCAATTCAAGATGTCCAACTGGCAGGCTAACATCATGTTCATCAGAGTATTCGAATTCTCGATCATAGCACTTCTATTCCTTAATTTTGTGCCATTGCCCATAAATATTTTAACTGTCTATTTGCAAGCATTTGCTTACTGTTGATTGGAATGTAGAGATTGTGCAAGGTGTGACTTTTGGGTTGAATCCGATCTAGACAATTTCCACATGTAGCACACGTACGGTATTGATGAAGATGGATGCCACATGAACAGAGCGATGAGTGATGACCTGTAAGCCACACTGTTGGCCTAATACTAGCTCAACTAAGTTTATACTTAATATTCCATGGTTTATATATTTGAAAGTCAACATTAGACTGTTGGAATTGTCCCACATCGTTTGTGGGCAGGCCCTCCTTGGGCTCTTTATATCTTGGGCAAACCTCACCTTACAAGCCGGTTTTGTGAGGTTGAGTTAGGCCCGTTGGATTTCTACATGGTATCAAAGCCATTCTTTCTCCCCACGTCACCCATTTCTTGTCCACGTGATTTGGCTCAATTTCGCCAACACGCGCGGGGGCGTGTTGGAATTGTCCCACATCGTTTGTGGGCAGGCCCTTCTTGGGCTCTTTATATCTTGGGCAAACCTCACCTTACAAGCCGGTTTTGTGAGGTTGAGTTAGGCCTGTTGGATTTCTACATATATTACAAATCATAAAAGGCTTCCTATGTTTATGATGCCACCTTAGATGCTTTTTCATCAATTTTTTTTTTCAATATTGGTTCATCATTGTCTTGCCTTTCATGGCATTTCCTACACAAACCTTTTGTGCGCTAAATTGCCCTTAATTCTCTTTCATGATAGGAATGGTTTAGCTGCTAGAATCTTTCTACTAAATAAAAATGGTGGTATGTTAAGATAAAAACTTGGTTGTTTAGATAGATCGAGTTGCTATGAGAATCCGTAGGAAAATTGAGAAGACAAGCTGCATTAATGAAAAAAATAGAGATGCGTTTAATACATCCTACATCACTAAACGTCTTATTTGAATCTCCTAAATTCACTAATGCAGCTTGGGCCAATCTCTCAGAAAATGAAGGTTTTTGTTTTCAGGGCATTAAAAGTTTAAAAGTATTCAAACAATGGATTAGCTCGGAGTTCAAAATCTGACCCTTAGGATTCCTTCATTTTACTTGTATCCAAACAGGCCCTATAGGTGATGATATTATTATTTTGCTTAATCGTCTTAAAGCTTTGATATCTGAACTTATGGGGGGTAATCTTCCCCTTGTTCACCCGATACTCATGTTAGTACAACACTGGACACTTTGTCGATACAAAATACTGGTATTGCTAACATAGATGCTTATGAAAATGCTACACATGTTGCTTACTATACAAAATATGCCCCTTATTATAGAAAGCTGTTGACTTTCATTAATAGTATGTTTGTTATAATACATCACAGTGTGACAAAAAGGCGTCTTTTTGGAAGAAAAACCCCCTGTTTAATTCACGTTTTTTGCTATAGAGTTTAAAGCTCGTATGAGACGTGTTTCTTTTTTCGAAAACAACATATTTTGTGTCCATTGAAACACATTTACAACGTAAAAAACACGCTTTAATCATTTTCTCTCTTTTTCGCTAATTTTTAAAACCTTTAAAAAAATCTGTTTAAAACTTTTTCTTTAAACTTTTTTAAAAACTCTTTTAAGTCATCTGCCCCTCTCTCTCTTTCAAGAATTAGGAGCAGTTAATTTCATTATTTGTTTCCTTATGTATTATTTAGAGTCGAACTTAAATACATTTACAACGTAAAAAACACGCTTTAATCATTTTCTCTCTTTTTCACTAATTTTTAAAACCTTTAAAAAAATCTGTTTAAAAACTTTTTCTTTAAACCTTTTAAAAACTTTTAAAAACTCTTTTAAGTCATGTGCCCCTCTCTCTCTTTCAAGAATTAGGAGCAGTTAATTTCATTATTTGTTTCCATATGTATTATTTAGAGTCGAACTTAAATATGTTTCTTTATTAGGAGTTAGAGTCCTAGTTTATTTAGGATTTGAAAAATAGTTTAGGAAGTTTATTTACTTTGTATATTTGTAAATGTTGCACAGAATTAATAATGTAGATTGAATTTTTTTGAAGATTTCTTTTGAGAAAGTTGACCGAGAGTTTTAACTCTTCTACTGTTTTCTGGATGCTGTGACCTTTTAGTCCCCAGGCCTGCAGAATTTGAGGGTTTTGATCCTCTTGAAGCATGATAACAGTCTTTTGAGACTGCTATACTCTAGTGTTATTTGTTTATAATTTTTCTCGTGATTTCTTTGCTGATCTCTAGGATTAAACTACTATTTTCTGATAGTGAAATTGCACGAAACTGCTACTGAATACCACTTCTAATCTCCTTTTACTGGTGCGTTGCTGGTTTGATTTCTGCATATAAATCATTGTGACTGGTCATATACTGCTGATAATTTCGCTATTTAAACTTACATTTATTTAGCAGTTTGGATTCAATGCTCACAACAAATTCCTACGAGGTTAGACTGAATTTCTGCACAGAAATTTAGGGCATATCAGATCTGTAATTCTGCACACAAAAAAATATGGGCAGATTTGTGGAGTTCCCCCCCCCCTTTTTACACTGTTAGGAAGCAGAACCTGCGCTACATGTTGGAGATAAAATATTAAGTATGGTGTGTGTTAGAGTTGTAGGCAATATATTAATCCCACATTGGTTAGGAATGGAAATAGTGTCTTGTTTGCCTCTATATAAAGGGTCATCACATGTAACTTGATTATCATGAATAGAAGCAATGTAGTCCATTTGTGTTATTGTGCTTTCTCTGTCTCTCTTTCTCTTCTTCTCTTTTCTCTCTTATAAACTCTTAAATGGGTATTTCTCCTCTTTAGTTTTTAGATTATTTTATGTCTACATGGTATCAAAGCCATTCTTTCTCCATACGTCACCCATTTCTTGTCCATGTGATTTGGTTCAATCTTGCTAACACGTGCGGGGGCGTGTTGGAATTGTCCCACATTGTTTGTGGGCATGCCCTTCTTGGGCTCTTTATATCTTAGGAAAAGCCAGTTTTGTGAGGTTGAGTTAGGCCCGCTGGATTTCTACATGGTATTAGAGCAGGTTGGATCCGCACGTCGATTTTAGAGTTCTGTTTGACGTATGCTCTACACTTTGCCGCCTCGTCGGATCTTTGTGTATCAGAAATCGGGAACATAGAGATCTTTATTGATGTCCCATTAGTTGTTTCTTTTCTCCAACACTAGATTCATATTTTTTATGTGTCTTTGAAATCATCCATGTCTTTTTTGGTGCAACTATTCATCCATTTGTGTGTTGCTTACTCTCTTTCCCACGTTCTTAGCATTTTTTGCATTTTTTTAGGTGGGGAATAGGAGGAGATGATGATGTAGAGAAGGATGGCTGCTGTGTAGCAGCCATTAAAGGCTGCTGTGGTGGGTTACTGTACAACATTGAGAAGATGAAAGTGTGAAGAAGAAAAAAGATGTTGAAGGGCTGCTGTGGAGCTTCAATCTGCTAATGGATTCTCTATTCTTGGCTGCTGGTGTGAGATTAAAGCTTGTGAAAGCGTATTGTTGTCTTGAGATATGAGAAACTTGAGATTTGTGAAGATATTTCTTACTTGGGGTTTAATATTCTTGGCTACTGCTGCTGCAAAGTAGGTGTTTGATATGAGTCTCGTGAGAGTTGTTGGATGAGTTTTGATGAGTTATTTTGATGGGTTACTATTATTAGTAGAAACTGCATAGTAGCTATTTGTTGAAATGTCTATGTAGGGTTGTTGCCTCTATCCTGAAATTTGTGAAGTCTAGATCGCTACCCAGAAATCCGTGTTTATTGCCTCAGAATTCCCGTCTACAGCTCCCAATATACACTCATGCGATTAGATGTTGCTTATTTCTCTGAGATCTGTGTCGCTCTCCCTCCATTTCTTTTATTTGCCAATTTATATTTGTATGTGTGTGATGTTGTGACACAGTGTTTTATACCTGCTATCCCTCATAGTATTTGATGATAAGGCCTTTGCTGTTATGCAGCCTTTTATGGACCTTATGGCCTTTGCCGCTATTGTGATATGTAGCATTTTTTTTATCGACCTTATGATCGTATATTTGCCTTATTAATATTAGGGGGAGATGGTTAAGAGTCCTTGTAATTGGCAACTTGAGCATCATTTCATTGATGCTCAACTTGAGGGGGGGTGTTGGAGATAAAATATTAAGTATGGTGTGTGTTAGAGTTGTAGGCAATATATTAATCCCACATTGGTTAGGAATGGAAATAGTGTCTTGTTTGCCTCTATATAAGGGGGTCATCATATGTAACTTGATTATCATGAATAGAAGCAATGTAGTCCATTAGTGTTATTGTGCTTTCTCTGTCTCTCTCTTTCTCTTCTTCTCTTTTCTCTCTTATAAACTCTTAAATGGGTATTTCTCCTCTTTAGTTTTTAGGTTATTTTATGTCTACACTACAATTAGGAAATTTAGTGGTGTTTGAACACACTAAATCTGAATGTTAAGGGTGTTTTCATCCACGACCCAATATTACAATATTGAGGGCTGCAGTTTCATTAGTTACATCAAGGTTAATGTGTGTTCAACCTCAGGGAGCTTGAATACGTCGTCATAGAGTAAGGTGGATTCGACCCGGATTTTGAGCGTCAAAGATGGTCTTCGAAGAAGTACTTGTTAGTTCACGAAGAAGTGAGGGTTCAGATGTGGATACGGCCTTTGTTATCTTACATGTTGACATCGTCAAGACAAATTCGAAGAATGATTGAGAATGTCAGATAATTACAGGTGGTTCGAAGAAAGTCAGTGTCAAATGTGAAAGTGATTTATGTCCACATGTAGTCTGTTATGGAACAGCTGATTCCCATTGGTTTGATCTGAAGTTCGTTAAAGCTACTACAAATGTCAACATGTCATTGGACCAGAATTGAAAGGCTAAATTTGTCCCATTGTTTGACTGATGGAAGTACAATTATTGCTGTTGAGTGAGAGATGGCCTGCATGGGCCATTAATTAGAAGGAGTCGAAAGAGGGCCATCCCCTTTTCTCTCTCATTGATGGCCCACGCAGGCCATCCCTCTCTCCAATGACCCATGTAGGTCACCTGCGTGGGCCATCCTTGCCTTTTCTTCTTTTCCTTTCTCTCCTTGTTTTTTTTCTTCTCTTGAAATGACCTGCGTGGGCCATCTCACTCTTTTTCATCTCATTCATTTCTTCTCCCCTTTTCTCTCATTTCTCTCTCATTATTTTTTTTCTCCTTTATTTTCTCCTTCTTATCTCTTTCTCTCTTGAAATATGGTCTACGCAGGTTACCTGCATGGGCCATCTCACTCTTTTCCATCTCATTCTTTTCTTCTACTCTTTTCTGTCCTCACATTTCTCTCAATGTCTGAGTCTCTTTCAAAATGGCCCACGCAACCACCTGCGTGGGCCATCTTCTTCGAATATGGATCCTCTCTTTTCTCCACTTAAGCAAATAACCACATGCGTAGGCTAAATATCTGGAGAAAATTCTTCTCTCAATCCGCGTGAAGGCTAAGGCCCACGCAGCCTTCACGACCCTTGATTTTTATGAAACTCTTGCGGATACCGTAAGATTATAACTTCCTGTAACCACTACTATAAATCTATAAATAGCAGATCCCTTCTCATTATTTGGGATCCGAAAATTTTTACCCAAGAGCCCTGCTGAAAACTTTTCTGACTTTGATTCTCTTGCAAGAGACCTTAAGGTATCTCCGAGATTCTTTCCGTTCCCTCTTATTTTCTCCTTTGACTTTTATTTAGAGTGTACGAGAGAGATAAGTCCATATTGGAATTTTGAATTCGGACTGTCTCTGATACCTACGCATCTAGGATAAGAGCTATGACCCTTACCTAAATGTAGTATGCTTAGGATAAGAGTTACAACTCCTACCTAAGTATGATTTAGGGTTGCAATTTGAGATTACACATTACGACATGACCCTGTTGTATTGCCTACCTTGTAATTATTAAGACATTAAAAACAACACACTAAAGGAAAAATCACAGTAAAATGGTACCAAGGTAAGGCAACCAGCCTGCAAGAACCAGGGCTGTTGCAACAAGCTTTAAAGAGGTAAGTAGGGGTATGTCCACAGGGAAATGTGTTTCAAACTATAGTAAATCTCCAGATCTAGAACAGATCTGACACTCTAACCTATCCTAGTTTAAAACAAAGTAAGAAAGGAAAGAGGAGAGGTTTTAGGGGGTTGTCACTTTACTAAAACTACATAAAACTAAATCTAAGTGTTAATGATCCAGAGCTGAGTACAAACAGATTTAAAGAAATAGAGAAAAGGTTTTGGGGAATTAAAATCAAAGGTAGAGAATAGTAGCTTGGGATTTTGGTCTCACTGAAAATTAATTGGTTAAACAGCAATGTAGGGGATTGATTTGCAACAATCCTTCATCTGACTACAAGCACAGATGCAAGGTAGAAAGATCCAATCTAAATCAGAGGATTGAATTAATCTTAAGGCTATGATTTGGCCACTTCAATGGTCACAGATCATCCTAGGGATTTCCTCAAATCCAAAGGCCTCAATTAGAAAAGGAAAATCATTGCAAATGCTGTGGATGCAAGGCTATAAGCTCAGACATCCACAGGAATATTAACTCTAGGGAAATCAGATGACAATCAAGAGATCTAAAGGTTAAATGAATGGGCAATTTCCAAATACATAAATCCGATTGAGAATCAAATGGAACCACAAGATCTATAGATTTAATTGAACTTTAAAACCAACAATTTATTGAATCCAAACAACTTACAACACATTGTTCTTAGATTTGCAGTCTATGCAACATCCAATCCTAATACAAAGCTCTCAACCTCTCAGTTTACAGATCTACCTTATCCTAGCTACTACAGTATTTCGCCAACCATGGTTGGGCTAAAGAGAGAATGGGGAAGAAGGAAGAAGGAAGGAATTTTAGAGGGAAAAAGATGGAATTATGGATTTCTGGCTGTCTCCAGATGGTTCTTCTGTAAAGCTTCTCTTCCCTTTATACTCTTCCTCTCTCTGTCTCAGATTGATTTCAGCAAATCAGAGCTTAAGGGAATAATTCTGTTATTCTGAGCTGCTGATGCGACTGATTTTCCTTCTAGAATCTCTCCCCCAATTGGTTCGAATTGGACAAGTACATGTGGGGGAGTTAGAGGACTTCTCATTCGTGTGCAATTGTATTCCAAAAATGCCCTCAAATAAGCTAAACAGCCTTGGGACACGGGCAGCAGAGCACTGAGTTGATGTGCATTCTCAGTTGGAACTGAGAAGTTCCAAATCCGTGCTTTGAGAGGTTTAGAGATCCTCTCGACAGGTTCTGAGTCTAATTTCTGCTCTATTCGACAGGTTGTATGTAGTCTTCGACAAGTTCTATTAAACTGCTCGACAGGATGAATCGATGCCAAACTGCTGTGCTAGCTTCAGCCAACCTCTCGACAAGATGATGCAACCTTGTGATATCCAATACAGCCATGGATCAAAATTTCGTTCGATACTGATACGTATCGGACGATATGTATTGGTATCGAAGCTCACCGATATGGTACATTCAATGTACCGTATGAATGTACTGTATCGGTAGTTTATATGTATTTACCAGATGATACATTCAATGTATCGTTCGGTATCGATATGTATCGTTCGATAGCATTGGTTTTGGGCTCGGACTATACGTATCAGTTTTCCAGCATTTTAATCCTTGAATACAGCTCCAGGTAAGTCTTCGACAGGATCTCTCCCTCCGTTCGACAAGTTGGAAGTATTTCTCGACAGGTTGATGGCAACCTCGTGAGATTCAATGCAACGTTAGGTATCCTCTCACTAGGTTGGCTCAGACTGTTCGATAGGTTCAGGGAACTCTCGACAGGTATAGATTTGCCCTTCTACACTTCGTGAGGATGACTGCTTCAGGTGACCTCTCGACAGGATCTTCTGCACTATTCGACAGGTTCTTCTACTGCAGTTTAAACCATTCGACAGGTTCTGTAAACCTCTCGACAACTTCATTTCTCCTCATCAGAACCTTTTGATAGGATGATATCACCTCTTGAGAGCTTCCATTCAGTACCTAGACCTCTCGATAGGTTGATTTAACCTCTCGACAGGTTATTTCCTTTGATTCCACAGCTTGGGGTGCTGTCTTTCATCTGTCCAACACTCAGTGCCCTTTTGAGGGTTCATTCTTCATCAAATACTGTTGCTGGATTGCTCCCATGTGTACACAGTTGGATACATGCCATTGCCATAGAATTTTGAGGCTTTGTGGATCTGCTTGATGGTTGATTGCTTGGGCTGTATGTGCACATGTTGAAGCAGCATGTCTCTTCTTGGCATTTTTAGATGGATTTCTGCACTATGACTGCAATTTATTGCTAACTACAAAACACACTTAAGACATATTATTAGTTAACTCAAAAGTCCATTAAAGGTCAGGTTAGGAGGTGAAAAATGATATTTTTCACTGATTAACACACCCCCAAACCTAATCTATGCTAGTCTCTGAGCAAAAGAGAAATTAAAAACAAATATTGAAAATAGAAAATGCCACTTTTGTAGGGAGCACAGATGCATTTAGCATATGCATCAAACCTTTTAAACCCCTAGGTGATCCCTAGTGGAGGAGTGAAGTCTCCTGAGGGTTTTCAGTGAAGTTACCCACAAACTTCAATATGAATATAATTAAATCAAGTGCAAACAATTACAAGTTAGATTCCAACAAATTCAGCTTTATTCCATACCTTACCCTTTTGAATTCAGAAGTTTCAAAACAGTAAATGGAAACAAATTTAATACCTAAATCTTTTTCCAAACTCATCACAACCAATTTGAAATCATCAAGAGACTAATATGTCCAAATCAGTATGTACTTCACCATTAATTTGAGAATTAGGTTCAAACAATACCTAAATAAGTCCAATCTCAGACCTAATTATCTCATAGGCATACTCTCACAAATGATTTCAAAGGTGTCCTGTTTTACTCAAACTCAAGAGCAGTTACAACCCTCAAATAGGACTGCAAGCATGACTATAGGCAGTTGCTCTAATTCCTGAAATCTTCCAATTCTTTCTACCATAGATCACACAGCTCCTCATCTCCACCTGACCGCTCAATCAATTTCAGATCAGTAAGGTCTTTTTATTGGGTTGTAATGTGGCTTATGGGTGAAGTTTTATAAAGAATCAAAGGGTAAAGAGGGATTCAAGGTTGAGAAATCAGTAAGGTAAGGAGGTGATTTGCACCTTCACAATCTTCATTTCAACACATTTTCATTTTTCTTAATATTTTTCAGATTTGAAGTGGCCATCTTCTCATCTTTTTCAAAATTTTCAATGAAGTGGCTTCTCTTTCTTTCCTCGCTTTTATTTTGTTTTTATGTTTTTCTCCTTTTGTATGCTTTTCTTTTGTATTTTTCTCATTTTTTTTATGGGCTGGAATGCCACATCTACACAACTGATACATAGTTTTTCTTAGATTTTCTCCCTTTTCCTTCCACCAAATATCAAACCTTGCTCCTCTAACCTCACTTCTCCCTCCACTTCCTGAATTCTTAAATTGAGGGTGAACTGAACAGGTCAAGAGGTTTAGGAAAAAAAATGTTTTGGTTTTTGTCAAAGAAGAATGAAATTTTCAGGCTCAAATGGTGTATACAAAAGCAGTTCAAAGGGTAGGAATTTTTAAGCTCAAACTGTCCAAAGGATGGCCTTACATCATGTCTTTAATGTCATGAGTGCTGTCACTTTGCTTCAATTTGGAGTGCTTAACTTCTAGTGAGAAGAACTAAATTCAAACAGTCCTTAGAGCAGGAAAAAAAAAATAAAAAATGCCAAGACACTCTTCAAAGAGTTTTTCAAGCCCAAGTCTCACTAGATATGGTCTTCCTTAGGATTCTCAAGGCATGCCCTTACTCTTTTTCTCTTCTTAATGGTTCACTACATACTGATTATGACAAAAATTCCTTGGTGGTATCTTTCATGGAAATGATGAATTTTCAAAAAAAGATCCAAATATTAAACAGTCTACCATACATTTTTACATCTTCCTTTTTCAAAATTGCTATGTTTGAAATTCTGCTAAATTTGTTTTAATCTCACTAACACCATTGTACTTGGCTTAATTATTTCATAAATTTTCAAAATTACCCTGCTATACTCGCAAACCTATGAGGAACAGTGTCCCCACTGTTTCAAAAATATAACAACTAGAACAACATGGTACAAGCAAAATAAAACTATACAAAGTAAGATAAAAATGAACAACAGAGATATGGATAGTGACACATAAAAGGAACATTTTATTAAGATGAACTGTATACAAACTAGTTACAGGGATGACAAAATGCAAACAGAAAAATATATACAACCAAACTACCTAGAACAACAGTAATATAGAATCTGAACACACCAACTACTCTACACCTAATCAGACTCGGTATCTGAACTTAAAACAAAAGGAGGGGTTCAGGCATATTTTTCTTCATAAGGATTCTTGTCTTTCTTCATTTTGGCTCTATACTAGAAGTGTGGTGGTTTAATTACGGTAGCTTCTTCTTCTTCTTTGGTTTTGGTCCAGGCTCCTTGATAGAAATGCCGGTTGACTTAGCAGCTTTCAGGGCAAGGTATAGGGATAAGGTCTCTACAAGTCTGGAAAGCATGCCAGATTTTGTCCTATAGATTTTGTAAAGAACCAGGGAATTGAGGACCATCTGCCATAGCTTCCATTCCTTCTGCCTGTGGGCCTCCAAAACTGGGTCAATTTCCTCTTCATGGTTTGCTGTTGCAAAGTCAGGACTGCATCCACTAGAAACTTGACATCCTCCCCAACATAAGGGTTGTGCTCTATGGCTTTGGTGAGGGATGACAAGGGTGAAAAGGTGTTGGTTCCATATGGGACAATGGCCCAATGGTGAGGGTCATCCATGGAGGAAGGGGTGGTGGGCAACTCAAGTGGTGGGGGTGAAGGTAAAATGAAGGTAAGTGGCAGCTCCTCTTCCATAGTAACTGGCTCAGGTGGTGGGGTGGAAGAGTAGGTAAAAGGTAGAGAAGGTAAGTCATCTTCCATGGGGTCAGTTTGGGTAGAAGAGTCTCGAGTAGAAGGTTTAGGGATTGAGTCTTCCACCTCAGCAGTGGTAACTACTACTATAGGGGACAACTGAGGAGATGGAGGTGGAGTGGGTATAGGAATGGGTGTAAGAGAGGGAGTTGTAAGAGGTTGAATGGTTGAGGTAGATGGGAATAAGGTGGATTGAATGACATGTAGGTAGGTGGCCATCACAGATTGGTTAGCTGTGTTGGTTTGAAGCTGGGCTAGGATGGATGTGAGAAGGGAAAGGATCTTGGCAGAGGTATCTGGTAAGATTTGGCCTTGGGTAACAGGTTGAGTGGATATAATGGGCTGGAAAGGTGAGGTGGAAAGGGATGAAATGTGGAGAATCAGGTAAAGGGGAGTACTCATGCCCAATATCTTCGACAATGGAATCTGTTAGGGATAAATACCCCTCAGTGGTGAAGTGCTCCAAGTCTTGGGTATGGATAGGTGACATGGAGGTAGTGGGGTCAGTCTAAAAAGGTAGGGATGGTGAAATGGAAATAACTGGGTTGGCTGATGTAGATGTGAGTGGAGCTGCTGGTTCAGGGCTTACTGGTTCAAGGCTTGGAATGGAAGGGTTAGCTGGAGGGGTGGTGCCTTGCTTGAATTTTCTCTGGTATTTGGTTCGAATGGGGGTAGGTAAGGTCAATATTAGGTAAGTGGTAGGAGGAGCTGACACAGGGGTGATGGTAGTGATGGTAGAGGGGATGGGTGTGCTGTTGGAAGAAATGGGTATTGAAATGGAAGGTATGGTGGTGGGTGGAATGACACTGGCAGAACTGACAATGGAGGAAATCACAGCAGAATGGGTGACAGATGTGGATGCAGAAGTCACAGGTGCAATAGGGGTGATAGAACTACTACTAGCAGAGGTAGGCAAAGGTACTGAGCTAGCTGCTGGAGCTGCAGAGATCACAGGTGCAGCTGCTGAGCTGGTCACCTGAGGTGCTTCCTTTTCAGAACTCTCAGTTGGCTTCTTCTTGCTTTTCCCAATCATGGTCATGCTGGTGGACCAAGCTCTCCTCCCAAATTCTTTTGGCTTCAAGCCCTCAGTAGGTTCATCCTTCTTTATCACAAATTTCCCTTGCCTTAGCAGAGCAGTGATGAGTCTGCTGTATGGCAACCCTGGCAATATCTGTCCCTTTTTTATCTTTTCATTCACATCCACCATGACCTCAAATATCAGCTGAGGGGCATTAAAGAATTGGCCCTTGGAGAAGAAATAAAGGGCTTCCACAATTGAGGTTCTCCTCTCTTGCTGATGTCCATTGACATAGACATTTTTCCTCAATATTGTGTCAATCAAAAACATGCTGGTGTCTAGACCTCTTCTCATCAATGACTCCCCAGATCCAACAATGCCTTGAGTCAAGTGTCTGGCCATGTTCCTAAAGAAGACACTATCAGGGGCTCCCAAACTACTGGCTGAATCATATAAAAATGGGACTCCCAATGCCAACCCAATGTCCTTGTAATCCACCACTAGCTCCCGGTCATCAACCAACACCACAAGGGTGGATCAGTTAACCCTGACATCTGTTTTCCCCGATGTTCTGATACCATAACTTGACCAGTCTTGGGTAGACCTTTTCTTGTAATGGAGTCAACAAAGGGGTCAGGGATGCCTTTTCCAATTAGGCTAAAGTCTCCTTACACTCCTCTACCTTAGTAAAATAAGGTAGGTCAAAGATTGTCTCAGCAATCAGACTTAAGGCATCCACAAACTCATTAGGAGTTGTTAGGGTCAGGTATCTCAATCTCGGGCTCAGGGTTAGGTCTGGGCATTTCCTCAGGCACCCCCTCAACAACTTTTGCTTTCTTGGCTTTCTGGGCCTTTTGTGCCTTCTTGGGTGGGTTGGCCTTAGGCTGTGTGGCTAACCTACTGGATTTCCTAGTGGATTTTGGGGTAGATTGGGAAGGGGATTGGAGCAAATCGGTCAAGGTGTCCTCAAGTTTGGCCATTGGAACTAAAAATTCGCACAAATACTTCTCAAACACCACAACAATCTTCTCTTTACCACACAGACAGAAAAATCCACCACAAATATGGAACTAAAATGCTGAAAATTCATAAGGATATAGTTTGAAGAACTTACTAAAAAACCCTAGGGCTTCTCGGAACTTGCAGCACACAGAACCAAACTGACTCAAACCAGGTGCAAAATGTCGGCCTTGCAAAGCTGATGTAACAGGAATGATGGCAAAATACTTGAAACTGGAACCAGTGAGATAGAGAAGGAAGAAGAAAATGGAAGCTCAGGCAGAGGAGGAACCAGACTTTAAGCAGAAGGTGTCGAATGGATGAAATGACCTGTCGATAGGTTTAAAGCAAGCAACACACAATTTCGATGGGTTGGAAAGAAGGTTTCGACAGGATGAAACAACCTGTCGAACAGTTAAAACCAATTGAAAATGTAAAACTCTCAGGCTGAAGGCTTTGAGAGGTTGTTCAAACCTCTCGACAGGTACACCGACTTTAGAATTTTCAATTCGAGAGGTTCATCAAACCTCTCAACAGGTTACAAATTTTTAGAAATTAAGGCTTTGAGAGGTCTCTCAACCTCTCGACAGATGCTCAGAACCTGTCGAAATTGCAGCAAACACCTTCAGTACCTATCGAATTCATCTCACTTCCTCTCGACAGGTACACAGAACCTGTCGAATTTCACATGAACACCTTTAGTACCTGTCGAACTTCACATCTAACCTCTCGACATGTCTCTTTGTAATCCAAAATTGTTTCTCATCAGTTCACTGTCTCCATCCAACACAAATTCATCAATCCTCCTCTGTTCTCATTAGTTTCTCATGTATCAAAGACCTTCCTGACCTCAACAAAGCTAAGTTATTATTCTCAATGAAACACTAAGTAAAAATTACAGATCTAATAGACAGAAAACAAATAAAACCAGCAACACCATGACACCTATGGTACATAATGTACAATGTTGAAAATCATTCACACTTTGGAGGTTCTTGAAGGTGAATGGTCACCACAGGCTCCACTACATTTTCAACACAGATTTTGAGCCTTTGACCATTGACTTTCGTGATCCTACCATCTTTAGGATCCATGATTTCAACAGCTCCAGATGGGGAAACATGCATCACAATGTAGGGCCCCTCCCATCTAGATTTCAATTTGTCTGGGAAATTTTTTTATTTTGAATTAAACAACCATACCTTGTTGCCTGCAGCAAACTCTTTTTTCAGCAAATGCTTATCATAAAAGGCTTTGGCCTTTTCTTTGTAAATCCTTGCATTGGAGTAGGCATCCAATCTCAGCTCTTCAAGTTCTGACAGCTACAGCCTCCTGTGTATACCAACAACAGTTAGATCAAAATTCAATGACTTAATAGTCCAATAGGCTTTATGTTCTAACTCCACTGGTAAATGGCTTGCCTTGCCATACACCAACCTAAAAGCAGACAATCCCTATTGGGGTTTTATAGGCAGTTCTATAAGCCCAAAGAGCATCAGTCAACTTTAGGGAGCAATCCTTCCTATCTCCTCTCACAGTTTTATCTAAAATGTGTTTGATCTCTCTGTTAGAAATTTTCACCTACCCACTGGTCTGTGGGTGGTATGGGGTGACAATTCTGTGTGTCATAGAGTACTTTCTAAGCAGATTTTCAAACTGTCTATTGTAGAAATGGCTTCCTCCGTCACTAATGATAGCTCTGGGGGTACCAAACCTAGAGAAATTATTGTCTTTCAAGAAGTTGATGACAACTCTGTGATCATTGGTTCTTGGGCTATGGCCTCAACCCATTTGGACACATAGTCCACAACCACAAGAATAAAATTATTGTCACGCCTCAAAATTCTATACACTGCGAACTTTGGAGCGTGAGCAAATTCAATAATCAAAACAGAACTAAAGGTTAACCAAAACACATCATCCAATATTCCATTCATGATCACAAAAAGATTAGGGTACATCATTGTTACAATTCATTGTTTATCGTGAATACAATTACAATTCCAAAAACCCTTACAACCAACGCAAGACCTGGCTGACTCCTTGGCTCAAAGCAGGAGATCCTCAAACGTCTCCTCCTGAGAAGTTTGATGATTAACTTGATCCGCCGCTGTAGTGTTAACAACGGGAGTGAGATAAACTCAACAAGTGGCCCCCTAATAATATCTAGTAAACTACGTCTTAATAACAAGATGAAAGGCAATTCATAGATGAACATTCTATCGATTTCAGCAGGAGTTGTATATGTATAAACAGTTTCGCCAATCGTTCCCAATACCTTGCATGTGCACTATCATCAAGTATGAATGAGGTGTATGTGTCAAAAACATGACGTTTTTCTTTGAAAGGAAAATAAAAGAAAATAACTTAACATCAGCGGCTACACGTTTATAAGTGTAGGTTCTACTACTATAGTATCGGATCCATGGTACAGCCACATGTGACCCCTTTGGACTTCACCTCCGTCCAGGTGGTCCTTACCACATCACATTACATGTCTAACTTTCATGCCTTACCATGGCAGATAGGTAGGCAATACGTACTTCGCAAAGGGAAGCAATAACACGGACATTCGTCCCAAACCCATGCCTGCCCGATGGGAGGATCCACACAAGAAATATCATATATTTATATCAATGCATAACGTATGCAATGGAAAATAACCCAAATGGTATTCATGATGCTTTTCGAAAGGATATGAATACTATCGTCAATCCATTTTCCTAATCATTTCCTCTTCCTACCAGTTCATGATAAATCATGCAATAACTATGCTTACTCATATGTTCAAATACATGACATGCCATCAAAAAATCGACTACAATTACTTCATGCAAAATTTCGATTATCAGTTATACATGGTAGAGATCAAAGAACAAGTCCTTACATGATTATTCTAGCATATTTATAATATCATCACCCAATAATGTTCCACATATGTATCACACTACCTAAGGGTTTCAATTCATAATTATAGGGTTGTGCGTAGTCGCATATATATATCATATTTACTTAGTGCTAATTTACTTAATCAAAATCGAGTGATAAGGGTAGGTTACTTGCCTTGATGCGCGCCTCCTTGGTGATTGCGATGGGAGTGGTTGGAGTTCGGGTCGCTCGACGTGCTGCCTGCATGAGAATGATGGTGTGTTGGCGCTATGCGATGACTAGATGAAAGCGTTGAATGACTACGTGGGGATTATGAGTTAGGGTTGAGTCGGTTCACGGAAGGGTTAGCCGATAGGGGGTATCAATTGGGATGGGTCGAGTTTCATAATAAAAAATATATTTTTATAATACTATGGCTGATATGAAAACTAATATACAATTATTTTTCTAACCTATTTTGTACTCGATTAAAGGCCCAAATGTCCCTAATAGTATATGGGCTATAAACCCCAATATCATTTATAGAAAAATAAATAAATAAATAAAAGGGTAGGTTTTTTTAAAATATAGAGAATGTAATATACATATAAATAAATATATATAGATTCATATAATAGAAAATACAATAAAATAAGAAGGTTGTTAAGGCCACAGTTCTGAGTCAAAATAGAGAAAAATGAGGCGTGACTTTTACAATTTATACATTATTAAAAATAAAGGACATTTTAATGTCACCGATTTGTGACAAGGATCGAGATGGGGGTGGCTGTCGGTTGATGGTACAATGGGAGGAAGGAGAAGTTTGGCAGGGAAGGAAGGGAAAACACAGAAAAGGAAGGTAGGTTTCATCGTCGGTTTTCAGATTGCTGCTGATTTTGAAAATGATACCGATCGAATCGCGATGGCTTAACGATAGTCGCGAGAGTGCGCCCAGCAATGACAATCACGCGGGCGTCGAAATGGATGGCCGTGATCGTTCTGATAATCATCGCCGGAGATTGAGCCGGCCACAAAAGAAAAACAGAAGATGGAGAAGAGCAGAGGGGGAAGAAGAAGAAAAGAAGAAGAAGGAAGCTTACCAGAGGGTTGAATAGTGGGTTGAAGAAGAAGAGGGTCGGCTCCTATTTATAGCCAGAAAGGGGGAGGGAGGTGACGTGAAGGGGATGGTGTCGTGTGCCAGGGCGCCTGCCGTCGGGACGGTTCCGGACAGCGGCTCCATATCGCCCCATGTCTCCGTAGCGGATTTCACTCTTCAACGTCTGGTTCAACTGATGGGGGTAGGTGGGAGAAGAGTTGGGTGCTAAGCAGAAATAGAAAGAAGGGGTTATAGGGATTTTTAGGTTGGGTCTGGTCTGGGCCTTGTTTGGGCCAAGAGACGGGTCGGGTCAGTCTAGCCTGGGTCCTTACAATTATACCCATAAGGAGGGAGGGGACCCATGAAGTCAATCCCCCAAATGTCAAACAATTCAACTACAAGAATGGACTATAAAGGCATGAAATTTCTTTTGGAAATACTTCCCATTTTCTGGCATCTTTCACAAGCTCTGCAATGCTGAAATGCATCTTTGAATAAAGTGGGCCAATAGAATCCACTTTGAAGTACTTTTGCAGCAGTCTTGTTTCCACTGAAATGGCCTCCACAAGCCCGTTCATGACACATTGTTAGTATACCGTGGAATTCATTCTCAGGTACACTCCTTCTCACAACTTGGTCTGCACAGTTTTTGAAAAGGTATGGATCCTCCTACATATAGTATCTGATTTGAGAGTAAAACAGATCCTTATCCATTTTGTTCCAATGGGGGGGAATCCTACCTACTGCCAAATAATTAACTATATTTGCAAACCAAGGTGCACTCATGCTGATAGCAAACAGTTGTTCATCTGGAAATGAGTCATTGACAGACAGTCCATCAAACTCAACAACTAGGATCCTGGACAAGTGGTCTGCAACCACATTTTCAACCCCTTTCTTGTCTTTAATCTCAAGATCAAACTCTTGTAATAGGAGGATCCATCTGATTAATCTTGGCTTGACGTCCTTTTTAGACAAAAGGTATTTAAGGGCTGAATGGTTTGTGAACACCACAATCCTAGATCCTAACACATAAGACCTGAATTTTTCCGCAGCATAGACAATGACTAACAATTCCTTATCAGTTGTGGTATAGTTTAACTGAGCATCAATCATTGTCTTGCTTGTATAAGCAATCACACAAGGTACTTTGTCCTTTCTTTGCCCCAAAATTGCACCAATTCTAAAATCTGATGCATCACACATCGGCTCAAAGGGCAAAGAATAACAGGGGCTTGTAGGACAGGTGCAGAGGTCAAACATCATTTCAAAAACTCAAAAGCAATGAGACATTCATCATTGAATACAAAAGGAACCTCTTGGCACAGCAGGTGACAAAGAGGTTTTGAAATTTTATTGAAATCTTTGATGAATCTCCTATAAAACCCAGCGTGCCCCAAAAAGGATTTGACCTATTTGACAATCTTGGGTGGGGGTAGATGTACAATCAAATCAATTTTAGCCTGGTCTACCTCTATGCCTCTATGGGAAACAACATGGCCAAGGACAATGCCTTGATTGACCATAAAATGACTCTTTTCCCAACTTAAGACCAAGTTGGTCTCTTCACATCTCTGCAGCACAAGGCTGAGGTGGTGTAGGCACTGGCTAAAACTGTCCCCAAAGACCGAAAAATCATCCATGACTATCTCTAAAAATTGGTCAATCATATTAGAGAAGATGACATACATATACTTTTGAAAAGTTGTAGGGGCATTGCACAATCCAAATGGCATCCTCCTATAAGCAAAGGTGCCAAAAGGACATGTGAAAGTTGTTTTCTCCTGATCTTGTGGATACACATGAATCTGGTTATACCCAAAATATCCATCAAGAAAACAATAAAAAGCTTTGCCTACTAATTTATCCAAAATCTGGTCTATGAAGGGCAAAGGAAAATGGTCTTTTCTGGTTTTTGAATTGAGCTTTCAATAAGCAATGCACACCCTCCAAGCAGTGGTCTCCATAGTTGGAATTAGTTCACCAGAATTTGATTTAACTAGAGTGATTCCAGATTTCTTAGGTACCACCTGAGTAGGTGCCGCTTATTCAGAATCTGAAATGGGATAGATGACTCCTGCATCTAACAATTTAACCACCTCCTTCATCACTACTTCTTGTATGTGGGGGTTTAACTTTCTCTGCATCTCTCTAGAGGGTTTGGAACCCTCTTCCAAGTGGATCTTATGCATACAAACAACAGGACTGATTCCTCCAAGATCAGCAATAGTCCAACCTATTACTCTCTTATGCCTTTTCAATACACACAACTCTTTTTCTTGCTCATCAGTGAGGGAAGAAGAGATTATCACAGACAACTTCTGATTTGCTCTCAAAAATGCCTATTTCAAAGACTTGGGAAACTGTTTTAATTCCACATAAGGTGGACTTATGAGTGAAGGCAGCAAAGGTTCCTTAGAAGATGGTGGAAGAGGCAACACAACTGGTTTCCAAGGAGGATACTTTGCTGCTGGCCCCACTTCAGAATTTAAGGTTTTCACCTCTTGAATCTCAGGTGTGGAGGCCTTCTCTTCTACAATTTCACTCCAAACATTTTTCAAAAATATCAAACATGTCATCACAATGCAGCAGCTTGGGAAAGTTTCCTCCACAAGCTCATCCAGCACATTAATCATAAAGCAGTCCTCACTATCCAAGTGAGGCTGACTTGCTGTATTATAGACATTTAGTTTCACTTTCATACCTCCATTACACCTGATCGATATTGTATACAAGTATTGGCAGTGGCCAAGAATGGCCTGCCCAAAATTACAGGAATGGAGGCAGTGCACTTGCATGGTTCCATGTCAAGAACCAGAAAATCTGTTAGATAAATTTTTTTGTCAACCCTAACATATCTTCTATAATTCCCACTGGCCTCCTTTCAGATATGTCAGCCAACTGCAATATCACATGTGTGGGCTTCAATTCCCCCAAACCTAACTTCTCATATATTGAATATGGAAGTAGATTCACACTGCCCCCCAGATCTAACAAGGCTTTTTCAATTGTGTGATCCCCAATGATGCAAGGGATTGTGGGAACTCCAGAGTCTTGAAGTTTTGTTGGGGTTGTCATAGACAACACTTGGTTCACTTTTTCAGCAGAGAAGACCTTCTTAGATAGGTGTATCCTAGATTGTCTTTTGTGTGTGCACAAATCTTTCAAAAACTTTGCATAGGCTAGAACTTACTTGATTGCATCAAGTAAAGACAAATTGATCTTTACTTGTTTAAAAGTTTTCATCATTTCCTCAACTTTAGCATTCCCCTTATCAAAAGGGGAAGGTGCTTGAAGTGAATTGGGAAATGGCAAATGAGGGACTGATCTCTCATTTGCTGCCTTAGCAATCTCATCAGTTTTTTTCTTGTTTTAGTTTTCATTTTTCTGTTGGGGTTCATCAACACCCCCCTTATTTCTCATATGTTGTTCCTGCTGCATATCATGATGGGATGTACTCTCTTTTTCTGCACTCCTATCAGGCTCAACACCAACCTTATTGTCAACCAGCCTCCTACTTCTCAAAGTGGTGATAGATTTAGCTTCTTCATGTGATGAAGAAACCTCACCCACTATATACTGCTCTTTTGGATTATTCAAAGACTGACTAGGCAGTTCCTTCTTCTCTCCCAGTCAAAGTATTGGATAGCTGACCAAGGGTGTCCTCTATCTTCTTAATACTTTGACTATGAGAGTTAACTGTTTGAGACAAAGAGCCCAGGTTCTGCAATGAAGTCATAACCTGCTCTTCAAATGAGGGAGTTCTAGAGGGTGCTGAGGCTGGTGCATTTTGGTGCATAGGTTGTGCCATTGGCTGGGCCATAGGCTGCTGATATTGGGGCCTTGGGAAGAAATTCTGCTGATAAGGCAGAGCATTTCTATAGGGCATTGGCTGCTGCTGCTGGTTTTGGTTTTGGAAATTATCTTGCCTCCACCTTAGGTTGGGGTGGTTTCTCTAAGGATAACCAGCAGCTGGCTGCTGTCCAAAGGACTGAACAACATTAGCATGCTCCATAACCAGATCTGAAAATTGTGCAGCAGAGGGACATTTTTCAAGGGAGTGAGTGGGAGACTGACATATCAGACATGCCTCTTCCACTTTGGCAGCCATTGGAGACTGCATTGCTCCCATGAGCTTATCAAACTTCTGAATCAAGCTATCTACCTTTCTCTCCAAATCATTATAACCAGTGACCTCATACATTTTCCCTCTTATTGTGTTCTCTTTCATCAATTTAGCTGGAGACTCAATGTTCCTAGACAAGGTCTCTTGCTGCATTGAATTCTCTCTAATAACCTCAAATAGTTCTCATACTTCATCAACTGTTTTATGAAGGTATGTACCTCCACAAGAGGCATCCACCATATTCCTGTGTTTTGAATCAATTCCTTGATAGAAACTTTGTACAAGTTGCCATTGAGGGATTTGATGATGGGGGCATTGCCTTAACAACTCTTTGAATCTTTCTCAAGCCTCATGGAAGCTTTCAGTTGAGAATTAAGAAAATGATATGATGCTTTTTTTCAACTGACTTGTTCTAGTCATGGGAAAGAACTTAGCTAGGAATTGACATTGCAGGTCATTCCAAGAGTTAATACTGTTGGTTGAGCATGGACAACCAAGCTCTGACTTTGTCCTTTAATGAAAAAGGAAATAGCCTAAGCTTGGTGGCTTCTAGCCCCAAACTAGCAATATTAAAAGTAGTACACAAAGCAAGAAATTCATCAACATGTTTATATGGGTCTTCTTTACTCAACCCATGGAAATAAGGTAACATTTGAATTATTGAAGACTTGATCTCATAATTTCCCTCCACAGTAGGAAATTGTATACAAAATGGGGAATTATATGCACCAGGTGCAAAGTATTCTTTCAACAATCTAGGCTGCTCACCCATTTCAGCAGTCTCAGATTCAACAGGTGTATGTGTAGTTTGTCTAGACCTAAGACTTAACTTCAAAATTTAATGGTAAAATCTTAGGGTTGAGAGTTATTCTTCCAAACATACACCACATACAACACAAAATTACAACACAGATTTCAACAACAAACACAAACACAAAAACTATTATTGCAGATCTAAAAATTCACAAATCTAGAAAATGTAAAAGAGGAAAGAAATGCAAACTCAAGCACAACTTGCTCTTCTCAGAAATATAGACCTAAACTTGCTAAAATTCAGAAAACTACACAAAGCTACAGAAGCAATTAGTCAAACACTAAACAGACAATTACAAATCTAAAATCTAAAATAAGAAAAACTTAGATCTACCAATTCTAAAAACACAGATCTCCGACAGCGGCACCAAAAACTTGTTGTATTACCTACCTTGTAATTATTAAGACATTAAAACATTAAAGGAAAAATTACAGTAAAATGGAACCAAGGTAAGGCAACCAGCCTGCAAGAACCAGGGCTGTTGCAGCAAGCTTTAAAGAGGTAAGTAGGGGTATATCCATAGAAAAATGTGTTTCAAAATATAGTAAATCTCCAAATCTAGAACAGATCTGGCACTCTAACATATCCTAGTTTAAAACCAAGCAAGAAAGGAAAGAGGAGAGGTTTTAGGAGATTGCCACTTTACTAAAATTACAGAAAACTAAATCTAACTGTTAATGATCTGGAGCTGAGTAGAAACAGATTTAAAGAAATAGAGAAAAAGTTTTGAGGAATTAAAATCAAAGGTGGAGAATAGCAGGTTGGGATTTTGGTCTCACTGAAAATTAATTGGTTAAACAGCAATGCAGGGGATTGATTTGCAACAATCTTTCATCTGGTTACAAGCACAGATGCAAGGTAGAAAGATTCAATCTAAACCAGAGGATTGAATTAATCTTAAAGCTATGATTTGTCCACTTCAATGGTCATAGATCATCCTAGGGATTTCCTCCAATCCAAAGGCCTCAATTAGAACAGGAAAACCACTGCAAATACTGTGGATGCAAGGCTACAAGCTCAGGCATCCATAGGAATATTAAATCTAGGGAAATCAGATGGCAATCAAGAGATCTAAAGGTTAAATGAATGGGAAATTCCCAGATACATAAATCCGATTGAGAATCTAATGGAACCACAAGATCTATAGATTTAATTGAACTTTAAAACCAACAAGTTATTGAATCCAAACAACTTAGAATATATTGTTTTCAGATTTGCAGTCTGTGCATCATCCAATTCTCATACAAAGCTCTCAACCTCTTAATTTACAGATCTACCTCACCCTAGCTACTACAGTATTTAGCCAACCATGGTTGGGCTAAAGAGAGAATGGGGAAGAAGCAAGAGGGAAGGAATTTTGGAGGGAAAAAGATGGAATTCTGAATTTCTGGCTGTCTCCAGATGGTTATTTTGTAAAGCTTCTCTTCCTTTTATACTCTTCCGCTCTGTCTCAGATTTGTTTCAGCCAATCAGAGCTCAAAGGAATAATTCTGTTATTCAGAGCTGTTGATGTGATTGATTTTCCTTCTAGAATCTCCCCCCCAATTGGTTCGAATTGGACAAGTACATGTGGGGGAGTTAGAGGACTTCTCATTCGTGTGCAATTGTATTCCAAAAATGCCCTCAAATAAGCTAAATAGCCTTGGGACACGTGCAACAGAGCACTGAGTTGATGTGCATTCTCAGCTGGAACTGAGAAGTTCCAAATCCGTGCTTCGAGAGGTTCAGAGATCCTCTCGACAGGTTGTATGTAGCCTTCGACAGGTTCTATTAAACTGCTCGATAGGATGAATCAATGCCAAACTGCTGTGCTAGCTTTAGCCAACCTCTCGACAGGATGATGCAACCTCGCGATATCCAATACAGCCATGGATCAAAATTTCGTCCGATACCGATACGTATCGGTATCAGAGCTCATTGATAAGGTACATTGAATGTACCGTATCGGTAGTTTATATGTATTTACCGGACGATACATTCAATGTATCGTTCAGTACCGATACGTATCCGTTTTGGGCTCGGACGATATGTATTGGTTTTCCGGCATTTTAATCCTTGAATTCAGCTCCAGGTAAGTCTTCGACAAGATCTCTCCCTCTGTTCGACAAGTTGAAGTACTTCTTGACAGGTTGATGGCAACCTCGCGAGATCCAATGCAGCTTCAGGTATCCTCTCGCTAGGTTGGCTCAGACTGTTTGATAGGTTCAGGGAACCTCTCGACAGGTATAGTTTTGGCCTTCAACACTTCGCGAGGATGACTGCTTCAGGAGACCTCTCGACAGGATCTTCTGCACTATTCGAGAGGTTCTTCTGCTGTAGTGTAAACCATTCGACAGGTTCTGTAAACCTCTCGACAGCTTCATTTCTCCTCATCAGAACCTCTCGATAGGATGATATCACCTCTCGATAGCTTCCATTCAGTACCTAGACCTCTCGATAGGTTGATTTAACCTCTCGACAGGTTATTTCCTTGCTGCCACAGCTTGTACACAACTTGCGGTGCTTTCTTTCATCTGTCCAACACTCAGTGCCCTTTTGAGGGGTTCATTCTTCATCAAATACAACTGTTGGTTTGCTCCCATGTGTACACAGTTGGACACATGCCATTGCCATAGAATTTTGAGGGTTTGTGGATTTGCTTGATGGCTGATTGCTTGGGCTTTATGTGCACATGTTGAAGCAGCAAGTCTCTTCTTGGCATTTTTAGATGGATTTCTGCACTATGACTGCAATTTATTGTTAACTACAAAACACACTTAAGACATATTATTAGTCAACTTAAAAGTCTATCAAAGGTCAGGTTAGGAGGTGAAAAATGATATTTTTCACTGATTAACAATACCTAATTCTTTGTGTACTTGGAGGTAATTTAGCTACGTAGGTATAACCCCTCATTTAACTCTTTGTATGCTCGGATTGCAACCACAAATCTGATACTCGTATGGGTTGCAATCACGAATCTAAAGAAAGATTCCAGACTTCGACACCCGAAATACTCATCTACAATGAGTCATAACCATCAAATTTATCAGATCTAAATCATGCCTCGAAATTAGAGTTTCCCTTGCGGTTCGGGTTATCACTCACTCAAATGTAGGGTTTGGATCTTAATCTCAAGATCAGAAATTCTTTTACAATGGTAAAATTGATTTTCTTGCTTGCCTTGGCCGTCCCTGTGTGGACCGTCCTTGCATAGGCCATCGCTTATCTTACCCTTGCGTGAATATTTTAACGGTGGACTCGTTGACTTTTGATTGAACGATCCTAATAGGAGATCGTAACGAGATCCAACGGTGGATTTATTATATGTTGACCAAATCTTGTGACTTTGGTCAAATCCAACATTTTACTCATTGACTTTTGGTCAAACGATCATAATACTAGATCGTAACGAGATCCAACGGTGAATTTATTATATGTTGACTAAATCTTATGATTTTGGTCAAATCTAACGATGAACTATTTGGCTTTTAGCCAAACGGACATAATACGAGAGCATAATAAGATCCAACAGTGGATTTATTATGTATTGATCAAATCTCGTGATTTTGATCAAATTCAACGGTGGATTCATTAACTTTACGTTAAATGATCATATTATAAAATTATTATATGATCTAATGCAAAATAATCTATGATGATCAAATCCTAAGGAAAATTGACCCAGTGTTTGAATTCTTCTTTCAGACAAGTGAGCGAAAAATCATTATGAGACTCATCTACTAACTCCTCATGCCCATATTTGACCATGGCTATCGATCGGACGAGCCTAACTTTCAGAGAAGGGGCTCTCTCTTCCGACGTCCTTTATTTCACATTTGCCCGAGTCTCTGACGAAGAGAGCATACTGCGCGTCCATCTCGTACTGCGTAGACGAAGATGCTAATGAAGACTTAGACTTGGAATTTATCTTGTTTATTTCAGAGATGTAATTACTTTACTTTTCTTTAGTAGCTTGTAATCAAAAGTATTCAATTTTGATGTAATTAACGGAGAATCGATTGCGATATCTGAAAGTATAAAACCCCCCATTTTCAATAAAACCCTCTCCCAGCGAAGGGAAATTTGTTATGATTGATTTGTGTTGACTTTATATTCTACGCAAATTTGTTGTTTACAATTGCCCACTGTTCAAAAGATTGCAAATTAACAGTTTTGAGCCTAGTAGCAGGAACGATGTTTAAAATTTCGACCGATAATGTTTCGGTTCGGTCCCCACCAAAATGATTACTTGAATCGCATTTTCTGTCCAAATATATATGGAGGGGAAATTATCGGCCGAAATTTCGGTTCTAATTTTGGGTTTCAATCATGCCCGAAACCAAAAACGAAACTGCTATTTTGATCCTTGGTGATGCCAGGGTCCCTAAAAATCTATAAAAGTTATTGGATGGGATTCCGTTGCTATAAAGCTCTTCATTTGTTTGATAATCTATTGGTATGAGTAAGGAGAGTCAAACTTTAAAAGTGTAATTGTGATACTATGATTTGTTAAAAAATAAAGTATTTGGTCTTCTTTGATCTTTTTCCTGCAAGAAAAAAGTGATCCATATTGAATAGATGAGATTTTAAACCATGGTTCTTTGAGGTTTCATTGCAGATTTTGTTATCGCAATTTAAGCGAATAATTTCTTGAATGCTGATATCTTCTGTGCATTCATACAGCTACTAATTGCCTGTCCTCAGTGTGTTTGAAGATTCAATTAGCAACTTTCTGGATAAATGATCCTTCATCCTTAATTCTATTTCATTTTAGTAGGGGCCGGGTATGGCTGAGGTAGGTAAGCCCGAATAAAAAATAAGCCTGGCCTGGCCTGATTAGTAATCAGGCCTAGTATGGGCTAGTTCCAAAAGCCTGATAAAACTTGGCCTGTTTAAGCCCGGCCCAACCCGGTCATTTGAGATAATTTCTATATAAATAGAAATTGTCGGGCAGCCCATGGCCTGGCCCAGACCAAAATGGGCCGGGATGGGCTGAGGTATGTTGGCCAGAACAAAAAACAATCCCGGCCCGATTACTAAACAGGCCAGATATGAACTAGCTCCAAAAGACCGATTAAAATTTGGCCCATGCAAGTCCCGGCCCGGCCCAGCCCATTGAGACCCCTACATTTTAGAGGCTGACATATTAAACCAAACTGTAGATTCTAGAGCTGATGATTGGACAATATGGGGGTGCCATTGAAAAAACTACTGCATTATTTGATTGATCTAATATTTTAGTTTATGGATTTTTTATTGAGGACGAGGTTGTACACTTTGGAATTTGTATTAGAATAATTTACAATTGTAAAGTTTTAGTTTCCTCACTGTTAGAGCTGATGTAGTTTTTGCAATCTTGCAGCATATGGATATGGCGAGGATATCGCATTCACTATCAGTTTGCTGGAAACAGTGGCCCTTCATTAGTTTTGGTTCATGGTTTTGGAGCAAACAGGTTTACATTATAGACATTTTGTTTCTCATTACTCATTAGCAGGCCGCTAGTTTTCATTAGGTATTAATTTGCACATATTTCTTGATATAAACACAAATTTTTTGTGTGGAAAATACTTATACTGTGTCCTTTAACAGAAATCCATTATTTCCATGAACAGTAGGTTGTTTTTTCCTCCATTTTTATTCCGTTAAGCATGCACTATTCAAATGTACCATATTTGTCTTCAGTAAGCAAATTAATGAGGAACGGCAGCCCTCAATACTATAAGAACATATTGTAGATGACAATCCATACAAAGTATAGATTTAGTGTGTTAAAACTTAAAACACCACGAAATCCCCTGATTTTATAGTATTGAAAGTGCAGGTTTCTGTGCATTAACACTAATAGCTTCAGGATATATTTAGTGTATACGCCCTAAACTGTGCAGAGAAAAGAAGGATTCTGTTTGTGATAGTATTTAACAATTTAAAAATAAAGTAATAGCCACACCTCTTTCCTTATCAGAATATGTGATGGCTGATAGATTTGAGAACACAAAAATAAATATTGCCATTTATAACAAATTAAGGACATTTTGGTCATAATTGCATATGAGTTATCTAATTAAAATAGGTGATTTTACTCTGTTTTGGATGTGTATGACTGCAAATTTCCTTTTTGTGTTTATATACGTATATACATACATACATACATATATACACAGAAAAAAAAGGAAAAAAGTTCACTTTAAGGTTTATGAATCAGTTCTACTTGATCCTTATTGTGATTTATGAGCCAATTCTGAGTTTGAAAACATTGAGGTGGACCACTTATTTGTAGTCCATGCAATTGTAGTTTTACACCTCTGGCTCTTTAGTTGACATAGTTTTTTAATTGTCTTCAAATGATAGCTGTTTAAATAATTACATACTGATTTTGACAATATTGGAGTGACATTTGGTAAAAGATATATTTAGTTCTCCAAATTTATGTTATCTAATCTCGATAATCGTCTCTTTTAGCTCACCCCTATGAGTATGGACTAATTTTTGTATTGATTTTTAACAGTGATCATTGGAGGAAAAACCTTCCTTTTCTTGCAAAATCGCATAAGGTTTATTCAATTGATCTTATTGGTTATGGTTATTCTGACAAGCCGAATCCTCGCGAGTTTAAGGTCAACTCCTTCTATACGTTTGAGACATGGGCTGCCCAACTAAATGATTTTTGTGCTGATGTGGTCAAAGATGAAGCATTTTTTATATGCAACTCCATTGGAGGTAACGACTTTTGCTAAAATAATAGAGGATGTGAGAATTGTGTAATTATTAGTGTACTTTGATGATTTATTGATTGTACCTCTCTACATGACTACGATAAAGCAACGCATTAATTTTAGTTGCTGACTTTGCAGTCTTCCCGCACTTTCTCCATATTTGCTAGAAAGCCACATTGATGTTCATACTTCATTCCTATTGCCACTGAATACATTTGCTGTCGTTATGGAACTATTCAAAGGTATCCACGGACCACATTTCTTAACAAATTCTCATCTATCCAAGAAACATTTTTCATGATTATGACTTATGAGGAACTAATTTAAAAAATCCAATTCATAGTCAATTGCATGCACATAAATTTTCATGCTAATTTTACACAATTTGGATTGTATCCTAATTGTCTACACTATTTTACATAAGATAATAAAAAGAACTTAGCAGGTTCCTTATCATTTTCTGTAATAATGAGCTAACAATTAGAAACATCCAATACACAGTTGCATGTGCATAATTTTTCTTGTTGATGAATTTAAAAAAATTGTGTTATATCATGTATGTGTATGTATATGTGTTTTTCTTTTCCAAGTGTTGTTGTTCTAGAAATTGAATAATAAAAGATGCATTTTTTACTTTGTATTTTTTATCTAATTTTTGAAGGCCTCTACATAGAGGCAGATGTACAAGAGAGCAATTATGTTGTACTGGCTGCAAATTTATCAAATCCATATTAATCTGCTGGCATGTTTATTATTATATAATTGTCTCTCTCCTTTTGTTAGTGTTTGGGGTGGGTTGCTACCCCAAAGGGTGATGCTTTTTGTTGGACTGCGGAGACCAATTAAATTTTAATTTTTTACCATGTAGAACAACACGGCTGGTGCATTCCATCATGTGCAAAATGTGGAGAGATGTGGAATTGGTAGATCATATTTTTGGACATTCTTCTGATGCTATGTTGGTTTGAAATCTCTGTAGTGTTCCTGGCTACTGTGTGACAGATTCTTGGAAGTTGGGAAAAACTTTCCTTTTGAGAGACAATTCATTAGAGGATGTTCCTGTTGCAATTCTGTGGCCTATGCTGAAGGAGCAGAGTAGGAGATATTCAATCTCAAAAGATATTAAAATCATCGGGATAAATATCACATCATCATTGTCTCGTCCCATTTGATGCAGCTTGGCAAACAGAAGAATAATAAAATTTTCCAAAAGTTTCAAATTTTAATAACGGTTAACAATTGATTTGATTGACTGTTTAAGAGTTAGGAGTTAGGACATCAGTTATGAATCTTATGAGCTATGAACACAAAATGCTGACTGATTGAGCGCAATAAATCGATAATGAAATTAATATCGGTCTACTTGTCCACGGTCCACCAGATTCAAAGTACAAATAAAAAATAAAAGTCAACTTTCATTGAGATTTTAAGACATGAATTACCTCTCTCAACTCAATTCCAAATGCCCCACCGATCACTGTACTCTCCATGCTGTCGTTGCTCAAGACTATTTGACTTCTGTTGCTTGTGCCCACATGCCCGGTATACTTGCTCTGTTGTTCATGCTTGTACTACCCATACTACTGGTGCTCATCCCCATATTGCCCAGTCCTCCCTATATGAACCACCAGGGTGGAAGTTTTGACCTGAAATGCAAACCCGAACTGAAATCGAGCAAACCAAACTGGCCTGAAAACCGATTGGGACTGAACCGAACATAACTGATTCCAGTTCGGTTCTTTTTTGGTTTTGGGTGATAAAAACTGAAAACCGGAGAGTCAGGATGAGAAAACCCGAAAAATACAAATAAAAAATTAAAACAGAAATTGAACCGAAAAATCCTGAAATTTCGGGTTTCGGTTTCAAAAAATAAAAACCAAACCGAATCGGAGACCGATATTTTCGGTTTTGGTTTGGTAAACCGAATCTGCATCCCTATGAACCATATTGATGGTGTCCAAACTGCCTATAGGCCCAATCACTGGCGGTAGGAGCATGTTTACTGACACTGATGCCAAACTCTCCCAAAATGAATACTCCTTGAACGAAATGCCCCCATGTCGCATTGTTGCTTATGATGCAGGGTTGTTAGCCTCATCTTTGCTCCACCTATAAGGAGCAAGGGTTTTTGTTTTCAGACAGCTTTCGTGAAAAGACTCGTGAATCAAGGAATCAAACTCGGTATTGGTATCGGGTATCGGTCCATCTTAGATTGATATGTATTGGCCGATACGGTATCACTGATACTGTATTAGCTGGTTTTTCTTTTTTATTCTTTTTTGAAAAAATGAACAAAATGCAAAAAGAATTGTATCGGTCAGTGTGAGCCGATAGTGAGATAGTATCAGCCGATATTGACCCGTATCGGACCGATACTGATACCACTCCGATACCTGTATCGGGGTGGTATTGGTATCAGTTCTCGGCGAAACCGATACGTATCGGTCTCGGCTGAGTTTTGACACCATGTTCACGATTTCAAGTATTCTTCCAGCTCATAATAGTTCTATTCCTGGCATCCATAGTTCTATATTATCAGAAATTTTGCCATCATGGCCTTGTCTCATCTATGTAGGGTCAGCAATTATCTGAAATTTTATATTGTTCAAATTTTTGCCTTCACAAGCATTTGAGAAGTTGGGGAAAAAAAGTCAATTTTTTATTATTATGGATCCTAAACTAAGTGATTCTGTGCAGGTCTTGTCGGTCTTCAGGCAGCTGTAATGGAGCCTCAGATATGTAAAGGCATTGTCCTTCTAAATATATCCCTTCGAATGCTACATATGAACAAGCAGCCTTGGTATGGAAGACCTTTTATCAGATCATTTCAGAGTTTGCTAAGGTAACTTTTAGTTTGTTGATTATCTGGGCTGAATATAGTTTCCTTGAACCTTTTCCATGGTCGAATTTACGAGTCACCGTATTATGACAGGAATACTGCTCTAGGCAAACTCTTCTACAATTCTGTTGCTACCCCATACACTGTGAGAAGTATTCTTTGTGAGGTATTCCTATATTTTTGGACATGTTATATATATATGATTGGTTCATTTAATAATGTATTAATTTATTGACTTTTAGTTGGTTGTTTGAGTTCAAACTTTTGATCTTGTTAAAAGCTCTCAACTCGAAGCAATATTCCACTGCAAAATTTTGGATCAAATGCAATTCTGTCATTTGGACAGGAATATTTTGTATGCATATATATATATATATATATATATTGGTTCTGATGGGTGTCTTTCAGTGTTACCATGACAAGTCTAAGGTGACGGAGGAATTAGTTCAGACGATACTGCAGCCAGGAATGGAGCCTGGTGCTGTTGATGTGTTTCTTGATTTCATTTGTTACTCGGAGGGTCCTCTACCCGAGGAACTGCTCCCTCAAGTGAAGGTTAGACTTAAACAACCAAATGTGATACCCAACAGTCTCTAGTCATGCAATGAGTTGGTATACGATAACCAACTGTTTTCTTTTAACAAGAGAACGGGCACACAAAAATAGACATGTGGCAAGTTTTTTCATAAAGTATTGTCACTTGATACGAAGATCATGGTGCCTAGATCTGGTGGGTTGAAGACTGCATCGAAAAACATCTCTATCATTTGGTTCAAAGCAGTCAAATGCCTTTAAAATGATCGGTTGCCATACAAAATCTCCAAATCTATTTTAGCCATTCATTTTAAAAGCATTTGACCACTCTGAATCACAAGATGGATGTATTTTTTCAATGAAATCTTCGACCTGCCAATTCTAAGCAACAAGTTCTTCACATCAAGTGGAGCACTCAATAAAAAAGTAGGGCAACCATTCCGTTTTTGGTGACACATTTTCTTTTAAAAGAAAACAGCTCGGTTTCCATATACCAACTCATGCAGGTCTTTAATTACACATTTTCTTTCTTACTATTGTTGTTAATGATATGGTTTAATTACTATAATTAACATAAAGCAGTGCCCGGTTCTGTTGGCATGGGGAGATAAGGATCCATGGGAACCCATCGAGCGTGGTAAAGCGTATGGAGATTTTGACTCAGTAGAAGACTTTGTTGTCCTTCCCAACGTCGGCCATTGTCCACAGGTAATTTTTTTAAAACCCTCTCGTAGGCTCGTTTATGATACTTTTTTAATGTATAATTTCTGATTAATTCTTTTCTTGCTGCTCATTAAGGATGAGGCACCGGAACTCGTAAACCCACTCGTTGAGTCATTCGTGGCACGTCACTATACGGCAAAATCTAGCCTTTGCCCACAAACAATCTGAAAAATAGGTTCGGGGCTGACCGATATTTTAACCAAAGATACTAGTGCCTTTTTATTTTTAAATTTGAATGTAATTGCCAATCCTGTTATCTGGTCCGATTTCCTCGGCAAGAAGTTCAAAATAATGTGAATATTTGCCAATGCATTTGTGACAGTTAGCAATATAAGGTTTAGAAGATGGAACATTACTGTTAAGAGTTACTTGAAAATTCTTCAATTTGAGCCTTTCTCACGCTTTAGAAGGCCTCCTCTTATGCAACAAATTTTGTAGTTATATAATTCGACCAACGGAAATCTTACACGTTTTTGATTGGCGAGTTCCTCTAATCTTGGTAACAGGCAATATCATAGGGCACGCTTGATTGCGTTTGAAACGCGTCTCACAGTTATAACTGTGGCGTTGACCGTGGAACGTTGATTGATAATGCAAGAGATAACGCGTTTTGGTTGCTTTTTCAGCTTACTGTCACGGGGTCGCACTTTCGCAACCTCAGTCCCGTGCGGCACCTAACGCACGCTTCGCTAGGTCAGCCTACTTCTGATACCAACTGTTGCGGGGCGTCATTCGACGCGCTTTTAACTCGCGCGGTGCTTCGCTACCGCGTGCAACGAAGCCAACTCATCTACACATCAGCTCTGATACCACCCGCCTAAAGGACGGGAACTCCCCCAACATGGTTGCCTCTGTTTCACGGCCTACCATCCAACCGTACCGTGCCCCTTTCGACACGCCAATCGCACCACTGTGCTAAGCTTGGTCTGCTCAAGCTTCACCCTATGCACTGCACTAGTACCTCGCTCGCAACAGTCTTGGCATGCAGCTTCCCATGCCACCATGTCTTGCTCACCTGCCGAACCAAGCCCATAGTCTTGTGCCTCGTCGCTCGCGTGCTCAATTGAGTCCCACGCAGCTGGCCCTCATGTGCGTTCCGAATTACTAGCACCCTTTATCCTTGGCCCACGTGCTGTCGTGCTCAACTGAGTCTCATGCAGCGCCCTTGTGTTGTCACGCGAGATTGCCCAGCCGTATGCACCGCGACGCGTAGTCCGGGGTCATACTTCAACCTCCCTTAGGTGCCACATGGCATCGCTGCGTCGACGTCCTAGGCTCACCCTTTCAGGCCTAGGAGACACTTGCGCCTCCTCTGGCAACGCAAGGCCTCGTGTGGGTGGAAGGCAACTCTCCAGCTCCTCTCTCACATAGAAGGGTAAAATAGTCATTCAGCCAGAATAACGGGAGGACCTCAAACCCCTTGGTTTGACATACCGCAACGCCTTCTGTATCGCTAGCCCACCTTGGCTATGTCGCGACCGCGTCGCGATCTCATCGCTCCCGCGTCTTCCCCCTCCATACGATCGTGTCGCGACCCCGCAGCGCGACCACGTCACAAGGCCTTCTTGGCCTCCATGTCGTGTGCCCTCCTGGCACCACATGTCGTGCCCCAAGCATCATATTGCAAGCTCGAGTATTGGCCCTGTCACATTACGGTTATCGAAATGGGATACGAGCAGCGACCCTCGTATCACCTCGTCGCGACGCGTAACGACGCATGCCCCGAAACGCGTTGCCCATCAAACATGCCCATAGTGACAAATTTCTTTGAAACATAGCAAAATTTTGGCAAAATTCAGCAAAACAGGGGTCGACCGAAAATTTCATACGAAATTTAGTTAATGTCACTTTTTTTGGAAGTAATTTCTAATTGCTATGTACATTTTTTATCGACCCAAAACTCCCATGGCGTTTAAATGATCTTCCGCTGTTAATGATTTAAAAGGAGGGCAATTCTTACACTTAAGTGGTAGATTATACATTGAAGGGTAATGAGCCTAAAAATATCACTTACGAAGGGGATCTTTGAATAATATGATATGTTATAATATCCACCATTCTTAGTTTTAATGGCCGATATTATAGTTCACCACCGATACTATTTTTTTTTTTTTTTGATACAGTCATTTTAGGCGGAGACAGCCTCGAGAACTGAGGAGCACCAACTACAGTGATGAGGGTAATATTAACAGAACCCAACCTACACCTTGTAAAGACAAGGGTGGAAAACATGATGAGTATCAAACCCACGACCTCCTCCCTCACAATGGAGGGAGGGTACCAACTGGGCTAATACCTCTTTGGTTGCCACCGATACTATAGTTCTTAGTTATAAGCACGATTCTTTCCAATAGACATGTTCTAATAATAGATTATCACTTGACATAATAATAAATCACACTTCTTAGTTATAAGCGTGATTCTTTCCATAAGACATTTTCTAATAATAGATTGTCACTTGGCATAATGGTAAATCACACTTCAAAGTGCGAGATCAAAAGACTAATTAATAGTGTAATATCATTTAGGTCAGGAGCCATTATTTCATTTAAATTTCTTTTTTTTTTCTAACCTCCAAAATTTTCTCAAATTTTAGCGGGAATGAATTCAAATGACCCCAACCAAAATATTGCTCAAAACAAAATATGCTAAGATAGTCGATATCCGAGACATGCATGAGTTTCGGTAGCTCCAATATCAAGACGTGATATCCTATGAGGATTTGATCAATCTTTAATAGTGGATTTTGGCCAACAGATCATTTAATCGGATGCTTACGTGATATAAGGGGCTGCCCCTATGTGCATTGTTGGGCCCAAGTGCATTTGCATCGGGCCACATCAACAGTCTATTGAATGGTATGTTATTTCCCATCTGTCATATTACGTTGTCCTTTTTTTTTTTTTTTTTAAATATGAAAAACACCACATACGGGCCTACATTCGTAGGCATTCTCCATACATGTGTCAGATGTCTAATTAAAAAAAAGCCTAATTTTTTTTTTACAAATAAGAATTTATTGGTAAGGGCATCATTATAATTATTCATTGAAAGTGATCAATGCCCTATTTATATTTTTATTAAAAAAAGGTTGATTTTTTTTTATTATGAAAAACGGCTCATACGGGCTTGCATTCGTACGCATTCTCCATACATGTGTCAGATGTCTAATAAAAAAAAAGCCCAATTTTTTTTTTTCAAATAAGAATTTATTGGTAAGGGCATCATTGTAATTATTCATTGAAAGTGATCAATGCCCTGTGAGTTGATATGTATGGCTGTCCGTTTCAGATAAGCGGGGCGCTATTTAGGAAGAAAAACTGATATATGTTTGAATTTTTTGTGATAAAAAAGGGCACAAGGCGTTGTTTTGTAAAAAGCTGACATTTAAGTGTCTTTTTAGTCAATGCGATTCATAGATGTGTGGAAAATTATAAATGGTGGACAATTTTTTGTAGGCAGATTATGTGGCGTGACGTGATTGGCTAGAGTGCTTGGGCCCAACTATGTATGCAGCCAATCACATCGCTCCACATAAGCTGCCTGAAAAATTGTTAAAATTGTCTAGTTGTGCATCATCAAAGAAGTGACCTTCAATGTGTACGTGCACCAATCAGTTGTCCATCACGGATTTTAAAGACATCAAAATCTACAAAAGGCATTTTTAATGGAATTTGGTGACATGCTTGAGTTCTTATTTGTCTTAAAACCATGAGATGAGAGGCGGTAATGAAAACCATGGTTCAAAATTTCGGTTTAGATTTCAGTCCCCACCAAAACCAAACCGAAAACTCAAAAATTCGGTTTCAAAAGTATCGGTTTGAAGATTTCGGTCTCCACCGAAATCGAAACGAATTCCAATTTTTGATCCTTGATGAAACAATTGTAAAAACAGGACTTCAACAAACCAAAATCTGACCGTCATATGATTATGTTTATTTTTTGGGATGAATGACACGTGGAATGAAAAATATGACCCTCTGATGGTAGGATGGCGAGCTCAAAATCTATTGTCTCAAAGATTGAGATAAAAAATTATCTCAAATTCTCAATGGTCTGATTCAAAGTAGCTAATGATTTGCCTTGAATGAGGACTATGCCTAAATTTGAAAAACAAAAAACAAAGGGTGGTTAAATGGGCTGCGAGCTCGGCTTGGTTCCACTTGGAGCACATTGGGGAGCCTTGAATGAGAATATGCCTAAATTTCCTACTTATTAATGATTTTAAATCTTCTCATAAAAGTACATTTTGGGCTTCAATGTGGGAGATGTCCATTTGAAGCTCTTGATCAGCCTACTCACAAAAAATTGACCTCTTTTTTGAAAAAAATTATGTATAAAACATATTTTTTTTAAGAAACGAATAAAAGTTGTTTAAGTTGTTTTATAAGAGAATATGTGTAAAATACTTTTTCCGTTGAAAACATATTTTAAACTTTTTTTTTTTGCATAGCATACGTTTTATCTGAAAAAAGGTTTAATTAAACATATTTTTAAAATTGTTAATATATGTTTTTATAGTTATTTATATTATCTCGTATTTTCCTTTTTTGGCTAATTTTTTTCGAATTTTATCCTTAATGTTTTCTTTTAGTAGAATATGATTTCGTATCGGGGATTTGAAATCACAATTATTTGACTAGATGTTAAGAGAGAGATGTGATCTCCTTTACTTTAAATGGATGACATGAAGTTGGTGATAGGAGACTATTAAATGTGAGAGCCTGACGGACTTAGGCTCGAACTTGACCTGTTTAATTATCAAGATTAAAGTGTCAATTTAAGCCCAGCCCACATATGATCAAGCCCAAGCCTGTTTTAAACCGGCCCAGGCCTAACAGGCTACCCAACCCCTTACAACCCCTACAAATGACCAATTGATGTAAATTGGTGCCCCGATGAGTGCTGTATATATAGAGGACCCACACACCATCTTCAGTGCTCGAACCTAAACACCTAAAACAATCTCCAGAGATAGCATCCAACCTTTTTTTTTTTTTTTTTTTTCAGAGAGAGAACATCCAACTTATCTCCACGTCCATTCAACATAAATACGCCATATGAGACAGCAGGGAGCGAATGGCTGTAATTCTAAAATCTACTCTTAGGCCCTGTTTGATAGTAATGAAACTCCAAAGAGGAAACGAAATTAATTTCTTAATTGATTTCTTAGGAAATGATTTCCTCTATAAATGAATTTTTAACTGTTTGATTAGTGTGTTTGAGAAATGAATTTCATTGGAAATTGATTTATCTTGTTTGATTAGTATCTTTGAAAATTAATTTTTAAGTTTTGATCATTTATTATTAAAATCATAATTAAAGTCAAATATTAATCAATAATTTTTTTAATGATATTATATTATATTACAAATTAATATCATTGTAATCACTATTTATTACTAAGTTATATAAGTCAAAGTTTGAAAAGTCAAACTCAAATAAAAAGCCAAACTTTGACCAAACTTAAAATTTTGATTAAAAAAAAAATGTAAAGGTAAATAACAAAGTTATAAATGCTAGTATCTAATGTAAGTTTATATGTTGAAATTAAATTAAATTTTTATAAAAGTCAAACTTTGATCAAGAGAAAATTTTGTAATGTACCAATAAGTTATAAAAGTCAAACTGCAAATTAATATAACAATATTCATATATATCGTTAGATTACACTAGTCAAAATTTGATCAAATATCCATTTTTAGTAAAAGTCAAATTTTGACCAAATGTAAAATTTCGATTAATAAAAAATTTTAAGACTAAAATACAAAGTTATAGTAAACGCTAGTATGTATTATATATTGAAACAAAATTAAAATTTTAAACTTGAAGGAAAATTCAATTTAAAAAAAAGTCAAACTTCGACTAACTTTTAACTTTGATCAATAAAACATTTGACAATCTACCGCCAACTTACAAATTAACATAACAGTATTCGTATTCATCGCTAGGTTACACTAATAAAAACTTTGACTAAATATCAACTTTTAAAAAAATTAAACTTTGACCAAATATAAAAAAAAGTAAAATAAAATTTGGTAATGTACTAGAAAGTAATAAATTAAAAAAATGATAATCTCATTGGGGGTACAGAATTTCAAAAAAATTAAATTGTGTTAAAAAGTCAAAGTTTGATCAAATATGAAACTTTGACTGATTAAAATTTACATTACCAAAATATAAATAACAACAATAATAATTACTATCTATTGCCAAGATACACTTCTCAACTTTTGACTAAAGTCAATTTGAATAAAAGTCAAACTTTGACTAATAAAAATGAGGCAATGAATTTTCAAGTTATAAATTAAAATAATGATAGATATTTTTAATTATAATATTTCACTAATAAAAATTTATAACATTTTATAAAAAATTGAACTGTGACCAAAAGTCAAACTTTGACTAAGAAAAAATTGTACTGATACGATATAAATTTATGTAGTAGCAGATTCTATCTATAAGTAGGTTTCAAGTTTGACTAAAAATAAAATTTGTTTAAAAGTCAAAGTTTGACTAAGGGTCAAACTATTAACTAATACAATTGAGAATCTAGTATTAAATTATACATCAAAACGGTAGTATCTTTTTTTTGCCATCAAATTATACATCAAAACGATAGTATCTTTTTTTTGCCATCAAATTATTGGAGTTTAAGTTTAATAAAAAATAAATTTTAATTAAAAGTCCAAGTTTGACCTTAAGTCAACATTTGACTCCTAAAAATTTCATAATATATTACTAACTTACAGCTTATTTTCATGTTTCAGTAGTTAAAGTTTGATCAAAAGTCAACTTTATATAACTTATAAATCAAATTAAAGTTTGATTAAAATTCAAAATTTGACCAAAGTCAAATATTAGCTGAAAAAAGTATGATGTAGATAATGTGGTGGTTATAGTGATCATGCCGATATGATGATCATAGAAATTGAAGTTACTTTTTAATAGTTAAAAAATAATTTTTTTTGCTTTAAAGTTTTTTATAAGTAACTTTAGATTTGTAATCACAAAAACTTATTATTTTGTTAGTAGGAAACTCAATTTCAGCCATTTAAATGGTTGAAATGGTTTCCTCCTAAAATGATTTGGTGTATGAAAATTCAATTTCCATCCGGGACAACTTAATGTCATTTCCATCTCTTTAAATAGCCATCAAACAACAACAATTGGAAACTAAATTTCATTTCTACCATGAAATTACATTTCCATGTTATCAAACAAGGCCTTACAAACAATCTAAAACAAAGACTTAAATATATATGTTAGGAAATTTTTTTCATGTTTCAACACCAAATCATTTTTTTCATGTCTTTAGATTTGAAGGTTGTAATATAAAGATCTTGGTTGCAGATGATTGGTACGAAACGTGATATAGTCACAGGCATTCGCATAAGTTAATAGTTGAAACATATGATAGAGATCGTATTTCCTATCAATCTTTTGTCCTTTTAATATTTAAATAATGAATTTCAAATCAGAAGACTTAGATCGTATTAAAAAATAGCACAAGTCTAAAAAATACCAAAATTTTGTTTTAAATGGGTGGCAAGATTAAGTATTTGGATTGCAATTATTCACCCCGAGACAATAATGCAGTAGTTTTGAACGATTGTATGGATTGGGGTTCCGAGCTGTGAGCTACCACGTGATACACTTTTTTTTTTTTGAAAACTCTCGGTCTTATGTTCAATCCAAGTCAAATTTAGAATTCCGCTTCAAGTTTCTCCTTTTTTAAACAAGGTGTATCACCTTTTTTAAAAAAGGTGTATCACCTTTTTTTTTGAAAACTCTCAGTCTTATGTTTAATCCAAGTCAAATTTAGAATTCCGGCCCCATAGTTTCACCGTTTTTTTTTTTGGAAAACTCTCGGTCTTATGTTCAATCCAAGTCAAATTTAGATTTCCACCCCCATAGTTTCACCTTTTTTTACAAAGGGCCTCGGTTGCAACCCTTACAAAATGGGGCGGCTTTGAGCCAAGCCACTGTCAAATAACTAATATTCTCTTTTTTTCTAACTTCTTTATCTTCTGTACGGTTGCACAATTTCCCCACCACCATTGGACATCATATGAAACTGAAGGTACATAATTTTTCTTGTTAATACTATTGGAACTTGGAACAATCTTAATTTTTTTTTTTTTTTAATAAAAATTATACGATTTAATATGGAATCAAGCAATGAGATATCAGGTCAAACAATGTGATATGGGATCGAGCGATGTGATAGTATATTCAAGGCCAGCCCCGCGATTTTGGGGGCTCAAGGCAAGTTCCTAAAATGGGGCTCTTATTTCATATTATTTTTTTTTTAAAAAGAAAAATTTGTTATAATTTTTTTTTTTTTGACAAATAAAATAATACTCATTACCTTTAGATTACAAATATCTCCATATTCCACCTATTGTTTATAATTTGAAAATACAACTAACAAAAAATAAATGTAACATGAAAAGAGAAAAGCTAAATAATAGAACGTACTCGGTGGATCGATTAACCCAACCAATAACATTTTAACATTTTTAATTACTTGAATTGCCATTGAATTTTTCATTGTCATTTTTTAGCACTTTAACCGTCTTAAAAAATTCTACAATTAGGTTCATTGAATAAGTCTCGTTGAATAGATCAAAATTCACAAGTCATTTGCAAAAAATGAAAATGTAACGAGTTTGAAATCGCTATTTTAAGTTAGAGTCACTTAATAAGAAAAATTTGTATATATATATATATATATGGGTATCTCTAAACTCGCCCACATCCCATACCCTTGAAAATCATTGAATCTTTCGAATCATATGCTAGAGATCGTTTTTCACCCATAAGTTTCACTCAATAGATCTTGAGATCATTGTGCACCTATCAAACAGTCGATTGTGATTTAACGTGCCATAGATCCCAAAAAAATGCCATAAAATCACATTTGAGCATGATTGATTCAAGGCCATTTTTTGGGGATTTGTGATACATGGAATAAAAATTGACTGTATGATAGGTATGATAAGTTATCTATTTTGTGAAAGATGGGTCTCATAAGTTATCTCCATCATCTTATTCGAATGAATCAATAGTTTCTAAGGGATTTGGGACATGGGAGCTTTCAGAGAATGTGTGAGCGTGCTTAGAGGTCCCATATATATAAAGGATTTGGTCAAAAAAATTTAGTCCGGTCAAAAATTGGGCTAGAGAATCTACTAGGTCAATATATACGGCCGGCATGGCTTAGTGAGGCCACTGACTTGACCAATGACGTACACCGACTTGGCCGAGACCTAATCTATGACCCATTTAAAAAAAAGTGTAAATATGGGACCTTAAAAGAGTTGAACCCACAACTTGTTGTGGAAAATAGGAAAACAATACTAGTTACTAACTAATTATTAAGATCATTTCAATGCATTATATATTAAAAATTATATTAAGTACCTAAATGATAAAGAATAAAGACTTTCAAGATTTGGGACCTCTAAATATTTGGGCCCGAGACAGCCGCTTTTTGGGCCTTGGCCCAGGGCCGGCCCTGAGTATATTGAATGATGTGGTGTCGGAATTAGAGCCGCTGATGCTATTTCCCATTGTCAAAAAAAATTGTAGCCATATTAAAAATGACTCTTAAAAAAATAAAGGATCCCGGCATAGGGAGGAGCTATAGGTCCCTCCCATAATTCTACAAATGCATCACCTCTCTCTCTCTCTCTCTCTCTCGTGGAAGATAACTTGGCTTTAAGCTGGTTCTATAAATGCATCAGTGTAGAAATGCAAAGGCCTAACTCAACCTCATAAAATTGGCTTCTAAGGTGAGGTTTGCCCAAGATATAAAGAGCCTAAGAAGGGTCTGCTATGTGGGACAATTCTAACAATCAGTACCTCTCTTAATTGTAAGGTTTAAAACTTGAGGCCATTTATGAAAAAAGGTGAAACTATGAGGGTCGAAACTGTAAATTTCCGTTTTAAATGATAATTTATTTTACACGAAGGAGACCCAGCAAGTAACAAATGCCTTGTTGTTTCAATTTGCACGTAAAATCCACGTTTATCATGTTCTTTCGTACGGTATTGATTTCTCCTAAATCATGAAGAATCAATCCAAATGTGAAGTAGATTCATTCCACATGCTATAAAAGAATATGCTTCACACCCAGGTCTTTGCCTTGTCAATTATACTTACATTACATTGATAAAAGAAAAAAAAAAGATTTCTAATTAGACTTCATCAAACATGACGGAAGAGCGCTTACCTATTGAAACAATCTTCAAGCTACCATCTCCAACACCATCTTGGCCATCATCAGGTAGTGTTTTAAGAAGAAAATAACATCTATTTATGTTATTTATATAATGGGTTCTTTTAAATTTATTATTTTTATTTATTTATTTTATTTTTATAATGGGTCTGGCCTGTTAGAGCACCTGACTAATTCCTCAGGGTGTGTAACACCCTCACATCACACACGTATCAGGTAGAATGGTCAGATTCGAACTCAGAACCTCCGCTTCTTAAGGTGTTGTTTGGCCACTGTACCAACCTCTTAGTTGATTTGATTGTTTCTGATGTATGTTTTGTTTTGGATTGTAGATGGAGAATTTGCAAAGGGAACTATAAGTCTTGGGGGACTCGCAGTGTGTCAAATCTCCACTTTCACCAAGGTTTGGGGTACCCTTGAGGGTGGACCAGACAACCTTGGGGCCACCTTCTTCAAGCCTTCTCAAATACCCGCTGGTTTTTTCATGCTTGGTTGCTATTGCCAATCCAACAACAAGCCCCTCTTTGGGTGGGTTCTCGCTGGAAAGGATGACGGCAGTGGCGACTCCAATGAGGTTGGAAGAGCACTCGTGGAGCCGGTGGACTACACCCTTGTTTGGAGTAGCGAGGCTGCAGAAATATAACAAGATGGTTATGGATACATTTGGGAACCGACGCCACCTGAAGGCTATAGAGCGGTCGGTCACATCGTCACAAGCTCGCCGGAGAGGCCGTCTCTTGATGAAATCCGGTGCGTCCGTTCTGACCTCACCGATGAGTGCGAGAACTACACATGGATATGGGGAAAAGATGAGAGTAGTACTGGTGGATCACCTAATGTCTATGGTTTGAGGCCAGCTGTTAGGGGGACCCAAGCTCTAGGTGTTTCTGTGGGTACATTTATAGCTCAAGTGGATGTGGCTGTTTCACCTTTGTCTCTATATTGTTTAAAGAATAGTGACTCTAATCTATCTTCTATGCCCAATTTAACCCAAATTGAGGCACTAGTACAAGCTTACTCTCCATGGATATATTTCCATTCTAAAGAGTCCTACTTACCCTGTTCAGTGTCATGGTGTTTCAACAATGGAGCACTACTATACAATAAAGACGACCCGGACCCTACTCCAATCGACTCAACTGGTTCGAACCTCCCTCAGGGTGGTTCAAACGATGACAACTACTGGTTGGACCTCCCCGTCGACGAAGGGAAAGAGATGGTAAAAAAAGGCGACCTCCAAAGCGCGGAGGCCTATCTTCACGTAAAACCAATGTTAGGCGCAGCGTTCACTGATATACAAATTTGGGTCTTCTACGCGTTTAACGGGGCGTCGACAGCTAAGGTTGGGATTAAAGATGTTCCACTATGGAGGATAGGGGAACATGTTGGTGACTGGGAGCATGTGACATTGAGGATTAGTAACTTCAATGGGGAGCTGTGGAGGGTGTACCTCTCACAGCATAGTAGTGGGGCATGGGTGGATGCTTCAGAGGCAGAGTTTGAAGAAGGGAGCAAGGTTGTGGCTTATGCTTCATTAAATGGGCATGCTTTGTATCCGAAAGTGGGGCTTGTGCTCCAAGGGAGTAGCGAATTGGGCATTGGGATAAGAAATGATACTGAGAGAGGGGAAAATGGGATGGATACAGGGTTGAGGTATGAAGTGGTGGAGGCCGACCACTTGGGAGAAGTGGTGGAGCCTCCTCCTTGGCTCAACTATGCTAGGAAATGGGGTCCAAAAATTAGTAACCAGGTTGCGGATGAGATCAATAAGGTGGTAGAGTTGCTTCCTGATACGGTTGGAGCTACAGTGGAGGACCTTGTAGATGGTCTGCCGAGGGAGTTGTTGGGGCAGGAAGGACCTACAGGTCCTAAAATGAAGAACAATTGGAGTGGAGATGAAGCTTGAAAAAACCAGTTTATTTGGGAGATGTAGTTTGGGTGATCATTAGTTTCTTGTATGATTACTACATGATGATGATGATGTATATTTTATATATTAATTCAAACTCAATAAATATTTGGGTATTCGGGTGGGTGCCCGATTGGGTAGTTGGTCATTATCGACTCTCGTGGTTTGGGCTGTATTTTTATTCGCTTTTAGAGGTTTTTCAATGAATTTCTCCCTACTTTACCGATAAAAAAGAAGAAGCAATAAACATTCAATTATTTAAGTACAATTTTCTTAAAAATAAATAAATAAAATTATTTAAGTACAAGAGATATCACAAGTTATGTAACGGTGTCAACGGGTCGAGTCGGGCCCAAATTTTGGCTGCCCAATAGGAAAATGGCAAAAGCTGACCCGACTCGATGGTGCACCCAATTGAATTCGACTAGATGGTTCACCTGACCTGACCAGACCAGAAAACCTAACTTACCTATCAAAATAGAAGGTTGATTATATTGCAAACTCGAGGTCAAAGTTGGAGGTCAACTCCTTTTCCCATGATCACTTTTGGGGATGTGTGCTATATAAAATTAACATTTGACCGTCTGATAGGGGCGCCATGATCTTAAGATCTATCATGAGGAAGATTGGAATAAAAAACAATCTACATCGTTTTATTCAAATCAATCAATAGTCTTCGCCTGTAAAAAAATTCTGTGGTATTACTAATAAACAGGTAAGAAGAGTTGTATCCTTATCTTTTTCTTTTCCACTCTTCTTTTTTTTTTTCGAGGTCTCGGCAAATTTAAATGCTGAGGGGTACCCTCGAACTCTTCATTCAAAAATGTGCAAAAAAATTGTATTTTATATTCTGACCCTTAAGTCGCTTCCAAATAACGGAAAACTCGAAAAGTAGAATCTGAATCTAAGTATTCATCTTTTTGGTATAAAAAATGCTACAAATTTGCTTTTCTATAAAATCTAAAGAGCGGCATTGGGGCAAAAAATGATATTCATCATCTGATTTAAATTAATTAATGATTTAAGTACATAAAATTTGGGTTGAGAAGAAAGAATCTTAGACAATAAATGAAGATACCTTTATATATATATATATATATATATATATATATATATATATATCCTTGCTCACTCCTTTTCTCTCCGCATTAGGGTTACTTATATTTACAACTCAAGATTCTTTCGTTGAAACATGGGTTTTGTGTGTCTACACTATTAACTTCTTTAAATCAGACAATAGAGATTCTTTTTCGCCCAATCTTCGACACGCTAGATTTCTAGATCGTGGGCTTACCATCAGACAGTCAGATTTTGATCCAAACACACAGGATTTGATTAATCCTGCATTTTCTCAGATATGTATTGAAACACAGGGTATTCCTATAATTTTCTACATATGTATCCACACACAGGATTTAATTAATCTTGTGTTTTCTCGGCTAGCAATGTGGTTATCCAAATAACCAAAAACGAAGGAAAACAAAGAAATCCTATGATTTCCTATAACTTAGGTATACATGAGAAAATATAAAAATATTATTTTACTTTCCCACATTTCCCGTTTTTATCCAAACATGCCCTTAGAGACAAAACTTACCACTTAAGAGTTGGTCTAGAACATGAGAAGTCCTATTTAGGCAACTTAGCATACACATCTTTGCTAGTGTTTTATGTGGATAGCTATCACTTGTATTACTAGGGGTCTCAATGGGCCCCTAGCAACAAGTTGGCTATGGGCTTAGGTAGGTAAGCATGAGATACAAATGGACTAGTCCAATCCGGCCCAATTAGTAAGCAAGCCGAATTGGGTATAGGCTAGTTCAAAAAGCCTGATTAAAAACTAGTCCGTTTAAGCTCAGCCGGATTCCAGCCCTGTATCGACCTAGTTCTTTCATATAGAAATTGTCAAGCCGCCCGACATAAGCCAGGTATGGGTAATGTACGGAAGTCCAATTCATAAATGGCCTGGCCCGGCCAAGCTTGATAAGTAATCAGGCTGGGTATGGGATAACTCTAAGAGGCCTAATCATAATAGGCCTGTTTAAGGCCCGACCCAGCCCATTGAGATCCCTCTGTAATACACACAGCCTGAAAGGCACGAATCGATTGGATGGTTCCAACGTCCAACAATTTATGCATGATGGTTAGGTTGAGTGTGACACAAGTGATGGTCATTTACATAAAGGTCATACCCAGTATCTTGTGCATAAGACTCCTACTTATAACGGGTCTAGGGTAGGAAGATAGTAGGTGCCTCACCTCCATTTTTGGAGAGGCCTATTCTCGGACTCGCTGTGGGAGAGCAACAGTTGCCACCATATCAAGATCTGACCTCTCGAAGACCCCGCTGTGGCCTAAACCACGGACTTCGGGAGAGCAATAGTTGCCACCATACCAAGATCCGACCTCTCGAAGACCCCGCTGTGGCCTAAACGACGGACTTCTCATGGTGTCTGCCTATCCATAATAATGGTGTCAAATTTTAACTCAAAAAGTCGGCAGCGGATTGCAATTCAAAAACATACTCTTCTAAACCATTTAAAACAGGGACTTAGTAATTTTAATACTTGTGGACCGGTCAACACCATCTAAAGCTATTTGACATAGAGATCATGATCGGTAGATCTTTGGTGCAAAATATTTTGATTCTATTGAATTAGATAATAGAGATTAGTATTCAATCAAATAATATAGATCATGTTTTGTCCCAATATTTAGCACTAAAGATCTTTAGACCTTACTTTCATATAACTTAGATGGCTTTCATATCAACCAGCCTAGATGGTGTTTAAATGTAGCATAGCTCCTATAAAAATCATCTTCTTGCGTTAAATGCCTTGTAGTAGGGTTTTAGATTGCAACTATTAAATAAAATATGTTCTAAATATAAAATAAAGGTTAAAGCTTTCCTAGTCTAGTTAACTAAGTTACGCTTTCCTAGTCTCAGTTAACTAGGTAAATTATCTAGACCCATATTCACTGGTTGCCACGCGATACTTGACTGCATGATCTATTACCCCATGAGTGAGCAGATCGACAATCAAGACCATTGAAAAAAAATATTCTAAAATAATCATATGTATCCACATAGTCAACAATGTCAACTGTAGAAAAAATGAAGGGTAAGTAAAACCATATTTAGTTTCTTCGTTCATTTTTCATGCGGTCAACAACATTGACCTTGTAGTTATACTAGGGATGCAAGTTCGGTGTACCAAACCGAACCGAATTTTTCGATTTTCGGTTTGGTACACCCCATACCGAAATCTATTCGGCTTAGTTTGGTTCAATTCACATTTTTCTGAAACCGAAACCGAAACCGATTCGGTTCGGTGTAGATGAAATACCTATTTTTTATGTTTTTTTTTTTTTTTCTTCTGTTTATTCAACCTGCCCTCGGTTTTCGGTTTCAAGCCACCCAAACTGAAACCGATCCGAATTGGGGTTTGGTTCTGTTCAGTTTTTGGATTGGGTTGAGGATCTGGTCGGGTATATACCTTTCACCTGTCGGATCAGGCCGGGGTGCACCATCAGGTTAGCTCATGTAGGGTCAGCATAAACCCAACGGCATCCAAAATTTTGGCCCAAACCGACCTTTATGGATGGATCATTGGCCACTTTCAATCCAATACACATCATTACCATTTTCATGCCACATTCAATCAGGTGACCCTCTTTACCAAGTTGGGATTAAGTGCCCAACCTGTGCGCCATGCGTGGTGCACTAGTACGTGGGTATCTCGGTAAGAGGGCAACCTCGAACGAATATTTTGTTTGCCATATCAGTGCAATGTCAATATGCACTTTTATTGACTTGCACATATGTGCATCTCTAATGTTGGAACCATGGTATAAAAAATCGACCGATATCGATACATATCGGTATCTCAACTTGGTATCGGTATCGGCAGATACCTCTATTATTATTTTTTAAATAGGCTGATACGTATCGGTCCTCCATGGACTGATACCTGAGTTCAATACCGGTTTTGACACCTTGGGTGGACCATTTTGGTGGAGATGAGGCTTTTTGAAGCTAGCCCATACAAGATCCAGCTCACCGATTGTAATGAGCCATGAGTTGGGAGTTGGGCCTACTTACCTTGGTCCATAACCGACCATGGCGGGCCAGATTGGGTCACAGGCCCATCGGTCAATTTCTATATAAAAGGACTCAATTGCTAGGGTAAGTCCAGATTCAAGTCGGGCTTAAAGCAGGCCAAATTTTAATCATGAACTGGGTCAGCTCATTTATATATCACACCTGCCTACCTTAGCCCATACGCAACTCATGTCTAGACATGCTGAGCCGCGTCCTCCATTTATATATCGGGCTACCCCTCTCAAATGTCCACGCCAAATCGACTTAAAAGATACATTACTGCACTAGTTTTTAAGGTGTACCTGACTGATATGAGAAGTGAGCAGCAGATTTTGTTCTTGTACAAGTCAGTCCCATCATCTGATACACAGTTATTGCATTCACGAAGTAATAGCGTAGTACTTAGCACCACCATATCATTACCCTTGTTTAAGGGACTCCTCCAAAGTAGTGTATTTAAAGCAAATAACTAGAAAGAAGATAGCTTCCAAGCAACAACTACTTCCTGAGATGCCTATGTTTTTGAAACTCCAATCTCATATCCTAATCTCCTTAAAAGAAGCCCAAAATGGCACCCAAGTTATTCCTATATATTGTATCATAAGAAGAAGAGGCTTGCAAGTAATAAATGCCTTTGATTCCAACTTCCAAGTTTACTTGCAAGTAATTACAAACAACTTCAGCATCTCGTATTATTAGATCACTCAAGCACAACCCTCGTTTTGGTTTCTCCTTCATTGTGTTCACAAGGGAGAGCACATTCTTCCACCTCATAAAAGAATATGATTCACACCTATCTTTTTTTCGCTTTGATTCTCCTTTTTTATTATATAACTATATAAAAAATATTCCTCTTTAGAGCTCACCCCCATCTCTCACCAATCATGGGAAACTGCATTCCACTTACTTCAAATTCTCAGTCTAAGAAGAAAGAGCTCTTACCTATTGATAGAATCTTCAAGCTACCTTCTCCAATATCATCTTGGCCATCAGGTATGGTTTTTAACCTTTCAGAAAATTCTCTGAATTAATCAAAATTCTGAAAAAAATTCTCCATATAGATGGTCTACCACACTTTTGCCGCATAGTAGCTTGATTCGTCATTCTCTGTATTTTTCTTGATTTATTTCAAGTTTAATGATTTTTTTTTTTCGAATTTTCAACTGTGTGATACATACTTTAATTATACTTCGTATTGTTTTCTTATGGCCGTAAACTATTAAGGCATGTAAGCTATATGATCAAGGTAACAAAATCGGTATCAGTATCGGGTATCGGTCCTTGGAGGATCGATACGAATCAGCCGATACTGATACGTATCGGCCTATTTAAAAAAAAAAAAAAAAAAAAAATATAGGTATCGGCCGATACGGGCCAGTATCAGCTGATACCGAGTTGGATACCGATACGTATCGGTATCGGCTGATATTTGATTCTTTGTATATGATACAGCTAATATATTATTTAAAGATATTTTTAACTTTAAAGAAGTTGGCATATATTTTTATATATTATAATAATTTATTATTTTTTAATTCAAAATTTTTTCCAAATTCTTTTTTTTTTTTGAAATTTTCACCAAACCGTTCCTGAATATATCTAAATTACACCGCAATGACACCTCACTGAATGATTACAGAAACCGAGCTTGGTCACTACGGTTTTGACGAGGGAAAAAAATAAATTCTAATCATGTTAAGAAGTAGTTCCCGTTGAAGATAGTTTTCTTATTGGAAGCTGCAGATAATTTCCATCTAATCTGTGTTCTCTTTCCTGCTCTTCTCCTCTCTCTCGCTTATTTCCACTCCTCTAAATCGTTGAGACATATGAAACCCTAGCATTCCTCTGTAGATTGCCGGAACTTTATCTTCATTTATCTGATTCTTCTTGTATGCTGTGTTTTGAATTGTAGGCGGGGGATTTGCAAAGGGAATTATAAATCTGGGAGGACTGAATGTTTGCCAGATCTTTACTTTTACTAAGGTTTGGGCTGCCCATGAGGGTGGACCAGACAACCTTGGAGCCACCTTCTTCAAACCTTCTCAAATACCCACTGGCTTTTTCATGCTAGGTTGCTATTGCCAAGCCAACAACAAGCCTCTCTTCGGGTGGGTTCTCGCTGGAAAGGATGATGGCAGTGGCGACTCCAATGGAGTTGGAAGACCACTCATGGAGCCGGTGGACTATACCCTTGTTTGGAGTAGTGAGTCTGAGAAAATCAAACAAGATGGTTTTGGATACATTTGGCTACCGACGCCGCCTGAAGGCTACAGAGCGGTTGGTCATATCATCACAAACTCACCGGAGAAACCATCTCTCGATGAAATCCGGTGCATCCGTTCTGACCTCACCGACGAATGTGAGAAAGACACGTGGATATGGGGAAAAGATAAGGACAGTAGTAATAATGGACCTAATGTCTATGGTTTGAGACCAACTGTTAGGGGGACCCAAGCTCTAGGTGTTTGCGTGGGTACATTTATAGCTCAAGTGGATGGGGCCGCTACCCCTTTACCTTGTTTGAAGAATAGTGACTCTAATCTATCTTCTATGCCCAATTTAACCCAAATTGAGGCACTAGTAGAAGCTTACTCTCCATGGATCTACTTCCATCCTGATGAGCCTTACTTTCCATCTTCAGTTTCATGGTTCTTCGACAATGGAGCACTGCTGTATAAAAAAAGCGACTCGAAGCCTACTCCAATCGACCCAATTGGGTCGAGCCTTCCTCAGGGTGGTTCAAACGACGGAAATTATTGGTTGGACCTTCCTGTGGACAAGGGAGCGAAAGAGAAAGTTAAGAAAGGAGATCTACAAAGCTCAGGAACCTATTTACACATAAAACCTACGTTAGGCGCGACATTTACCGATATAGCAATATGGGTCTTCTATCCGTTCAACGGCTCGGTGAGGGCTAAGGTAGAGTTTATAAATGTTCCACTAGGGAGGATCGGGGAACATGTTGGTGACTGGGAACATGCGACATTGAGGGTTAGTAATTTTACTGGGGAGCTCTGGAGAGTTTATTTCTCAGAGCATAGTAGTGGAACATGGATGGATGCGTCAGAAGTAGAGTATCAAGGAGGTAACAAGGTTGTAACTTATGCTTCATTGCATGGTCATGCATTGTATCCAAAGGCAGGGCTTTTTTTACAAGGGGATAGCAAAGGCATTGGAATCAGAAATGACACTGCCAAAGGAAAAAATAGCATGGATACGGGTTCAAGGTATGTGGTGGTTGCGGCTGAGTACTTGGAAGAAGTGGTTGAGCCTCCGTGGCTCAACTATGCAAGGGAATGGGGTCCAAAAATCAGCTATGACATTGCAAAGGAGATACATGATGCAGTGAAATTTCTTCCGGGTAAGCTAAAATCTGCAGTGGAGGACTTGGTGAAGAGTCTACCGGATGAAGTGTTGGGAGAGGAGGGGCCTACAGGTCCCAAAATGAAGAACAATTGGAATGGAGATGAAGCTTGAGTGGTATAATATTGTTCATGAAGCTTGAGTGCTTTGATATTGTTCATGATATTGCATGAATTTTATAACTAGCTACTACAAATGGGAGATGTAAATTTTAACTTCAGTTCAAGTCACTTGACAATGCATTTTGGACATTAAGCTTTTCATTTAACAATGGGAAATGCTATGTTATTGCAAGAAGACTTCTTCACACTCTATGAAACACACATTTCAGCTATTTAACTTGGGAAAGCGTGTTAGTGTTTATAATGTAAGACTTTATTAATATTGGTGTGTGATTAGTCATTAGTGGGTGTGTATTTATGAAGTGATTTTTAATATGAAGGCTAATGAGAACTAATGACTCATTAAGTCATTCATGGTAATCCCTTTCTCCCTCCCTCTCTCTCTCTCTCTCTCTCTCTCTCTCTCTCTTCTCTAAACCTACAACATAACCCTAGATTCTACCATCATCACCTAACTAATTCTAACCCTAAAACCCTAAATCTATTTTCAAATCCTCAACCGTGATTTAATAACTTGAACAGATATAATTACAGTAATAGTTGCAGTCAAACAGATTTGAATCATAACCTTAATTGAGAAAGGGCAATAAAGTCAGTTGATCAATGGACATCAATTAAACCAAACTGACAAACCTGCTATAAGAAAAATCATATAAAGGATAAGACAGAATGTTCAAATAATGAATTGACGGTTGAGAAGAGACCCATAATGAAATAAAAACAAGACCTTACAAATTAGAGGCTTGAAGACAACCAACTGTTCCTGTCATGCAAATTTGTGGAACTGTTTGGGAAGACAGTATACTACAGTTCTGTTATGTGTGATAGTCTCTCACTGAAGAAATTGCAGATATTTCATTAGAGGATAACCCTAAAGGTTTTAAAGATGGAACACAAGGGTGAGGGTTGAAATGCAAATAGAAGGATAAAGGGAATGAACATACATGTTAAAACAGTTCTTGAATGTTGGGTTTAACATGGAGGCAAAACACAAAGCATATAGACATAATGTTCTAACCGGGGAATTTTTCTTGATATAAGGGTGTAAAATTTGTGGTAAATGCTATTTATTCAGTTAATATATCCTATTTCGGAATAGTCGTAGCGTCTCTTCTATATGGGTCTGTTTATTCATCTTTCCATAACCTTTCTGAGTTTGACTGTAACTGAAGGGAGAGCTCAATTCAATAGGTATTCCCCCTGAGGGAGATGAGAGGGATAACGATCCTATCTATACCTTCCTAACCTGTCTATCTCTCCCCTCGGATGGGACATGGGACAAGTTTTGGTTACTTCCTTTGGGATGTTATGTCCTCAGCATCACTTGCAAAGACCTCTGCAGTTTAAACCTCTACAATATTATCCCATATAACAAAAACACTCCATATATAACTCTCACATTTGAATACCTTTTATCCATGTCCAACACAGAGTCAATGCTTGTTATCAAGTGTTCTGTAAATTATATTCTGAGTTTCCATGTTGCACATTGATTAACGGTTCCACGTCGCATAGATTATGTCACCAAATGCTTATAATAATACAAACTTTAGTAAAAGGACTTAAATGCATTCTATAACCTAAACCCATATAGTTTTTTTAAAACCCGAAGACGTGCTTCTCTATGTTAACAAATAGTATGTATTAGAATCTAACTAGATTTCCTTCTGGTGTAGTTCACATGGCAATTGTTCAATGCAGGTCGTTGATTCTCAGCTCAACCAATACAGTGCTTGTGGAAGTTCTGTATATTCCAATTCTGTGGATGGCTAAGATATTCAGCCATAAGCTCCAAAGTTAAAGGCACCACTCAGGTGGTATGTGGTCGATTAAGAGGCACCGCCTGTTAAGGGTACTGATGTTGGAGATGGATTGGAATCTAGCCTTTATACATAAACACAAATAAATACCAAAATCAATATTTACTGATACCTGGATTTAAATAAGAATATGTGATACTGATCCCGGAAGCAGGGATGTCACTGGGGATTTCCCAAAATCCTGGGCAAGGTTATGGATATAGCTCATACAAGTATCCATGGTATACTTTTATCATATTTTAAATATGCAGAGATGCTTCAAATAAATCTTTAAAAATCATTATGGTATGACTCCTCATAACTTGCCATTTATGTTTCTTTTATTACATACATGGTATACTTTTATCATATTTTAAACATGCAGATATGCTTCAAATAAATCTTTAAAAATCATTATGAAACTCAAAACATAATAAGAAAGGATATAGATAAATCTTATTATAAAAGGGACCTGAGACGTATCCAATACTGGTATCGGTATTGTATCAGGTTATTACCATTACGCTGACCATATACAGGTGTCCAGGTATCTTACTCAATACGTATTAACTGAGTAAAAGCTGTGCAGACAATTTGTTGCCTCGCAACTTAATTTCCAATCTCTAGTGGGGAAATGATGTAGCATATATCTGGATGAGACTGGGAATATTCTCTCAACTTTTCTTCACATCCAGCAAAAACAGTTGGTTATGGTTACAGGGTAAAGAACTTGTACCTCTAAATATACCTGATAAATATACCAAGGGAGCCATTACATGCACACGAGAAGTTGGCCCTTGCACGTAGTTTGAAAGAAAGAATTGGTATTTTGGGGACCTGTGCCATGTGGAAACACCATCTAAGCCATCTGATTTGGAGACCATGATCTAAAGATGTCTGGTGAAAGAAATGGGCACAAAACAAGATCTCTATCATATTATTCAACGCAGTCAAAGGTAATTATCTGATTCAAAAGTTGACTCGTATGATTGAGATATTGTTTTGGGCACCAGAAATCTTTAGATCATGGTCTTCGAATCAGATGGCTTAGATTATGTTTTCACATGACACAGGTCTCTAAAATACTAAGTCTTTCTTTCAAACTATGTGCCAAGGCCAACATCTCGTGTGCAAGTAATGGCTCCCATATACCAAAGGGAACCTCTATTTGCGCCCCACCTGTTTACTGAAAGTGCCTACTTAATGATGTCCGGCTGTCTGGTGGGCGCTAAATAAGTGGGTGAAAACAGAAGTTCCCTATATCAAATGTGTGTGTTCGGGGGGAGATATTAAAACAGCATTCAAATGGAATTCAATAAAATAAATTGCTAGATAATATTATATGAAAAACCCTCGAGCTATAGACAGATGCAACTTACGGAAATGACCAATTGATAAAATAACAGAATAAACAATATAAGACAAGAAATTCAGAAGGGAATTCTCACTACTCAGGACTCTAATATCAATTGGAACCTGATAAGAGTTAAAAGGACCACACGAATGTAAGCAGGATCTCCTCCTCTGTGTCCACCATTTACCCGGGTCAACATGTATTGATTCCGTCTTTGCAATCCATCGTCAAATTATTAAACGTTTCGACACGTGTCTTTGCCCTATAAAGGACCTCAGTGTCAACTGCCACCCTCATATACCCATCGAAATCAACTGGTTGCCCATCATTTAAAAGCCTAGTTTCATTGTACCACTCACTTGTATTTCCCCACAGCTCCTTATAATCATCAAGTAAGTGCACTTCAAATTGAGACCTCAACTTATCGAAATAATTATAGAATGGTTCATTGGTGGCAATGTACAATTTCCTCCGAGTTTGAATAATCGGTTTAAGCTTCTCAAGCAATTCGTCCGGGGACGTATCCCGATCCAAATTAGGCCACAACTCCTTATTCTCTGCTTTCTCGCCTCTAACGACATGTACTGCATCGAAATTCCAATCTAACCGCCCGCTAATTTCCGAAACTATGTTCATCAACCTCTTAGATTTCCACAAAGCTTGCCACGGTCTCTGCACATACTTTGCAGCGCGCCCTTCGCACACTCTATACCAGTAATTCTCTGGCTCCGGCCCATCAAACTGCCTCCAAATAATTGTGCTCTTATCTTTTTTCAACTGCATTGGCATAACTTTGTAGCTCGCAACTTTTCTAACTGGTACGCGGTTCTTCTTTCGCTTCCGATCCCATCTCTTCCAATCTCGAAGAAATTCTACCTCTTCCACTACTGGTCCCGACTCCTTCAAATGCTCAAAATCGAAATAGTATCGAAAATCCTTCCCTTCTTGGTCGATCTTACTCGGATTATAAGTAGAGGCCAAGCAAATACTCATATCCATCACAAATGTTCGATTAAGATATCGAGCCTCGCCGAGAGCACACAAGAAGCTCCACAAGTAGTGATTCATTCCTTTACAATAATCCCCGCCGCGAGAGTAGTACAAGTACCTCCCATTCCTGAAATCGGATTCCGATCCGATAGTTGGGATCGTGTCGTTGATGTCTTCGTCCTGCATTTGCGGAGGAGCCGTAGGATCTCTCTTTCCGATCGAGAGCGGGCGTCTAGCATTCTGCCCCGAGTGCCAACGACCGGCGTTGACAACCACAAAACTACAATTCTCGCCGACGCCGAACCTAAACCACCTGAAATCCCTATACTTACGCCACGACTTCTCCTTCTTATTACGAAACCGCCAGGCCACGTGGCACTCGTTCGGCTTCGAACCGTTTACAGGGGTCTGATAATCCAAAACCACGATCGACTTGAAAACCCTAAGATTGAAGTTCTGGACGGCGATTAGAATGCGCGGATCAGAGCAGTTGACGGCACTGGATAACTCTTCACAGTCGGACACGGATCTCGAGAATTCAGACATGTTGACAGGCGTCGAGATCTGAATAGTGGTGGGGGTGGGGGGTACGGCGACGAGATCTTCACCGGTTTTGAGGACGGATTCGTCGGTTTTGAAGGTGGCGTTTTCGACGGCTGAGAAAGTTCTGGTTAGGGCTTTGGAGGATTCGAGCCAGGGGTCTGGAGGTTGGTATGTGAGGGCAAGTACGGTAAATATGAGGACGAGGATGACGAAGAAGGAGAAGAAGACATTGCTTATGAGCTTTATGAGGTTCTGGCCTAATGGTTCTGTGGAGTTGGTTTCTTTCATATCTCAGTTTTTCTGTGGAGAAGAAGAAGAAGAAGAAGAAGAAGAAAGAAGGAAGAGTGGGTGGAGCTGGATTTTAGGGTTCCGATACCATGTCAACCGACTCTATTATATGAAGCGAGTAGTTGCTTCTTTTTCAGTCGAGAGTCTAGACTACAGAGACAGGGATTTCTGTCGGTAATTTTTGGCGGGTAGCTCTGATCGCGCCAACGCGTTCGCTACAAGCGCCCACGTGTTCAACCCCTTAAAAAATGTTGATCACCCCAATCTTACACAATTGATTTGAGATCTGGTCTCACCTATTCCATTTAAAAAATGTTGGTCGCCCCAATCTTACACAAAATTGATTTGAGATCTCGTCTCACCTATTAGACAGTCAGCTTTTTATTTCACATGCCATAGATTCCAAAATATTTCTTTAGCGTGCACTGATACACATCATACTCAAAACGTGATTTTAGGATCATATTTTGGGGATCTGTGACATAATGAAATAAAAAATTATCTTACAATAGGTGCGATGTGATCTCAAGATTCTTTGTGTGAAAGATCATGGTGGAAAACAATCTCCATTGTCTGATCCGATGCAATCAATGACTTTAAAGGGTTCTGATGTAGGCACTTTCAAAGAACGCGTGGTCACGCTTAGAGCCACCCTGTTAGGCAGATTCATGCAAGGGGAGCTAAGACTTATACATGAGGTTTGTCTTGTGGCACATGATTAAAAAGAAGAGTTAGTATACAATGGGTGCCCACCCATCATCTGCTTTAAAGCAGTCCTCAACACGGACTTTCATGCATTGGAAGTCTGCGGATGTCATGCACTTACACAAACTTATGGGTTGTTCATGGGTGGACACTCATCGTAAACTAATTTTAAAATGAAAGACTTTATTTGTGGAATACCATCTAAGTCGTCTAATTTAAAGATCATCATGTAAATTTATTGAATCAGATAATGACCTTTAACTCTATCCAATGGGATGATTAGTTATTGAGTTTTGTGCTAATCTTTGACCTCAGAAGATCTTTTCATCATGATTTTCAAATGACACAATTAGGATGGGCTTAGATGGTTACACATGACCTAGATCCCAAAACTAAGTCTTTCTTTTTTAAAGTGTGCAACGGTGGAAAATTAAAAAAATTCGACAAAATTAGCTGGCCCCCAAACTAGCTTCACGCAAGGCGTGTGTCTCACATAAATATGCAAATTACAAAGTTGACAACATATAGATTAACTAACTTGCCACTCACACTCTCCTCATGGAAGGAGTGGGCCAATAGCACAATTGGAGGGTTGGCAATATTGCAACCTTTATGTTGCAGGTTCAAGCCCAGCTTATGCATGATTTTTTTTTATTATAAAAGAGAGGCTTTGTCTACCTTGTAAAAAGGCTTTTGTGAGAGTTCACAACTTCTGTTGTCGCATGATGTTATCATTTATGGCATAGTTCTTAGATTCATATTCTTCTTATTCTTCATATTGGTAATGGTCATTTTTATCCAATAGCCCAATAAAAGTTACAAATAATATAGAAGAAATACAAGAGATTCCAAAACGGGGTTTACAATCACAGGAAATTTACTGATCGAGCTTGCACCGATGTGGGACTAAACTAAGTCACCTTTAAGTCTTACCCACCATCGATAGAGATCCGTTCTCGACTCTAATACCATTTGTAACGACCCAGAGTCAACTCTGGTATGACATTTTATCCGGTTCTGCACCAACATGGACTCCTCGATTTTGAAATTGCGTCATTCACGTAATCCTAGAGTACACAACGGAAGATATTGTTTGGTTCTTCTCCTACTTGGGCTCCCCGGTTTTGTTTCAGTCAACAATACCAACTTCCGAAAGCATCATCTTGATAATATTATAGCACTCAATAGATGATATTGTTCGATTCTGCCCTCACATGAGCTCCCCAATTTTGTTTCAGTCAACTATACGAACTTTAGAATGCGTCATACTTAGAAAGGGACGACCTCACTTATAATTTAAAAGGAGTGGATGAGTTATAAGACTAAATCTGTGACTTTTTACATCCGAAGTGGCTGCTCTTCGAGCTTGAACCCGCATCTTCATGCTTGTCACATTGATAGCCCAAGTGCTTGTCACTTTGATAGTCCAAGTTTTTTATCATTGTACCAAGCAATCCCCCACTATAGTGGGAAAAAAACGTCTCTTGGAATTGATCTCTATGGCTGCATATGGCATAGCTCTTTGCTAACCGCAGTCAAAACAGAGTTCACCTGTTTTAGTTGGTTCTCATTCTCTTTTCTAACTCCCTGCAAAGGAGGATTTACCTGCTCTAGCATCAACCTCCCTACTCTCTACTAAGGCTGCATATGGCATAGCTTTCTGCTAGCCCTTGTCATAACAGAGTTCACTTATTTTAGCAGGTTCTCATCCTCTTTGTTGACATCCTGTTACCCGCTTTAGCAGGTACCCCTTCTCCTTGATAACTCCTTGCATAACAAGATTTTTTGTAAGATTTACCTGCTCATCAATTCTACCCTCCTCTCTACTCACTCATTGTCAGAGCTGATTTTATTTGCTCTACTAGGGAGTTAATAGAGAGCAGGGAGGTTGCTGCTAGAGCAGGTAAATCCTCCTTTGTAGGGAGTTAAAAAAGAGAATGAGAACCAACTAAAGCATGTGAACTTTGCTATCGCTGGGGCTAGCAGAGAGCTATGCCATACGCAGTCTAATTCTCTACCAGAGCAAATAAAATCTGCTTTGGCAAGGAGTGAGAGGAGGGTAGAACTGTTGAAACGGTAAATCTTACTATGCAAGGAATTATCAAAGAGAAGGGGTACCTGCTAAAGTAAGTAGCATTATGTTAGCAAGGAGGATGGAAACTTGCTAAAGTAGGTGAACTTTGCTATGACAGGAGATAACAAAGAGCTATGCCATACACAACCCATATCTTTAACATTATATGTAATCTCCTAATGACTACTCTCACTTGAAAAATGTTATTAACAAATAACATGGCGCTTCGAACCAATATGACCAGTAGTCTTTTTTTCTTGTTTTGTATTTTTTTTTTTGTTAGTGTTTGACTTGTGCATGGTGCAAGGCAAGCATGTCATACATGCAAGCAGAGTCACAAAACACGGCACTGGAAAAAAGAAAACACTCCTTTTTTATTTTATTTTTGAAAATAAGGGGTTTAGATGCTTGTTTTTAGATAACATACAAAGGGCATTTTATAATTAGAAAATGCATTTTTCTCGTTTAAAATAAACACATTTTAAAGGGAAAAGGTTTTATTAAATATATTTTTATATTTTTATAATATTATATATATATATATATATATATATATATATATATATATATATATATATATATATATATATATATATATAGGTAATAATCCCCTCATTGGTTTCATACAATCCCATTACTATAGCAACTATCGACTCTGTGACATCAGTTTAACTTTTAAATAAAAAAAGTCACCTGATGTGATATACAGCCAATGGGAGCTCAAGTCATAGACTTATGTCCAATAAGTCGAGTGTATATATATATATATATATCATCGATGTGAGTAACCTTTGATAAATTTAATCCCTAGTTACAGCCTTACAGGTGAAGTGAAGCCTTTCAGGCCTGTTTTATTTTCTTAACATCATCTGTGTCCAACGATCAGCCGCTCTCTCTCTCTCTCTCTCTCTCTCTCTCTCAATTGTAATACAACTTAGGATGTAGGTGGATGGAAATAGTGGTATGGCGTTGGCCTGTGATTTTCAAGTGGTTGAGATGGCAATGAAAAAGTTGGTAAAAACTGATCGGGCTTACCATGGGGAGTGATCAATCAAATCTAGCCCCTCAATCCAAAAAGGAATTTCTATTCGTGCCCACTTCTTTACTAATGATGTCCGGCTGTGTGGTGGGCGTTAGCACTAGCATGCTTTCATTAAGTGAGCAGTTTCAGTAAATAGGTGGGCGCAGAGGGACATCCCATAAATAAAAAAATAGTTGAGCCCATTTCAAGTTTAATAATGGCTTTAATGATTTAGCCAGATTAATTTTGTGGATTTTATCAACAACCAAAGCCGAATGCACATCATTGTTTATTTTTACATTATGACTATGTTATTCTCAACATACTTGCTACTCAAATATTAAAAATGGAAGAAGATAAATGTAGATAAAAAATATTAGATCTAAAGGAAACGGTAGATTTACTCGAGCCTACTCGATTGCTGAGGGCACCTACGTCTGAAAACCATTGACTACTTTGAATCAAATGGTGGAGATCGTTTTTCATCTCAATCTTCCAGACAATGGATCTTGAGACTATGAGCTTACCATCAAACGTGAGTATTTTTATGCCCTATGCATAAATTTCTAAAAAAGTGACTTAAAAATCATGTGACAAACATTACTCTCAAACGTGATTTTACGTCCACTTTCATGTGGAACCGATATCGTACCTAGGTTACTTAATTCGCAATTCCCTCGATTCATTTTCGAGGTTGTAATTCGTAATTTGCTACTCCCACGCGAACTAGGGTCACTAGTGGTAGGATGAGTTTTTATTTATTTATTATTATTATTTTTGGTAAACTACCAAGAAGTTGAAATAGATTATTTACCTTAACATCTTATACTAAAACAACTATCAGCTTAGTTGGTTAAGGCTCTGAACCAATTGGCCATTCGCAGGGTGGAGTAGCTTATTAAGTAACATAGCATGGTATTTATTGAATTTGCCATTCGCAATAAATAGTACAAATTTAATACAACTTCTGTTATTAATGCAACTGTTTCAATTGTTCTATACTTCTATACATCTGATAATGATTTACATATAAAACAAGAAAATGTACATGAAGTTTCATCCAAAAGCATGGTTGTCGTCATGGAAATGGAAACTCTTATAGATGAAATGAGCCAACCACTTTGAAGTCAAGACGTAAAGCATTGCCATAGCAGAGTATAGAATATTCAGTTTCATTAATAGCTATATAGAATATTCAGTTTCATTAATAGCTATATTTTTGTTGTTAAATTTTCTGCCAGAATGGTAAACGAAGAAGAATTCTTTCATACTAGGATAGACAGATCTATCATAAATACAAACACAAACATGTATACAAATACATAGTTACATAGATTCAGATTTATATGCGAACACAATGTATGTGTGCAGAAAAGAAATAAGCGGCAACAAGGGAGAAAGAAGGTCCCCATTTTCAGAAAGAGGTTCCTTATGTTCTCTGTGAGTTACCTGCCCATTAGCTCTTCTTTTGGGGGAGTTGGAGGAAGACCTCCCTGGAATTTATTTCCCCAATCAACTTGATCAGATGTGTACATTTTTAACCATTTTCGTAAGGCAACTACAAGGGCATCAACCTTTGTTGGCATGTAACAAGCTTTTTGCCAATTGGAAGGGCCAACACCAGCTATCTTGTGCTCCTGTCAAGAACATTGAATCAGAAAGAGTCTAGCCAAAAGTACAATGATGCGTATCCTACAGAAACTAGAAAGGCAACCATGAAAGAATAACTATAATTGGGCATTGTAAGAACAGTGATGATTACTACATGTAAATATATATTATCTTAACATTGCACTAGAACAACAAATAAAAGCAAATCCATTTAGTGTTTTGATGTACTTGTGAGAGAGAAAGCACACCATACAGTTCAATAGAAGAAACCAAAGTTCGTTCGCTTGGTTTGAATTCGGATTCGAAATTCGCAATTCACTACTAGCAAGCAAGCCTGATTCGCTTGGAGTAGGTTGAGTTCTACGTTTTTTTATATTTATTTTATGATATAAATTCACACTTTTTAATAATAGAGATGCAAATGACCATTTGGTAAGTCATAAAACTTAAAACTCATAAGGTCTTATATTCAAATTCTCTATATATTGTTAATAATTTGTTTAAAAAAATAAGTTAGCATCAACCAATAATTTGATTGTCATATCGAATCAGACCTGTATTGAACTGTGAACTGGTTCGCTGTACCTAATTCGCAGTTTGCTAGATGAATGAGCGAATTAAGTACCATAAGAAAAAACTGAATCTATTACTCTTTATACCAAGCAACCAAAGGGTCACCTAGTACATAAACATGGAAAGATAATAAATGGTATAGATTTACTACTGTTTTCCTTTTGAGAAAGAAGTCTCTACATGCAAAATGTAACTAGTCAATTATTTTACCAATAAAACTTCAAAGCTAATCTCCTATAGGAGGTAAATAGTACCAATAAGACGGTGCATGTGCTCATATGGAGTCCATGGATGAGTACGCTAGAGCTGGAAGTAATTACAAAGACAGGGATCGCAGAAGACATACTTGTCTTTCGATTCGTTAAAGGATAAAATACCTATTTATGCAAGGTGACAAATTTCTCTACAATAAGTCCAAAAAATAACCCAAGAACCATTGCAACTGTTTGATTAAACTAGCCATTGCATGTTAACATAGATTGAATTGACGATTGGAGTTGGTGTGTGAGATCAAAGGTAGGACCTTCCACCCTAAACTCAAGATCTTGGTAACCGTTGATCAGACTGATCAAGGCCCATGATTGCTAGATCCAAAGGTCATGTTATCTCCTAAAAGGGTACTTAAAGGTTAATAAAATGACCAGTTTCTCTTCATGTATTTACTGAATCTTCTACCTGTGGTTCACCATCTTGTCCAGTAGTTCTTGTAGCTGACTCATTTACCACACAGGTTTATAGTCGATACATCCCTACTCCTACAACGCCAACCAACTCTTTGCCCATGCATTGGTTCCATCTAATATGTCTAATTTACTCCACTAAGCCTGCTCATGATTCCATTCTCTTGATGTTAATGTGAGAGATATGACTGGACATCCAAATCAAGAATGTGAAACTCCTTACTGATTGAGTTTAATTTCCAACGACCTTCGTGTCCATAATTTTAGTGTTTACTTGCATATTCATTCCAAACAGGAGTCTCAAAGTGGCAAAGATGCATACTTACTCCAGTTTGATGACGGGTAACAGTAGGGCTATCAACGGGCCGGGCCGGGTTGGGTTCACGCCAGGCTTTTGATAGTCCCGAATATTTTTTAACCTAAAAATCTAGGCCCAAACTGGACCTGGTTTATAAATCAGGCGGGCTCAGCCAGGGTGATTTTGGGCTTGGCTATATTTTTGAGGCCCGAACGTGACATGAACAGGGCCAAGTTCGGGCTAAGCCCGGGTTTTTCCCTTGACTAGACTGGGCTTGGCTGATTCGGGCCGGGCTTTTATAGGCCCAAAATTTTAAACCAAAAAACTTAGGCCCGAATTCGACTAGGTTTGTAATCAAGCTGGGCCCAGCCGGGTGAGTTCGGGCCTAACCCAGGCAGAGCTCAGGCTAAGCCCGACCCATTGACAGCCCTAGGTAACGGGTAAGTAGGAATTGGCCCTGACTCACCATCATGGGATCTTGTTCCTCAGAATAGATCTTGTCAAGCATTGGATCTATTCTCAGTATGTAATCTGGACTACAATAAGGTCTGTTGATGCACACACGATCATTTTCAAACTAAAGTACAAGGGAAGTAAGATGGTCTAATAACAAGTTGTAGAGGATTTATGAGATAAAAAAAAAAAAAGTTAAGAGAATAGAATTAGTATCAATTCAATAATATGGAAGACACCACCCATGCTGTTTATCAATATACAACTAAACAATCTCTAAGCTCATTCGTATAAGTTAAGAGAGACTCTTCATGGGAGGCTTTTTGCATATTAGAAATCCCGCTCACCATTCTGAAGAGATTATATATCACAGCTAACAACATGCTGAGTGGGTTCATGTAAAGCAGATAGACATATTTTTGTGTAAAAAACAAATAACAATCACTAGATCAATCCAAATTACCTCCAAGTGAAGAAGACACAGATCTGAATCCAGAATTAGATTTTGTCCCACATGAAATATCCATCATGAAAAAAATGTGATCAATCCAAATTAAAAAATTTCTGGGAAGGGATCAAATCAATCTGCTTCTGCCTGGACTTACTGGAATACAGATAAAAACCAGAAGTGCTATTTGTTGTTTCTGGGGAATTGATGACTCATGGATCAACCCAAATTAAATAAAAAGTTAAGAAGTCTGTGAACTTCTGTGCATCAGAAAAAGATCAATAATAAAATTACCCACCCAATGTGTTACCTCTTTGATGCTCACTGGCAGAATAGATCGATTACCAGATCCCAAGCTTCGTGGATAGGAATAAAAAATGCAGGGTGGGTGCTATGAACTCGCTGTAGCCAAACTCTTGCTTTGGAAGGAAATCCGGTCTATTTAATGTCTGAACCGTTATCTCCAAAGCTCTCCCACATTCTCGATCAACCTTTCTTGTGAAAGAAGTTAGTAACTTAGAGTTGCATATTAAAAAATAAATGACTACTTTATAATTATGACAGAAACAATAAATATCGTTGTTTTAATAAATCTCATTGAGAGAATACTTATAATCACCATCGCCCTATCCCATTGATATGGGCTTATTAAGCCTTATAGCTCCATTTACTTGTTCCTAATTTTATCCTTTGTTGTTATTCTTTCTATATAACCAATTAATACAAATCCAGATTTAAAAATACCTTCGTAAATCAAGATTACCAAGATAAATACAATTTTGATGATTGAATAAAATAGAAGAGGTCATCTGAATGTACATCTCTGGATTTGGCTTTCAAAAATTTTGGCTTTGGCAGCATTATTCCGTAGTGTGCATATGGAACATGAGAAGGGTCCATGAGATTTTCAACCAGAACTTCATACATGAAATGCCAAATTTCTGTTCATTGAAAAGTGTATATGTATAGTCTCAGGGTCCAAAACAGAAAAAACAAAACAAAAAAAAGAAGCTCTACATAAAGCAACATCTCCAAGCAGGTCAATGCACAGTTTTCCATTTATGTCTTCAGTAAAGCTGCAGATGAATTGAAAAAAATCAATTTGACAGTTTTAAAAAGCCACTCTTACCTTCTAGTGACCTGTTCCAATAGCTTTTCTTCTTACAAATGTAAAATGTCCTTAATAACATGGTATCAATGTTGAAGTTTAGTCCCATCTCGGCTATTCATAGCCTTGTCTCTCCTCTTATAAGATCCTAGACCCCTCCACTCATAGCCAATTGGTTTTGACTTTTGAGATGGCTGCCCAAATTTTTATCTTGGTATTAGAGCAGCCTTTCTCCTGATTTGGTTCAGTCTGGCCAACACGTGCGGGGGGCGTGTTGAAGTTTAGTCCCACATCTGGTATTCATAGCCTTGTCTCTCCTCTTAAAAGTTGGTTTTGAGATGGATGCCCAAATTTATCATGGTATCAGAGTAGGCCTTTCTCCACTCCAGGTCACCCAGTTCAATTGTCCACGTGATTTGGCTCAGTCTGGCCAACACGTGCGGGGGCGTGTTGAAGTTTAGTCCCATGTCGGGTATTCATAGCCTTGTCTCTCCTCTTATAAGATCTTGGGCCCCTCCACTCATAGACAATTGGTTTTGAGATCAATGCCCAAATTTATCAAACAAAACTCGTCCGATACCGATACATATTGGCAATACATATCAGTTTTGTCGAGAACTGATACCGATACAACCTCGATACAGGTATTGAGGTGGTGTCAGTATCGGTATCAGACCGATACGGGTTAGTATCGGCCGATACTGACCGATTCATACCCTGCTTTTCTTTTCTTTACTTATCTTCTTAAAAAAAAAAAAAAATCAATCGATAAGGTATCGGTGATACCGTATCCGTATCAGCCGATACGTATCGGCCCAAGATGGACCAATACCCAATACCGATATCGATTTTGATACCTTACTTAATCGTTATTTGCCTCATTAGACAAGAACTAGAGACAAATATTAATATTAAAAAACTATATAAACAAAAGCTTTATGATTTTCAAGTTCATAGAGCACAAAAAGAATAGCAATATTGCTCCAGCGGTATGAATAATAAGGTTTAAGGCCAAGAATGACATACCTGTATGGCATATCTCTCATCCCCATTAAATATGAATAGGATGGATCATCCAACTCTTGAATAAAAGGAAGCTTTTTCTTCACCAGGATATCTCTATACTGAGGCTCAGAGTTTGGCCAAAACCAAACAATTTTGTTCTGCTAAAAATAAAATAAAATTTGTTCTACTCAAAACCTTAAGGGGTTAGGCAAGCTGGCTAGGTATCTACTGCCAAAAGCAGGAGACCTGAGTTCGAATCCCCTCCCCCCTTGAGGCCACCCTAGGGATTTTTATCCTGTGCTGACCAGGCATGTGCTAATTTGGGGTGCGCATGTGCCCCTGGGACTAAGCGGGTGCTCTAAGAGGCCCGGATATCGATTTTGATACCTTACTTAATCGTTATTTGCCTCATTAGACAAGAACTAGAGACAAATATTAATATTAAAAAACTATATAAACAAAAGCTTTATGATTTTCAAGTTCATAGAGCACAGAAAGAATAGCAATATTGCTCCAGCGGTATGAATAATAAGGTTTAAGGCCAAGAATGACATACCTGTATGGCACATCTCTCATCCCCATTAAACATGAATAGGATGGATCATCCAACTCTTGAATAAAAGGAAGCTTTTTCTTCACCAGGATATCTCTATACTGAGGCTCAGAGTTTGGCCCAAACCAAACAATTTTGTTCTGCTAAAAATAAAATAAAATTTGTTTTACTCAAAACCTTAAGGGGTTAGGCAAGCTGGCTAGGTATCTATTGCCAAAAGCAGGAGACCTGAGTTCGAATCCCCTCCCCCCTTGAGGCCACCCTAGGAATTTTTATCCTGTGCTGACCAGGCATGTGCTAATTTGGGGTGCGCATGTGCCCCTGGGACTAAGCGGGTGCTCTAAGAGGCCCGGATATCCAGGTTATCAAAAAAAAAATATTTGTTCTGCTCAACACTTGGATATACGGTAGTACATGCCTTCTTAAATGTGTGAAGCTGCACATTTTGTGATAAGCTCAATTTGATATGCTTATTGGATAATTCAGGTCATATGTTCATTCATGTTAAAGACTAGTTAGCATATCTATCTCTCTATATTAGTGAACCTTATCAAAGACTAGTTAGCATATCCATCTCTCTATATTAGTGAACCTTATCAAAGATGGTGACTACATACATAACGTCATTGTAGAGCACAATTTATAGATTGTTTATCCAAAATACTCCAAATAATGAAGGAAAATCAAGAAACGAAGGGGCACATTCTGATTCCCATATTACATCAAAGAGTTTGATTTGCCAGAAACCCAAGAAACTGTCGATCCCACATAACGCAGATGTGTTATTATTAGTTAGAGCTCATCATCATCATCATCATCATCATCATCAATGTTGTCATCGTCGCAATTATCATAGCCTTATCCCATCCAATTGGGGTCGGCTTTGCGAGTCCTATTTCTCCACTGGTTTCTGATTAGCGCTAAGTTCTCTGTAACTTTGCAATCCTTTATATCCATTCTCACGGTTTCCATCTAGGTCTTCATTGGTCTTCCTCTTCTCCTACGTCCTTGTGCTTGTAGAGTCTCAACCCTTTGTATAGGGTCTGGTCCTGACCTCTAATGAATAAGTCCGAACCACCTCAAGCGACACTCAATAATTTTTTCCTTTATAGGTACCACTCCCAAATTTTCTCTTATGTTTGTCAGACCTCGTGTAACTAATAATATTACATGTTCCACTTCATGCAATGGAATTTGTAGTAGCAGTCTGTTCTTGTATTCCAAAATCTTGACTACATACAAATCCACAAAATTTAACATATTCCATTTTATGCAATGGAGTACGTAGCAGTATGTTCTTGTATTCCAAAATTTTGACTACATACATAATCCCCAAAATTTGTTAGCCACAGTCTGTTCTTGTGTTCCAAATGCGTTTCCTGATAGGTACATTTACAATCAAGAGAATTGTGGGTCCATCATGTTTTGTTGGTCCCATAAAACTCTGTAACTGAGATAACTGTGAACAACCATATCAACTTCTGCAAGCGTATTGATCATTTGATTTCACATAGTTTCCCTAAAATACCTTGCAGCAAGGTGTCAATGTCAGAGTCAGGTATCTGTCCATCATGGATCGATACGTATCAACCAATCCCATATCAGTCGATATATATATATATATATATATATATATATATATATATATATATATATATATATATATATATGTAAAAAACTGGTTGTATCTGTCAGTATCGGCCGATACTGAGACACGACTGGTCGATACTGATCAGTATCGGTCTAACACTGATACCGATACCTGTAGCGGGGTGGTATCTATATCAGTTCTCGACGAACTGATACTTATCAGCATCGGCTGAGTTTTGATACCATGCCTTGTAGGAATGTGCAATCTCATTGATTTCGCTATCGTAACCGAACTAACAAAGGACTAGATATGAACTGCTATTGTAGTTCCACTTTCAGTTCCCACTTTCCCGTAAACTCTTTTATCATCACTATATATATATATATATATATATATTATTTTTATGCACCCAGCGATAGACCCCATACAAATCCTTTTCCTAGTCAGAAATTCTCTGAGCAAATGCTGACGAGAGGTAATAACTGAAGTCAATTTAAGGGGCAACAACTAGAATGTGTGTAGAGTCAATCCTTGAGAGATCCTGATACAAGAGTATGAGAATTTGAAAATGAGTGTATAGAATCCATTTGAAGGGGAATCAAAATATATGAAATTTGGAGATTTGTGGCTATTCCTTAGCCAAAATAGAAATCTAATGAGAATTTTGAATCAATGCAATTGATCGCGAAATCCTACTTTTACCAATATATGAAATTTGGAATTTCTGAGGGTTTGATGATGTCAGAAATTCTATTGGTACAATATATCTGGCAGTAAACCCTAAAAATCATGTTGCCATGTTGCCTTGACAACATGCTCCAGGTGTAATTTTCAAAGAAACAAATTTCTTGGAGACAAAACATGAAGGACAAAAAACAGAGGTTAGATTTGTACAGGAAATTTGAATTCCCTTTATTGGGGTTGTAAGATCCAATATGCATTTAGGTGACAAAACGCAAATACAAAATTTTGTGTCTTTAAATAAGGCAGACCAATCTGCCCAGTATAATGTGATAGCTGCCCTACTTTCTAAGCATTCTGGCAGAGGGTTGTGCACTATAAAATACAGAATTTGTAAACAAAAGTGATGAAAATATAAGGCAGACCACCAGCCATTTAAACTGAACACAATTTTCATACAAACAAGGAATCAAATAACAAAGATCATTAAGGAGATACCGACCCCAACCACTTAAATGATGAATCATAGAACTCTGATTGAGTATCATAGAACCCACAAGCCAAATTTCATATTGAACAGAAAGAAAACTTAATATATCAATTCAACACTCTAGTCTCACTGATTCATAAATAAAATGCGAAAAAAAAATATCTATAGGTGGCGCCTGAGGAATGAATTCGCAGTCACCGGTGCCATCGAAACACCACCCATGGTAGACGCACTGCAATCGACCCCATGGATCGATCTGCCCTTCGGATAGTGGCGCTAGCCTATGCGGGCACTTGTGGTCAAACACCTGCCATTTCCCCTCAATCTTATTCCACCACACCACCACATCCAGACCCATCACCTTCTTCGAGGTCGCAGACCAGGGCCACCGGATACCATTGAGAAAACCAGTCGAATTTCTCCCCTTCCTCTTCAACTTCGAGATTCCACGAAGTTGTATCCAAGGGCGTGGATGATATGGCCGATGAAGTAGAGAAGATTTCAAATTGCAGTTTCTTTTTGGCGATCAATGAGAGAAGCGTTTTGGGTTGTTTAAAGGGGAGAGGGCAGCTGGGTTTTCGTAATGGGCTGTGCGGGTTCGTTGGGACTATTGAGATGTTGAAAGAGGTGAGAGCTACCATGGTTGGTACTGTTGCATTGGTTGCAGAAAAAACCCAAGCTTGTATATATGAAATTTGAGAAGAAGGTAGTTTAAGTAGACAGGGTGACGAGTTTGGAAACGAAGCGACATATCTGGTTTTGGCGGTTGGTAGGGAATGATGGTGATGTGAGAAGTGTGAGCTAGTTACCTACCGTTAATAAATTTGAATTTGAAACATTACTAAATCATGGGAACGCTATTATGGTCTCCTAGTGTTTGATGTATATTGCTTTTATGCTCATATTTTCAAATATATATATAGTTTCATAAGTTTTGTATCCCTTTATGCCCTTTGACCAAACACTACTCAAAAAACCCATGGAAATCAAACTATTGGATCTTACTCTCTCATTGAAAACCCTACCAAATGTGCAGCTCATATTTGGGTTCTAATCACGTTACTTAATGGCGGGAATCCAAGGATTTTGTTTGTATACAAGTTGACCCCATGGTTCAAAAATCCGGACGAAATTGACACATATCCTCCGATACATATCGGTTTTGGAGCAGACGGGGTTGATGCATCGACCCATATATTTTTGTATGTATTGGTATGTATCAGCCAATATATACCAATGTATTGATCGAAACCGATACATATCGGTTTTGGAGGTGGACGTTATGTACCAGAAAACCGAGATTTAGACCCGCAGTTGACACCATCTGATGGAGCCCAATTTCACATATGGGTGAAGTTTTGGTGGATGATCGTATGTGCATTTTGATGTTGAATGGATGGAAGTCTAATCTCACATGGTGGATCATGAAGAATGGAATTACGTAGACAACGAATGTTGATGATAGCTCACTGATGAGTGGAGTGAGGGTACATTACACCACACAAGTTGTGCATTTGGCCTATAAGAACCTAAGATCCACCACCCACACCGACCAAAAAGTTCAATTTAGCTCACTGATGAGTGCAGCTCCCTAGTTTTGGCACTTCCATAACCAAGCACTGGCCACCACTGTTACAGTCTCCAATTTTCCGAAAAAGCATAAAACGAATTCTATGAATAATTGTTATGACCCCAAAGTAATAAGGAATTAACTTCCCACTCCATTATCGCCTAGGCATTTTTGGCGTACAGGTTAAGACCTTAACAATGGTATCAAAGCCAACACCATGTCTTGAGTTTGAGTCACGGAAGGGGCGCAAGGGGGCGGCATAGCGAAATGGCTACCTGATGGCCTCAAAGAGGGGTGCCAGAGTGAAAGCATAAAACGTATGGGTCGATACATCAAATGAAACACATGGACTCTTACTCCGCCCCTACCTACTTTAGCCCATACTCAGCCCATTGCTAGTTGAGACGGGGCTCATGCCTTGCCTGTTGAGTAACAGATGGACTTTTGAGCAGTCATTTATTATTTGAACAGTTATAATAGCATATATATATATATATATATATATATATATATATATATATATATATATATATATATATATATATTTATTTATTTATTTATAAAACATGCCCTCTTTTTTTTTAGTCGCAACAATGATGACATCATCTCCAAGACGCACATATAGCAATTGAGCCCTATTAATCTTGTACCGGCCCTATCAACAATAAATTTTACACCTGTGACTCAGTCATCTCACCATAAACATAAATCGGTGCATGGCCAATCAACTTCTTTATTTTCCACACAAAAAGTTGCCTTAGGCCCCAAATCTCATGCAACTAACATCTCATCAACAAATCATAGGAAGCGAAACATTGGTGTGACTTGAGAATCGAAGTACCTGCTGTCAACGGGTTCGGGCCGGGCATTTGGTCTGCCCGATTATTTTTTACTGCAAAACTAGGATCGAACCTGGCTCCGAATAGAAATTTTAGCCGAGTCTTTTTGGGCTCAGGAATTTTGTTTAAGCCCAAATCTGACTCAAATCGGGTTCGGGCCAGCCATGCCTCTTCCCTTAAAATAATCGGCTTTTTCCATGAATTTTAAATATTTTGAAAGTAATTCATTTTTTATGAAAATTTTGGAACTATATAATATAGAAATATAAACCTTACGAAAAATTATCAAATTTTTTTTTTTATAAATAAAATTATGGTATAAGTTGTAACCCAAAATTTTAAGTAGACAATAAACCAAAATAAATACTCTTCTCATGAAAAAAGTTAAAAAATTTTCTAGTATTTTATAGATGTGTTTTCTATCTTGGCTTAAAATTTCATATTAATTGAATTATATAAAAGTAAATTCTGTTGATCGACCATATTAAAAAATTGTTATTTGTAAAGCAGCATTTAGATGCTTTTACATGTGAAAGCCGTGATGTACCTACCTTTTTATTCATAGAAAAAGCAATGATTAGTCGATAAATGCTGCAATATAGGATTTAAGGAGGATGTCTTTAAATAATATTAATGGAGTTTAGACGAAATGGAGGCAAGCAAGCAGAGTATTGTACAACCCAAGAGTTCTACTTAGATTGAAGAAATGTTTTTGCGGTAGTTAGACCTATCATATTATACGGAGCAGAATGTTGGTGTACGAAAAAGCGAAAAGATGATAGAGTACATGTGGCCGAGGTGCATATGTTGAAATGGATGAGTGAAATAACAAGAATGGATAAAATGCATACGAGTGAGAGTGAAACTTATAAAAGAAAAAATTGTGAAATGTCCCTTTAGGTGATTTAGACATGTTTATTGGAGGCTAGAAGCAAACCTTGTATGATTTATTTTTGTGAAGATAAGCTGAATTCGAACCTGCGGACTTGAGGTTGCAATGTTGTCAACCTTTCATTGTGCTACAAGCCCTTTCTACGAAGGGTTGAGACGCTACAAGCACAAGGAATTGAAGTAGGAGAAGACGAAGACCGGTGAAAACCTGGAAGAAAGAAGTGAAAAGGGACAGGAAGGATTGCGAAGTCAGAGAGCTCAGCGCTGATCCGAAGAGAAATAGGACTCGCAAAGCCACCCCCAAATAGATGGATGCAAGTCTGCGGCGATGATGATGATGAATAAACAGGCAAGACTCGTGCCTGATCGCAACCGCAAAAAAACGCAGGGAATAGGCCTTACTAAAAACTCTCTTCAGATATGATGCCTAGTGAGCCCCTCTGAAGTAGAATCTATCATCTGAAACTCTCCAAACAGTATCATATTTCATGAATTTGCCTTTTACAAAAACCACTACAAGTTTAATACAACTTCTGTTATAGTTGTACCTATACTAATTGTTCTGTACTTCTATACATCTGATGATGAATTATACATATAAAACAAGAAAATGTACATTAACTTCATTTAAAAGCATGGTTGTAGTCATGGAAATAGAAATTCTTGTAGATGAAATAAGACAACCACTTCGAAGCTAAGAAGCATAGCACAGCCATAGAGACCATCACATTCCGTCCAATTGTCGTCATCGTATGCTGCTTAACAGCTGCAACTATGCCAACCAAAGCCAAAGAGATAACCTGCAGTGAAACCTCAAGGGCTTTAAGACCTTTAAGTGCGGCGCGACAGCTGGTGCAGTGCACCACATGAGACCAATACCTGCAAAAAAGCCATATAAGTTCATAGGATGTTGCATTTTTGGTGATGATTGATAAAAGGGTTTTGAAAGGATTTTGTAACCTCAAAAAGTAGCGAGTTCAGTTTGCTATGGGTAAGATGAGTTTTAAATCAATATATAGCATAAAATACTTTGTAGAGTGATGGGGAAATAACTTGATAAGTATATAGACACATTATTCTTCTTACCAATCTTTTTCTTCTTTTAAAAGATAAAAGTAAATAAACAGTGAACTGGGTTGAGCCAAATCGTGAACAGATTCGCGATTCAGAGGGTATTCGGTAACCTTGGCTAGCAGTGTTGGTGGTTTCAACCAATTTGAAATATTATATTAGAAGAACTTAATGAGAAAATCTGTAGAGGCATTTTGTTTTAATGTTTACCTTTCGGATTTAAAGGATAGATTAATATGAAGAAAGTAGGTTACTAAATCAAAATGATGAACCTTTCTAGTTTAGAATACAATTGTGTATCAGCCATGCAGTGCATGACTGGTTAGTAATTGAAGAATTAATTTTTTCTGCACCTTTTCATTCTAATTGCTAGTTTCTCGTTTCCCTCATTATAAATTAATTTTTTGTAACTAACCAATCACTACAATCTTGAGAAAGGTTTCTGATAGAGATACAGCGAAAAGTCCAACGAGATTGAGTAAGACAGCTATTTAAATGAGAAAAAACCAATATTTGGTATGAACTTTACGGAAAAAAAATAATCCAAAAAGCTAAGAGGCTCTCAATTTTGTTGTCCTAGCAAGTCATTATCATGTAGACTTATAGTTGAGGAGATAGAACAGAAAGAAACATAAAATAGTCCGGTAATACAACAGTAGAAATAAAAGTGTGTATTTGAGCATATTTAATATAACATAAATCAAATTTAACAAATGGATTTTGGATGGATCACAATATAAAATGACTAAATTGAATGATCCAAATTGACTACATGGAACAATCCAAATTTCAAATGGTACAAATTACATGGCGGCCGTTAGATTTTTTTTTTTTTTTAATATAATTTATTTAAATTGATCTATGCAAGTTCCCCTTGGTCCATGTGGCACCTTTTCAAGAGGCTTGGGATGACAATGATGGTGGTTCTTGGGACCACAGAGCCTCCCCCCCCCCCCCGGTAAATTAGATTATGCTGATTGTCGACGATTTAGTAATGATAATAAATTGTGTAAATTATGTGGTTCAACTAGCTAAAAAGTAAGGAATAAGGTAATGCAAGACAGTGAATGAATGAACTGGTGGGATTTAAGTACTGTATAGAAATGTTCATTTTCATTAATTTTTTTATTTTTCTTGCTAAATTTTTTGCAATTTCACTGTGCTCCGAGCTCTCTAAAAAGAGTGCCTTAAGAAACCCTTATTTTGATGCCACGTTGATCAAGGGGACACTGCATAGCCCAATTTATTTTGATATCTGATCTCCATCATGTTGCTAATACAATTTGCAAATTAGACCATTGAATGTTGTCAATTTTTTACTTTTTCCATGGAGATGAGTTTAAAAATTTTTCTTTTTCAAAATGATGTATGCAATGCCCTCTTTCTCCACATGGCATCCAAAGCAAATCCATATTTGGATGGAACATGAAATAGAGCTCGGAGCACATGATGATCCCTTGAATCACTTAGCATATATATATATATATATATATATATATATATATATATATATATATATATGAGGCCCGGGGCTATGCGTCCAGACGCAGCCTTAAGGACTGCATCCAAATCATCTGGGCACCATGTGGCACCCATCAGGAAGATCGGGTGCCACGAAAACTTAGACAAGATCGATCAGGTACCACTCAAAAAATTTGGGTATGATATGATGCATATCCACCGTTAAAAATTTGGTCAAAGGTTTCCAAAATCAACACACCAGGATGGTTAGGCGTTACCTTACCCATTAAAAGGAGGTCAAAAAAAAAAAAAAAAGTTTATTTTTTTTTGTAGCACATCCCCCATGGCTGATCAACCCAAAATGGGTGTTGTTTTGGGTTGATCATGCCATGGGGCATGTGATCTTGCGTCCGGGTGCAGCCCTCCAAAGCTGCATTCGGACGCATTTTCCAATTCACTCTCTCTCTCTCTCTCTCTCTATATATATATATATATATATATTTGCCTCCGAAAATGGGCGCAAGTGGTAAAAACTGAAGTCCACTTTGATTGAAGGGACATTTCTATAAGACAACGGTAACTCGGTAAGACCTGCCATACTATATACTGCATAATCTTGGACTATGAGGAAGCAACAAGAAAATAGATTACATGAGGGTAAGATGCATATGCTAAGATGGGTGTGTGGAATAACAACAAAGGATAAAATTAGAAACAAGTGCATAAGAGGAAATTTTAGAGTAGCATCTATAAAAGGAAAAAAAATTGGAATGACGTTTGAGGTGGTTTAGACATGTCTATTGGAGACCAGAAGTAGACCATGTACGGAGAGTTGAGACGTACGAGCACAAGAAAGAAAGACAAGAGGAAGGCCAGTGAAGAAGGGACACGAAAGGTTGCGATGTTACGGAGAACTTAGCATTGATAAAATAACAAGTGGAGAAATAAGACTCGCAAAGCCGACTCCAAATAGATGGGATAAGGCTATGATGATGATTTCAAATAGTAAAGTTCACATGGAGGAACATATGTTTTCGTTCTTCCTTTTATTTTATTTTATTTTTTATTTTCAAGATGATCTATGCAATGCCCCCTTGCTCCATGTGGCACCCACCCATGTTTTGGGTGCCACATGGACCAATATGGATCAATTTGGAGCTCGGTCCACCTATATAGGTGGCCCTTCATACCACCTAACTGCCATTGGGATTCTAATGTATGTGTGAGTACTCCCACACATAAATACATAACAAGCAGCATCAAGATTAGGTAACGATTAGAAAGAAGGTCCCTCTTTTGGGAAAGAAGAGTTTTTAACAAAAGAAGATACCAGTCATTATGATCATGAGTCAAAATATCAGTTTTCCAAATACGTGTCGTCCAACATCAAAACTGAGACGATGCGTATCGGAACCGCCAATACATTCAATGTATCGGCGACACAATGAAAAACATACATATAATGTACCACTGGCCTGCGATACCTACCCAATGTATTGTGTTCCGCTGGCCAACAATACTGGTACGTATTGGACGATACGTACTGATATCGTCTAAGATCATGACCCATGATTATGTTTATAACACAAAGGAACATTCCTTTTGCTCTCCATGAGTTACCTGTCCATTAGCTGCTCTTTTGGGGGAGTTGGGGGAAGGCCTCCCTGGAATTTATTCCTCCAATCAACTTGATCAGATGCATGCTTTCTTAACCATTTTCTGAAGGCAACTACAAGGGCATCAGCCTTCGTTGGCGTGTAACAAGCTTTTTGCCAATTGGAAGAGCCAGCATCAACTATCTTGTGCTCCTGTCAAGAACATTGAATCAGAAAAAGTATAGCCAAAAGTACAGTGATGCTTATACTACAGAAACCAGAAAGGCAAGTAGGCAACAATGAAAGAATAACTATAATTGAAGCATTGAAAGAACAGCGATGATTACATATAAATATATGAACTTAAAGCTGCACTAAAACAACAAATAGAGTTGCTATAGAGTAACTGACCCATTCACTCTCAAGTGGTATCTTCTTTTTTGAAGTGATATTTGAGTTTGAATTATTGTTGTTTTCGCTGATTTTGGTATCCACCTAGGTTGTGTGGATGATGGATGATGTTTGCATCATATTCTTGAAAAAAATTAATATAGTAATGGTTGTGAAACATGATTTTGCAACTTTGCTATATCTCTGTCTGGCTTTTATCCTTCTTTGATTGATTTGATGCTTGGTAGTGCTGGTATGTGCTCATTAGTGAAGCGATATTTATCAAGGGCTATGCATAGATACTGGTTGTTGTCGACGGTTATCAATCTCTGATCTGCTGTCTTGAGATTCGTGAAGCTCAATGATGTTGTTGTCTCATGTATTGTTGTTGGTGCTGCTGCTATCTCACTCTAGTTGTTCACTAAGGATCCGTGCATCATCTTTCAAGTCCAACATTTGATTTCAGTGGTGCCAAGTATACATAATGTATGCCATGAAGCTACCTTAAAATATTTCATATTATACCTATGGTTTAAATGAGCCAAGCTTTTTTCATTATAAATTACGAAATTTTACACTGTTTTTCCTAAAATGATAACTCATTTTACTGTGTTGAAACGAGTCAAATTTTGATGGCACTAGGTGGCATACTCTGTCAGTATTAGGTGGTATACTTTGTCCATATCTAGAAGTGTCATGTATACTGAGGAGTGTCGAAGTGCCACCAAGTGTCGGTATGGCACAAATCCCAAAAATAGAAGTGTCTACATAACATTGGTGCTAAGTGTTCAATTATCAGTAGTTTCTTATTTTTATTTTGAATGAAGCCCTTTTAATCGTTTTGGAAAAAAAAAAGGTTCAACGATTAGTAAGAGCAACAATGCATGGACTTGAAAGATAAATGAATCACAATGTTTCTCAACTGTAAAGTATGCCATTTGTAGTCATCATAAAGAGAACTAGTTAATGGCTACTGACCCCACATCTGCTATACAAAAGGAAAAATTGTGATGGTGGGCCATCCTTTTAAACTAATAAAGGGACCAAAATTACCTCCAAGTGAACAAGATAAAGATCTGAATCAAGAATTAGGTTTTGTCGCACATGAAATATCCATCGTGGAATAACACGATCTAACCAAATGGCGAAATTTCTGGGAAAGGCCCATATCAATCTGCTTCTACCTGGACTAACTGGAATACATATAAAAAGCAGAACTGCACTTTTTTGTTTCTGGGGAGCTGATGATTCCTGAGTCAACCCAAATTAAATACAAAGTCAAATACTAAAAATATGTGAATTCTGATTGATAATAGCACAAATCAATAAGATAACCCAACACGTTACCTCTTTGATGCTCCCCGATGGAACAGATCCGTTACTAGATCCTGACCTTGTTGGATAGGCATAATAAGTGCAGGGTGCTATAAACTCGCTAATGCCATATTCATTCTTTGCAAGGAAACCAGATATGTTTAATGTCTCAACGGTCATCTGCAGAGGTCTCCCACCTTCTCGATCAACCTTTCTTGTGAAGGAAGTGAATGAGTTAGTGTTGCATAATAACAAATAAATAGTTTATAGCTACAACAGAAATAATAAATGCCCTTATTCTTGATAAATCTCACTTGGATAATAATTTTAGAGTACCTTTAAATACGCCCACCAAATCTTTGACGGTGCCCACTTTAAAACCTAGTGACTGCATTGAATTGGATGATGGAGATCATTTTTCGTCCCAATCTTCCACACACTTGATCTTGAGATCATCGGTGCACATTCAGATGGTCAGAAATTGACTTTATATGGCACAGATCCCAAAAGAGTGACCTTAAAATCAAGTTTGAACATGATGAATGCCACGTGATTTTTTGATCACTTTTTTAGTGATCTGTGCCACATAAGACCAATGTCTGACTGTCACAAGGTACGCCCATGATCTCGAGAACAAATGTGTGGAAGATTGGGACAAAAAATGAACCCATCATCCGATTCAAAGCAGTCAATGGGTTTTTAGCGTGGGCGCTCTCAAAGATTCAGTGGGCGTATTTAAAGGAACTCATACTTTTATTCTTTCTGTCATAATTCCTACTGACAAGTTTTTATTGGAGTTCCCTTTCTCCGACTTGTTTTTGTATTATTTCAATCTTTCATACATGGGCTGTTAGTCTCTGATAGGCATGCTCAAACCATTTCCGACAATGTTTCTTAATTTTCTCTTTTATTGGGGCCACCATTAACCTTTGTCCTATGTACTCTTTCCTAGTTTTATCTCTCTTTTCTTATTTTTTCTATCTAACCATTAATGCGTTTCCAGATTCAAAAATACCTTATTATGCCAAGATTACCTAGATAAATGCAATTTTTATGATTCAGTAAAACAGAAGAGATTATCTAAATGAACATATCTGGATTTGGCTTTCGCAGGCAATGAAATTATTCCATAGTGCGCATATGGAACATGAGAAGGGTCCATGAGATTTTCAACCAGAACTTCATACCTGAAATTCCAAATTTCTGTTCATCATTTAAAAGTGTACATGTATCATATCAAGGTAGAGGGCAGAAATAAAAAATAAAAACACATCCAGAAAATGGTCATCAGCTCCATACCATTACACTGAAAAGGGTCACCATAAGGTCAAAGTATGATCAATATCAGTTGCATTCTAGGAAGTTAGTGATGCAAGCAAATTGGTTACAGAGAAAATGATTCTCGGTAGATCAAAAGTAATACCTAGTTTGTGTTTCCGGAGTTCTGTACAAGCAAGAGATTCGAAGTGTGCAAGTTGGAGGTGGTGTGGTTGTAATGGATCTAGAAAAAACATGCACCATGGGAAGCCCACTTCTTCCACATGGTTACCGAAAAGATGGAAGACAGTCTTTTTGATGCAGGAAAACATACGCGTTACCCTAAAGTAGCGTAAATCCTGCACGATAGGGGTTAAGGTTTTCAATCTTCAATTAAAATAAAAAAATAAAAGAAGAATAAGATAGAAGCCTCAGAATCCAAGGCTTCACACCAAGGATTTTGAGGCTTCACACCAAGGATGTACGCCGGCTTTGCACCAAACGCACAATAAAATGAAGATTCACTCTTCGAGTTTTGAAAGATTCGCTCTCTTGGGTGAAACTCTTCACAAGCTCTCTAAGGTTTAGACAAAGCAACTCTCAATTTCATTAATCATCAATCTCTATAAAATTGTATTTACAATGCCTTTATATAAGCAAACAAAACCCTAACTAAGCATATAATCGAATTTAGAAAGACTCCTAGCCTTAAAGAAAACTAAAACCTAAATTTTCGAGTGAAAATTAAACTCCGTGTGTTGCCTTCGTGCAAGGTCGCTCGAGCGAGCTTGGTTGTCGATCGAGCGAGTCTTCAAAGTGTTTACTCCTAATCTTTATGTCGATTCTCGCTCGAGCAGGAACCGACGTCACTCGAGCGAGTTTGAGCAGAGAGTTAGTTCTTGCTCAACTCGTCGTCGATCTTGCTCGAGCGGAAACCATTGTCGCTCGAGCGAGTCTGGGCAAAGACTAGCGCTCCCTTACTGGCCCAACCTTGCTCATGGGCCATTTCAAAGCCCATTTATGAGTCCACTTCTTCCTTGTTGACTATCTTCATTTGACCCGGACACGATCCAACATGCAGATCTAAATTCCGCACACTTTTCACTCATAATTTTGGCTTTTTTCACTTTCTAGCAGCAAACAGAATCAAAAGGTCCCAAATTTTCATTATATTTTTGTTTAGATATTGACTAGTCTAGTCGTGAGCGGAATGAGTGTCTTAGACTCATATATTGTCAATTTCGAAATTTAGTATTTTCAAGAAGAGATAATATGTATGTTTAATAAATCTAAGAGATGCACCTATGGTGATCGTTCATAATGGTTGATTTCGTCATCATCAATATCATTCTCAACATTAGTGCCTTGTTCCATCTATTGGGGGTTGGTGTTGCGAGTCTTATTCTCCACTCAGTTTTGTTCAAAGTATAACTCTTTGTTACTCCACAATCCTTGATGTTGTTTTTCAATACTTCTTTCATGCTTTCACTGGTCTTCATCTTCGCCTCCTTCCTTGTGCATCTATTGTTTCAATCCTTTATAGAGGGGCTATTTCAAGTCTCCATTGGACATGTACAAACCATCTAAAGAGATATTATTTGATTTTATCTTTTGTTAGGGTCGCGCCTAGATTTCCTCTTATGAACTCTTTTCTATGCATTGGGGTGCTAAGACACTCAACCCTAACCCTAACCCTAAGTCATCAACACACTATTTTACTAGAATTCCCAAATGTGGGTGCAGTGAGGGAAATGATCTCCATGGAGCAACATCTCCAAGAAGGCCACTGCATAGTGTTCCATTTCTTCTTTCATATGTTAAAAGGCCTTAAAAAATATTTGCTCACCAGATAGAACCCCAGACAAATATTATATAAACAAACACTATGATGTCCAAGATTCTGTAGCAATAAAAGCAATGATGTTCCTGAAACAAAAGTAGTTTAAGGCCAGGAATAACATACCCATATGAAATCTCTCTCGTCCCCATTAAACTTGAATATGATGGATCTTCCACCTCTTGAAAGAAAGGAGGCTTTTTCTTCATCAGGATATCTTTATACTGAGGGTCAGTGCTTGGCCAAAACCAAACAATTCTATTCTGCTCAACACTTGGATATACAGATGCACATGCCTTCTTAAATGTGTGAAGCTGCACATTTTAAGAGCAGGTAAATTTAATTCATTTATTTGATAATTCCAGGTAAAAGATTAATTAGAGTATAGTTACGGACAAAATATATGTGGATGAATCTGGGAAAAGAAAGATGGTGTCTATTTATAGATTTTCCATCGAAAAAATTAAAAAATGTTAGGAAAATCAAGGAACGAAGAAACTCATTATGATTTCCGCAACATCAAAGTTATCATATCCATAATACCATTATCCAAAACAGACACAAGGCACATAAAAAAGACAAGAAAGAAACCTCTTGCTCATATGGGTAAAGAAATCTGCAATTTGATGATATGTAGAGATACGTGGTAGTAATAAGGACCCGACTCTCCTGACTGTCATTTAAATGCCAAAATGGTGTTTAAATGATATTACACCATCAATGGTTTGAGATGTTGGTGATCAGTGCCATCAAATTGATAGATCACAAATTGAAATGCAACAGGCCCAAAAATGGTCTTTTAGGGAGTTTTAAATCACTTGATCTGCTGACTATAATATCCACTGTTTTTTTCTTGTTTCAATGGTTGATACTAAAGTTCATCAATCGGATGATTCACATCCACTTATAGGCGTGTTTCTTTAGGCTGAGATATCTTCCAATGATGGATTGCCACTTGGACAGTTAGATTGGTCACAGATGTGCGCCACATGCAAAATGATAGATCACAATTCAATGGTGTGAGATAAAAAGTACAAATTTGAAGGTGTAAGATCATTTTTTAAACACCATTTTGGTGTTTAAATGCTGGCCAGGAGCCATTATCCCTAGAAATAATGGATCTGGCAGATTTTTCACCAAAGATATGTTGGTCCATCTCAATATCGTTTCTTCATACATGAGAAACAGGATTAATTCTGATTTGAAGGATGAGGTTTGGATTTAAGTTAATCTTCTCTAGCAGTGAAGAACAACTAAAGTTTCTAAGTTCGATGCCCTAATTGAGTTTCACACTAAAATAACTAGAAGGAACAGAAGATGGCAGTAAAAAAAACTCAGAGTTGAAGGTAGATATGGCAGAAGAAGACAAGCTGTCTAGACAAACAAAGCCCCAGAGCCTGGCCCTTTCCAATCAATCATTAGAAACTATACAAATCTCACAATTTTTATCAATCTTGGTCACAGAAACCAGCTTTATGGTAAACCCAGGAAGGTGAATCTTATTACTTTAATAAATCCCAAGACAGAATTTTAGTGGTTATAGATGTGATAGGAATTTGTGAATATGAAAGAACAGAGATATCACCGGTCGTATAATTCGTAGCTCCATGATCAAGTAACCAAAGTGAGAAAATCAAGTGAAGATGCCACTTGGAGTGACTTAACAAGGCTCCAAATCTGTTGGCATTGTTGTAACTGTGTAAGCCTATCAGGATCAACGATAAGTGTGATCATTGCAGCAACAGCAACGATTATGCTAAGGGGTCTCAGTAAAAGCACGTGACTTCACTCTGACGAAGCTTCTACATGTACTCTACCTTGTGGTATTCTGAAATAATATTATTGGTTTTCTATCAATAGTTATGTAAATTCAGATGTGTCCATTTTTCTTAAAGAAGTTTGCTTCCATCCAAAGGTGTGCTGTCCAGATACCCGAGGAACTGCAAGAAATTGCTCTGAAGATCAACCAACAAGGGGTTGGCACAGTGGCCAAGATCATGCCTCAAGAAAAGATGTGCAGGTGTTGCACGTGTCCGAGGACTTAGTCGGGTGCTTTAAGAGGCCCAGATACCCTGTAATCAAGAAAAAAAAATTGCTCTTAAAGATCCTTGTCAAGAAAAGATCAACTTCCCAACCAACCAACCCAACAAGTTTCCTAAAAACGAATAGCAACCATTACTTTCTCCCACATCCAATGGTGAAACATGATTGAGGATGAATGGTGCCATATTTTCAAACTCAACCTTAAACCCCAAAATTTTGTTAGCCGCAGTCTATTCTTGTATTCCAAAAGGTTTTCCTGAGATGCACATTTAAAATAAAGAGAACTCTAGGTCCACCATGTTTTGTTGGTCCCTTAAAGCTCTAAAATTGAGGTTAACAGTTGAGAACAACTATATCGACTTCTGCAAACATATTGATTTCATGTTGTTGCACTAAAATACAAGAAATTTGGAAATGATTGCATAAATCTCTTTGAAGTGGAATCAAAATATATGACATTTGGAAATTTGTTATCATCTCAATTGATCAAGAAATCCTAGTTGTACCCATATATGAAACCCTATCAGTACGAAGGTTTGAAATTTCTGAGGGCTTGATGATATCAGATTTTCCATTGGTACAAAATATCTGTCATAAACCCTAGATCATGTGACTTTGGCACCATGTCAGAGGACTAACAAAATTTTCACACAAAAATGTTTCATTGAGATAAAACTCCAAAGATTAGTAGAGAAAACGTGTACAAATGGAAACAGAGACTTAGAACAAAAGGGGCAACACTAAAGTCAAAAACACTTGTTTCCATGGAAATTAAGGCCATGTTTGGCAACACTTTTCTAAAAAGCACTTTTCAGATGTTGTAAAGAGGTGTATCACATGCATGGTTCAAAATTTCGGCCGAAATGTCTGAAAGACCGAAACCGAAACGATAACATATATTTTTGGTATATTTTTGTATTGGGTTGAAAATTTTGGCCGAAATTTCGGTTCAAAATTTCGGTTTCGGTCCCCACCAAAACCGAAACAAAATCCGGAATTTTGATCCTTGATCACAGGCTGCTTCTCAAATACTGCTTCTCAAAACGGTCTATCACATGCTGGAAATAGTGTTGTGCGAGAAGCAATATGGGGCAGCTTCTCAATACAACACCATTTTCAGCTAAAGGTAGTCAGGTCCTTGGGTGAAATGTGCTTTTCACACAACATATTCCCCTTGAAAAGTGGCTTTTGGAAAAGGGATGCAAGCAGGGCCTAAGCAGACAAGCTTTTGTTTCAATAAGAAGGAGCTTCATCCAGTGGGGTGGGATAGGGCCAATAGGCAACAGCTGGGTGCACATTGTAGAATTTCATGGGCCTAACTCAACCTCATAAAACTGGCTTGTAAGGTGAGGATTGCCCAGGTTATATATATCCCAAGGCTTCCAGCTAGCAGGCAATGTGGGACTATCATTCATGCCCCCTCATGTGCATATATATAGCCCAAGACCTCCAAGCCCATAGGCAATGTGGGACTATTCTAACACGCCCCTGCACGTGTTGGCGGGATTGAGCCAAGCATGTGGGCCATTGAATTGGGTGACGTGGAGTGGAGAAACACCTGCTCTGATACCAGGTAGAATTTCATGGGCCAAACTCAACCTCTCAAAACCAGCTTGTAAGGTGAGGAGTACCCAGATTATATATAGCTCAAGACCTCCAAGCCCACAGGCAATGTGAGACTATTCTAACACACATAAAGGCCCAAGACTAGGTCAGAACCATCAAGCACGGGCCATGGAGTTCGAAGATGCACAGTATCATGCAATGGCTGCTATTGCTTTCTTAACATTATAGTGGATGGATCCTAAAATATTGGCTCCCTTTGGACACCCACTATTTTAGCAAAAAAAAAAGCACTATAAAGTTAAAAAAGTTTATAAATATATTTAATTTAATCTATTGTCTGGTTAACACTATAAATTCAATATTGTTTAGCAAAATAATTAACATTTACAGTTTGTAATGTATACTAAACTATTGTGAAATTAATAGTATTTTGGGGTTTTGTGATTGAGCATCGAAATGAAGCCATAAAAATGCAGAATTCATGATCAAATACCTGCCATCTGACATGAACACAATTCTGATAATAATAAAAAATCCAATAACAAGGAAAAACGGTGAGATACTATTAAAGCAAAGAACCCAAAACAATTCAATTAGACTCCAATCCAGTATCATAGAACCCACAAACCAAAGAAAATTAACAAATATCGATAAAGAAGTTACCGGAGGCCCTTCGGGTGGTGCCTGTGGAATGAGCTTGCAGTCACCGGCGCCATCGAAACACCACCCATGGTACACACATTGCAATCGACCCCACTGATCAATTCTCCCTTCGGAGAGCGGCGCGAGCCGATGCGGGCACATATCGCCAAAGACTTGCCATTTCTCCTTAATCTTATCCCACCAAATCACCACGTCGATACCCAACACCTTCCTCGCGTGTGGAGTTCGCTTATCAAGGTCACAGACCGGCGCCAACGCGTACCATTGTTCATACCAGTTGAACTTCTCTGGATCCCCTTTGACTTCAAGATCCGGGGCAGGTGGATCCAAGGGCTTAGATGATATGGGTGTTGAGGTAGAGAAGACCTCGAACTGCAGTTTCGTTTTGGTGATCGGGGAGAGAAGCTTTTTGGGTTGTTGAAAGGGTAGAGAGGAGTTGGGTTTTTGAAATGGGCTGAGGGGATTCGTTGGGACCGTTGAGATGCTGAAGGAGGTGAGAGCTACCATGGCTAGTACTGTTGCGTTTACATTCAGAAAAAACCCGAGACTGAATAAATGAATTTTGAGAAGAAGATGTAGGTTAAGTAGATAGGGTGGTTTTGGCGGGTGGAAGGGAATGATCGCTTGGGAGATTTAGTTACCTTTTTTTTTTTTTTTTTTTTTGAGAAAAGATTTTGTTACTTGCCGTTGATAAATTTGAATTATTTATTATTAATAATAATTAATTAATGTATTATTGATAGTTAAAACTAATCACAAATTAAGCTTTTGATTGTCCCATTGGCCTCAACCTGTCATGGTGAACGGAGTAGAGTGGACCAGAAAGATTGGGATTATTGTTTAGGCCTACTGTGCGCACATCACTTTTTCCTTCTGCAGAAATAGAACATAGTGGTGTGCGAATAGAAAAAATTACGAACAAAGGAAATTTTGCAGTGCACCAAAAAGCTGTTATGAACATGGCATATATATTTTGATCTTTATAAGTATCAATAAAGTAAAATTTATTTATTAATGTGTGGGTAGAAAAAGTTGGTGTGCAGCGAGAAATACAGAATGTGGAAGACAATCTTTAGCGCAATTGATATTTTCATGGGAGCCATTACTTGCACACACATTTTAAGTGATTGCACCGAGGTTAAAGCAAGACTTTGTAATTTAGTGACATGTGACATGTGAAAATGTAATCTAGGCCGTCTGATTTAAATTTCATGATCTATAGATCTTTAGTGGATAAGATTGGAGCAAAACATGATATTTATCATATGATCTATTGTTGTTAATCGTTGAATCAAATAATAGTCTTCGACTATATTTAATTACATGATGAAGATTATATTTCGTTTCAATCTTATTCACTAAGGATCTATAGATCATGAATTTTAAATCAAACGGCTCAAATTGCGTTTTCACATATCACGTGTCCTTAAAATACAAAGTCTTTTTTAACCTCGGTGCAATCACTTAAAAAACGAGTGTAAGTAATGGCTCCCTATTTTCATATACCTCACTTAAATGAACGAGATTCTTGTAATCTAGGCATGACAATAGGCTGAGCTAGGTTAGCTTTGGGCACGGTTTTTACCAGGCTTGGCCCATTTTTGTTTACAAGTCGGGAGTGGGCTCAAGGCCATTTAAGATAAAAGGGTAGGGTTGGGTTGGTTCTAGCCCTGTTAAAATTTTTATGACATACCATAGTTACTTAGTTCGCTGATTTGCTTGATTTGAATTCTGATTTGCAATTCACTATTTTCAAATGAATACAATTTGCTTGGTAGGATCAAGGATCAAAATTTTGGTCGAAATGTCCGAAATTTCGATCCAAAATTTCTGTTTCAATCCTCATCGAAACCGAAACGAAATCCCAAAATTTCGGATATTTTGTATGAGTTTGAAGATTTCGACTGAAATTTTGTTCCATAATTTCAGTTTCGGTCTCCACTGAAACCGAAATGAAATTCGGAATTTTGATCCTTGGGTAGGATGAGTTTTAAAATTATCTATTAATTACATAAAATCTTAAGTTCAAATTATCTTTTTATACTTTTAAAATTTTAAATGTATTTAATTCACGAGATTCACTCGACAATTCGCTTGCTATGCTGAATTTGGTTCATTGTATTCAATTTGCGATTCGTTGGGCAAGTGAGTGAATTAAGTAACATAGTGGCATACTCTTTGGCGCGACTGTGCATTTTTTGGATTGAACTGGGTTTGGTCCGGTTTGGATGGGTAGCAGTTTGGGTTTGGTTTGAGAAAAAAGAAAATCGAAAAGTTTGGTTTGGTTTCGGTTCCAAGCCTCCCCAAACTGAAACCGACTGAACCGAATCGAATGTAGTTTATATATATATATATATATATATATATATATATATATATATATATATATGCCGGGGTTTTGATTAATTTTAAAGGGACCATCATCTATTTATATCTTCCGGTATTCTTGTAACGACCCTGATTTTTGTTAACGTGGAATCGTTGACTTTTGATGATAATACAACTGTTTTGACCAATTTGATTTTGGTTAAACCTTTGATAGATACATGCGAACGATCCTTTTGTAAGTCCAATCTAACCCTTTGATTGTTGGGATTGGTTGCTAACAATTACAACCTTTAACGGACTCTTGCTAAGCCCAGTAGATTCCCACCTCTTTATCTCTCGATTGGCTTTCTCATTCTCTCTCTCTCGCATCTCTCTCATCTCTCGCTTGGGTTCTCTTCTTCTTGCGGTTTCGTTTACGGACTTCACCGATATCATATCGCAAGTCAATTTCTTCTACAGTTTAAGCAAGTTGCTTGAATTCTCTGCTTTTATTTGGTTAAGATGGAAGTTCTCATTACTAGAGAAGCCTTATAAAATCTTAATAATGATGTTTGGTATTGTGGTTATGCGTTTGGTGCCCGCTGCATTCATAATTTTCCCCATGGCAACTGCTAGTAAGATAGTTTCTGTGATCGTTGATGCTTTTACTGTGGTGGGTAGTATTGGCCACGTACTACTCTATGAACGTCTGTAAGTCAAAGGGTGGATTGAGCTCAACAAAGAGGAAGATGGGTTGGAAAAAGGTGGTGAGTAGAAAGATGCAACAAAAAAAATAAGTTTAATTATTATATTGGTGCATACAACAATAAAGCCTTCTCATGATACCACTATAAGGTGCACAACACCCTCACGTAACCTCTCCTTTTTTCGGTTATTATAATGGCTGCTCAATGAAAAATAAATAAAGTGCGCAATCACAACTCACAAGACTCTCTGGTATGCGGTTTCCCACATGCACATTTCATCAAAATTGGTTCATCCAAACAAGCACGGTTGACTCCACGCAATTATATTCAAAAGCTAAAGAAGTCGAGCACTAAAAATTGGAATTCGTGTCAATCCAGCCGATCAAAAACTTTAAAATGGTGGAAACGTCTAAATTCATTTTAAATTATTCAAATCTTTTGCTTTTAAATCTTCCTAGAACATTTTCATCTATATCATTATAATTAAACTTTGGATCGGTAGATTTATTTTTAGTATATATTAGTTAAGTTGTATGTATCTAATAAATGATATTTGTTAAATATATACATGGATCTAAGATTTATAAAGCGACAACCAAAGATCCTGTGAACAAACAGTTGAGCTTGACTGAGACCCTCCCCTAGTTTTTAACATTATTTTTTTAGGCAAAGATATGTTATGGAACATTAATACTTGAATGGTATTAAATCAACTTAAAAATGGAACTTTCATGGGTTAAGATATGCTGCCAGCTTTATAGACTTAATCTAAGAGTACAAAAATGTACATACTGAAAACCATTAGATTCATTGTTTTGATGGTGTTAGATTCATTTATAGATTCCATCATATATATGATGCAACATAAGGATTTGATTCATCCTATTATTTCATTGTATTAGGTGGCTACCTACCACGTTTACATAGGGCTGCTAAGTGTAGTAGTAGTTCAGCCAAAGAAAACAATAGCCATCATTGAATTCGATGCTCCCAAAGGAATCCCTTTGACGCCATTAGGGTCATCATATAGTACTGAACTAACTCTCTCTCTCTCTCTCTCTCTCTCTCTATATATATATCTATCTATCTATCTATCTATCTATCTATCTATCTATCTATCTGGGACCTGCAATTTTTTTAAGTTTATATTACTTAGGTGGTACACGGTTGATGTGCCGCCAGCAACACCCAAAAAATCGGGTCTGATTTGACCCAGGCTAGGAATACATTAGATAAATGTAAGGTCAAGACCAGATCTTAGCAAGTCCAGGTCAGGTACAGTTTGGCGCAAGGCTTGGTTAGGTCCAATACTATTGGGTCAATAGGTCCAGTTAATTGATCAAAATCTTATAAATGGGCGGTCAAAACTAATTAGGTTCAAACCGGAAATGGCTCGGGTAGGGCCTAATACTAGATCCAGGTCAGGTTAGGTCTGAGTTTTAGGATTTGGTGTAGTCTTTTTCATGCACCTGGTGACGCCCAACATGGCTTCGATGAACTTTGATAGGGTCTGATTTGGTTTAATGAGATAGTAAGGTGGTTCGATTCAGTCGTAAGGAAATTGATGGTTATCATTCAGGTTTAGTAAAAATTAAAGGGTCTGGCCATGTTAATTACTTCAAATTATGTTATGTTAAATGGGCCTGTTCGGGTTGCCGTAAGGTTCAATTAAAAACAATAATATTTATTAGCCAATAGGGCCCAGGCCGATTTTATAGGAACTTTTTTTCTCTCTCCCTCTCATCTCGACCAATTGAGATTGACAGTTCTGAATTGCTTTTCTTTACAAATTTGATTTCGAGTTTCCTTTGGCTGGGACATCCGATCTAAGCGAAATAAGACTCGATTTTATAGTTTTTGGACTTTCCAGAAACAATGAGAATGTCTGTTAACTTTTTTAAGGCTCCTACAACCCTTGAATAGACACACATGTCTTTTTAGGACCAGAAACATTTTCGATCGTTTTACCAATCAATCACCAAGTTCCATCGACGCAACTAACTCCAATAAAGAGCAAATAGATTCAATCATAGAATAAACATGATTAAATAATTCTTATTCTTCATTTTTGTTCAATATTTCATGTCTTATGTCATATCAATTTTTTTTATGAATATCAATGCTTGTGGTTCATGTTTAGTTTCTTTATGATATATGTTCTACCATCATTATATGGCATGCATAATGTAGAAAATTACTTTAGGGCATGAGCATGATAAGTCAAGAATTAAAACACGACATATAGCATGATATAAGCCTTCGTCACGGCGGGATTTCTTTCACGGTCACATAAAACTTGAAATGTAGGCATCCATGTACGGATGCAACCCTCTATGATAGTATGAGATGTCATACAAAGTACATTCAGGTTACTACGGAATCCATCCATTGGAAAGCGTGATTTGTGAAGCCTATCGCACTGTGGCCCCTTCTAATTAAATTTTAAGTAAAAATGAGAAATGAACATGTTAAGATATGATACGTTAAGCAAGTGGGGACTTAATCCCATGCTAATTTGAAATGGGGACGGCGATATGTAGCACCAATTCGATAACTGAAATGGGAACGACAATACGTAGCGCCCATGTCAGGAATAAAATCGGGGCGAGAACTTAAGCCCAGAATCGAATAATATTATGATATGTTAAGACACACTATGAAGGCCAGTTAGATACGAATTAAGTTCTACACGTGCCATACCTTACGAATCACCATAAGGGTCCAATGTCTGCAGCCGAGACGGGTCTTAAGGACAATATGTTAACTTTATCTCGAACTAAGGGGACATTATTGTTACTATGTCGGCAACCTCATCTAGTTGGATGATGGTTTATATTATAATATGAATGTTAGGTAGTTATCTACACGTGGACCTCACAGGGTGGGTTTAAGCAGCGATCCTGACACAGGTCGTTTAAATAAGATAATTAAGATACGAAGTACGTTGTGTATGCACATGAAGTAATAAGAAGACTTACAATATATCACTTATGATAAATTGATGAGATAGATAGGATAAGAAATAGAAGCATCATGCATTCTTCATTTTATATTATGTTTTTCAGTTTTTATTTTGATATGATATGAATTATGGATAGTTTTGTCATGTTATTAAAATGTTTATTTTATTTTCAAAGTATACCGCAATTCAAGTGATTGCACACACGATCACCTGGATAAGTTATAGTGGATCGATTGTGCAACCCGCTGAGTTTATGCGACTGAGTAAACTCACCCCCTCCTAAAAACTAACAACTGCACTTAAATATATGAATAACACTGCTTTGGTGGACTTGATGCACTGGTAGATGATATGGATTATGAGGGTGACAACATAGATGACCAATTAGACGATGTCAAATATGTATTAATTATTTAGTAAGACTTTCCTGTAGTTGACCGCACTTTTATTTATGATCATTTAGCATTATGAACTCAAAATTCAATATAAACTTAGTGGCGAGAATTTTTAATGTGAGAAGAAAAATTGATTCATAATTTTTGGGAGCCCAATTTTATGTAAGATTTAGTAAGATATGTATGCCCGCTTATTGCCTTAACAAACGTGCGGTGTCATAACATGACATTCTAAGCCCTTGAGATCAGCTAGGATTCTGGGTCGTGACAATTCTTCTTTATCCAAAGTCTGATTAATTAGAGTTAATCAGTTGCATTTATTTTTGTTATCTATTTTGAAAAAGGTGAATAGATTATAAAAGTAAAACAACTATGAAAAATATGAAAACAATAAAACTGTAAAACAAGTTGAGAAGTTGAGAAAGTTTTGATGTGCAAGTAGAACTTATAGGAAAATTGAAACCGACGAACCAAGCCGAACTAAATCAAATCGGATTGGTTTGGTTTAAGAGTTAGAAGGTTTGGTTTTGTTTGAAAATGTTAAAAAAAATGGTATTGATAATGGCTTTGAGGTACGTAGTTCACTACACTGTCTTAAAGACAATAGATTCTCCACTCCGTCAGACAAACGAAGATGCAATAAGATCTAGCGAATTTGCCTTCAGGATACAACAAAGTCCGGTCTTGTCAAGAACAACATGTTCTTTTCTAGATTGCACTTTCTAGAGAAAGAACCTGCCACATAGATTTTTTAATACACAAAAAAATTCTTTTAAAAAATAAGAATGTAAGAGAAGAGGAGAAATAAATGTTATTATAATTTTTGTTGTATCTTGTATGTCTTGTATTTTTTTAACGGAGATCTTATCTCTATTTATAGAGAAAATTATGAATCATTGTATCTTTTCAGATTATTACGGTGAAAAGATTTCAGATCTATGCCTTTTCACATAACGGTAAAAAGATAAATCGAAATCACTTGTGTCTTTCCAGAGAGTTGTGTATTTACAGTAAAATGATAAATCGATTTTACTTGTGCCTTTTCAGGTCTACGATGAATAGATGTCAGACTTGTGTCTTTTCAGATTTATGATGAAAAGATAAATCCAAATCTAAAAAGACACTTCTTTATAGAGAATGATTTTTACAAGTTTGTCATTGAATTATTATCAATATATATAATGATAATTATAAACTTAATTTTAAAATAATTAAATATATATTACTAAACTAATATATATATATATATATCAGAAAATCTAGAAACCGATTAGGACCAGTTTGGTTTGTGATTTTGGTCCAAAACCAACCAAATGGAACTGAAGACACCCCTACTCTTTGGTGATGCCATGTGGCATTACTTCTAGCACATGTACCTTACGTTTTTGCTTAGTTTTTTAATTGGGCATCATCATTTTTAAAAAAAAAATTCTTTTACATTTTCTTATATTTTATTTTAATGATAGGTATTTCTAAGGAAACCTCATGATATGAGGGTAATAATAACTTTTCTCTTAAAATATAAGGCCTTATTCAGAATCCTTTACCAAATGGCACTGTGCGCCATTTTTTATCCCAAAAAAAACATATGCCTGTTCTTATCACCATTTTTTTAGGATAAAAAATGGCGCACGACGCCTTTTGGTAAAAGGCCCAAAAAGAGAATTGTGTTATGGAGTACCTTTTTTTTTGCGGGTTCTTTGATTGCAACAGCGTTGGAATGGTGTTGGTGTCGAAATCATGGAGTTAATTTAGGAGGTCTTGATAGTAGGGATGTGAGGAAATTTCAGAGGTTAGATGGTTGCTGCCTACATAGGATCACCATGTGATCCAATGATTTGAAGAGATTAATTTGGGATTCTCCCCATAGTGAGAAGTGAGTTTGAGAGGTGAAGAGGGGTTTCTTTCTCTGTGGGGGCTTGCTTGGGTTTGAAGTTCGAAGTGTGAAAGATGAGAGAGATAGCGGGAGAGTTTTATCGCCTTGGCACTTGACGTGCATGGTGTTTAAACATGACTCACGCCAACATGGAGTCAGCTGGCGTATGTAATGTTATAAGCCTTATAAGGCTGGGATCCCATGTATTATTGTTATATTCCTTCAGTGTGTATGGGAAATAGTTTCAAGTGTGATATGCTTAAGTGAATGTCCGGTTCAGGCGTGCTATACTGACTTGTGGTTATGGATTGATGCACGGGTTGGACCCGATCAAGTGTATACGTCATATACTGGCCGTGAGTGTACGTGCTGGTGCCAAATTTCAAGTGTATATCTAATACACTGACATTAAGTATATGGGTCAGCTTAGATTAGATAAATGTTAAATTTACTAGGCCACTAAGGGCCCCAAAATTTATCAACCATCATCACCCAATCCAAATCAATTCTTTGTGTCCCATGTTAGGCACAAGCCTGACCCTACCTGAGTTCGTACCCAATATCGTCAGGTTAAAGTTTGGCAGCTGTTACACCTTCCCCGACGATCTTCTTTTTGTTTCTTTTTCTTCTCCGACACGACACCTTCTTCTCCAGGGAAAGGGTTGTTTAGGTTTTGAGGATGTAATAAAAGGGGTAAAAGTGTAAAAACTTAAACTGTCGTGCGTGGATTTCTACAGCAGGTTGGGTGTTCAAGGAACGCATGGGCGCTCTATAGGGATAAAAACAAGCATATGTTTTTCTGGGATAAAAAATGGCGCACGAGGCATTTTGGTAAAAGGCCACAAAAGAGAAAAGTACAATAAAATGCCCCAAAAGTATTTTTATCATCATTTTGGTAAGATTTTTTTTTATTATCAAAAGGCGCCCATGCACCCTCAATATGGGCGGCATTCCACACGGTGCTCTTTAAGATCAATGGATTTTACATATAAGCCTCTCCTCCCTCTTCCTTGCAAAGAAACCGATCAACATATTCTTCTCCAGCACGACACTTTCCTGCAATCTTCTTTTTTTTTCTTCTTCTTTTTCCTTTAATTTTCGTCGGAAACTAATCGTCTTCTCCGATGATTTTTTTTTTTTCTTCTTCTTCCTTTTGCGCCGGAAATTGATTGTCTTCTCTGACGATCTTTTTTCTTCTTCTTCTTCTCCGACACGGTACCTCCTTCTCTGACAATCTTCTTTTTTCTTATTCTTCTTTTTTTTCTTCTTCTCTGACACGACACCTTCTTCTCCGGCGATATATATTTTTTTTTCTTCTTCTTCTTCCTTTTTTCCCGGCATTACACCTTCTCCTCCGACGATATTCTTTTTTCTTCCTTCTTCTTCTTCTCCGATACAACACCTTCTTCTCTAGGGGGAAGGGGTTGTTTAAGTTTTGGGGTTGTAATAAAAGGGTAAAAGTGTAAAAAATTAAACTATCGTACGTGGGTTTCTACAGCAGGAGGGGTGCTCAAGGAACACATGGGCGCTTTATAGGGATAAAAACAAGCATATATTTTTTTTGGGATAAAAAATGGCACACGACGCCTTTTGGTAAAAGGCCTAAAAAGAGAAAAGTATAACAAAACGCCCCAAAAATATTTTTATCACTATTTTGGTAAGATTTTTTTTTTATTATCAATAGGCGCTTATGCACCCTCAATACGGGCGGCATTCCACACACGGTACTCTTTAGGATCTGTGGATTTTACATATCAACCCCTCGTCCCTCTTCCTTGCAAAAAAACCGATTAACATATTTTTCTCCGGCACGACACCTTCTTCTCTGGCGATCTTCTTTCTTCTTCTTCTTCCTTTTTCGCTGGAAACTAATCGTCTGCTTCGGCGATCTCTTTTTTTTTTCTTTTTCTTCTTTTTTCGCCGGAAACTGATTGTCTTCTCCGGTGATCTTTTTTCTTCTTCTCCAGCACGGTACCTTTTGCTCCAGCGATCTTTTTTTTTTTTCTTCTTCTTCCTTCTTCTCTGGCACGACACCTTCTTCTTCGGCGATCTTTTTTTTTTTTCTTCTTCTTCCTTTTTTGTCGGCACGACACCTTCTTCTCCAATGATTTTTTTTCTTCTTTTTCTAACTTTTTCTTCTCCGACACGGCACTACTACAAAAAACAAGATTATTAGCCGCAGTTTTTTGGAGCAAAAAATTGCCACTATTAACAAAAAAACTATTAAAGACGATTAGCGGCAATTTTTGTTAATAACGGCAGTTTTTGGTTGCCTCTAATAATCTTATTTTTTGTAGTGCACCTTCTTCTCCGGTAAAAGGTTTGTTTAGGTTTTGGGGATGCAATAAAATGGGTAAAAGTGTAAACAATTAAATTGTCGTGCGTAAATTTCTACAGCAGGCGGGGTGTTCAAGGAACACATGGGCGCTCTATAGGGATAAAAACAAGCATATGTTTTTTTGGGATAAAAAATGGCGCACAACGCCTTTTGGTAAAAGGCCCAAATAAAAAACATGTATTTGTTAGCAAACTATTGGCTGCACTTAAACTTTTCTTAATTTTGTTTTCTCTTTCAATTGAATAAAATCATTTCTTTCTATTTACACACAACCTTTTCTATTCGCACACCACAAATTTCTTTCAAATATACGCACTCGAATGCCTCTGCCAAAACTAATACTAACGAATCAGTTTGTCGTTTATTTAGTTAGACTTTTGAAAGTTCAAAAAAAAAACGAAGGATAATCGAAGCTCTCTAAAACCGCCATGAACCATGCACCCTCAGCATTAGGCTCATCTCTCGCATGGATGGTAGGTGGAGGATTTATTTATATTATACATAAAAAATAAAACCTATGCTGAGGACGTATGATCTATTATTGCCTATAAGAACCACGATGAGCTTGACATTTCTCCATAGCAGCTTCACTCAGTTCATTCCAAAAACCTCTCAACCATTAATTCTTAAGATCGTTCTGCATCTAGCGATGGCTCCGGCGATTGAGAATTCCACGGATTTAAATGAATTCGTCGTCGGGAAAGGAAACGGCGTTAAGGGTCTGGCGGAGACCGGGCTGGAGAACGTCCCCAAGCAGTATGTACAGCCTTTGGAGGAGCGGCTGGATATGGGGAGTGTTGCAGAGAAAGAATCCATACCCTTCATCGACATGTCGAAATTCGACACGGTGGTCGATTCAATATGCGATGCCGCGGAGACATGGGGGTTCTTCCAAGTCATCAATCATGGGGTTCCTATGGAGGTCCTGGAGAAGGTAAAAGAGGCGACCCGAAGGTTCTTTGGATTAGTAGCAGAGGAGAAGAAGAAGTACAATAAGGAGAATTCGGGGACCACTAATGTCCGGTACGGGACGAGCTTCTCGCCGCTGGCGGAGAAATCGTTGGAGTGGAAAGATTACCTCAGCCTCTTCTACGTTTCCGAAGAAGATGCTTCTGCATTCTGGCCACAAGAGTGCAAGTAAACACATTTAACTGTCATGGAGGATTTTCAAGCCATTGAAATCTGTGCTAATCAACTTTCAGTCACATTCAGTGGTTGGAAGTAGGGCTCTCGATGAGACGGGCCGGGCCAGATTTAGTCCCATAACTGGCCCGAAAAGCTGGGTACAAGCCTGGCCTGAGACCGACTGGGTTTAGTATGCCCCAAGGATCAAAATTTCGGCCGAAATGACCGAAATTTCAGCTGAAATGATCGGTTTTGGTCCCCACCGAAACAATAATTTGGGACCAAAATTTTGGTCATTAAATGTCCGAAATTTCGGTTTCAGTCCCCTCTGAAACCGAAATTTTGATCCTTGGTATGCTCTCACCCAGGTTAACCCGAGGCAAGTTTGGACTGAATGCTCCAAACCCGGCCCAGATATTATATACAATTTAATTACGTAACTTTTTATTTATAACTATTTATACATACTAAATTGCTCTGAGATTAAACGATTGTACCTTAAATGGTTTAATCTTGGGTTATTTTAGAAAAATGCCATCAGAGTATAGTAAAAGAACGTAGAGCCTATAGAAATCGAAGAAGAAAAAGCTCTTGAAGAGGAGAGTTTTTTTTGCTAAAATCAGGCCCGACCCGACCCTGCAAAAGGGTTGGGTTGGGTTGAGTATATTTTGGCCCAAATAGAGGAAGGCCAAGACTGGATAGTGAAAAATCCAGACAAGGCCTAACCATTTTACATTGACCAGTCCCATTGAGAACCTAATTGGAACTTGGGAGGCGTTTCATATGAAACCTCCCAAGTCTGAAAATCCTAGTCACAAAAATTGCCTAGTTTTTAAAAAATTCATGAATAATTTGCAAATTTAAGGTCCCCCAAATCAATCGCGAATTTTTTGAAAATTCGCCTTATCACAAAAATTAGCGAATTATTCCCGAATTTTTCAAAAATTTTGTGGCATACTAAAATTTTAAATATTTTTATTTTTATTTGAAAAAATTTCTTATTAAGTTTTCCTCCGAATATTTTCCCGAACTTCCCGAATTTGCTAGATTTTTCCAATTTTTAATCTTGCCAAACTAATGCCAAACCCCAATTTGGTAGCTATGCTGAAAATTACCTATTAGGCTACTCCGAACAAATGATAGGGCTCAAAGACAAGGTTGCTTGTCCTTGGAGATTGATTCTGCACACAGGCTATCGAAGAATTACTTGTGAAGAGCCTTTTAATCCATCAAATTATGATCTCCACTGATGACTGGGGTCTCAAAGATACATGGCATTCCAACATTTTTATAGGATTTGATGGCTTAAAGGCGGTTCACAAGATTTATAATCTTAATATGCTGGTGAAGAGCCATTACAAAATTGACCCTCTTCATTTGCATCATCTGAACGAAAATCACATAAAAAGTATGGCCTTGGAGGATTTTAAGGCCCTTGTAATCATTAAAGCCAACTTTTCACAAGATTCAGCAGCTCATAAGCTGCAGACCGCTGATTACTTCTGGTGACGGCCCATTATTCACTTTATATGACTATCGGCAACGGCCCCCCTTTCCTTTTGTCTAAAGTGCAGTTTTTCTAATTGCTTTAAGGGAAATTATAAAGGGAGGACAGATTTGTTGAGGACAAAGTGCAGGCCGTTGACGGCGTGATGAGACATGACTGGCTCTACTGACCTATATTAATTAAGTCCCACCGTAGCACTTGCAACCAATTGCTATATCAGTCGCCTGTTTTCTGTCTGTATAAAATCTGTCCTCCATATAACACTCTCCATTGATTTATTTACAATTTTACATCATCAGGGACGAGGCACTGGAATTCATGAAGATGTCGGAGCCTTTCATTAAGCGACTCTTAGATGCTCTAATGAGCAGACTAAATGTGAAGATGGATGAAAGAAAAGAGAGTTTACTCATGGGATCCAAAAGGATTAATCTAAACTACTATCCCACATGCCCGAATCCCGACCTCACTGTCGGCATTGGCCGCCACTCCGACGTGTCGACGCTCACCATCCTCCTACAAGACGACATCGGTGGCCTCTACGTGCGAAGCAGCGACGGAAATAGTTGGGTGCACGTCCCTCCCATCAGCGGTTCGCTTGTGATCAACGTCGGCGATGCCCTCCAGATATTAAGCAATGGGCGTTACAAGAGCGTCGAGCACCGTGTGATCGCTAACGGTACCAACAGTCGTGTCTCGGTCCCCATCTTCGTCAACCCGAGGCCAAGTGACTCCATTGGCCCTCTCCAAGAAGTGTTGCAGAGCGGAGAGAAAGCCATATACAAGGAAATTGTGTACTCGGACTATGTTAGGCACTTCTTCCGCAAGGCCCACGATGGGAAGAAGACTGTTGACTTTGCTATGATCTGATTTTCCTATAATGGTTATAATAAAAGGGAGGTTGCAGCTGTGCCATGAGTCATGCATCCAACGGTTTATACCTCTGTTTTTTTCGTTTGGATTGTGATGTGATGTTTGAAAGAAGGAATAAGAAGTAATGCTATGCTCTGATTTCCCTGGATATATGATAATATCTACCCTTTTTAACTAAATACAAGCGCATCTCATATGCCCCTCCTAAGCCAGGGGCGTAGCTAAAAATTTTTCTTGGAAGGGACTACAAATGATAAATATAATGTTAGTAATTATTTTACCATCGATTTGGAGGCTTTCATATTATAGATTTTTGGGTTTAATGGCTTATATACAAACAAAGATTGTATAAGAAACATATACTTTATAAAAACTCTAGAGTTAAATGAGGGTATAAGCCGATTTGGAGGCTTCTACATCACAAATTTGGAGCTTTACATACAAACAAAGATTGTATAAGAATCATACTTAATAGAAACTCTAGAGTTAAATGGGGGGTTGAGCCCTCACACTCTTTTATGTGGCTACGCCAGTGTCTTAAGCATTACTTCAATATGTGTTGGGCATCAAGGAAGCCCCAGTTTCGCTTTGCTTTAATTTTTACATCGGTTATGACTTCACAACTCTATTTCCCAAGCTCGCCTTATTTATAATGGGTTGGATCAGGTTTTCTTAGTCGGGTGCACCAACAGGTCAGGTCATGTGCCATTTTCATTGGGTTGCCAAATTTTGGCTTGATCCTATCCATTGACAGCCTTAGCTGAAATCACATGCCTTTCAAGTGTTTAGTTTTTTGTCAAAAGATGTCACGTGACTAGCTAAGCTACAAAACTTAGTTTCACATTTATTAAGAGAAAAATGGAAACTTGATTTGAAATGCAAATACACTGCCTAAACATTCAAACAGGAGATTTGCAAATTCAAGTATTTGAAGTCTAGGATTTTAAATACTTCCCCCAAATCCAAATACCAATTCCCAAACGCACCCTATTCACATGGGGCAATAGTCAAACCCAACTACGTTGAATCGGATTTCGAGTTCAACCACATCTATAGCCTTTGAAAAAAAGATAATCTACAAACTTTGAAAATAGGAGAATTTTGACTGCATATTATCCTATAAAAACTGAAAATTATGAATGTCAAGATTCTCTCATATTCAAGGGCTATAGATGCGGTCCACCGCAAAATCCAGTCCTACATTGATTTATAATTTTAAAGAATATAATTTTAAAACATATCGGGTGGGCTTTGTAGTAACTCGTAACCGTCTATTTTCGAATCCCAAAATTCCAATGATTTTATGAAAGGAGAAGGGCCGGATTTCGGCTAAATAATTCAAATTGGGCACACTTAGTTGCAATTGGAGATTTTTTCTTTTCAACTCATGTTTGCATGTGCTAAACCATTGATTGGTTTGAATCTGACGATGGAGATGGCTTTTCATTCCACTCTTCCATACGATAGATTTTGAGATTATGGACCTACCATTATATAATCAGATGATGATTTCATGTGACACATATCTCCAAAAGTAAATATGATAACTTGTTTGATGGTTCATAGCACGCACATTAGCTTTTTTTATGTTTGACACATGAAATTAACATCTACAATATACTGATAGGCTCGTGATCTTAAAAACTGTTGTGAAAAATAATGTCCATCATCTGCTCTAAAGCAGTCAACAATTTAGCGTGCAATCTCGAGTTGAAGAGAAAGAATCGTAGGTTGCAAATAAACTTACCTTACAAAAATTTCAAGGACACAATTATGCGTTGGTTGACTTATATTTTATTTTGGGGGTGTAGCACAATAATAATTACTAAGTGGAAAGAATCTTCTCCCCGTATACATGAAAAACAGAGACTCTCTTTGGATCTTTCTTTCAAGAGTTCCAGTGTTACCAGCTTACCATTATGCCTGTTTTACCCACCTTTCACCTATTCAAAAACTACATATTTTTCCGGTGACTCTTGGGTTGTGTTGCTTAGCTCATGTAAGTACAGAAATAGTTCTCTACGTCCTCTCTATCAAGGATGAGTAAATGGGATTTCATTTCGGTTTCAGTCATGACCGAAATCAAAATTTCAAAATCTTCTCCCGACGAAATTTTGATACATGCTCTCCATTATAGCAGATTTTTCCATTATAGCAGATAAAATATGCCATAACGGAGAAAATGAAGAAAACAATTTTATCACTTAAAACAGCTCGTCGTCAAAACAAATTTAGTGAGAAGCTATGTTACTAAACGTGATAGCAATTCCTCGTTGGAGCTAAAGAGCGAAAGAGCTGCCTTTTGCCCCGGAAGAAGCTTAACCCAAACATAGCCTTGAGAACGCTATTAAGCAATTTTTGAACCGTCCCTTTTTTTGGTCACATGACCAACATGTCAAAGCCGTCAGATTAGCAACTCAAAAAAGTGGCCCTAACATCACGTGGAACTCATCACACTCAAATCTGATTTTAAAGTCACTTTTTGGTGTTGTGTCACAAAAAATAGAATAATGACCATCTGATAGTACACTCACGATCTCAAGATCCACTGTATGAAAACCGTGGGTGAACTCAAAGATTCGGTGGGTGAATTCAAATGGTACTCTTACACTTAAATTCGTTGAAAAGACACAATTCCTTGGTCCCTTCCCTGACTCACACGGACTCAATCGCTCTCTTAATCTCTATGAATTTTATTTTAAAAGCTAGCAACTTGGCCTGATCTGCCTTAAGCCGATTGGGTTGAGTACATTTTGGCCTACCCACAAGCTAAGATTGCCCACTTGACACCCCAATTGGGGCCTGGCTGAGATTGACCCTAGCCCGATCCATTAGAGTTTTTTATTCTATATGGCATAGATCTCAAAAAGTGATTTTAAAATTATATTTGAGCGTATTACTATTTTTGAGTATTTTTTGAGATTGTGCGCATGGAACAAAAAAATTGTCTATTTGATGTCAATCACGTGAAAGATTGAGATGATAACCGATTTCGGTCGTTTGATTCAATATAGTTAATGGATTAGCCCCCCTCACTAATTAAGCAGGCATGAATAAAATTACCCTACCGTATATCTTTGAGGCTTATTGTTTAATCATTTTTATTTTTTTGAGAGGAAAATAATTTATCATTAATCATGGAAAATAGGAATCAACAATGTCAAAGACTGTGGAGAGATATCTTTTAAGTCTCCAACCAAACCTTATTACAATCATCATTCAATTTTATCTTAACAAGCACATCTGTTGCATCATTAGCAGATCTTTTAATAAAAGTTCAAGAGAAAAAAGAAAGATTAAATGTTAAGAGATTGACATTGTCAAACAAAATAGAGAGCTTGGAAAGGTTGTCTTCCCTAGATCTTTGAACAATCTCCTTCAAAGATAACTCTTTGAAAGCCTGTAATTATACGGCCCCGCAGCCCCATTGGGAGAGCACCAGCCTTTTTCAGCACCCGGAGAGCATCGGGCTTATTTTTAATTCCTAATATGAATCCCTTGTCTAGGGAACCTCATCGTAGCGTCTTTCAGCCTATAAAGAGTCTCAAAGCGTGGAATTATGCTATGATTGCCAGGCGCACTTTCCTAATCGGATTTTAAAAGCAGTGCCCTTTAAGGATAAAATTTAGAAAAATTTACCTGATTGGCTCTATCAGATACGCTTTTTACGTCACCAGCCCTGTATTTTCACCTTTACCCAAACCGACCAGCTTTTAGCCAAGCCATTTTCAGCTAGTACAAAAAGTTCGAAATACCCCTTCTTACACTTTTTTTCGTTTCACATGATTTAAAATTTTAAATATTTATATTTTTCTATATTTACGCAATGTGAAACCGAATCTATGCCGTTTGATTTGAAGGCCACATAATAAAATAGATGGCGCCAAAAATAGACACGAAAAGAAGGCAATATCGCCTCTTAAAAAAATAAAAAAAAATTTAACAATCGATGGCGACTCTTAAAACAATCGGTATCGATTATTTTAAGAGTCGTCATTGACTCTGTACAAAGTCGTCAACGACTATTTATAGAGTCGCCATCGACTCTATACAGAGTCGTCATCGATTATATAAAAAAAAAAAAAAAATTATTTTTATATATTAATAAAAAAAAAACTTTTTTTTTTTTAATATATAATTGATGGCGATACATATAAATCAAATCATCGATATATAAAAAAAATTATATATTAAATTTTTTTTTTTTTTTTTTTTTTTATATAATCGATGACGACTCTGTACTGAGTCGATGTCTGTACTGAGTCGCTAACGACTCTTTACTGAGTCGATGGCGACTCTATAAGTAGTCGTTGACGACTTTTAAAATGGTCGGTACCGACTGTGTACAGAGTCGATATCGCCTTTTTTTTTATATCTATCTTTGGCAATATCGATTTTATATTGTGGCCTTCAAATCAGACGGCATAGATCTCGTTTCATATCGCGTAAATATAGAAAAATGTAAATATTTAAAATTTTAAATTATATAGGTGTATCCTCTTCTTTCTCATTCTAATCTCCTACAGTTTCTGACGAAAAAGGAGTATATGAGTCGATCCAAATAGCAGATCGGTATAGTTTGGATCGGAATAGATCTCGTTTCACATCGCGTAAATATAGAAAAATGTAAATATTTAAAATTTTAAATTATATAGGTATATCATCTTCTTCCTCATTCTAATCTGCTATAGTCTCTGACGAAAAAGGTGTATTTGGGTCGATCCAAATAGAAGATCGGAATAGTTTGGATTGAGGAGAAGACGCCGTCACCTTCGCCACCTCTGTCTTTTAAAAACTGTACCAGATTAAAATAAGGAAGAAGATAATGTTTTTGTGCGTTAAAGAAAGGAGGTAATTTGGACTTTTTGCTATCCTTAAGGTCTGCTAGGCTCCTAACTGGTCAATTTGGGTAAAGGTAAAAATATAGGGCCTCTGACGTACAAGACGTATCTGATAGGGCCGATCAGGTAAATTTCCCTAAAATTTGACCACTGCACAAAATTGTGTGTTAGGTACGTGACCCGAGTACTAGGGGTTTGGACATCATTGAGCACCAATCAGGACGTGCGTTTGTGGTATGAGATCTGTTGTTGACCACTGTAGATCTCAAGGGCATGTAAATCTAGTATCTGTAAGATTGCCCGGTGCATATGTTTTAAATCTATGACCGAAATTTAGATACCAAATGCTTTTTAAATCATCTTACACCATTAAAATGTTACTTTTTTATTTCTCACCATTGAAGTGTAGTTTATCTTTGTGATATGATCAATCTAAATTACTCAAGTGGCAATCCATCATTGGAATATGTCCCAGCCAAAAAGATCATACTTCTAAGTGAATGTAAATCATCCGATTGGTGGACTTTGCTATCAGGCATCCAAATTAAGAACAACTATTGGTGTTAGAGTGGAGACATCGGACGGTTCGAATATCTCAAAAAGTGTGATTTTTTTATCCACATCCCTTCAATTGATATATTACTTTGACGATATGAATTTTCAAGATCATAAACCAAGAAATGGTGCAAGATCGTTTAAGCACTATTTGGTGTTTAAATAGCGGCCAAGAGAGTGAGTTCCTAAATTTAAAATGTCCATTGCATAGGGTTGTCAACGGGTTGGGCAAAATTTTGACTGCTCAATTGGAAAATCTCATATACCTTATCTGACCAAAACTTGAACGGATGGTGCTCCGAATTCGACCTGACATGACCCAATAAAAAAAACCACAATTTTCATAATTTTTATACTAAAATATCCGGTTGTGTCGCATCGACCTGATTCTACCCGATTTTTGCCCGATCCGAAGAGTCAAGTTTCTGTGCCGACTAGGTACAAAATTCGGGCATTGGACGAAAGATCCTTCACTTTCACACGTGTGGACGCACCTTCGTCTATAATTCTAGTGTGGGTATTTTGGTATTCGACCATAGCACCGGCGGTGGAGCCCAGGTCAATCTCCTTGTGCCAAAATGGTTGAGCCTTAAGAGTTCAACACTGCAAAGTCATTTAGGAGCATGCAAATCAGTGAGAATATGCATTGCCGGTAGTGCTTGGGTCTGATACCTAATACCAACTCATATCTTTATATGAGTAGCCGATCAGTTTCTTATTCCTTAAAAGTATGTGGCACGCATTACTCTCAAATGTTATTTAGGAATTAGGATTACTTTTTTAGGATATGTGCTATGTAAAATAAAAAATGATCATCTAACTCATGGTCTTAAGAATCATTCTGCCAAAGATTTGAGCGAAAACAATCTCCTTACTCTTGATAAATGGTTTTCAGGGTCCTCAGTGCCCGGTAGCCACGTATAAAGGTACTTTTCATGTGCCTTTTGTGTACCAAGTTGGTGTGCAAAAGCCTCACCTTTGTGTGCTAGTAGGCCCAACATTCATTTGTAAAGATCACATCCGAGAGCATATTCTCAAAAAATGATGTTTAAAAAAAAAAAGCATATAAAAAAAATATATTTTTTAAAAATAGTATAAAATACATTCTTTTCAAGAGAAATACATATTTATTGTTTAAAACATATTTTATATATTTTTTTCTTATCTAAAACGCTTTTTAAATAAAAAAATTTAATCAAATATATTTTATATTACCTTAAATTAATATATATTTTAAAATTCCATATCTTTCTCCTTTATTTTTTCTTTCTTTTTATTTGTTTCCTTTTTTTTTTCGTATAATTTTTCCTTATTGTACTCTTCATGTGCCCCTTTTTTCCCTTTATTTTATATTTACTTTTTTTTTTTTCTGAATTTTTCCCTTGCCATTTTATTTGTGACTATGCTTTAGAGTATAAGAAATAATTTTTTATTTTTTTTTGATAAATTAGAGTAAATGAATTACTTACCCTCCTACTTACTTTTGATGGACGCCCCACCAAATATTGTGGGACGGTCCAACCCTAGGGTCACCGGATCATGTCCCTGATCCTCTATCGAAAAATGACCCCTATATTGGGTGGACCTTAGCCCCAAAAACTCACAACCGTGACATGAGTTGTCTACTTATGAAGAATCACAAAAGTTTGGAGAGGACGCAATTATTGGTAGTACGATAAGCTTCATTTTAATTGCTACACCAAATCGTGGCCCACCACTTTCAAGCCTCTCATCAATGAGTTGGTATTAGGTACCCAACAAAACACACCAATAGTGGTGTACAGATCTTTCTCTATCAAAAAACCTTGGGAGAGGAATATATATTTATGAGCACTCAAATCAGTCAAACTATTTCATTGACCTTTCACTGAATTCACGTTAAAGAGTATCTGTGGAAATTTTGAGGAGATAGAACTTTGCACTGCCGTTGGTGTCTGTGTTGGATACCTAATACTAACCGCCCATTGATATGCACATGTACTAGTCCCAAGTGCTCAACTAACTTTGGTACCCCTACCACCATACAAAAAACTTTTGGTAGCCAATAGCTTCAATTAAAATTGAGCTGCATGAATTGCAAGGCCCCTGTATTTCGTGAAGTCATCAAAATTAGCGGCACGATAAACTTGTACTACATCGGTTCGCTAGGAAGGCTCTTCACGTGTGATGATGCCTATGGATCCGAATGAATCCTTCTTTTCGCAACTTTAGACAAATTTCTTTTTGGGATGGGGATTATTTTGGTTCTTTTCAAATAAATTTTGTGAAAACTTCATAAAAAAATTTGCAAAAAGTTTTGGGATTACAAAAAAGATATCTTTATGTGCACCTTGGGAAGTTGTAATCTCATCTTAGCCGAAAAGGTAATCTCACCATTGATTACTTTGAAACATATGATATGCTAGAGATCGTTATATCTCAATCCTCCTCGCAATGGATCTTGAGATCATAGGCATACTATGAGGGACAAATTTTTTATTTTACATAGCACACACCCTAAAAAAGTGATCCAAAAACACATTATGCTCAATGTTGATTTTAGGGTCACCTTTTAGGATGTATGCTAAGTCAAATAAAAGGTTGACTATCTTATTTAATGCCCATGATCTCAAGATCCATTTTGTGAAAGAATGGGATGAAAAATTATTTCTATCTTATTTAAAGTAGTCAAAATGGTGAGATTGCATCTTCGGATAGGGTAGTAATTTTTCCTTAATCATTTTTAAATAATAAAGAATATATATATATATATATATATATATATATATATATATATATATATATATATATATATATATATATATATATATATATATATATATATATTGTACTCCCCAAATTTTTTTCAAAACTTTTTCAAAATATTTTTGAAATTGCTGAAAACGAAAATTTTCACTATGGTTTCACAGGGTGCAATTTATGGTATTCTTATAAATGATATGCTTAAAATAATACTACTTAATAAATTAAAAACTAAAATTAATAATATTTTTTTTCTTCTTGATTTAACAAATTAAAAAAAAATTAGATGAAACCACAAAAATCTCAACCAAAGTTCTTGGCTGAAACGTCACTATGCCTCACCTTTTAGATCCCGGCCCAAACCCACTCTGTTCCTAATGTCAAAGTCACAGGGTCCAACTAAAATCAATGAATTGATTTTTTTTTTTTTTTTTTTTAATACATAAAATAAATGAATTGATTGAATTCACAATTCCTCTAATAAAAAAATAAAAAATTAAAAAAATGACAAAAGAAGAAGAATACCCATGGCCCCATACGGCTATACTAATAAAGTAAGATCATGTGAATGAGTCCACAGTCCCACTGGGTGCATGTATCCTATTTGGGTCTCTTGTCTTTTTGCATGAAACCAAATAGAACCTTGGAATTTCTGCACAAATCTCCAAACAAAAAGAGAAACAAGATCTCACTGGAATGCACCTCCTTTTTATTATTCCTTAGCCCTATATCTAAGTAACAATCTTATTAGGTAATAATATGGTCAAAGGCTGGAATCCACAGATGTAAGGGTTCTGAAAAAACGGGTCAGCAAACTGTTGACAGCTATAGAGTCGCTAGATGACTACGTGTAAGCTTATAATCCCACGTTATAAGAGATATTTTATGTTTAACTAAACATTCTTCCTTCTCAACCTGAAATTTTTTGCGAGCTTAAAATCGTTGAATGCTTAAAATCAGACGGTGGAATTTTTTTTTCAAAGAAGACACAGTAGATCTTTAGATCATTTTCGTATCATTAGACAGTTGTATTTATATTTCACATGGAACACATCTCAAAAAGTATTTTAATAATCATGTTTGATGCATATTATGATCATATTTAATTTGTGGGATGTGTGTCACATGGAATCAAAATTTGACCGTTTGATGTAGGCTTATGATATCGAGATCTGTTATGTCAAAGATTGAGACAAGAAAATAATCTCGGTCTGATTTTAAACATGAAAATGGATTGAGAAAGAAGAATCTTTGGATTGTAAATAAAGGCACCCTGTTGGGAGCGGGGAAATTTTTCTTTCTCTGTTTTTAATTTTTTTTATGGTGCGTGAGTGGAGTCGATCTGTAGCTGTTACTTAGCTACTTTATATCCTTAAGATGGATTTTTACTTTAGGTTTGTTTTTGGACTTTTGAGAGACCACAAACACATGGCTACTAACTGCTTTTTGTAGCCCATTAACCAAGAACAAATGATTTAATTTTATTATTATTATTATAATAAATTAAAAACCACTGTAATCAAGATGTGAGAAGGATCACTGATCACTGTGCTTAGTTGGAGTAAACCAGGAGCGGTTGTCTTGTCCTTGGAATTTGGTCTCATTTTCTTCAAAAAAATTTGAATTTTCAATTTTGTTTCTTCCTTCTGTAAATCCCCAGTCCCAAGACTTTGAAAACCAAATGCTCTCACTCTCTCTCTAAAAAGCCCTCTTTTATCTCTCTTTTCTCATGTTATTATACCCACCTTGTGTTAGTTACTCCAACAACCTCATCTTCTATCTTTCAATAGCAGTTCACCAATTCCCATATGGCTCCTCTAGTTTCTTCAGCTAAATTGCACGGAATTTGGAGAAACCAGCGAAAAGAACCAAAACCCATCAAGGATTTAAAAGGTGAGTGCTGCAAGAACCACCTCTTTCAGGTTTCGGTAGGAAATTTGAGGCCTGTTTTGGCTGTATTGCTGGTTTTGGGTTCTTTTCTTAGTGGGTGTTGTCAGGTTTTTACAATGGTCTCAGTTCCTCTGGGATTTGAAATTTCTGGTCATGAGACAAGGACTTGGGTATCTGAAAATGGGGTTTTTGCATTTGGGTTTTTGGGTGATGAGCTAAAAGATGAAGAAGGCGTTGTTGTTGGGATTTGGTATAATAATAAGAAAAAAGAAGGTGGTCAACTGCCTGTTTGGACAGTTGGAGGTGGTGTTAGAGTCTCTAAAAACTCCACATTCAAGCTTTCCATGGATGGGGACTTGCTCTTATACGATAATCCAAATGATAAGCTCATTTGGAGCAGCAATACTGGTACTTTAGGTGTTCAAAGGGCTAGTCTTTTGAATAATGGTAATCTTGTTCTTCTAGGAATAGGGCAGAAAATAGTTTGGGAGAGCTTCCACTCCCCTACAGATACCCTACTTCCTGGGCAGTCACTCCATTTCCCACAAGCCCTTCAACCCCCTTCCACAAACTCAATAGCCAGTTTTTACAGCTTAGAGTTTAGGAGCTCTGGCAATGTGGAGCTTGTGTGGAAGAGCAATGTGACCTACTGGAGTAGCCATTTGAGCTCTTCTCTTGTTGTTAAGGAGGCAAGGCTTGAGGCTAATGGGGTTTTCGGACTTTTCAACGCTCACGGGAGCGTCATTTGGAGTAAATCGAGTAAGGATTTTAGAGAGCCGTTCATAGATTTGAGGCATCTTCGGATCGATGTCGATGGGAACTTGAGAATATATTCATGGGATGAGGGTCTTCTAATGTGGAAGGTGGGATGGCAAGCTGTTGAAAACCAATGTAATGTCTTCGGTTCGTGTGGTTTATATAGCGTGTGCGGTTACAATGCCACTGGACCAATTTGCAATTGCCTGTCTAGGGATTCTTTGAACGTCGGGACGGTGCCGGGGGTGGATTTGGGTCCGTATGGGTGCAAGAAAATGGCGGATTTGAGCAACTGCAAAATGGGTCTAAGCATGTTGGTTCTTAAACAAACTGTTCTTTATAGCCTTTATCCTCCTCATGACATTGATAAAATGTTAAGCACAGAGGCTTGCGAAGAATACTGCTTAATCGACACTTCTTGCTTTGCTGCCACCGCGAAAAATGACGGGTCTGGTCTCTGCACCATCAAAAGAACTAACTTTATCAGCGGTTATCAGTATTCTTCGGTATCTGCAACTTCGTTCTTGAAGGTGTGCTTGGTTCCGCAGGCGGCGTCTACTCACGGAGCAAATTTGAACAGTGTTACATCAATGCCTCTGTCTGCTGAACGATCAACGGTTCTAGAACGCAACACTAATGGTTTTATAGGTACTGTTGTAGTTCTCTTTTTCGTAACAGTTTTGTTTTTTGTTTGTGTGGAGATTATTGTAGTTTCGGTTATTTATTGGAGAAGGCAGGTTAGCGCTCGACGGAGAATCCCCTTTGGGAAGGATACTTTGATGAATCCGCATTACAGCGCTCTCAACAGACTATCCTTCGAAGAAGTCAAAGAACTGACCCAAAATTTCAATGATCAACTAGGGCCAACTGTGTTTAAAGGTATCCTGCCTAATTTGATGCCTGTGGTCGCTAAGCTGCTAAATAATGTAGTAGTATCCGAAAGGGACTTCCGAGTGGCAGTTTCTATCATGGGTAGCACCCATCACCGAAATTTAGTCTCTCTCAAGGGCTTTTGTTTTGAGCCAAAACAGAAGTTTCTGCTTTATGAATACATGATCAACGGTTCTCTTGATCAGTGGCTATTCAAGAGTAGGGGAAACCAAAATAAGGGCAGTTGGAAGCAGAGGATCGATATTGCCATTGGAGTTGCACGGGCTGTTGCTTATTTACACTCTGAATGCCAGCAATGTATAGCTCACGGTAACCTCCGCCTCGAAAATGTATTGCTCGATGAACATTTGGTTGCTAAGGTGACTGGTTTCGGCCTACAGAGCTTATTGGAAAAGCAAACCACTTCTTCATCAGAAACGCTGCCGGAAAGAGACGTTTACATGTATGGAGAGATGCTGCTTCAGATTGTCACGGGCAAGAGGGAAGCTGTTGAAGGTGATGTGTACTCTTTGGCTTACAAGATGTATCGAGAAGGCAATTTGGGTGAAGTCGTTGCTACCCAATTGGAGAATATAGTGGAATGGGAAGGAGTAGTGAGGGCCATTAGGGTAGCTTTCTGGTGCTTGCAGGATCAACCATGTCGTAGACCTTCCATCTGTGAAGTGGTTAAGGTTTTAGAAGGTGCCCTTCCTGTGGATAGCCCTCCAATGAGTGCTGCTTTCACGAGACAGGAAATTCCAATAACCGAGGAAGATATAGAAGGGATTGAGATTGTGGCTTAATCCAAATGTGGTTTTGCTGTCATTGGCGAGCATTTGGGATGGATGTTAGAGCTATGGCGATCGGATACTTTGTAACAGGTCTCATATCCATGTCAAATACTCCAATCGTAAGTGTGAAGTTCTACTCAGGCTTTGTATGTAAGTCATCTCCTTTGCTATTTGATTATGATGGCAATATTGACTCTGATGTATGAGGTTTAGGGTTTAGGTTTTACGGTTTACGGACTTTGGGAGTTTAAAATTTCGTGGGGATTGAACCCCAAAAGATGCGAATCTTTTAAATATGCAATCAATTTTGGCATTGACATTAATGCTTGTAGGTTTTTTAGTCAAGTGCAATATATTTGTAGAATTATTCTAAAATGGGCTATTGCTCATTGGTGATAATGAGCTGAGTATTGTCAGCGGTGCGGTGAGTCGAACTTGAGACATGCATAGAATTTAGAGAGCATAGAAATACATGTACATCTCAAAGTCCAAATGAATGCATCACAGCTGACAAAAGGTCAGCCCATTGTCTAGGATGAGAGAAAATTGTAGACAAATTCTATGCTTGTAAAGTGGTTAGCTGTTTTGTTCTTAACTTTTTTTCTTTTTGGATCAGCGAAGATGTAATTCATTAGAAAATAAAATTACAACCGGATTTGCAGGCTTATTTACTGCATTGATTTTATGATAGCAGTGAGTGTAGACTTTTCGATGAATTCATGATATGAAGTTGGCCAAATCCAACCATGACCGGGAGTTTTTGTGATTATTTAAATTGTTTAACTTAAATATAATATGATTTTTGGTCAAGTTTATCTGAAAAATCTCATACGCATTTGGTGAGCCAACCTCAATTCCAATACACTGCTGTGATATAGGGTGGTGGTCGAACATGTAAACTCCAGTACCAAATACTGAATCCAAAAACCAAAACAAAATGACTTGGGAGTTTTGGGTCTTGGATTAATGGGCGTCACCACCTATAATCTAGGATTTTTTTTTTTGATCTGTAAGCTGGGATGAAACACCTTTTAGCCGCTGAATTGAGAGAAGTTGACTCTCATGATATTTTAGAGCAGTAGAATCTGTGGAAGCCAGGTTTTCATGAGATATAGTAGCTGCTGGATTAAAGCAGCGAGCAGAGTAGTTCATTTGGGTGTTGGAATATTTTTATTACAGTGTCGAATATAACTAATACTTTGCGTTGTGTGTGTTTTAGTAAACTTTTTCCATTGTTCCAGTTAGTTTATGTGTTTTTTTAGTGGATAGAAAGTAAAATTTCTCATGATTGCCGTTTTTCATGTTCTAATTGTAACTACTCTTAAAACCTTCTAATAAGAACTATGTAGGTGAAATTCTCAAATTTTATTGGGATAGCACGTGACTAATAAATCCTTTGCATTTTTTTGTATATATCTGCAATGCCATCGGCATTGAACTATTACTGTGGCTATTGCTCTTGGGATCCCTACTTCAACCCTAGCATGAGCAACAATGTGCCACATTGGCAATTAGTTCAATTAACATTTAGATATGTTTTTGTTTGTTGGATCAGTAATATTGCGTATGATTTTTATCTGGAAATAAAATATGAACCACAAAAAATACAAGTAGTCTACAGAATCCTTAATCAGAATGCACCTTTTTTGTTTTTTGATTGGTAATATTTGCATAAGACTTTTGTCTGGAAGTACAAAATGAACAACAATGATCACATGTAATCTACAAAATTAAACCAAATCAGTTTGTCTTTAAATAGACATTTAAATCCATTATTTTATGGATCCATTTTTTTCCCTCTCAATTTTCATTTGTATGTAGTCTAAATACAATATAATATCAAAGAACATCGTGTAGTCTACAGAATTAGATCTACCCGATATAGGTTTAGATACTTGAATGAATCGTTTGCTTCAGAATATATTGCATGTATACTTTCTGCATCCTGTTTATGTACCTTGCTATGAATGTGGAACTGAAAATATGCATTTTTATTTTGCTCTTAATAAAACCGTTCAACTTCTTGAGCCAAATATCACCATCTTTTTTTTTTTTTTTTTTTGCGAAGCAAGCCATAAAGACTTTCAAAAGGGTGGAGACCCTTCAGAAAAGGGACCTTCGTCAGCAGTACGTAGAACTTAAGAGCTTCAGCATTGCCATCACCCATAAAATATCATCAAACAAGAATTTCCCTGAACTCTGGGAATAGTAGATGCGTTGCCAAAGAAGCATCTTCTTGCTGCAATTGGAAGGTCAAAAGTGTCATAGAATGTTCTGTCCCAGTTATTGGTAGTAGCCCCCTTAGCTAATGCATCATTGCCGATTCTCTAGAAGCTTTAATGACCTTTCTCCTTTTTTGATAGGTAAACTGGGCTCGAACATGCCACCTTGAGTTTGCAATATTGGCAACTTTTCATTATGCTACATGCCTGCATAGATTGGAACTTGACTAAGGTGATTGCCTGCAAATCTCCAATATCTGGAACCGATTCGACAATAAAAGAGCCTTCTTATTCCCTGCAATCTTACCAAGCAGGTTCAATAAACTGTTATTTCCAAAAATTCATTTGATTGTTCTATCGAAAGCTATGATTTTTTTTTTTTCAAATTCTACAAAGTGGCTCCTTCCTTTGAAGACCGTTGACCTTTGTCGCTCGTTATGCTTAGCCTTATTAGCTCCTTTCCAGTAGGCCTTCATGTATTTTGTATTTTTACTTATTAGAATGCTTATCCAGTCATCACGGCTGTAATCTCTTACCTACAACTGGCAGCACATATCGTCCATGCATTTTTTCCATTTATTTGGATTCACTTTGTATACGGTTGCATATATATCCCTTCAATCAAGGGATTCTTTAGTACCCACCATTGTACATATATAAATGATAAATGATATTAATAATATATGAGTTTTTATTCTCCAACTTTTCACATGGTATCAAAGTTCAAATTCTGATCCAATTTTATTTGTTTTACTTGTTTCTTTCACCATGGCCAAATCCTTTCTTACCAGTGATTCTGTCTCATCCTCTGGCAATGGCTCTTCCTCTGTGAATAGCCCTTATTTTTTACATCACTCTGACAATCCAGGAACCATCTTAATGTCTCATCCTCTCAATGGTGACTGTTGGAATTGTCCCACATCGTTTATGGGCAGGCCCTTCTTGGCCTCTTTATATCTTGGGCAAACCTCACCTTATAAGCCGGTTTTGTGAGGTTGAGTTAGGCCCGTTGGATTTCTACATGGTATCAAAGTCATTCTTTCTCCCACGTCACTCATTTCTTGTCCACGTGATTTGACTCAATCTCGCCAACACATGCGCGGGGGCATGTTGGAATTGTCCCACATCGTTTGTGCGCAGGCCCTTCTTGGGCTCTTTATATCTTGGGCAAACCTCACCTTCTAAGCTGGTTTTGTGAGGTTGAGTTAGGCCTGTTGGATTTCTATAGAGACAACTACGCCGCTTGATCCAGAGGCATGCGCATGGCCTTATGTGTTAAGAACAAGCTCCATTTTATCGACGACTCTCTCATTCGTCCTGCCGATTCTGATCCCAACTCCATATTATGGGATTGATGCAATACCATGGTCTTTTCTTGGCTACTAAATGCCTTGACCAAGGATCTTGCCGATAGTGTCGTTTACACTGCCACTGCCCATGACGTCTGAATTGATCTCTGCGACCGCTTCGCTCAGCGGAATGCTCTGCGCATTTTTCAACTCAAAAAGCTGATTGCTGTCTCTCAACAGGATCAACTCTCTATAGCCTCATACTTCACCAAGATGAAGAATCTTTGGGATGAACTTTCTTCCTATCAATCTTTTACTCCTTGCTCTTGTGGTGCTTTGAAGGATCTTTCCAAGCACCATCATCAAGAACAACTCATGCAATTTCTCATGGGCTTAAATGATTCCTTTAGTGCAATGAGGAGTCAGATCTTGCTAATGGATCCTCTGCCCTCTGTTAGCAAAGTTTACGTTCTCCTTCAAGAAGAAAAATACCGTGAACGTCATTCTGTGGTTCCATCTTCCAGGTTGCATGCTTTTGCCGCTTCGCGTGATGCTGCTCCATGCACCAATAAGGCTTCTAATCACTCTAATCTCCAATGTTCCCATTGTCATATCATTGGACACACCAAAGAGCGATGCTACAACCTGATTGGCTATCCAAAAAATTACTCGACATCCAAATCTGGCCACACCCAACATCACTCTTCTCGTCCTTCCTCTATTGAAGGTCGCACTCCATCTTCCACGACACAACTCCTGCCAACACAAGTCCAACGTCTGCTCTCTCTTCTTAACCCAGGTAGCTCATCTCCTACGGCCAACCTTGCAGGTACAGCATCTATCTTTTCTTCATGTAACTCCCCTGATTATTGGATTGCTGATAGTGGAGCATCTGATCACATCACGTGCTCCACCTCAACCTTTGCGCCCATTTCTAATGGAAATATTTCCAGCCCTGTCAAACTTCCTAATGGAAATTTTGCACCCATTTCTTCTGTTGGCACTATCCAACTTTCTAATAATTTTTCCTTCGAAAATGTTCTTCATGTTCCTTCCTTCAAGTACAATCTCTTGTTAGTTAGTAAATTAACAAAGACTCTTAACTGTTCTGTCACTTTCTTTCCTAACAAATATATTTTTCAGGACCTGTTCTTGAGGAAGACGATTGGAGTGGCTAAGGAACACGACGGCCTATACCTTTTCTCAGCACCGACTGTCCATGCGTCATCTGTCTTCAATACACCATCCTTCGACATGTGGCACTAGCATCTGGGGCATCCTTCCATTGCTAAGCTTCGCTCTTTAATCAATCATAGTTCAAATATTTTTTTCTCTACTCCTTGTCATTGCTATATTTGCCCTCGAGCGAAGCAAACTCGATTACCATTTGGATCTAGTTCTATTTCTAGTACTGCTGCTTTTGATCTTATTCATTGTGACTTATGGGGTGGTTATTCTACCCCATCTCTTTCTAGTGCTAGATATTTCTCACCATAGTAGATGATTTCACCCGCTGCACATGGATTTACCTTATGAATCATAAATCAGAAACCAAAAAAAATCCTTAAGTCTTTTTTTTATGATGGTTAGAAATCAGTTTCAATGCTCGATATGTGCTATTCGCACCGACAATGGAATTGAGTTCTTTTCCACTGACATTCAAGCCTATTTCGAGACAATGGCGTTATTCATCAACATTCATATGTTGCAACACCGCAACAAAACGGTGTCGCTGAATGTAAACATCGCCATTTACTTGAAATACTTTGGGCCCTTCAATTCCAAGCAAATTTACCACATTTTGGGGTCATTGTGTTCTTCATGCTGCTTACCTAATTAATCAGTTACCTACACCAATCTGGCATGGCAAAAGCCCATATGAAGTTTTGTTTAACAAGCCACCGCACTACTCTCATTTGCGTGTTTTTGTTTGCCTTTGTTATGCCCATAATATCCAATACCGCCACAAGTTTGATTCGCGATCCCGTCCATGCATCTATCTTGGCCATCCACATGCCCAAAAAGCTCATCGTGTTTATGATTTGGAAATCAACACTATTTTCACTAGCCGTGACATTGTTTTCCATGAATCCATTTTCCCATTTGCTACCATCATCCTTCTCTCTTCTCAAATGACCACCCCTCTTCCCATGCCTATCTCTGATAGCCCACCCAATTATTCCAATACCAATTGTCCTTCCACACCCACTTTGCCCCCAATTTTACCTCCAACTGAATATAATAACCCCACTTCATCTCCAATAGTGATTCCCTCTCATGGCATAACTGATCCCATTACCCATTCTAATCCTATAACCCTTATTGACCCACCATCGGTACCCTTATCCACTGACCAACCTGGCCCTATTATTGCCCCAAATGATCCCCTTCCAACCATTACATGCCACTCTACTCGAACAAAAAACCCACCCACATATTTGCGAGATTACCATTGTGGTGTCGTGGTTCCTTTGCCATCTTCAATGCCCACCTTGCAATCAGGTAGACCCTACCCCCTCAGCTTCACTTTGTTATGATAAACTCTCACCTTCTCATAAAATTTTTGTTGCTGCTATTTCTTCAACCACTGAACCCACTACCTTTATTGCAGCTGCAAAAGATCGGCACTGGCGTGAGGCGATGTCAAAAGAAATTGATGCTTTAGAAGCTAACAATACTTGGACATTACTACCTTTACCAGTCGGGAACAAAGCTATTGGATGCAAGTGAGTATATAAGATCAAATACCGGGCTGATGGCAGCATTGACAGTTACAAAGCTCGTCTTGTTGCAAAAGGTTTCTCACAAAAAGAGGGCTTTAATTATCATGAAACTTTTGCACCTGTTGCCAAGCTTGTCACTGTACGGTGCCTTCTTGTTGTCACATCTATTCATGGTTAGTCCTTGCACCAACTTGATGTTCAAAATGTGTTTCTACACGGTGATCTCCATGAAGAGGTATACATGCTCATCCCCCCTGGGTTTTCACGGAAGGAGGAGACTTATGTTTGTAAACTAAACAAATCTCTCTATGGATTAAAGCAGACTTCTTGCAATTGGTTTGCCAAATTCTCTGATGCACTTCATGCTGTCGGGTATCTACAATCAAGGGCCGATTACTCTTTGTTTACTCGCATTCAATGTTCATCGAACACCTTTGTCCTCGTTTATGTTGACGACATCATCATTACCGGCAACGACGATGTTGCCATCTCTTCCCTTTAATCCTTCCTTCACCATAGATTCAATATAAAGGATTTGGGGTTCTTGGGGATTGAAGTTTCTCGTTCAAAACAAGGCCTCTTCCTCTCCCAGTGCAAGTATACACTCGAAATACTACAAGATATGGGCTTATTGGGTTCACGGCCTGTTGATTTTCCCATGGAGCAAAATTTAAAGCTTACTCCTACTGATGGTTCGCTTCTCTTTGATCCAACTGCTTATCACTGCTTAGTCGGTTGTTTGATCTATTTGACCATCACTAGACGAAAGATTGTTTTTGTTGTCCACATTTTAAGCCAGTTCATGCATCAACCATGCAAGCTGCATCTTGATGCCGCCATTTGCGTTCTACGGTACCTTAAGGGTACTCTAGGGCACGGATTATTACTTTCTTCCACTAACAACCTTCACGTCTCTCTGCCTATTGTAATTTTGATTGGGCCAGCTGCCCCATGACAAGAAGATTAGTTACTGGCTATTGTACCATGCTTGGTGATAGCCCCATTTCTTGGAAGACAAAAAAGCAAAGCACCGTTTCGAGATCGTCCGCCGAAGCTGAATATCACTCAATGGCGGGTGCAACTTGTGAATTAACTTGGTTACGGTATCTCTTAGCAGATCTTGGCGTCTCACACTCATCTCCAAGGACGCTCTATTGTGACAATCAAGCAGCTCTTCACATTGCTGCTAATCCGGTATTCCATGAACGTACCAAGCATATAGAGTTAGATTGTCACTTGGTTCGTGAAAAAATTCAGTGGGGCTTCATCCAAACTGCTCATGTTTCCACAGCCCATCAACCAACAGATATCTTTACAAAAGCTCTTGGTAAAGATCAGTTCCTTCAACGCCCACACTCCAAGTTGGGTGTTTTTAACGTCCACACTCCAACTTGAGGGGCCGTATTAGAATGCCTATCCGGTCATCATGGCTGTAATCTCTTACCCACAACTGGCAACACATATCGTCCATGTATTCTTTCCATTTTTTTGGATTCACGTTGTATGCGGTTGTATATATATCCCTTAAATCAAAGGATTCTTTAGTACCCACCATTGTACATATATAGGTGATAAATGATATCAATAATATATGAGTTTTTATTCTCCAACTTTTCACATTACTGAAATGTATCTTTCTTTTTTCGTTTTCCTCAATATAAGATGTAAATATAGACAAGAATTAAAAAAAAAAAAAACTAGAGGGAGTCATGTTCGACTAGGCCCTAGGTGGATATCCAAGGAATATATCGAAATAAAATTGGGGATTATAAAATATTGTGTAGTCGCTTGCATTAATAATTTACAATCACTAAAAAATAATACGAAATATGATTAAAGCATAAATCATAATGATAAAAATTCAGAAAATTCATCAAATTCGAAGAGATTGGAGATAAAATTTTGGAGAATTGACGAAGCAAACAAATATTCAACAAAAAGTTCAGCAGACCACTTATTCAAAGAATTTTTCCAAATTTTGATTGATTTGGAAAATTCTATGACAGCTTGCTAGTACTAGTATAATGTGACGAACCTCATATCTGCTGTCTTGTGATCTTATGATAGACAAAAAAATATATTTATCATAATCATTTTCCAATCAATTCTTCCCTGGAAGTCGTAATGCACATAATCTGAGATTTCCCCAATGAAATGAGATTGAAATTCAATTTAGGTCTCCAAGAGCTTGTCCAGCTTTTCTTTTGGTGACCAATCAACAGCCCTCATCCTCACGATTCATGAATAGGATTGAACCTATGGACAGTGTTATACAGCGAACAATTTTTATAGACAATTTTGCAGACAGCTTCTGTGGCACGCTGTGACTGACTGCACACATAACACTGCAACCAGTCACGATGCTCCACAGAAGCTGTCTGCAAAATTGTCGATCAAAACTTGTCCACCATTTATAATTTTTCCTGAAGCTACTTCATCTTAATCATGTAAAGGGCAGATTCAAACTGGAATGGGACCTGCTTTCTATTTGCACTCATTTATTATTTCAGAATCTTTGAAGGCACCTATATATTATTCACATGTGAAAAAAATAAGGCTGGCGTAACTACCGCACCAATTTATGTTACAGCCACCTTGTACAGCCTGAGATTTGCAGTGGGAGAATTCAGAAAGTCACATAAAGTTCCTTCTTGTTCTGGTTTGTTCTCCTTTAAAAAAATAATGCCAGTTAAAGATTGTTATTCCACCTCATATTGTTAATTTCTTGCCAAAAGTGTTTTAGTATATTAGATTTCTGTCATTGATTTTTGCTACAATCCATGTCAGATCTAGTCAATCCAACGGTTGGAAAAACAGCTGAATCCCATATTTGGTTGATTGAGGTAATCCCCATAGTTTTCTTTATAAATAGCCGTGGTTGATTGAGGTGATCCCCATGGGTTTTGGAGTCTGTAGAATGGGGTTGAAGGTAATAGTTTATGCTGCGCTTCTGGTATTCAGCAGCCATGGAGTTGAAGGAAGAAGGGTATCTACAGAAGAAAATATAGAGTTAGATAGAGAACTCAATATCATTAATAAGCCGGCTATCAAAGACCATTCAGGTATAACTTGTGCTCCCCTCTATGTTTTGAATGACAGGTTATTGGGGTTACAAGAGCAGGTTTAAATTGCTCCTTTAAAGAGACCCAAATTCAGCTCCTTTACTCTTCGAAAAAGCTAAGAGGACTTACACAAAACACAGCCCCATACTAAATTGCTCTGTCCCAGAGCAGAGAACTGCTCTTTTCCTCCAAAGAGCAATCCCAAACACAGCCTGTACCCTATGTTTTAGGTGAAGGAGGGGCTTTACTTTATAACATAAACTTATAACCTAAGTTGTCATTTAAGGGTTGGGTCATCGTGCTGGGTATTGGGTCGGGGCAGGTCGAGCATTTTGGGCCATTAAGTCATTAAATTTCGATCTCTTGAAATCTGGTGCCCAAAGGGTTTTTCAAATAAATGATTTAGAAGAAATCCGTGCTGATGCCTATGACTGTGCTAAATCGTACAAGGACCGTATGAAACGGGTTTATGATCAATCTATTCTACGAAAATCTTTCGTTGTTGGTCAACAGGTTCTACTTTACAATTCCCGACTTCATCTATTTTCGGGAAAATTAAAAACCCGTTGGAGTGGTCCTTTCAAAATCTCTCGCATACTTCCCAATGGGGCAGTTGATATTATCAACCCGAAACACGGGAATATTTTTCGAGTTAACGGTCAACGATTGAAACCGTTCCTTGAGAATGCAATTGCATTCTCTGACACTCTTTCTTTGAGTGATCCAATTGCTCACCCTGATTGAGCAATTCACAAGGTCGAGCTATCGACTTTAAACTAGCGCTCATTGGGAGGCAACCTAATTATATAGTTTCCGTTTGGTTTTGTTTTATTTTATTTTATTTTTAAAAAAAAAAAAATAAAAAAATTTGGAGTCGATGCATCGACCCTCCCATACTCGATTAATCGACCCTTTTGGTCGATTAATCAACAGTATTAATGGAGTCTCCTTTTTCAAGGAAACTGCATTAATGCGGGGCTTGACTTTTTGATTAGTCGATTAATCGACTCCTTGAGTCGATGCATCGACTATTCATTTTGAAACTTGTGCTGCTTTTTGAATTTTGTCAGTTTTTGTTTTATATGGAGTCGATTAATCGACTCTTTATGAGTCGATTAATCGACTTTTATTGCGGGGCTTGCGTTTTTATTTTTTTGTCCTCGATTTAAGTTGATTCATCGATTATTAGAGTCGATTAATCGACTTTTCCACTTCCGGACGTTGCGTCTTTTCACTTAAAGATGTTGCGTGTTTCCATGCGTCGGGACTTCTGACGCGCCCGTTTTCAATGGAGTCGATTAATCGCCCCTTTTGGTCGATTAATCGATTATTTTGAGGTGTGTCCATCCCGAGAGGGTGCCTTTGTGCCTATTTAAATGGAGCATTCTCACTCCGATTTTCATTCACTTGTATCCTGTTTTTTCTGACTGTCTCTGACATTCCGACAGTGTAATCATGGCTTCGACCTCTGCCGCGCCGCAAAGACTTGCCCAACGTCCTGCAGGTCATCCACGTGATCAGCCAAGTGGTCACTTCGCCACCCGCGATCTGTGTTCCGAATATGTTTTCGACCTCACGACATTTCAAGCACTGCCTATCTGCGCCATTTCCCTCGCCTATGCAATGACTCTCAACGTCCATTTTCTCCTCACTCCGCCTGTGATCAAAGTGTCCGAACGTGTCGTTCGGTTATTCTATCAGAATATGGCGTGGGTGACCGCCTCTGTCGAGAATCAAGTCGCCGCCTACTTTGCTGTTTCAATCGATGGGTGGTCGCGCCCGATTTATCTGTACACAATTGCGGAGGTTTTTAACATTTCCTGCGAGCGCCCTCACAATCACACTTTGGGTGAAGAGCTCGACGAGTCTCAGGAGGATATAATCAACGAGATGTGCCGCGGCGTATTTTCTTCTGGGATCGCCACTAGGCGATCGGCGTTACCGCGCCAGCTTTTGTTTTGAGATAGTGTGGTCTGTAGCAATCTCTGCTCCTGTGGCCACGTTTCTGAGCGTACCGGTGATTGGCTTCAGGCGCTTTATGGTGCCCACCGAAATTCATGGATCAACGTGCCCAAGATTCTTCATGATGGCATGTGGCGATGCCATGACGATCTCACCAACCCTGCCACTGGTGAAGCCCCGTTGATCTACTTCTCTCATTATGTTATGAAATTGCTTAATTTCCTTCGTTTCTCATTCTACCGGGATGATGATATTGGGGACCTCGCATTCTATCGTTATAGTGCAACCGATGCCTCGTCGATGCACGCCCCCAACCTGCTCCACCACGCTAGCGCCGCCGCGTACGCCAGGACGACCATCCTGCACTGATCAAGGACCCGAGGAGGGTGTGTCTCTTGGTTCGCTCCAAGCCCAAATTAACTCTTTACAAGAGGAGTAGCAGCGACAACATGGTGCACTCATGCGCCGTAGCTACTATGATCGTTCCTTCCTCCATCAGATCGGGCAGCGCATGTGGCCTGATAGTTATGAGGAGATGCGGCCAGGGCCTGCCAGGCCGAAGAGGATGGAGATGATTAGTTTGTTTAGTCTAGGATTAGGATTTTTCGTTTTGTGTTATTTTTCTGTCTTTCGTTTAGGCTGTCTATTTTAGGTGTCAAATCAGAAGTGTCCTTATAATCATCATGCTTATCAATGATATAGTATGTTTTCTAATCTGTTTGGGATTGGCATTGCACGTTACCTGTTTTCTAATTTTGTTTGTCACTCCTCTAAATGAGTGACAAACAAAATTAAAATAACAAATTATGCAAATTTTCACCTCTCTGCCGACTTGGTGTCGAATAATCGAGGGTTATACTCGATTAATCGACCCACAATTTTCGAAAAAGAAAAAAAAAAAAAAAAAAATTTTGGGTGTCGATGCATCGACCCCCCCGGGGATTAATTGACCCCCCCGGGGTCGATGCATCGACTTCTCAGGGTCGATTAATCGACCCCACTTTTCAGAACAGAATCCTATTTGGATTATTCTTTGTTTTTTTTTTTATTTTACTTTTTCGTCCTTGGGATCCCTTGAGCGTAAACCCCACTTTTCATTGTTTCTTTTTTGCGGGACACCTCTTCCCGCTCCTACTCCAACCCTATAATTTTTCCCTTTATATTCACCCTTAGGCTCACTTTTCATTCAATTTCGCACAACCTTCTCATGGCCCGAAGATTATATCTCACCAGAGCCCGATTATCAAAGATGGAGGAGACTGCTAAAAAGCGAGAGCGTCGCTCTCATCGGACGGTCTCTTTTGAGCCTAAAAATGTTGAAATCATCGACCTTGATCTGAAGATCATTCCTTCCTGGGGAGAACCATCTAGAAAGAAGGTAAATTGTTCCAAATCTCCTACACTATGCATCAATACTGATATTGAGATAATTGATATGGTTCCGTCATCGTCTCCCCCATCTCCATCTCCTACTTTTGCCTCGCCGCCTCCATCCATACAATCGGCGGTGTCTCATCAATTTTCCCTTGATCTTTGGGAGAAATTATTCACTGTGCCTAAAAATATCAATTTAAGTGAACCAAGGTGGATGGGTCCGCCTAACAATGATTAACGGAGTTGGATTCATGTTTAGTTTAGGATTTAGGTTTTATTTTATTTTATTTTATTTTCTTATGTTTATTTCTAGCATATTAGTTTTTTTTCGTTTAGGTTATTTTTAATTCCCTCAAATAGTGTAATCATATTCCCTTCAATAAATTTTTGGTCATGTTCCAATTTGATGCACATATTCTCTGCACCTGATCTTTGTGTTGAGGTACTTTTTCATACAGGTTTGGGGGTGCGCTACTTTTTTCAGTCAATGCGGACATTGTCATCTTTAGGTTTGGAGGTATGATTATCTATTTTGCGTCACTTATTTTCCCTTTAAAAAAAAAAAAAAATTTATTATTTTGAAGTCATTATGCACATTATTTTACGATTGTTTTCAAACTTTAGTTGATGATGCATGTGAAGTTAATTTTGAGAATACTTATGTCATATTTTGATTACTTGTATTTAAGATGATAAAGTTTAATGTGATATTTTGTGGATAATTTTGATATTCATGCTTTGAATTTTTACACTTATACCAAGCTAAGACTTAGAAATCGATGAACTGTTTTGAACGTTGAATCTTAGGTTCTTAGTGGAGACTAAACCCAGTGAGCTTTAGAGCTAATTTCCCGTCATTGATGAGTGAATACATAAACTCGGAGTTTTCTTTGAATACGGATTATTTTGCATGATCTCATATATTTTATTTTGACTTGTGACTTTGCATAAAATCAAATTCATATCATTATGTTAGAATGTACTGTATATCTACTCAAGACAAATAGGCAAGGTTACCATCTTTTAAGGATATGATTGAAGGCCATCTTTGACTCGATTGTGCTTAAAATATCCCACTTTATATAAATTTATCCTTCTAGTACCCCTTTGAGCCTATTGAAAAATTTACCTTTATACATTCTTTGATAAGCTACGTTAACCTTTAACCCTTCACCATTTCTGAAAATTCAGCTTTACCCTTCTTATTTATGAGAAATTAGGAACGAGAGATGAGAGTGAACGAAAAGAGAGTAAGTGGAGAGATACCGAGTTGTGGTGTTTACTGAGAGTGTATGACAAAAATAAAAAGAACAAAAAGGGGAGAGAAAAAAAAATATTTGTGAAAAATAATGAAAAATATGAGGTGCTTCAAGAAAAGAAAATTCAAAAGAAAAAGAAAGTTGAGAAAAATAGAAGAATATTGAGAAAAAATAGTGAGAGATTAGAAAAGAAAAAGAAGAGAAATAGAAAAAATCAAACAGTAGTTTCCTTTCCAATTTCTCAGAAATTTTGAATCCCAACGTCCCTTTCTTTCTTACCCTTTCCTGAGCCCCATTACAACCCTACAAAAAGACCTTCAGGATCTGATCTTGCATTGGTAACTGCCTTGTGGAGAGTAAATATGTGATACTTATGACACTTGATATGACATGCTTAGGATATACAAGTATCTTCTTATGAGATTTATTTTTGTTCATTGATTGTATTGTGTTTCATTTATCATGTGAGCCCTTTTTAATTGCTTTGTATTGATCTCTCACATGTGTGCGAAAATTTACCCATCATCGGAGTGATTTTATTTCAAGAGTATACTTAAAGTGAGGATTGAGTCAAAACAACAGATCCGACGATTTTCCGTTTGAACTAGTTCTGAGATGAATGAATTTTGGTTTGGATATGCACACACTTCACGTTTAAGCATGAATGGATGAGTTATCTAACGACTTGAGCATTAGACTAATTTGAATGGATGCTAGTATGATTAGTATAACATTGTTATTTAAAATTGAGAATTCGCATGTTGAATTGATTAATGCTCTTTGTTTTTGAATGGTATATATGGTATTAAAATAATGTTTTGAAAGCTCAACTTTATCGATAATTTCAAAAATGTATTGAAGTTTGTGAGTAACTTCACTGTAAACCCTCAGGAGACACAACTCCTCCACTAGGGATCACCTAGGGGTTTAAAGCCTTGCACATGCTAAGTGCAATCGTGTTCCCTACGAAAGTGACATTTATTTTCTTTAGTTTGCTTTGCTCGAGGACTAGCAAAGTGTAGGTTTGGGGGTGTGATGAGTAGTGAAATATGATGATATTTCACCCCTAAACACCTATATTTAGCTATCCGATGAAGGCTATCTGATGAGAATTATTAGATTTGAAGTGTTTCAAGTAAATACAAGCCAAGTGTGGAAAACAGTCGAAGAATTCTGAAAATAATGTCAAAACACTGCAATGTTGGGTCACCGAGAACTTGGTGTTACTTGCGGCTAAATTTGGATCTTCAAGACGGCTGAATTATGAAATTGTCAAAACACAAACGTTGTAGATCTTTTCGTTAGCTTTCTAACGGCGCAAGAATCGCCTAAATCCGAGTTCGGGACAGAAAGTTATGGCCGAAATACCGAAGCAGTGTCTGATACAAAAGTGGGCTGGAATTTACGGATTTCTGGGAGCTCGATGCATCGACCCTTTTGGTCGATTAATCGAAGAGAAAATAGTGTCAGACACAGAACTGACACTTTAAAGCTGATTTTGAGCCTTTTTTGTAGGGTCGATGCATCGACCCTAAATTGTCGAGTTGGGAGACTTACGCGACCGAGAATCTATTTAAAGCCGACTCAAACACTTCGAGAGATATAAATAATTGAAATTAGAGAGATAGGAGATTAGAGTTTTTAGTTTTAGTCTTTATTTTTAGACATAGAAATAGAGAGTTTTTATTTATTCCTTTTTGAGAGCTTTGTTCTTTTAATTTTTCAGTACTCATTCATCCAGTTTATTATATTTTTGTTTAAGTTGATTTCTGCATTAATTTCGTTTCTGAAGATCATCGTACTTTTGGATCAAAGTAATTTCTGTTGAAGTTTGAGGTATTTTTAATTCATTAAATTAATGTTATTTTTTCTTCCTTATTTATTTATGTCATCTAATTACAATATGTGTGGCTAAATTCATAGGGATGGGGATCTAATGATTCTCATCCGAGGGATGTACTTTTAATAATATAAATTTTGGATTAAAATATGAGATCTTATTTTATGGTTGTTGTGTTATCATGAACGGATGAAATCCCCGCCACTAATCGGGATCGCGTGTGCCGGGCCATGCCCGGGATCTCAGATCTGTGACGGGAATTTTACCCAATCATTGTTATATGGTCTTTTTGCTTTCATCGTGTGAATTTAATTACGATTATGATCTGGGATCGAGTGTGTCGAGCCATGCCCTGGATCTTGGATCTGTAATGGTAATTTTATCTTAATTACTCTCTAATCTGAAATCAAGTGTGCCGAGCCATGCCCTTAATTTTAGATCTATAGTGGTATTCTTGTTGGAATTTTCACCCACTTTGGGGATGCTTTTTATTTGAACCTGAGATCAAGTGTGCCGAGCCATGCCCTTGATCCCAGATCTATATATGAAAATCATCTAAGTCCTGATTGCAGGGATGCAACGTGGAACCTATTGGGATTTTGACCATTTATCTTCCATAAAAGATGTTTATTTTCAATGACATATCCCATAGCTTAATCCTTAGATTTGTATTATGGGAAGAACAGACCAAAGATGAGAGGATTTAGTATCTTCATCTTTATCTTTATTTTTGAATTATCAATTAAATTTTAGTTTGTAGTCAGTAATTGTCATCTCACAAAATCAAATCATAAGATTGGTAGGGTACTGTTAGATCTTAGTGGATTTCTTGAATTACTGTCTTGTCTTTTTAGATATTTCAAAATTAGTCCTCGTGGGAACGATCTCGTACTCCGCACCCACTATATACAATCTGATTCGTGCGCTTGCGAGTAAAACATTACAATTAAAATTCACATCATCTTGCATGTAAAACTGACATGAAAGTAGGCTTATGTCTGTCCCGACGTGTTAACAGCCCTAAGTGCACATTGACCATGCACTACCCTTAGTATAGAACCAATCGAAGTCGACCTCCATGGTCAAAGCATACCTGAATGGATTCCATGGACGTTAGATCTATGAAACTTTATATGTCCATAGACTGAGATTGATATGTGTACATAGAGGGCTTGGGCTTGTAGCACGATGGTAACTTAATAATATTGCAACCTCAAGATTGCAGGTTCGAGCCCAGTTTACCTATCAAATCCGAAAGAGGAAAGAGATGTGTACATTGCTGTCTTTGTACATAAGACAAACTCCCTTGTTTAGTTAACTACCATAAACTCAATAATTAATGGGTTTTTCATGCAACATGGAGTTATATATCTTTACTGGTTTATACCCTTGATATCTCCATAGTAAAGGTTTAAGTGATTTATTCGGTCGTTGCAGACAAAGCATGGGGATATCATTGATTGCGTGGATATCAACAAACAACCTGCTTTCGATCATCCTTTGCTTAAAGATCACAAAATCTAGGTAAATTTTATCTCCTCTTTATTCCTACATCAAAATATGAAAATTTTAAGTGATAATTTTCTCTATATTGAAATATGCTTATTGTTGGAAATTTTTCATGTAATGTTCAACATAAAGCTGATTCAACATTAATATAATGAAGGATACCTTTATTTACAACTCGATATCGTTTCTTCTCTTCTGCTCTTTAAATTAATGTAACTAGCGGCAATAACTTGTACTATCTCATGCTCATATTGGTATTGTATACTTTTACAAATGTGAAGGATAAGAAGCTTCAGGCAAAAATTAATCACACGCACAACACAAAGATTTACGTGGTTCACCCAATCGAGCGCTACGTCCACGGGAGTATATGCACTATTTTATGAATGTTTATAACACACACACTCTCTTTTCTCTAGTGCAAACTCAATCAAGATCTAACACGATCTTCAATAATAAATCTATTGTTAAACCAAGGACGCAGTCCTTCAAATAATAGAGAAGAGATCTGCCGGAATATAATCACGATTCCGACACAAGAACGGTTTCAATCGAATCTTCAATCCCCAAGCTATTCTTCAATACTTTTACCACTCTCAAAGTATTCTCACATGAAACTTTCACTAAGCTCTCTCTAGATCCCTAGAGAAACTTTCTGCAAATAGGCTCCAAGCTCCTTTTGGAAACATGACTCCCAAATCTCTAAGACTTTTAAGTATTCAAAACACTTTCAATTAAGTCTCCTAATCACATTAGGAAACCTTGGTTAAATCAAACTTCCAAAATAGCCAATAAAGTAAAACTTACGGATCTGCATCCGCCCATCAGTCAATCAATTGACTTTCCAACTTCAATCGATTGACTTTTCAACGTCAATCGATTGACCCCTGTAACCGGTATCAATCAATTGAAGTTGGAAAGTCAATCGATTAAAGCAAGGTTTACGCTACAATGACGATGGAGGTCTCGAATGCACGATTTGAGGTGAAGAAGTTTTTTGGGAAGAATAATTTCGCTTTGTGGCAAGTCAAGGTCACAGATCTCCTTGTCTAACAAGGCATTGATGTTGCCCTACTTGAAAAAGAGATGGGGAAGAAGACAGAGACATCTGATGAAGAGTGGAACTCTATTGATAAGAGGGCTGTAAGCACTATCTGATTGTGCTTGTCCGATGAAGTTTTGTACAATGTTCGTCACGAGAAGACGACCGTGGATCTTTATAAGAAGATGAAATCTCTCTACATGACAAAATCATTGTCCAACCGACTCTTCATGAAGAAACAATTCTACACCCTTCCTTTGAAGGCTGGTACGCGTATTCATGACTATTTGAATTCATAACACGATCCCCATCTCCGACTTAGCTTCTTGCTTTTAAAAAACAATGTGTTTGATAACGTATAGAGAGGGGGAAAAAAATGGCGTTGGTTCTCACAGGCTGGAGATTGGGTGTGTGTGGCATGCCATAATGTCAACTTCCGTAGACGTAGCATTTGCCATCGTTACGGATGCAGTTCTACTAGAGCCAATGGCATCGCCGTGAAACCATCGTTATGAATTTTTGCAGCTTCGAGTTTCCACCATTAAACTCCATCATTGCCTTGAATTAGACTGTAGATTGTTTTTGGTCTTCCAAATCTTCTTTTCAAAAAGAGGACTCATATTGATAAAGTTTCTCACCATTATACTGAAAGGGAAAGTTTCTCATAATCAGGACTGCACGAATTTTCTTGGTACAAAAAATTGAAAATGTAGGGTATCAAAGTCATTTCACTAATCACTAAACAGTATATTTCACAGATTTTGAGGACCTCGAAATACGTGCATCCTGGTTATGAGAAACTTTTGATTTCAATATAATAGTGAGAAACTTTTTTTTCCTAATCCTATTTCTATAAATTTCCCTCCAAATAATCTTGAGATGATGGTTCATGTGTATTAAGATGTTTTCTATCTTCTTTTGAAATGGTCTTTCAAATCTTATTTAATGGTCTTCCAAATCTTCCAACTCTTGTTTAATTACCGTTTGCCTGCCATTTAAACTTTTGAAATGGGTCTGTGTTTTCTATCTTCTTCTTTAGTTTGGATAAAAATTATAGAAATTTAAGCTGTTTTGATTAATGAGTATTTGTGTATTAGGTTGGAGTTGAAGTATTTTAATTCGTTCCTTCTTTTGGATGAATTTTCAGGTGGGTATTTCTATATTCTGTCATTTTTTTCACTATTATTTCTTTGATTACATAATATTTATATGTTTTTTTACCTATTTAAAAAAGTATATATATATGTTTCCTTGATTCTTGCAAACACATCTCCCGCCAGATTTCTTGATCACCCATATAGAGGTATGAATTTTTTTTTGCTAGTATAAATATATTATTTATGTGATTTCATTATTTTGAGAATTCGAGTAAGTCATTTAAGCCATTGAATTCATAGTGACAAATTTCGTCCAAATTTTGTGAAATCCCCCGAAAATGGGGTCAAACGAAAATTTCGGGAATATTTTGATATTTTTTGGCAAAATTTCGGTATTTAAAAAAAAAAAAAAAAAAAAAAAGAAAAAAAAAAGAAAAGAAATATATATATTGGTAATTTAGTATATATTGTAGTAATTTAAAAAAAAATATTAAATATATTTTTAATCTCTGGTACTTTCCCAAATTTTTTCGAAAAGATATCGAAATTAATCTGAAATGTACCTATTTCTATTACTTACATATGGATGTAAATAGTTGCTTTCCCCAATTTTTATTCTCTCTTTACAGGGTTTGAATCGATTACTTTTTTTCTCTCAAATTATAATGTTAGATGTGACATAGTATGATGAGAGGCGTTTCCGCCGAAATGATTGAAATTTCGGTTCAATTAGTTTCGGTCTTCACCGAAATGATAATTTAGACCGAAATTTCAGTCATATTTTGTATGGGGCTTAAAATTTTGGTTGAAATTTTGGCCAAATTATCAGTTTTCGGCCACCCGATATTTCGATCCTTGCATGCCACAAAAACTTGGCGCCAGTTGGTAAACCTTCTGCTTAAAGAAGAAATGCGTTAGGTGCAAGATAGCAAATCTTGAACATCTCTCTACTTTCCTTTTTCGAAACCAAATCTTTTCTAATCTCGGCTGGTTGACAGACATAATTAATGAGAGATGTTCAGTGTTTATTGGGGAGTGTATGTTAGTTGCATCCCCTTAAAAAACCGGTTGACTGCTTTGGATCGGACAGTGGAGATCATTTTTCAATCCAATCTTCAATACAAGGGAAGATCATAGCAATATTATCATACGATCAATTTATTAATTCACATGGCACACATCCATAAAAGTTTATTTTTCAATCCAATCTTCCACACAACGGGTCACTAGATCATAGCAATATTTTAAGACGGTCAATTTATTACTTCACATGGCACACGTCGAAAAATGACCTGCAGGCATTATGTGTTAGGGGTGCAAATGGGTCGGGTCAACTTGGCAGGTTTTGGAGACCGGACCTGCTACAAATCAGGTTTCAGTTTTAAAACTTCACCTGTCAGATCGGGGTAACATATCAAGTGAGTTTTAAAACTTCACTTGATATGTTACCTAAACAAGTAGGGTACAAGTTAGACCCAAACCCAATCCAGTAAATATTTACAAAAGTATGTATAACATTATATATTATAGGATATAATACTTATATATAACTACTCTAGATAAGTCAGATTTTAATATTTTACTTTGTTATTACTGGTATAATGATTGTATACGGTAGGAATTAGTGATCCTCTATGATTTATATATTAGCAGGTCGGGTTCTCATTGGCTTGTTAGTCCAGGTCCACGTCTGGTTTCAGGTAGCAGGTCGGGTTTAAGTCAAGTCCAAATCTTGGTTTTTTCAACAAGTCGGGTACAGGTTCAGGTCAAGGTTAGATACGAGTAGGTCGGGTCAGGTTCAGGTGTAGGACTTGGTTTAACAAGTCGGATTCAAGTTGACTCTAAACCTGACCCGTTTGCACCCTATTATGTGTGCCCAATGTCTTTGGATCACTTTTTTTAGATGTGTGTCACGTAGAATAAAAAACTGATCGTTTGATGATATGTCCATGAACTTAAGATCAATTGTGTGAAAACTTGGAAAGAAAAACGATCTCCATTGTCCAATTTAAAGTAGTCAATAGTTTTCACATTTACTTAACGGTGAATATTCGGTATTTGGTGGCAATTACCGGGTTAGTAGCAGCCCTTTTTTACCTGTCTTGAAAAAATAAAGTAGGGTCGACCCAACCCAATATTTATATATAAGGTCGAATTTTCGGGTATATTGGGCATATAATCTCATTTCGACCTAGAAAACAAGAACTGTAGCCATCATATCGGTCGATACTGATACTGATACCCAAGTTGATTACTTACTTCGACCGATACGAGTCCATATTGGCCAATACATGCCCATATCGGCCGATACCAATATTTGATAAGTATTGGGGCCGATACTATCGGTTTGCCAAAAAATCGATATGTATCGATATCGGCCGATATTTAATATCATGGTTATAAGTGTACGATGAGTAAATTTTAAGACCACAAAGGGATCTGAACCCTGATAAATGTTTAGGGTTTTTGGGATTTTTCTTATTAAATGTTTAAACCTATTTATATTAGTTCAAAGCCTATCATCTAGTTTCATGTTTTGCAACTGTAGCAAAACGTTACTCTAGATCATCAACCTAGATGGTTTAAGGATAGGGCTGTCAAGGGGACGAGTTAGGGCCGGGCCTCCCTTAAATCTAGCCCAGTCCTAGGGGCAAAGCTAGGCCCTAGCCTGGCCCTGACTTAGGTGAACTTTGATATTCCTAGCTCTATCCCCAACTTAGGCAGGTTGGGGTAAGCTCAAGTCGGACTTGGGGCTTCATTGGTTGTTGTTGGTGTTTTATTTAAAATTTTCTCCCTTATAAATATTTTTCATTAAAATTAGAGAAAAATTTTGGTAGAAGAAAACAAATCTCCTAAGAAGTCTCTTTATAAATAGTTAAATTACAAAAATATCTTTATAATTATCCACTCGATAAATCTAACCGTAATATTGATTGAGTGCTATTGTGGTAATTTGATTGTAAATAGTACCATATATTTTATACACTCACAATAATATATTTAATAAATAACTAAAAATAATGCACAGGCCAGTCCGAGCTTACGGGCTTTAACAAGTTAAAGGCCTATCCGTCCCGACGAATAGCGGGCTTTTGGTTTCGAATTCACTCTGCGTTTACCTTTTGCTCCTCCTCGTTTCCCTTCTTCCCCGAGCTTTTCCTTTGCTTTCCTCTTCCTCCTGTAGTGCAGAAATCAAGCCACTCAAGCACATCACAAGGTCTAAAAATAATCCTTGTTCCCTTTCCCTCAAGGCTCAAGCGATCCATTTGCTCCTCCTTATTTCCCTTCTTCCTCCTCCTTAATACATTTTGGGCACTTAACAAAGTGATGTGCCCTGCAACCATAAGATCTGAAAGCACATCATAAGGCATATTTTTTTCCTCCTTCATCTACTTTTTTCTTATGCAACCTGCCAATACTATGGTATTTGAGTTTAAGTATGGGTTTGAATATGCGAATTGCTTGGTAGAAGTAAGATGTGCCTTAAATTTATAGGAGATAGTTAAATTATTCGTCACTGCATCAGTGATTTACTGTGCGTACTAGTTAATCTCTAAAATATATACAAAATAAGCTTGAGAAAATTTAACTTCAACAATGGCCAAATTTCTTAAAATCCTGGACCAAAGCTTGAGAGATCCTATTTTCAAGCAAGAGAGCAAAACCGTTTCATAAATTTTATTTGTTAGAAGGGTAAAACCATCCTTGAGAACAAGTCATTTTCAGTAGTTTCTCAAGGCAATTAACTCTAAGGCCTTGTTCGGGTGTTTCTCCACTTTTCTCAGAAAAGCTTTGATTCTTAACAGATCAGTTTCCTGCAGATTTTTGGCCAACTCAGATTCCTGATTTTTCTCTAAGTGTGTTCTTTTAGGCTTTAGAAATGCTCTCATTTATGGCTTTTCCCATAAACGAAAGATTTCTGTGTTCCTTTAATTTCTCCAAAAAAATACTGAATCAGTCTAGTTTAGAGAGATCATATGATTGTAGGAATGACTGCAGTGCATCCGATACCGTGCTATATATATTCTAAGGTCATTTTTTGCCGATGCATGATTTATGGGAGATTGAACATTTCCGTCGGTACAATTATGCAAAATTGATTTCTGCAGTTACATTATTCCATTTCCTATCATCTGATTCAAATTAGTCACCAAATAAAAATTATGTGGTACTTACTCGGAAAATGGTGAGAGTAGCCATATCTTTTTCTATAAATTTTTATTATTTATAATGTTCTACATTGCGTCTTAATGAAACACACTTCAAGACAAATTTCAAACAATGATCAAAATGAACCAAGGTCCAATTCAAGTTGGGTCTAGGATGTCAAGCAACTCCTCGCAGCGTAATAGCATCATATCATCAAAATTGAATAAAAGTTGACGCGTGGAAAAGAAACAAAGAATAAGCAAAAGCAAAGAGAAATTAACAAATAAAAAAAGTAAAGAAAGAGAGCATGAGTGACCTTAGCCCTCCAATGTCTAATTACCCTCAGAAATTCGCTTCCCGTCTCTTCAAATTTTCTTCTTCTTCTGTCTTTTAGCTCAGAAAAATGGCAGAAAAAAGAAAGATCCTGATCATCGGAGGAACGGGGCACTTTGAAAAATTCATCGTTGAAGCAAGCGTTAAATTAGGTCATCCGATGTTCGCTCTGATAAGAGAAACTTCTCTTTCTGATCCAGCCAAGTCCAAAATCATTGATCCCATGTGGTCCAACCAGCCAAGCCCAACCCCGACCCCTTCAACTCCCACTTGGTCCCATGTGGGGGGTTAGTAGCAGCACCCTAAATATGATCTCCATCGTCAGTCACTTATGACTTACCTAAGGAAGGAAGAAGAAGCATAACAAAGTATTACTTTAACTAGAAAAGGTAGCCGGGTAGCACAGATAAAGTAGAATGGATTTTGATTTGGTGCATATGTCAGAGAACACTATACTTTTCCCAGCTCGGTTTCCGAGTATTTCTAACCAAAATAGTAGGAAACGGTAAAGTGGTCTCAACTTAGAACGTAAGCAAAATCAGGTGGATTCCATGTCCATTGCTGAACGTAGGAAAAGGTTGGACATTCCGAGCAGAAACTCCGTTTCCGAGCGGAAACGAACGAGGCCTAAGAGGTTTTCAGACGAAAGTGCTAACCAACAGAGCTGTCAAATAGCCGAGCTTTAGTCTACCCAGGGTAAGCTCTATCTTGGCTCTATCATCTTGAGCTCGGGCTTGAGCTCTAGGATCTTCTAACTGAAAAAATTCAAGCTCTGTCTCTAACGAGCTGAACCCGAGCTCAATAATATTTTTTTAATACTAATTTAAAAGAGATTACGAAAAAATAGGGTTCTTGGGTAAATTAGGGTTTTAAAAATTAGGATTTTTGGTTATTGAATATCTAAATATATACATCATATATTTTAGAACGATCTAATATCTAAATATATACATCATATAAATGGTTTTGATATTTTAATGGGGGCCATTACTTGCACATGCTTTTCAAGTTATTGTACTGGATTGCACCTAATTTAAGAAAAAGACTTGTAAGTTTGGCCACCTTTACCATGTGAAAACACCATCTAAGTCATTTGATTTGAAGGCCATGATTTAAAGATATCAATTGCAAAAGATTATAATCAAATATAATTTTCATCATTTAATTAAATGGAGTCAAAGGCTATTATATAATTCAATAGTTTACTATAATAGATCATATGACAAATATCGTGTTTTGCTCTAATTGTATGTACCATAAATCTATTGATCATGAACTTCAAATCACATGGCCCATATTTCATTGTTACATATCACATGTCCCTAAAATGCCAAGTCTTTCTTTAAATTTGGTGCATTCACTTGAAAAACATGTGCAAGTAATGGCTCCCTATTTTAATTGAGGATGCAATTTTTTTAAAACAATATAAAGTACTAATTTACCCCTAATATAATTTGTGGAAGTGTTCTAGTGATTATATTTAAGAGTACTAGTAAAAGTGCATGTGCGATGGACGTGTTGATCTACAAAATTTAATTATAAATTTTTTGATGATACTTGGAGACATCAAAATTTGTAATATTCTTTTATAACATTAACATATAACGCATGGATCGCCTAATCAATCATATGTTTTATATTTTTAAGTGTTTTTACTATCTCATTTGTGTGGGTGTAACTGTAGTCACAGTGGCGGAACTACATACAAGCTTGTGCGGGCGAGCGCCCTCCCTCAAAACCCAAAACTCTCCCTTTTTTTTTTATTTTTTAAAAACTTTAAGTAATAAAAAAGCTAACTTCCCCAATACGCCTCTCTCAAAACCTAAACTTACGCCCTCCCTCCCTCCCTCCCTCCCTCCCTCCCTCTTTTTTCTCTCTCTAAACCTGCGCCCTCCCTCCCTCTTTTCTCTCTGCTTCGTCTTCTTTCTTGCTCCAAACCAGATAGTAGATTAGGCATCCTCTATTCCTCTGCAAGACTGCAAGTCTGCAACTCCAACTCTCAAAGTCCAAGCCTCCAACTCCAAATCTATTATCCAACTCCAAGTCTATTAGGCAATAGGCATCCTCTGCAAGAGACTCCAACTCCATGTCTAGGCATCCATTCCTCTGCAACTACAAGACTCCAAGTCTCCGACAGTCCGACTCCATCTCTAACTCTCCAAGTCTCCATCAGTCCATCTCCAAGCCATTTGCAACTTTCAAGTGAGTAATCAGTTGTATTATATGTAATGCTATAGTAGTAATTGCAATTTTGAATGCTTATGAATCTTCCTTGAGTGAATTTTTTAGGATCGTTTTTGGGTTACTATCTATTATCCAATAAATGAGTCCCCCCACATTTGATGATACTTATAGAAGACTTGAGATGTAAATTTTGACCTGAATCCCGAATTAGGCCGGAAATCGAGCAAACCAAACCAGTTTTCGGTTCAATTTTGATTTTGGATGGCAAAAATCGAAAATCCAAAGGTAAGATGAGAAAACCCAAAAAAATAAAAATAAAAATAAAAGCTGGAAACTCAGAAACGAAGAGGTAGGATGAGAGAACTAATAAAAAAATAAAAAAATTAAAACCCTGAAATTGGAATGTGGTTTTTTTATTTTTTATTGTTATTTATAACCAGTTGAGCTGAAATTAGAATGTGGTTTTTTTTTTTATAGGCTTGAATGAATCTGATATGGGTTTTATTATAAGCTTGAATGAATCTGATATGGGTTTTGTTATAGGTTTTTTATTATAGGCTTGAATGAATCTGATTAGGGTTATGTTTTTATGTTAGAGATTATATCCATTAATTGCACAGTTGGAACCTGTGTTTTGTTTACCACCTGAATTTGAGCAAGTTTTTATTTTTTATTTTTTTATTACTTTCTTTTTGCAAGTGCTAATTGCATATTTTGACCATCGAATATGTGAACATCATAGTCCACAGATCCAATGGTCTAAATCTCTCCATAAAGCACCATTTTTAGGCCTGTTGCACTTCATTCTATGATCTATTACTTTGATGGTACGGATCACCCACATCTTAAACCATTGTTCCTTTTTTCAATGGTTAAAGTTAAAGTGCACAAATTTTTTGGTTTAGTTTTATTTTTGTCTTTGAGTTGCAATAATATAGGAATTATTTTTTGGTTAAAGTGCACCAACTTAAAGCTCTAAAGAGACAAATTTGATATTTTGATGTAAGTTGAGGCTTGAAATATAAATATGTCATATACAATGAACGTATGAAGGATTGATTTGCATATTTTGTTTATTGACCCAGTAATGCGTAGATATTTTAAGAAAACATCTAAACTAGCGTCGCCTTCATCGAGAGAGAAACATCTGAACAAGTGTCGCCTTTTGCGAGAGAAAGTGAAGTTTGTGATGGAGTACAACCTCATGCACAACGTAGAAATGCTGAAAGTGGTGGAACTACGTGTGCGCTAGTGCAGACAAATGTAGATGTTGACTTGGCAAATCTTCCAACAGATCCAGGTGTGCGTCTTAAGATTTCAATTTACCATCCTAATGTACAAGAAAAGATAAGAAGAGCTTATTTACAGAAAAGGACATAATTTTCCTTGGTTGGTTAGAATATAGCATAGAGAAAGATGATGCATATTGCTTGTATTCCTATCTATTTAAATCGGGTAGAGGAGGACAAGGGGGTGGTGAGCAATTTGTTAGTGAAGGCTTTAGAAGTTGGAAGAGAAAAGAGAGATTAAACACTCATGTTGGAAGACCTAATAGTGCTCATCATCAAGCTTATGTGATGTGTGAAAATCTTTTAAATAAGATGCAACACAGAGAATGTTTTTGAGAAGCTTACTGAACAAGAAAAATTAGATTACAAAGCTTGTTTGTATGCATCGATTGATTGCATACAATTTCTCCTTCGTCAAGGGTTGACTTTTCGTGGTCATGATGAAACAGAGGATTCAATAAATAAAGGAAACTTTTGTTAACTGTTGAATTTTCTTTCCATTCATAGCGAAGAGATTAAGAGAGTTGTATTGAGCAATGCTCCCGGAAATTTACAGTTAACATCACCTAAGATTCAGAAAGAAATTGTTCAAGCATGTGCAATTCAAATTATAAGAGTAATCATCGATGATCTTGGAGACGCTTTCTTCTCACTGTTAGTTGATGAGTCTCGTGATATATCCATCAAAGAGTAAATGGTTGTTGCGGTACGATATGTAGATAAGCGAGGTTTTGTGGTTGAGTGTGTCATAGGATTTGTACATGTTCTTGAAACCTCTGCTATATCACTTAAGAAAGGAATTGAAGAACTACTTTCAAAGCACAACTTGAATATTACAAGAATACGTGGTCAAGGATATGATGGCGCAAGTAACATACAAGGTGAATTTAATGGACTCAACGCACTTTTTTTGAAAGAAAATGAATCTGCATTTTATATCCACTGTTTTGCACATCAATTTCAGTTAACAATTGTCACTGTTGCACAAAACCACAAACCAATTGCAACCTTCTTCGAATTAGTCGCTCTTATAGTGAATATGGTTGGCGGTTCATGCAAATGGAAGAATCTTCGAGAGAGAAACAAGCTGAAAATGTGAAGAAAGCACTTGAGAGTCGTAAAACCTCGATTAGAAAAGGCCGTAATCAAGAAACCAGTCTTAAAAGGACGAGTGAAATACGTTGGAGCATACATTTAGATACCTTGCTAAACTTAATTGTCATGTATCTTGCCGTGATTAAAGTATTTGAATTTATTAATGAAGATGGTGAGCTTATACTACAAAGAGTTAAAGCAAGTTCTCTATTGGATACCATGTACACTTTTGACTTTGCATTCACTCTACATGTAATGAAGGGGATTTTATTAGTCACTTGTGATCTATCAAAGGCGTTGCAACGAAAAGATCAGGACATTGTGAATGCCATGCATTTGGTTGAATTAACAAAGCGAAGATTACAAGAAATTATGGATAATGAATGCGATTCTATCCTCATTCAGGTTTCTATATTCTGTAATGAGCAAAATGTTATTGTTCTAAATATGAATGAGAAGTTTGTAGTACATGGACGATCACGTTATAGGGCTGAAGAAGTCACAAATCTACACCACTAAAGGGTTGAGTTCTTCTATACTGTCATTGATATGCAACTTCAAGGGCTTAATAACCGCTTTACTGAAGTAAACACTGAATTGCTACTTTGTATGACTTGCTTCAATCCTTCAAATCATTTTTAGCTTTTGACGAGCAAAAGTTAATGCGCCTAGCACAACTTTATCCACTTGAATTTTTAGAAGTAGATCGGTTGGTTCTTAGAGGTCAGCTTAAGACATTTGTTATGGACATGCGTTCAAACGAAAAGTTTTTTGATTTGAAGGGTATTAGTGACCTTGCGAAGAAGCTGGTAGAGACGAAAAAATATGTTGTGTATGATTTGGTTTATTTGCTCATAACTCTGGCATTAGTTCTTTCCGGTCGTCACTGCTACTGTTGAGAGAGCATTTTCTGCTATGCATATTTTGAAGAATAGGCTTTGTAATAAAATGGGAGATGGATTGATGAGTGACTGTTTGATTACATACATTGAGTAAGATATATTTAATAGCCTCGATAATGATACAATTGCCGATTACTTTCAGAAGATGACAAATCGTCTAAGATAATTGCCTTAAAAGAAATTTTCTTTACAATTGGCAATGGATTCAAAGTTTGATTTTTTTTGTAGATGAATGATATACGATTGTCAATGTCTCATTGTTAAAAATTTCTTTTTTTTTTATATAATTTTAATGAAAATTATATTTTATAATATAAATTAGTTTAAATTTATATTCATTGGACAAAATTTATCTCTAATTCATTTTGCGCCCCGCCTAGATGAGAATCCTGGTTCCGTCACTAACTGTAGATGATGCGTATTTTATATGTATGATATCCTATGATTGATATATCTCATTTTTAATCTAGATTAGAAGGTATCACTAATTGTACAGATCATTATTCATCAAAGTATGTCATTTACTTAATGTGAATGATCTGATATAAAAATCTCTTCAAATTGTATCGAGGAAACATCTACATCACTTCAAAAGTAGGATACTTTCATTTACAGCCAAATTTCTTCCCTCTCAACTCGCATATTACGTGCTTAGATTGTCGAGTGTTTTGAATCAGATGATGAAGATTATTTTTACCCCTAATATTTCACACAATGGGTATGAAGATTATGGACCTACTATCAAACGGTCAGATTTATATTCTACATGGCACACATCTCAAGAACCACGTTTGATTTATGCCATGATCATGTTAACTTTTTGGATGATTGTCATGTAGAATCAAAATATGGTAGTTCAATGGTAGGACTGCTACGCGGAAGCTCACAAAGTAACTAACGATCTCATAATGAAGAATCAAATAAGAACGCAAAAACAGAAGAAAAATCAACCACAAATATATGAGAGAAAATATTTACGTGGTTCGGTAATATGCCTACATTCACGGGCAACGATAATCCACTATATTAATAATCACACAAGAATACAAGAATACTCGAGTCTCATGAAAACTTTCATTAAAACTCTAGATAGCTTTTTCAAAGCTTTATAATGATATCTCTACTCTCTAATTTGACCAAGAGCTTTCCCTTTATATAAAAGACACAAATTCTACTTCTAATTTAGGAGAAACTAGCCTTATATAAAGTCTTTACATAGCTGGGCTATAGCCAGTTAGAGTCAAACTACAATTCAACCTCCAAGTTAGAGTCCAACTACAATTTAAACTCTCCAAGTTAGAGCCAAACAATAATTCTCTATCTGGCTCTAAGCTTCACCATGTACTGTTTCTTCCGATCATTGTTCTTCTCATATCATCGTTGCTACCAGTACCCCGAGGGCGCTCAAACCTGCTGAATGTTGATCAAATCTAAACAATGTTTAGACTTGACCATCGATACCGCCAAATATCAGCAGAAATTTTCTTTGTACTCACTTTCTTCAAAGATATCTTGTCATCTTCAATTACTTCCCGTACGAAGTAATAGCCCTTTGCTGTCAACCGTGCCTTATACCTTACACCACTACTATCCGGAGAATCCTCTTTCTTCTTATAAATCCAATTGCACCCAATCACTCTTTTTCCTTTAGGCAACTCTATCAGTTCTTAAGTTTGATTATCGTAAAGAGAATCCATCTTTTCACCCATTGCGGTCTTCCATTCCCGTGTATATCTACCCCTGACTGCATCATTGAATGAAGACGGCTCATTGCCATCCAATGTCAACGCGTAGGTGACCATATCCTCGTAATCATAACGATTTGGTGCTCTAACATTCCTTTTGGGTCTTCCACCTACAAAGGATTGTTCTGGCTCTCTCTGAACTGTTTCTACACTTTCCTATGATGTAATAACTATATGATTTTCTAACTCCACCACAAATTGATCTTCCGCCACCACTTCTCTAATTTTTATTATTTGTTTATTAGAAGTACGCATAAAAGATTCATCAAAGGTCACATCTCTACTGTTTACAATATTATTCTGCTCAGGACACCATAACTTGTATCCTTTCACATGATTTGCATACCCTAAGAAAATCACTTTCTTAGCTCTTGGGTCAATTTTACTATCTCTGACATAATAGTAAGTTGTGCAACCAAAAACTCTCAATGCACTGTAATCTATAGGCTTCCTTGACCACATCTCGATCAGAGTCTTGCACTCTATTGCTGTAGACCATGATCTGTTTACTAGATAGCATATTGTACTAACTACTTCGGCCCAAAACTCTCTACCCAATCCTGTATTGGATAACATACATCTTATCTTTTCAAGTAGAGTTCTATTCATACGTTCTGCTATCTCATTCTGTTGCGGTGTATTCCTCACTGTGAAGTGTCTATTAATACCGTTATCTTCACATAACTCCTGGAACTGTCCACTGGTGTACTCACCACCATTTTCGATTCTCAACCGCTTGACCTTCCTTCTAGTTTAGTTCTCAAACAGTATTTCTTGAAGATTTTTAACACCTCATCCTTACTTTTTATCATGTAGATCCATACATAACGAGAGTAATCATCGATGAAGGAGACGAAATACTTGACACCACCTTTAGAAGGAATCTTTGAAGACCCCCATATATCTGAATATATATAGTCTAGTGTGCCTTTCGTAGTGTGAATCACTGTGTTGAACTTAACCCTGCACTGTTTCTCGAAGACACAATGCTTACAAAAGTCAACTTTTTTTATCATTACATCTTTCAACAAGTCCTACTTGCTCAACTTTGTCATCTCTCTTTCTGACATGTGTCCTAGGCGCATGTGCCATAACTGTGTAGAGGACAAACCACTATCATCTAACGTAGATATTGTTGCTCCACCTGTCACTGTACTCCTTGATAGAAAATAAAGGTTCCTAACCTTTTTCACTTTCATTACAACTAGAGATCCCTTTGTCACCTTTAAAACTCCAACTTGAACTACAAACTTGAGCCTATTAGAGTCTAGTATACCAAGCGATATGAGGTTTTTCTTCAGTTCTGGAATATGACATACATCGGTCAATGTTCTCACAACCCTATCGTGCATCTTTATTCTGATACTTCCCTTTCTAACTATTTTACAGGCTATATTGTTACCCATCAAAACCGTTCCACCATCCACTTCTTTATAAGACGTGAATCAGTCCTTATTTGGACACATGTGGTAGGAGCACCATGAATCAGTATTCATGCATTATGTGAGTAATTATCTGAAATCACTGATAACACGTTTTTATCATCATCCGAAGCTTGTTCGACTATACCTGCCTCATCAATGACCCTTTTTTACTTCTTATCCTGAGCATCGTCCCTCTTTGTTTGTAACTGTGGATAATGCATTCTTATATGACCCTTTTCATGATACTTGTAGTATTCTACTATCTTTCTGTTTTTGGATTTATATCTGGACTTTGGTCTACCCCTTCCAGATTTACGATCATCTCCTCTCCCCCTAACCAACAAGCCATCTGCTTGTATATTACTATCTGAACCTTTCTTCTTTATATCATTACAAAGCAATGCCGTTGTAATCGACTCCAGTTCAATAATATCCTTCCTATAGAGCAACGTAGTAATTGGGAGCTCATAGGAAATAGGGAGGGAAGATAAAAGTACGAGTGCTTTGTCTTCATCCTTAATCTCATGTCCAACATTTAATAATTTAGATATTATTTTATTGAATTCATTAAGATGTTCGTTGAGAGAAGTACTTACCTTCGTGTGCAACTTGAACAGTTGCTTCTTGAGATATAGACGACTCGTCATGTAGAGACTCTCCAATTTAGCCCAAAGCGAGGCCACCGAGTTTTCCCGCATTATGTTGTACGTAATCTCCTTCGCTAGACATAGCCGAATTGTACTATTCGCTTGAAGTTCGAATTATTTCCAATTACCATCGGACATATCCGTCGGCTTATCCGAACTCCTTTTCAATGTCCTGTGCAGCCTTTGTTGAATCAAGATATCCAGGACTTGTACTTGCCACAAGTCGAAATTAATCTTCCCGTCGAATTTTTCAACCTCGAACCTCGTGTTCGAAACCTTTGTTAACTTCGATGTCATCTCCGATCATAGAACAGAAACCTCGCTCTGATACCAATTTGTTGCTTGAAAGCTCACGTGGAACACATTCCATGATGACGATCAATTTTTGGGGATGTGTGTCATGTGGAATTAATATCTGACCGTCTGATCTCAAGAAGTCAAGATGATCTCAAGATCTCCTTTGTGAAAGACTAGGATTGTATGCAGTCGAACGTTATATCATCGCTGGATGCCCCAGAACACGATCACTTTTGGGGGATGTGTCACGTAGAGTCCCAACCTTTGAAGACTCTTTTGCCCGTCAATATTGTCAAAAGACGACTTAACGGATGTCAGGAGTCTCGGACTTTGTAAAAAATTAGATATGGAAATTAATTGGCGGCAAAAGGGCGATTGATAATCTTATCGACATTATTGAAGTCAATTGGTCAAGATTATCGTGAGTGTCAGCTTCTGTTTGGGCATGCTTTTAATCTACTAGAATATAGAATATAAAATCACTTAGTAGAGAATTTCAACAATTCCGCAAAGAAAAAAGCAAGGAACTCATTTATCTTCTCATAAAAATTGGAGCACCCCCTTCGTTATTGAACCATAAATACAGTTATGTAAGTGCACTTCAAATGGGAAATTTTTTGCCTTTTTGGTTACATATATCTATAATAATTCATTTGTATTAAAACAAAAAAAAAAGGGTTTCTTGCAAATATCCCGCTGAGTTAAGTTGATATTACAAATAACCACCCTAGTTATAGCTATTTGCTTTAAACTCCCTGAGTTTGCATTTTGGTGTTTATAAAACACCCACTTTAACGGATGCCACTTTAAATGGTTAACCAGCTGTTAAAAAGTAGCATAAATACCATATTTATCCTTTTTAAAATTAAATTACTAAATTGTCACCCTCTACACATGATAAGAGTAATTTTAAATCCACCCCTCCACTTACAAAAAAGAATAGTTTTCAATCCACTCACCAAATTTTTGAGTTCACTCACACTGAAAAACATTGACTGCATTGAATCGGACGATGGAGATCATTTATCATCCCAACCTTTCACACGATGGATCTTGAGATCACGGTGGCACTATTAGACGGTTGACTATATTGAATCGGGCGATGGAGATCATTTATCGTCCCAACCTTTCACACGATGCATCTTGAGATCATGGTGGCACCATCAGACAATTGACTGCATTGAATTGGACGATGGAGGCCATTTATCGTCCCAACCATTCACACGATCGATCTTGAGATCGTGGTGGCACCATCAAACGGTTGATTGCACTGAATCAGACGATGGAGATTGTTTATCGTCCCAACCTTTCACACGATGGATCTTGAAATCATGGTGGCACCATCAGATGGTTGATTTTTTATTTCATGTGGTACACACCCAAAAAAATGACCTTAAAATTAATTTTAACCGTATACGTGATGTTAAGGTCACTTTTTTGAGATGTGTGCCACGAAATAAAACACTGATCGTCTAATGGTATGCCTAAACGATCTCCATCGTCTTATTCAATGCAATCAATATGTTTTAGCGTGGGTAAACTCAAAGATTCGGTGGATGGAAGCAAACGCGGTTAGGCAATCCAATTCTTAAAAATGAGTCTTGAATCATGTAGGAAATTGGAGGGACGAGTATTTTGAGTGGAACACATAGATTGAAGGTTTTTTTTTCAAGAATAATTGCATCGTTTGTCACAAATCCTCCATTGGTTGAGTATTCGTCCAAACGTTGGCATGCTTTAATGGGGGAATCACCCATCTGATTAGTCTTGAATCTGAAGGGTGAATGAAGGGCCTTTTAGAAGAGTACCTTTAAATCTACCCACTGAATCTTTAAGTTCACCCACGCTGAAACACGTTAATTGAATTGAATCGAACGATGGAGATCATTTATCCTCCCAATCTTTCACATGATGGATCTTGAGATCATGATCGTACCATCAGATGGTCAGTGTTTTATTTCACGTGGCACACATCTCAGAAAAGTGACCTTAACATCACGTGCATGCTTAAAATTGATATTAAGGTCACTTTTAGGGGTATGCACCACATGAAAAAAAAAGTCGACTGTCTGATGGTACACCCATGATCTAAAGATCAATTTCATGAAATATTGGGACGATAAAAAATCTCCATCGTTTGATTCAATGCAGTTGATGTGTTTCAACGTGGGTGAATTCAAAGATTTTGTGGGTGGATTTAAAGGTACTCCTTTTAGAATAATGGTAAATTATAATGGCATGACTTGTAAATAAAGGTGAATGAAGGGCCTTTTAGAATGGTGATAAACCTTTTAGAATAATGGTAAATTATAGGGAAATTTGCACTTTCGGCCCTATACGTTTGTGTATTTGCAGAAACGGCCCTATAGTTTCAATCCTTGCATTAATGGCCAGCTCCAAGACTAGCCGGCTCCGCCTGCTCCACGTCAGCAAGGGCCTATTTAATACAATATTTGAAAACTTGCACCGCCGTTTAAAATTTAAAATATAGTATAAAAGTAACTTTTTACTTTCATTTGTTACTTTTACATTCAAGTTTAACTTTTCTGAAAAAACTAAGAGAGCGGCGACAAAGCGGAAAAAGGTCACAACGGTCACATTAAATTTTCAGGTAATTTATTTTTTTTCACTTAAACACAATTAGTCATCCCCAATGTTTCCCACCTAATCCGCTAACTTACCGATAACTTACTGATAATTTAAGTTATCGGGCGACAACTTAAGTTATCGGTAGTTTTTTTAAAATCACTTCTTTCATTAATTAATTGAGTTTTATTTATATTGCAGTTCCTACTAATTGATTGAAAATGTCCATGACTCTAAAGCTCGTCGGGAAATGTTCTGGAGTTGGTGTTAAGAAATTTTACATGCACTGTAACGAAGAGAGAAAGAAGATACTAGATGATTCAGTATTCGGTCATCTATTTAGGATTAATGAGAAATTAGGATTCGTTGGAGACTTGGTTGACGCTATTTTAAGTTTTTGGGTTAAAGATAATATTTTCAAGGTCAAGAACACCAACGTACTCCTGCAAGAGATCGATATAGCCTTGATTTTAGGCCTCAATATGTTGGCGGAACCTGAGTTTGAGAAGGTGGCCGTGAGAGGAAACAACTATTCGATACAAATTCTTTTGGGGGAAGCCGGCGAAAAGATCTCGTATTGAAGAAATTATTGACAGTGCTGATTTATCCAACGATGATTTTTTAAAATTATCATTATTGTTTTTAGTATGTTCTTTTTTACTTCCGGACACATACCAGGAAGTAGATACACGGTACTTAGAATTAATAGATAACATTAAGGAGTTCAACAAGTTACCGTGGGGCCTGATAGTTTATAATAATTTATTAGATAGCATATCAAAAGCGAGCGGCAGGAGGGAAATGACGAAAAGGTCAGAAAAGGGGCAATACAACATCTACGGATGAACTATCGCCTTACAGATTTGGGCGTTTGAGCACTTTCCTGCAGTCGCCATCGCTCCTATTGGGCTTAAAGAAACATTTCCGAGGCTAATGAAATGGGAAGACCCGAAATTCAGCCGTAATCCTAATTTATATCGAGAAAAATTTCTTAAGTCTAAAGTTATTTTAGAGCTTGAAGCTGAAAAGCACGAATTACAGTATAAATCGGTTCGATACTTTTTGATGAGAAGAGAGATGGAAAGAGAGATGGAAAAGAAGAAGGAAGAGACCGAGGAAAGAGAAGAGCTTTACTCCCAAGAAAATATATATGAATATGATGATATCCCAAGTCATGCGACACGTCCGGAAGAAAGAGCCGAAGAGCCGATTAGCCGAGATGACGACGGTGACGACAATGAGGATGACGATGATTACAACGACGAAAACGATAATTTTGAGGTCGTTGTACGTCAAAATATTGAACCAAAGGACAAACCGAATATAAGGCCCCAGCCAACAAGAGAGCAGCCGGTTAGGCAATCGCACCTAACCAAAGAAGTAACGGAGCTTAGAAAAGAATGCAAGATGCTTCGAATGGCTGTAAAAGAGATGAAAAAGAAATTCTGGCGTGCATTTACGCTGCTTAAAGGGCAAGCACTCACCATTGAACAACTCGGGAGAGATAAGAAGGCCCTACAAGAAGAAAATGAAGCAATACGAAAGGATCTTGATGCGGTCATCTCTCATTTGAGAAAGGTACCAAACCAAGCCTTTACAAATTAAAAATAAAATAAAATTAATTCCTTACAAATTAATGCAAAATTAGCTTGTCGTCCGACGATGTAACTTATCGTCCGACCATATAAATTATCGATCGATAATATAAATTATCGGTCGATAATTTACATTATCGGTCGTGCGATAATGCGTTTGTTAATTTTTTTATTTTTTGTAATATAACGAAAGTTCATTAAAGATGTATTTTTTTTTGCAATTATGCAGGATAATATTCTAACCTCTGTGCTATTTGACACGTTCGTTCCTTTCGCCACTTATCCTCAATCCACTGTCCCTCAACCCACTGCTCCTCAACAAAGCCATCAGGCCACTGCCCCAAAACCCACTGCTCCTCAACCTAGCTGTCAGTCCACTGCCCCAAAACCCATTACTCCTCAACCAAGACACCAATCCACTGCCCCAAAACTCACCGCTCCTCAACCTACCCATAGATCTAAACCTACTGCCTCAAAACCAACTGCTCCTCAGCCTCCTACTAAACAACCATTAGTGAATGTGAGTGATGATGGTGCTCCTCTTACGCAGCCTTCTCGTGAGTCACAACCGGCATCATTAAAATCAATTATAGTGAAATTATCATCTGGAAAAAATGAAGCCGAAGGATATGACTTGCGTGCTCGTAAGAAGAGAAAGTCTCCGACTAGTAAAGCAATGATTAAAAAACCAAGATTGGTTGTGGAGGAGGAGGAGGAGGATGAGCCAAAAATAATGGAGCAAAAATATATGCTTAGTTTTTGGAATCGGCCGGAGAATGAGGACAATGTGATCGTCAATACGATCATGGGTGTTGACATCACAGTTGCTCTTTTGAAGGTTCTCAAAGGACACTCGTGGCTTGACAATGAAGTCATCGACGCGCACTCGAGAGTCCTTGAAGTTATAAACGATTCAATGTTTATGGCCAATGCCGAAAAAAGCTGGTTCACTTCTGCGTCTGCCCTGGTAAGGTTTCAACTATTTAATGGAAGCTCATTTATTTCTTTTATTTATCTTTTCAATCACGACTTTTAATTAACTTCTTCTAATTTATTTACTTACTATATTATCCTGTTTCAGACCTTGTTTATGGCAGAAGAGAAAAAATTTGAAAAATTTATCGACAACGAAGGTATAGCTGCGCTCAGCGACTTCAAGAATTGGCAGGCCTATTGTGACGAATGGCAGGTTCGTTACAATTCAAAGCCGCAGGAACTACTACTGACAAATAATAACCACGAAATTCACGCGGTCGACTGTGGAACGGTACGTTTTTTAATACTAAACTTCGCTTTATTTAACGTTAACGGCTTTTAAATAAAATTTATTATTTAAAATTTCAGTTTCGTTTATGTGCAGATTTATCTTCCGATGCATAGCCAAAAACATAGCCACTGGGCGTTGGCTATAATTTCATTAGTTGATCGAGAAATTAAGTTAATAGATCCAACAGACCGAGAGTGCTCAAGAAGGTATTAAGCGCATAAAGGATGTCTATTGAATCATCTTCCGCGCCTTCTTTACACTGTCGGTTTGAAGTCAGCTTTTGATCAACAGTGGAAGGTATTGGCGTTCAACAGTGTCGTTCTCCCGATCCAAAAAAACGATTGGGATTGCGGTGTATACGTTTTGAAGTATATAGAATACTTCTCCCAACAGCGGCCTATTGATTTCGAAGAAAAACATATGCAACAATTTAGTGCCGAAATCGGACATCTAATATGCACGTTTGGGAAGAAGAGTTAAATATGTTTGTAAAATTTTTTAGACTTTTGTAGATATGCTTTTTGATGAGATTGTAAATAATTAATTAATTTTTATCAACTTGTATAATTTTCATTTTCGTTGTTATCAATTTGTTGTAATTGTCTAACAATTACTTATAAATAATTCTTTATTTCTTTATCTGCTGATGTTTAGATTTCAGTTGAGCCCTATCGAAGATATATTTTCACTTTTCCAATCGGTCGATGACTTAAAATATCGTCCGATATCTTAAGTCATCGTCCGATATCTTAAGCCATCGGCCGATAACTTAAGTCATCGGTCGATGATTTAAAATATCGTCCGATGATTTAAAATATCGGACGATATTTTAAGTCATCGTCCGATGATTTTAAATCATCGACCGATATTTTAAGTCATCGAACGATATTTTAAATCATCGGCCGTTGACTTAAGTCATCTATCGATTGGAATTATGAAGCTAGATATCTTTGGTATGGCTCTATGCCAATCATTCTATGCCAATCACTAGTAGATTGAGTGAATGATTTATTAAGTACAACTATATATCTCAATCACAATTTCAAAACGAAATTATTAGTGTAAAAAATAAAAAAAATATTAATCAATTGGCGGATGTTGATCGCTCTTTTATTGAGGTCTAGTCTGTTGATGTTGAAAGAAAGAAAAAGAGAAAAAAAAAATACTATTCGATCATGAGATCATTTGGAAGCTCGATCGCCACTAGGTCTAATCTAATCTCAATATGTTATCAATCTCAAACTTTGAATTAATATAAGTTAATTTCAAAGATTAACAAATTTACATGAGCGACGGTTATGACCGTACTTGTTACAATTTTTACATCGTAGTGGTCGAACTTCGCCTTTAGATCTTATTCTCCTTTTCTTCGGACGGCCGGCTTGACGTATTTTGTGGGGAGGCAAAACTTGAAGGTCGTCTCTTTGCGAAGTCCATTGGTGCTTGTCAACGGTCGGGACAAAGTGTTATTTATAAGTTTCCCTAAATAAGTTACTGGTAAACCAGTGTTCACAGAATTGGGGGATCTCTCTTTCTCTGTTTCGGCGCGATAATGCGGCGATCGCATGTGAACATGGTAATCCAAGAATAGCCCAACGTCTATATGTACATATTCGCGATTCTAGATCGACACTGTGAGTGTAATCACCATGTTTAACTTAAAATATATCACAACCATATGGTATGACGTTTTTTCGACGGACCCATCCTGAATTTCTTGTTATGTGTTTTTCTGTCATCGGTGTTAACACATGCGTCATTTTATTTCCTTCCTCCTGACGACGAAGATAAAATTCGGCTATTTTTGTGCGAATAGTTTCTAGCATGCTCACAATCGGTTCCTCTATGGCTATTTTCAACACACTATTTATGCTTTTAGCTATATTAGTTGTTAACATATCATAACGCCTCCCTTGGAAATAAGCGCGTGCCCAGAAATGATCACCAATTTCTTTAATCCATTTTGTACATTCCGGGGGGGCGTCGTCTTCTATTTTTTGCATAATTCTTTTAAATTCTGCTTCTGAAAATGCACGGACAGCAACCCAGAAAACAGTCTAGAGATTGTATCCTTATATTTATCAAACAGATTTAGGGCCAGGTGTCACATACAGTAGCTGTGAAAGGCATTAGGAAAAACTTTTTCCACTGCTTCCATCAAACCTTTCTGTCTGTCTGATATCAAAACAAACTGTTCTTCAAATTCACCGATTACACGTCTCCCTAATAGATCAAGAAACCATGTCCAATGGTCTTCATTTTCTTTCGTTACAACGCCGAACGCTATAGGAAATAAATGTCTATCCCCGTAGCTATTAACAACACTCCCTTGTATCGTGCACGCAAATGCGTTCCATCTACCGTAATTATTCTTCGTAAAGTATTACGAAAGCTTCGAATGCAAGGTTCGAATGCCACGAAGAATCTCTGAAATGCATTATCAGGCTCGAGACACAAATTCAGATGCGTCGGATCGACCATGTAATTTGGCAACATATGACGGTAACATCATAAATTGCTCCTTCCAGCTACCTCAGATGTCATTCAACGCCATTTCTTTTTCTCTCCATGCTTTCTAGTAACCTACTGTTATACCGTAATTTTTTTCAATATAAAAAATTATTGAAGCAGGAGTCTCGTCAAAGCCCTTTAATAGCTTATCTCTCACAAATGAAGCTATCCACGATGTCGTACATTGGCGATGCTCACTTCCAAAGGCTGGCATTTTGCATGTGTGTTTCGGGTGAAAAGTTTTCACAACAAACGTGTTTACGCCTACTAATTTCGATGCATTTATTCGCCAAACACATCCTACTTCAACACACCTTGCCGTAACTCGAAGAGGACTGATTTTTATTAGTTTAATCTGAAAATTATTTGTCATTGCAAATTCTTTAAGAACTTTTTGAAATGATTTCTTATTTCTAAACGCCTGACCAATGGTAATTATTCCCCCTTCATACAGTTCCTCATCGTCTGAATCCATATACTCTCCTTCCGAGTCATTAAGCTGATAGTCTTCATCCACCAGAGGTTGATCAATTCCCCTATTAGTATCAACACGCGAAGTGGGAGACGGCGGAGCTTCATTATTTTCAGGATCATTATCACCGTCATCGACTGAATGGTTATTACGTGATTAGGATTGAGCCCGTCGATGTACGCTTGGTTGATGTACAGTTGTTTGGATTGATGTTGGTCGATGTGGGAATGTTTGATGTATGAGAGGCTGTGCTGTTGAAGGCTCGATTATCGTTGGCTCCGAAGCTATTTGTTCAGAAGGCCATTGATATGGACTAAGGCCGACTAAAATCGAAGTTGAACTGAGATGTATCATGCATCGAATTCATTTGATGACAATATCCTTGATCTTCATCGCTTTCACTCATTGGAATGTCTGAAGAGGGTTGCTCCAGAAGCTTACTGTAAGGGCGAAATCCTATATTTCTATCATCGTCGACTATCATCGGTGCAACAATGTTCTCCTCTTCATACCGCATTTCTTGATTTTCAATCAAATGTTCTGTTCCCACACCATGATCATCTTCGTTTGTTTCCTTGAACGGTTGAAATGTTTCTAAAGACGGTAAAATTTCTGCTACAATAGTGACTAATGATTTTTCGATATAAATATTTATCACACCATCATCGATACGATATGCTCTAAATAAGTTTGTAAGATCATCAGAGTCAGACAATTCGGCAAATACAAGCTCATTCCCTATGCGTAATGAAACAGTAAGTGTAATTGAATGTTCTTCCGATCGTGTCCGACTGACTTTGTACATTTTCTCTATAAACTCATCAAATGATATATTCTCCGTGACAGTGACAATCCTCCGATGTCCTCCGTTGTAAGTATTATCTCCCACGCGTACGAAATCAAAATGGCAAAGAAGGGGAACATCCATTTCAACCTACAATATTTATAAAATCAAAATTGGTTGTTTATAAACAGTTATACTTGACTTAGCGCTACAATTATTTAAAAATATTAAAAAATAAAAGGAATGAAAATTTTAGCGTTTTTGTCAACCATAAACCAAAACCTAAAAAAAAAACTTATCTTAAGTTATCAATCGATAACTTAAGTTATCGGCCGATAACTTAAGTTATCAATCAATATCTTAAATTATCGGACGATAATTTAAGTTATCGATCGATATCTTAAATTATCGGACGATAACTTAAGTTATCGATTAATATCTTCCATATCTTGGACTACCTACAATTTATTAAAAATTTGGGAAATCATTAACTTAAAAAGATATTGTACTCGATATCTTACCTAGCCAGTTGTATTTTCTATGTTATACGAACTGTAGTGGAATCTCAAAATCGCTTTCCAAGAGAGAAAGAAGGTGTTAAAAAATGATAGAGAAATTATAGATTCAATGCTTGTATAGAGAAGCATATATATATTTGACGTGCAGCCGACTAGGTTTGGAGCTGGCCATTTATGCAAGGATTGAAACTATAGGGCCGAAAGTGCAAATTTCCCAAATATTAATAGCATGACTTGTAAATAAAGTTGAATAAAGGGCCTATTAGAATGGTGATAAACTTTAATGGCATGACTTGTAAATAAAGGTGAATAAAGGGCCTATTAGAATGGTGATAAATTTTAATGGCATGGCTTGTAAATATAGATGAATGAAGGGCCTTTTAAAATGGTGGTATTTTTAAAATATTGGTTTCATTAAGGATAAAATAGGCTTTCCGTCCATTAACTCATGACTAGTTAATGACAGGGGATTATATGAAACAAAAACACAAAAGTAGGGGTTGCATAATAAATACCCATAACCCATGTGCTTTCTTATAATATTAGCATAACACGAGGGTATATACAAAAAGCCCAAAAAAAAAAAAGAGTATAATAGTTCATTTGTCAAATACCTAATTTTGTAATACCATTGATCATGATTTCCTGCAACAGAATTGTTTCTTCTTTCCTTCTGGTTTTGCTCAAGTAGCCTTGGCTGGGTATTTACCCATTTGGTCTTCTCTAGATTGAGCATTTGGGCTTGTTTCTGGGTGCTGTCCATCTCCCCAGCCTCTGCTGTGGTTTGCTTTTGTTTTCTTCCTTTGCTCTGTGTTTTTGCAACTTTTAGAGAATACCGCGTTGCTTGCAACTGAAGATTAAGATTAGGCCTACAGAACACGTAAAATCCGTTGATCACTGCCTTGATCTGAGCAGACGTTATTTTCGTTTTTGTCAAATATTCCAAGATCTGATCTATAGAGGATCTATTACCAATCCAACGGTGAGATCTTGATTCCACATGTAACACATCCCCAAATTTGAATTTTATTATGACTTACCATGTGAGGGGGTTCTCATGTTAATATTGATATTTGTGAATTTGTAATAGACATCGGACCGTCGGATAGGATAATCATGATTTAAAGATCATTTCTGATGAAGAGTGGGTCGAAAGGGTATCTACAACGTCTTATTCAAGGCAGTAAATAGTTTTCATGTGCAAATTTCCTAATTATAAAAGACTGAATCTTCAGTTGCAAATATTTGGTACCTATTATCTTAAGCCTACTGGTATTTGCAGCTGAAGATTTGGTTTAGGCAACCATTGTTTTTAAACATGCGAACCGTTGACTCCCTTTATTCTACCCAATATCTCTAGGTGCACACCCGCAGCATCAAACCTCCTTCGAGAGAGTCCCGGTATGCTGTCATGAACCCGGATAGGCTCCACTGCAACGGCCAATACATCCGAGGTGCACCAATGTTATTGGTTGTCCTTGAGATATCTTCAGGCACTTCATGACTTAGAATATAAGGGATGGACTTCAAAGCAGTTTTCGGGACGGTTCTGTTCCCTCGATTTTCGATTTTGTTTTGGGCTTCGGATCAAACCCGACACGACATGATATTTTACTGGGCCAGGCATATAAACTTGACCCATTGAGTCGGTTCGGGCATGAGACATCTGACTCGATCGACCCTCGAGTTGGGTCGACCAAGAGGTCATGTTGGGTCGGGTATTTGTTTGTGTCTGGGTCGGGTCGAACCCTACCAGACCCGATATTTTATATGAAAAAAATATTGGGTAGAGTTGGGTTTTTCGGTTAGGCCAGGTTTTCAGGTCGAGTCAGATTGGGTTGGATGCACCAAGGGTCAGGTTGGTCAACTGGACCATCGGGCTAGTCAGGTCGAGTGCAGCCAAAATTTTGACCCGACCCGTTTGACAACCCTAGCTAGAGTTTGTAGGAAGACTTTATAAGGTTGCAAATGTTATGGGCAAGGTGTCAAACTCGGTATCAGTATCAGGTATCTGTCCATGGAGAACCGATACGTATCGGCTGATACCGAGTTGAATCAGTACTTTTAAAATAAAATAAAATAAAATTAAGACAATAGAGGTATCGGCCGATACGAATTGGGGCTGATACTCTCAGTTTACCGAAAAACTGATATGTATCGGTATCGGCCGATGTTTGATACCATGGTTAATTATGAGTGTACGGTGAGTAAACTGTAATACCACAAAGGGATCTGAACCCTCAACTTCTTAGCCTCCTGATAAATCATTTGTTCTATGCACTACGTGAAAAAGCCAAAAAAATCACTGCCCTAAACAGTTATAAAAAAAGCAGTGCTTTTTTTACCACTATAAAAGGCAGTTGGTTATGAACTTCAACAACGACTGCTCTTAACAGTCATAGAAAAAATCACTGCTTTTGACAGTGACTTTTTTATGCAGTTTAAAAAAAAAAAAAATACTATTTAAAAAAAAAAAAAATTACGTTGACGATTTTTTATGCAATTTTTTAATGCTTTTTTTAATATAATTTTTTTAATGCTTTTTTTTTTTAATGTAATTTTGTTAATGCTTTTTTTAATATATTTTTTTAATGATTTTAAAAAAATGATATAAAGAAAAAAAACTATTAATCTCATATTTCAACACATCCATTCAACTCAAATACAAATCATTCAATGCCATTAATAAAAAAAATAGATGTCCAATTCTTTTTTTCAAACAAAAGGTTGCATCTCAACCTATCAAATCAGCCAAATATTTTTAACTCTACATGCTTAATCCTTTTATTCAAAAAAAAAAGAAAAAAAAAGAGTTAACAATCTAAGGACCCCATGGCCCATTTTCAAAATAGAAGAAAAAAAAAATTAATTTGCTTCGCCTCTCCTACCACGTGTCCCCGTCCCCTAGTGATCTGTTTGAGATGAGCTTCAAATCGGAAAGCTTGACCTGAAATCAAAAGGAGAATATCATTAAACTGAGATATTGATGAATAAATAAATAAATAAAGTAAGATAAAATTCTTAATAATATATTGAATGAATGTGATAAAGGAACTTACTTTCTTAGGGTAGTTGTAATTAGGATACATCTTTCTCAGTTTTTCGATTAGATCACTTATTTTAATAAGGCAAGATCTGCATATGCATCTTCCGGCTGCTTCCGACTTCTCGTACGTCAATATCAATGTGTCAACTATAATGGTGGTGGTGTCCTTAGTAATGGTCACCTTTGTGACACGTACCTGAAATTGCAAACAACATGTCGCACCACACTGAGAGAGACGCTGTGGGATTACTTCTGCACTTTAAAACTTACGCACATAAAACGGGACACAAATCAATGTGCTGATTTCTTTGGAAAAATATGACAACTTCCTTTTACACAAGTAGTAAATAATTCATTTCATATATTAGTTAAAAATTCAAGAGAAATAGGAAACACACTAGACTTCCAAGTTATTAGTAGAAGTCCTCTGGCTTGCCAACCTTTATACCTTCTTCAGCTAAGAATCCTGCAATAGCATTTTTCTGCCAGCTCTTAAAGCTCCTGCATAATTAGTGCATCCAGAATATCAGAACCGATTCTTTGATTAAGATTCATTTAGAAACGAAACCCAGTAAAACACATCACATTAAACTACAAAATATATTATAACAAAATCGGATCATCGTCTAAAATGATCCATTTGTGCTTTGTACAATAAAAACTAGTTGAGAATTTTTCGTTTGCAGCACTCCACCATGGTTGGTGCACAAAACATCTGGTGCGGGATTTTCGACAAGCTGCATGGAGCACTTTAATAAGACCCAAATCTTTACTACATATAAAAGTGAGAAGGGGAGATTGAGAGACAGAAGAAAACATTAAAATTTTCCCTTTTCTGAAGAGAAATCTCTCTCTCTCTAACGTGCCACCCTAGTGTGGATAAATCTTCAAAGGTTACATTAGTAAGTTCATATGCATTTGAGTGAAGACTTGTTAATTTAAAGGGATTGATCTCCACAGAGGCATCATATTATAAAGGTCATACTAGAGCACTGTATGTTAATCAAGAGACGATTTAAGACTTTAAACATGAGCCCATGCTTTATATTCCAAGTCCCTAGCGTCCATGAGATCCCTGCAGATGGAAAAGAAAATCTGAGCAGACTGTAAAATTTTTTACTCCAGACACCGACTGAACCTTTCATACACTCTAAGCAACCTACTTTTCGCAATATAAAATCAGCTGATTTGCCAAATCCTTTTCCCAGTTTATATGGTACTACGCAATACAATTACATGAACATGAAGCGATAAATCACTTGACCTTTATAAATTCCTTTTTATGATCATATCTAATTAAATAAGAATATGCCAATGACCAGTTCTCAAGTCAATGCATCTGTTTTTCCTTATGACTGCAAAATGGAGTAGAGATCAAAGAAAGAACCAATAACAGACCCAAAAAAAAACCTCTTTGATTGTTGAAATCAAGAATGACTCCAGTACATGGGAACATAACCAATAGAAATAAAGAACAGAACACACTGAACTGGTAACAAGATGAGTTTGATACAATATGCGCAATACGGTAAAAAGTACGGCCACCAAACTGCAACAAAAAGTGCGCTAGATGTTGTGAACACTGGACTGAAATGTGAAATCTCAGATTTGAAGATCCCTCTGCAAAACATAGCAAGAGGATGATTATTTCAGTACTCTATATATCATTAAAAAAATAAATCTCTGCCACCATTTGATCCATGATCAGAAGGTAAGGAGGGCACATCACTTGCAATATAATATAATATGTTAATATATTAGTAAATTGGTGTAAGAAAAATGACTAATATATAGTATCATTCCGTTCTATCAGAGTGCTGCGATTGTCACTTTTGCTAGTTGCATACCAAACATTGTAAAATTGTCAAATTTTTTGGTGTGTGCATAGTAAAATTTTGTGTGAAAATAGCAACACTCATCAATAATTATCTGCTCATATGAACCGATTAATATCATATCAGTCCAGTATGGGATTGAAATCTGACTGGCATCTACTATAGGGGCCTTGAAATTTAGGGAAGTCTTCTTTTGGTATTTAATGGCTAGAAGGTGCTTAACAAATCAAAACCTTGAAAACCTTTTCCAAAAAAATTGTAGCTTAGACATAGCATGAGCAAGAAACAGAAGAAGACCAAAAAGAAAAAAACCAAAGTAGATGGGCTAAGAACCAAACCTAAAACTATATGGAACATGCTATACAAATAATAGAGACCCATGGCTTAGTTATAGATGGTACTATATGCTTTCTTTAGTAAATTTTGGATGGATTTTGTAACTTTAATAAGTCTCTCTTTTTGTCATTGTACTGACAAGGAGAGCATCCCCCTCCACTCTTCCTAAAAAGGAAGAGCATTGATTCTCATTTAAGGCTGCAGGATTGACCTTGATTTCGTGTTCAACCAGATGAGAGAATCTTGACTACATGTTGATGTCATCCTATAAACTTAGAAATTCAAGATTCTATCATATTTAATGATTGCAGATATAGTTGAACACAATCAAATTCAAACCAATTGGACCTTTGCCCCTCTATTAAAGCTATTGGGCTTTGGTCAGGTCCAAGTGGTTAACCTCTAAGAGGCTCAACTGGTTTTAAAATCGTTGGATGCGCCGGATCCCAAAGTCGAGGTCAACTTAAGAAAATCAAAGCCAATGTTTCCTTTATCCAATGGTTCCACAATCAGTCGAACCGGTTTAGGGTTACAATTGGCCAAAGGCTAAAACTATAATATAAATATGCAGGTTGCATATGAAAATACCATTTTAACCGTAAAATTAATTCTGTTTCCTATGAAAAGACCAAAAGAGACGCTGTGACTTTTTGTCTTGATAGGGTCATTTTATTGAAAGCAATGCAAAGAGGGAAATCAAGCCTAAAATGAGTGTTGCTCATAGTCTCTATCTATAAGTGCTTCTTATAGCCCATTATTCCTCTTGCATAATATAATATCTAACTGAAAGATCATTTCACAAACCTATCACTACCTGAATACAGTTGAATTATTGAGTTCTATTTTACAATGAAAGAGCTTCAAAGTAAAATAACATGAATGTAGACATATAAGCAAAGAAAGATAACATGTATATGTGCACTACAAGTATATAAATATCTAATGAGCCAATCCAACCTGGCAAAGTATAGGATTTATAACAGTGGGTCCAACTCCAGATTTGCAACCAAAGATTGACGAGGTATTCTTCTAAAATACAGCCCATTAGATGACAATTCTTCCATTGTCTAAGTAAACATCCCGTACAAATATATAAATAAGCAATCATGAAAAACAGAATAGAGATAGCTTTTGGGAACATATGTTCTTGGCCTTTTGGGAATTTTCTTATTAAATGTTTAAACCTATTTATATTAGTTCAAAAGCCTCATAATTAAGGACTTTAATTAACCATTAAATTAAGTGAACATGTTCATTAACTTGGTGCAATATTGTTTTTTGACCTGGATCACAACCTCTGGATAAGTATTTTGTAATGAGTTCATTTTTTTTTTTTTTTTTAATTTTATTTTATAGGTATGGCTGTCAAAGGGTAAGGGCAGGCTAAGATTTTGACTGCCCAATAAGAAAATTGCAAAGGTCCGACTTGACCAAGCCTGACCTGATGGTGCACTCAACCCGACCCGACCCGATAAAAAGCATCCGATTTTTGTACTTTTTACATATAAAAACATCGGGTTGGGTCGATCCTAGCCGACCCAGCAAATACCTGGCACAACCAGATTGGGTAGGATGTCTCATGCCAGATCCGACCCGACGGGTCAAGTTTGTCTACCTGACCTAATAAATATCGGGTAAAGTCAGTCGGGTATCTGGTTGACCCGACCTATTGACAACCCTGAAAAAAGGAATTTACTTGAGAGGATCCTAGACATTTAATTGCCCAATTGTTTATATGCAGGAGGAACTAGTGAACCACGATCATTAATGATGGTAGCTATGGTATCATTGTTTGGATTTGTGTCAGCCACGAGGGAGGATTATGGCACCATCTACCCCATGCTCCCCCGCAACCCCAACCAAGTAACGAAAATTTCGCGTTATGGCGGAGAGTTCTCCTGGGATTTTTGGTACTTTTTTTGTTCGTTTACGTTGGATATTCTATCGGTCGACGATCCGCCGACCACTACAACCATCACCTCGACGATTTGAAAGAAGAGGATGACATACTCCAACTCACGCATTGCAGCCATGCTTTTCATGCGCAGTGCATCAGTCGGTGGGTGGAGACCGGGGGCACATTATGCCCGTGTTGTAGGAACATTATGGTTATATGAGGCTCCTTATGCTGCTTTGCATGTTTTTCTTAATACTAGTAAAAGTGCACGTGGGTTGCACATATTAATATAAATGTAGAGATATTATTACATTCGTCTGATTTAAATGTCAAATTCTAAAGATCTTCGATCTCAATCATATGACTCAACACAATAAATAGCCATCATCTCATCCACAATAAATTCGTCTGCTTTGAATTATATAATAGAGATTTTACTTTATACACTCTTTTGCATTAAACTTCTTTAGATCATGACCTTCAAATTCAATAGCTAAAATGAAGTTTTTACTTGGCCTAAGTCCTCCAAATATCAAGTCTTTCCTTTAAAGGATAGCTCTAATTATACCAACCAGATCTCTAAGTGCACTCCATTCGAAAAATCAATAACGGATATGAACCAGATGATCGATTTTCTTTACAATCTTTCACATAGTGGAGCTTAAGATCAATGGTGCATCAACAGACGGTCAATTTATGATTCCATGTGGCATACAACCCAAAAAAGTGATCGAAAACCATTTGGCACACATCATACTCAAACGTGATTTTCAATCACTTTTTGTGATGTGTTATTTGTACCACATGTAATAAAAAATTCCATGGTTAAAAATTCCATGGTCAAGTTTAGCTCGACAAGTATTAGATATAGCTGATATTACCCATGGTTAAAAGTGAATTTTTGTGACTTTTAGGTGTCTGCTTGGCATAATGAGGAATGGTCAGGTCTAACTGGTTGAACGAAGTATGGGTTCAACCAGTTAGACTTGACCATTGCCCGAGCATAACAGTTATTTTACTGTAGTTACTAAACTGTGCCAACATCTCTGAATGTGTCATTTCACTTTAAACAAAATAGTCGTCATTGATAAATCCATCATTTGATGAAGATTTACCGAAATTAAATCAAGCTTAATCTCAAAATTAACTCGATACTTTAGGGTTTTAGAAATCCGATAGGCAAATCACGGTAGATCTGAGTAGGGTCCAGTCCGATGCGCAAGTCCCGTTAGATTTAAGGTGGGATCGGGCCTAGAGATTGGACTCTAGCTTTCCAGGCTTGGGCATTCGTCGTCGATCCGATGTGAATTCATAGGTTCAAACTAGGGTTTTCGAATGGATTTAGGGTTTGTAATAGCTTTATGGTTTTATAATAGGTTTATGGTTTTGGAATAAGCTTATGGTTTTGATTGATTTAGGGTTTTAGAAGAGGTTTAGGGTTTTGGGATCGATAAACTAATAGATTAGGGTTTAGAGAAAGAAACAGGGATCGATAGATAGCAAATATAATAAAAGATCAAAAGAGAATAGATGAGAATCACTCCCTTGGCCTCACACCAAACCCATCACGAGGAAAAAGAATATTCAAGCAAAAAAGTATTCAAAATATTCAATAATCAATTAAAAAGTGTTTAAAAGCTTCTTTAAATAGGCAACCATTAATAATTCAAAAAAAAGTTCTAAAAGAAATAAAAACTAAAAAAGCAGTTTTTCGCAGAAAATACGATGGGTAGATGATGCCCATGGACATCCGTCAAGTGCCCACAGATGAACGTCGTATAGGGACAGTAAAGGCTCAAAATCATGGATGTTCGTCACTGTTCACGGACACCAGTCACTTTGCACAGTATTGTTCATCAATAAAGGTTTTGTGTCTTTGTGTCTCATTTTATCCCCTGAAGTTGTGGTTCTCGAGCTTCCTCTATATTTTTTTCGACACCGGTAGAAGCGATGTGACTCGAAATTGATGTTCCTGTACTCGACGTCCCCGTCAGGGACACTATGTTCCCATCTCTCTTAAAGACTTGACATTCGATTCTCTTTGGATGACAGATGCCTTCGATGAGCGAGTCTTTGTAGATGAGGATCTTACGTGAAAGCAAGTGGAAGAGGTCGCTTTTGGAGATGAACTTCCTACTAGGGCTGAGGAGAAGATAGACAATGGGGGAAAGTAGCTCACTCTCTTGCTTGCGTCAACAAGAAGAAGAAAAAAATAAGAAGAAGAAGAGATAGATGAAGAAGCACTCATAGATGATATAGATACCATCTTAGTGTGATCGGATGATGTAAAAACTAAAGAAGAACAATATGTTGAAGAATGAGGCGATTTAGATGATGACGGCAATGTAAGTGACGACGATGACGAATGTGGAGATGTACAATTGTGGGTTAGAGAGAACTGTGTAAAATTTTTGGCTGATACATAATATCATTAAGTAGGAACAAATTTTAAGATACTTTTACTTAAATAATATTTTCCTTCTTTAGTCTGTTCCTTCCTTTTTGTATGTTCTATCTTTATTTTTGTACTATTTTGTTTAACATTAATGAAATATATATTTTTCCTTTTAACTTATGGGTTATCTACTTATCTTTTATACATTTATTCCTTATTCTAGACACTATAAAATTAATAGAACACAAAATTAACACAAAACATATGTTATACACTTTTTGAAAAATTTTCAAGATTTTTGTGGGTTTTGGGTTGTGGGTTGTTTTTCTAAAAAAAATAAATTTTATGTCATCGCACAATCGCATATGCGATCCGTATATGCGATGACACTATGCCTCACATAGCAGCGTATATGCGATTTAACAACAATGACATCAAGTGATAATATCGATGTTGTCTCTTGACTCCTTGCTTGGATTTTAATAATTTAAGGCTTGAAAGGTTTAAATCGTTTAAAGGGAATTCAAGAATTAGGGTTAGGAATTTAGAAATAACACCCCAACAATAATATAAAGTGAAAAAAATATTTTGGATTTATGAGTTTTCAGTAAAAGAAATAAACTAAATAAATTACTTGATAATAATCAAAAGATATAATAGAAAAGGGATAAAAGATCCAAGGAAAGGGAATTCAAGAATTAGGGTTAGGAATTTAGAAATAACACCCCAACAATAATATAAAGAGGAAAAGATATTTTAGATTTATGGGTTTTCAGTAAAAGAAATAAACTAGATAAATTACCTGACAAGAATCAAAAGGCAAAATAGAAAAAGGATAGAAGATCCAAGGAAACGAAATTCAAGAATTAGGTTTAAGAAGTTAGAAATAATACCCCAACAATAATATAAAGAGAAAAAGATATTTTGGATTTATAGGTTTTCAGTAAAAAAAAATAAACTAGATAAATTACCTGATAATAATCAAAAGACAAACTAGAAAAGGGATAGAAGATCCAAGAAAGATAGTTGACCTCACACCAAATCGCACGCGGAAAGGAGAATCACTCTTCCAAATTTTGAGAGAATTGCACCTTGAAAGAAAACTTTGTTCAAAGCTCTCAATTTGAAAAGTAGTTTTTCATTAACCATTCACTGTTCAATAAGAGATTATAATGTGCATTTATAAATAAAAGAAACCCTAAGAATACTACTGAAAATAAAACTCCTAATCAACCATTAAAACTTTATAATCTAACGGTCATAATTAATTTTACCATTAATCTCTTTTTTATTATGTAACTACTTTTGAATGATCAAATGATGTTCGATTGATGCGAAATTAGTTTTATTTAAAAGCTTATCGAAATAGCTTTCCAACAAGGTAAGAATCACGCAATTCCAACATATATTGATAGACTTATGACCTCTTTTTTCGATGGTTGCGTTAAAAGTGACGAAATAAAAATTGACAGATATTGCATGTATGTGTCTGACCCTTAAATGATTCAAATAAGGAATCTAATCTTAAAACAAATCATTTATTAAAATAATCTTAGTAAAAAAAGGAAACTAAATCTAGATAAAAAAATTGCCTAAAATCATGTGCACACGAGACTTTAACGGACCTTTTTAAAACCCCATTCATGGGTCCACTTTCTCTTTCGATTCCTCCTCTTTATTTGACCACAATCTCGTCGTGTAGGTTTCGATTCCGCATCATTCCCCCTACTTTGAAGAAGTTCGACCTCGAACTTTGGCTGACATAGATTTTCATTGAGAAGGTCACAGATGATATATAAGGAACCTCGATCAAGCATTTGTTGAAGCATGCTTGATGAATCCTAAATTGCTTTCTCCTTGCAGTCCAAGTGATTAATTTTCGGTTTACCTTTTCACTTAAGAACATACTCTCGATCGATATGTTTGGTGTCTTTACCTTAGTAACATAATATAGATCTCTCAAAACTTTTTCATTTGACCTTTTCACATATTGTTCAAGCAGGTATTTGGAAATCAATGGGTAGATAAGATAGGGCTTTGGTGGATGGGCATCAAGAAATGGGAATGAAGGTTTTATTATTGGAGCTAAAAAAAAGGTGTAAGATCCTCCAACATAATCAGTGCATTAGTGCCCATGTCTAGAGGAAAATCTATACTATCATAATGACCCGTTTTAAAGATCGAAATATTTTTCCAATATAGCATCTGAACAAACCCTCAACAATTTCTTGCGGGATTTGTTCAAATCTAAATTGAATCAAAACAAAATCATTATCCTTAAATTCATTAGATAAATTTTGTGAGTTAGAGAAGCTTTTTATACTTCCATTGCTCAATACAATCTTATCATTAATTTCATGCAACTCAGAATGAAAATCAGACGGTAACTCACAATGCAATGCAGAATGTGACTTAAGACCTGACATGAATCTGAACGTTAATCTATGTAGGTGACACTATTGACACTAACGACTCATGTGTAATCGACTCAATTGAGAGTAACGACTCATGTGTGAGTAACTCGAGTGACTCATATGGGACTAACACAAAACTATCACTCATAACGGAAATAGAGGTTTCTTCAATACAAATTAGGTTTAGGGTCATACACTCTTCTATCTCCTCCTCACTCATCACGGTATTAAGGTCATATAATTTCTCTTCTACTTTCAATTTTTCTTGTTCCTTATTTTCTTCAGCTTTAATGAATAAATATTGAACCGAAAATTTCGTGGGACATTGATAGGCAAAATGTCTGAACTCTTGACACTTAGAGCAATCAGGACACTTATCCGTCTTCTTTTTCAAACTCCGTAGAAGATAACTGTGTGTTAAAAAAACATACTTTTCAATAAGTCTCACCTTCATGTCATTTCATGTGGAGATGTGTTTACTCTGAAGGAATTCAATACGACGTCCTCTAGCTTTATTTTAACTAACCTAATTTTGTACTCATTCGATACACCTTACCAATCAAAATACTTTTCTATACTGGACAATCACTCCATGAAGTTTAAGGTTCATCCATCCCTCAAATTTTGGAACCTCATCCCGAATAGATTTTAGAAACTTCTCGGCAGGGTCGTACTCAGGTTCACGGTGATATGGGTATCCCCTAACTCTATTTGACATAACATGCAAACACAATAAAATTCCTAAAGCAAACAACCTAAACTAGAACTGTAACATCCCGACTTTGCATAGCCTTGATCCGTACACTTCGGTACTTGTGCCGATGGGTCATGAGCCGAGGATGCCTCCTTACAATGATGTAATGTCTATAGATCAAATTCAATGAACTTGATCGATGATAACTAGACCCGGTGTAAGAGCTTGATGCTCATGTACACTGGACTGTGGTGTAGCTGTTTCACACCCAGTCAAGAGAGAAAGTAGTATAAATAGAAACCTAGGGCATTTATTTCTATTTACTGCTAAAGGGAAGAGAGTTAAGAAGAGAGAGAGACAAACCTAGGGTTATTCAATGCTACGAGTGAGCTGCCGAGATCGATCCGTATCAAGGAAGAACAGACTAATCGAGCAAGGATCCACCAAGTGCAAAGAACTCCATGGAACCCTAGGCATTTCTTGAGCTAGAGGAGGAGATCTCGCTCAAAACTAGGTATGGAACTTCAATACCTGTTATAGATGGCTTTTAACAAGCTAAAAGTAGTAGAATCTGGGTTGAAATGATGAGAAGAAGTTGAGTTTTGAAGTGGGTTGAACCGAGTGAGAAACCCTCATTCGAAGAAAAGCGAGCAATTTAATTGGAAAATCATTTCGACCGATCGAAATAGCCACAAAAGGGCTTTTAGGACTTAAGTGAAATTAAATGCTCAATTTAGTTTGACCGATCGAACTCTATATAAATGAAAGGTGATTTTGGACTTTGAGAAATTCGACCGGTCGAATTTTAATTCGACCGATCGAACTTAAAATGCAGAATTGCCTTGTAGAATTGACTCGAAATTTATTTCGACCGATCGAATTCATTTTTCGCCGTTCAAAACGCATTTTTAGTCGTCAATTTGGATTCGACCGATCGAAATCCCCTGTTTTTCTGGTTTGATTCTGTTTTGACTGTGGAAACCTGGGGGGGGACTTTCCACAGTGGGTTGTACATCATTCTAATGAATGAGTGTGCCTTGTTTAGGTGAGGTTACGTGTGGAACGAACCAACCTTCGTGAAGGATGAGCATGCAAGGAATTACTTTGTGAGGTAGGGAAAACCATCTATCATGTGCATTGTTTTGACGATATGTATGCTGTGTCATGATATGTCTCTTGTTCGATATGACTTCCGTATTTGCTTCGACATATGATTTTCGGATATGCTTTGACCGTGCTTTCGTTATGTTTTGATATATGAATTCCGCATAAGTCTTGACATATGTTTCCGTATATGCTTCGAGTATGTGACCTCCGTTATGATATGTTCGATATGACGTCATGTGCAAGATATGAGATTTCGAGAGCGTTGTGATATGAGCATGTGTGAGTTTTGGTTTCAAAGTAGTTTTCATCTAATGTATAGTTATCACAAACACACGATAAGCTATATACGACTTACGATTTGAGGTTATGTGAATACCCGCGGCGGTATAACCGTATTGTGTGGCGAGGATATCCGTGACCGGTACGGCGGCCAATCCGTACACCCTTTGTGTGATACGTTCGTATGTATGTGTGATACGTTCGTATGCTTTGTGGGATATGTGATCCCTACCGTTTAACGGTTACCGCAAGTGTCCAACTCTATGGGACCTTGAATATGTGAATATGACTCATGTGAGTGAGATGGTGGGTATTCCATCGGGGGCTTGAGGCTATAGTTCCTCATTCTATTACTTTAAGTAAAGCACTTTAAGTTTTTCTTTTCATCGATGATATGTGTGCATGAACATGAATCCATATGTATGTGTGTGTAAAACTATGAGATCACTTTGGATATATTTCGTTTTGTTTCGTTTCGTTTTGTCATGCCATGATATACGTATTTGATGTTCGATAAGCATGCTATAAGTTTTACCCTGCTGAGCTTGGATGAAGCTCATTCCTTCATTAATATTTCAGGTTCAGGAAAAGAAGTTGGGGCTGAGTTACCCGAGGGCGAGGATCCTGACTTTGACCCAAGCGAGGATCTAGAGGAGCCGAACCCGGAGAATTGCTTCGTTTGTGCCCAACCGGGGTAGGTCCGGCCTTAGACCTTAGATCCAGGTTTTGAGAGCTTTTTAAGTTGTAAAAGTATACTCTGTAATTACTTTTTTTTTTGGATATTCTTTTGGAGGAACCATGTTTCGGTAAGGATGGGTCCTTACCGGTGGTTCCAAACGGTTCTTTTCCATCTCTAGGGGATTAGAACCGTCTTTTGGGTTATAAATGATAGAAATATGTCTTTTGATGTAAGTTTCGTCAGTGTGGTTCCGCTTAGCATTCCGCTGTGCAACTTTGTGAGACGCAATGTGATACAATTACGGGCTCGGCCTTAGCGCCAGTCCACCGACGGCACGGGTTTCGGGGCGCCGAAATTTGGGCTGTCACAAGAACTACGCTTTGATACCAATTTGATGCTGTAAAACTGTTAAAACCCTAGTTATGCAATTTTAAAATCAATTTGAGATTTAATTGAGCAGCGAAGATATAGAAATTATTCCAAAAACACATAAAATATTTAATAACTTCATTGGGACAATTTAATTGATTCGATTTAGTGCCCGTTAGCATATGAACTTCCCAATCTAAAAAATAGGTCTAAAGATAGACTCTAGTTTTGATCTAGTTTAGGGAACCAAACAACAATCTCGATGTTGTCTCTTGACTCCTTTTTAGGATTTGAATAATTTAAGACTTGACAGGTTTAAATCGTTCGATGGGAATTCAAGAATTAGAGTTAGGAATTTAGAAATAAAACTCCAGCAACAATATAAAGAGGAAAAGATATTTTGGATTTATGGGTTTTGAGTAAAGAAATAAACTAGATAAATTAGCTAACAATAATCAAAAGACAAAATAAAAAAGAGATAGAAGATCCAAGGAATCTCTCTGGGGAAGATAGGTGGTCACACCAAACCGCATACAGAAAGAAGAATCGCTCTTCCAACTTTTGAGAGAATCTCACCCTCGAAGAAAACTTTGTTCAGGGCTCTCAATTTTGCAAAGTAATTTTTTATTACCGATGACCGATGTAATGTCTATAGATCAAATTCGATGAACGGATCTTGTATATGCAGGTTAGGATTGGGAGTTAATGAACTCTCATACACCCAACCACGACGTAGCCGTTCTGTACCGAAGCATAGACCTTGGTAGTAAAGAAGGAAATAAAATCCCCATCATTTTGTATTCATTGCTCTAGTTAATGTTGATCATTGGGAGTTAAGAAGAGAGAGGGAGAGAGAATCTAGAGTGTTGAATGCTGTGTAAATGTGAGAGTGATCGGTTCTTGATGCTTGCTGTTGAAGTTTAGGGTGAAGAACAAACCTCGGTGTGCTCGGTGAACCCTAACTCCGATTTAGAAGCTAGGACTGCTGATTCAGAGGAAATCGAGGTATAGAAGATAAGTCTAAATCATAAAATTATGTTGGTAGTTTTTATTTTATTCAATTTAAGATCAAGGGAAACTAAGGAATGAGAATCGATTTGAGAAAAAGAGGAGAACGAGGGTGAAAACCCTTGAACTAATGAAATCTGTTCATTTCGACCGATTGAAATTGAGTTTGATCGATCGAAATGAACTCAAATGGGGGAAATTCGAAGTTCAAGGAAATTCGTTCGATCGAACGAAATGTGTTCGATCGATCGAATCTCACACTCGATCAATCTAAACATATATAAACAGGGATGTTGGAAAACCCTCTGTGAGGACTCAACCGATCGAAAAAGATTCGATCGATCAAATTTGAGACTTCGACCGATCGAAGTAAAATTCATTCAATCGAACTATGTGGTAGCTAATTTGCCTTCGGGAGGATTCGACCGATCGAAATATTTTTGACCGATCGAATCATAAATTTCGATCGACCGAATTAGGATTTGTTCGATCGAACTGTGTTTGATTTTTGGCTTCTGTGAGAGCTTGACTGATCGAATTGAGTTCGATCGATCGAAATAGGTACTCGATCGATCGAAATTCCCAGATTCAAGATTTTGTCGCATTTTGATTCTGAGATTTTGGGGAAAACTTTTTGGGGTGTGTTCAACATCATTCTAATAGGTAAAACATGAATTGATGTATTTAGGTTACTCGGTGTTGTGTGAAGAAGAACAAACCCAAATGGCAAATTGAGAGCGTGTGGGTTAAGATTCCGAGGTAAGGAAAACTCGATAACATATGTATGTATTACGTTCGCATGTATGTTATGTTATGATGCATTCTTCGCTCCAATCATGTGAACATAATTATGACCACAATTTGTAAAGGCATGCGCATCTGTATGTTTTCGAATTGTGTAAAAATATGAAATCTTCGAGATTCAAGTTTCAAATTGTATGAGTTTGTGTGTGTGATCTTCGCACTTCTGTCCGACCTCTGATCTAATATATAATTATCACTTTACACGGCGATAAGTTATATGTATGCACTTCAATTTAAGGTTATGTGAATACCCGACCGACACGACGGTATAATCGTGACTGACGCGGCAGGATATCCGTGACCGGTAAGGCGGTCAATCCGTACACTTTTGTGCTATTTGATGTGTGATCCTTACCGTATATCGGTATTTATGTTCGGCCAAGCGTCCACTTTATGGGACCTTGAAAATATGTGAAAAAAATGGTTCACGTGAGCGACGATGGTTGGTATTCCATCGGGGGCTTGAGGCTATAGTTCCTCATTCAAATATTTTAAGTAAAGTACTCTTAAGTTTCTTTTCATATGTCGAGATAGAGATGTGATTATGTTCGATGAGTTCTAATTAAGCTTTGCATACATGTTCATGCCATAACCATCATACAGTGCATGTGTTTCGATTAGCTCCATCTCCATTATGCCATAAGATATATGTCTGATTTTTACTATACGCATGCTATGAGTTATTTCCTTACTGAGCTTGGGTGAAGCTCATTCCTCGACTTATGTCACAGGTTCAGGTGAGGACGTGGAAGTAGAGATTTCGGAGAAGGAAGATCCAGACTACTCTCCCAGGGAGGATTTAGAGGAGATTCATCCTGAGAGTTATTTCGTTTGTACCAGGCCAGGGTAGGACCGGCCTTAAGATCTAGAAGTGCTTTATTTTATTTTTGGTGTAAAAAGGGGATAAATTTCGGATAATGATGATAATTCTTTTGGTGAACCATGTTTCAGTAAGGTACGACCCTTACCAGTGGTTCTTGTCGGCTCTTTTTCCATAAGGGATCATATGGAATTAGAACTGTTATTTTGAGCTTTTGAAGAATAATATTAGATCTCTTTTCTGCTATGATGATTCATTGGATATGGTTCTGCTTTGTTTTCCACTGTGCAAACTGTATGTTATGTGCTTCGTTATGGGCTCGGCCTTAGCGCCAGCTACTGACGGTGCGGGTTTCGGGGTGTTGAAATCCGGGCTGTGATAGTTGGTATCAGAGCATGGTTTTAGAAACGTCTGGCAAGTCTTAAACTATTTTAAGATTGAGATTTTGTTGGATACTAGGGACTGTCTGTTAATGAGACTTTTGTTTCATTGTAACAGATTCCAATGGATCAACGAGGAAGGGGTAGACCTAGGGGAAGTCGCTAGAGAAGTATGAGAAGTGTAGAGGATATTCCATCGGGTTTCGGAGGAGAGTTGAGATGTGATAGCCTGGATTTCGGCACCTCGAAACTCATGCCATCAGCACGATCATCTTGACCATGCCCCTTAGCTATGCACGGAACATTGGTATATCAAGAAACAATACGACAAAAGAAAACATTTAATATAAATGCGAAATCACTATATCAACATAACCAAAAGACAATTCTACCCTCATGCTCCTGCATGAATGGAGAACCGATCCGAACCATCGATGATAGCTAATCATCACAGATGGTTCGCCCAAAAGAATAGTCTCAAAGTTTAATTACATTGTTTAAACAAAATTAACGCTTGATGATGTGCAGTGAAATATGATGATATTTCACCCTCAAAGACCTACATCTAGCTACCCGATGAAAGTCATTTAACATGTTTTATATAGTTTTAGTGATTTACAGGTCTGGAGATGCGTTGAGCATGAAATAACTCAAAAGTTCAGAATATAACGTCAAATTCGTACTACCTTAGATTATTCGAAACTTATCCCGACTTGGAGCTCAATTTGGACCTTCAATACGTTCTATTAAAGAAATTGTCAAAACATAAAAGTTGTAGAACTCGTCGTCAGCTTTCCAACTCCGCAAGAATCGCTTCAATCTGACTTTGGAATAGAAAGTTATGGCCAAAATACTGAGGCAGTGTCTGATACAAAGTGTAGCGGGAGTTCACGAAAATCTGGGAGGTCGATTGATCGACCCTTTTTGGTTGGTTGATCGATCGACCTAATCCGGAAGATTTGGAATTTCAAAAACAGAATCTGATATGGTCGATCGATCGACCATCTTTAGTCGATCAATCAACCAAGTTTGAATTTGAGTTCAGAATTGTGTTTGGCCACGAGAATCTCGGTACTCTTTTCACGAAATAAAATCTTCGATTCAAGGAGGAAAAAGCGGCTTCTGTTTTGGCAATTAGGGGGAAATATATTCTTGGAGTTATATTCATCCCGGGGCTTCTGTTATGTTTACGGGGAGTATTCATTTTTCTGCATTCTTCTGTTTTAATTTTTCTGCATTTAAAAGTGTAAGGGCATTAAGCCCCAGTTTCTTGAACTATCTTTTTAACATTCATTTTGAGAAGAAGATAAATCTTAGTTTTTCTTATTTGTATCCACTTTCAAGAAAGAGGTGTACGTACTTTGGATTAAAGCTTTTCGTGGATAGTATTAAAGCTCTTTACGGTATTTTAAATATTGATGTTAATGTCGGTTTACATTTCAATCATGTTATTTACTTTTACTATGTGTGGTTAGTTTTATTAAGGATGTGATCCCCATCCGAGGTATTCATTTATATTAATATAAATCTGTGTGATTGAGATGTCAGATACTTTTTAAGGCCCTAATATTGTTATTGAAAATGGTGAAATCTGATTTCAATCTGAGATCTAGGAGCTAATCATGCACTATAATTTCAGATCTGCAATAATGATTTTATCCTAATTATTACCCATCTCGGGGTGAAGTTTTACTGTCATCTGAGGTGTGAGTGTTAATCATACACTCATGGGGTGTTAATCATACATCTCCTTGATCTCGGATTGATAGTATGACTTTATCCCAGTGGTGAGTTCCAATCACTATCTGAGGTGTGGGTGTTAATCATACACTCATGGGGTGTTAATCATACATCTCCTTGATCTTAGATCGTACTTTGGAAATTACCCTAGAGATTGGATTCTAAATGTTGTCCGAGGTGTGAGTGTTAATCATACACTAATGGGATGTTAATCATACATCTCCGTGATCTCAGATCTATATTTTAGAACTCACGTGTGTATGGGGCAGTGCTTCTTTTGAGAAATCTGTTAAAGATCTCACATCTCAATCCACAAATTGGTATTCTGTAAATGATAAACCTACGATGGGAGGATTTAGCATCCCAATCCTTATCTTTCATTAATTGTTTAATTCTTAAATTCTGTTAGTATTTATCTCATTTATCAGAAGTTCTCAAAATTCTAAGTTATTGGTTACTGTGATAGATCTGTGAAAATTCTTCTAGTTAATTGCTATTTCTGATTTTAAATTTTCTAACCAATCCTCGTGGGAATGATCTCGTACTTTGCACCCACTGACTATATCACGATTCGTGCACTTGCGAGTACAACTTAATCAACACATCCAGTTTTTAGCTCTGTTACCGGGGACTAGGTGTAGAAAATTTAAAAAGTTTTGGAAAATAGAAAATTAATTTTTAAGAATCTTTGTAGGTTTGAACTCAGTAACCTTAAAAATTAAAAAAAAAAAATAAAAAAAAAATTTAGTATCGATCGACCAAAACAGTCGATCAATCGACCCTCCAAAATCTGCAAAAGCTTGCTCGCAAATTTCCGGATTCCAGATTTTTCGAATTTAAAAAAATTAAAAAAAAAAAATTGAATTAGGTCGATCGATCGACCTAAACAGTCGATCAATCGAACAAGAGTCTACGGAAGAAAATTTCTTTGCACTTTGTGTATGCACACGAGGTCTTCTGGAGATAAATCTTTAGAACATCTGAATCCTGAGATTGAGCGAGCGTGTCGTTCAAATCGAAAAGAAGTTAGAACAGGTCGAGAAGCGAGAATCGAACCATCAATTCAATTCAAAATAAATGCAAACGATTGTGAAAATCAACATCATGAAAATGAGGAGGAATCAACCCTGAGGGAGTTGTTTGCCCCAATTACTACTAATACTCCATCCTGCATCACGTATCCTGCCACACCTGGTGGCAGATTCGAAATCCGTAACAATGTGATACAAATCTTATCAAATTTTCATGGTATGGATAAAGAAGATTTATATCAACATATCAAAGACTTTGTTGAAGTCTGTTCATCGGTATATCAAAATTTCAGTGAAGAATCTATGAGATTACGTCTATTTCCTTTCTCTATAAAGGATAAGGCCAAAGCATGGTTAAACTCTTTACCAGCTGGATCCATAACCACCTGGGATCAAATGGTTAAGAAAATTTTATCAAAATTCTTTCCCATGGCTAAGACCAATGCCTTAAGACGTGAGATTGATGAGTAGTGAAATATGATGATATTTCACCCCTAAATACCTATATTTAGCCGTCCGATGAAGGCTATCTGATGAGATTTGCTAGATTTGAAGTGTTTCAGGTAAATACAGTCCAAGTTTCTAAAACAGCCCAAGAATCCCGAAAATAATGTCAAAACACTGCTATTTTGGGTCATTGAGAACTTAGTGCGACTTGCAGCTCAATTTGGACCTTCAAGACGTCAGATTCAGGAAATTGCTAAAACATAAAAGTTGTAGAGCTCGTCGTCAGCTTTCCAACGCTTCAAGAATCACCTCAATCCGAGTTCGGTACAGAAAATTATGACCGAGGCAGTATCGATCATGCAAAGCTAGGCGGGAATTCACGAAAATTACTCTTAGATGTCAATCGAGAGAGGTATTAGGGTTAGGCTATTATAAAAAGGGAAGCCACGAGTTTCTTAGGGGGATTATTATTTTTTGCAATTAGAATATTATTCATTCTTTCTTTTTAGTTTTAGGGCTCTTTCACTGGAATATTTTCTTCATCTTTTCAAGTCTTCTTCTCCTTCTTCTGAGGTTTATTCAGGTAGATTGTATAGGATTTGCATTATTTTTCTCTCGAGAAATTCATGATTGTATTTAGGAAAAACAATTGCAAATATCTTTTGGAAGAAATAAAAGAGGAATGACTTTGAAAGAAAAGGAGATCAAACACCAAAGATGAGCGGCTAAATCAAGAGATCGGGAAGATGCGATCCCCGATAAGTACCTATGTTTATGATTAATACCATACCTATTATTGTTATCATGGAATCGTTTTGCTCAAAGTTTGTGTGATTGAAAATATTTTAAATGCTTTGTTATGACCGCTTGATAGATTAATCGTAATCGCTAGATCTGGACCGCAGTCGATCTAGTCAGAGAGCGATTATGTTGATTGTCGTGATCTAAATATCATGAGATACGCTTATGCTTTTACATGACTCATACCGCAATGTTAGGTGAGTCATTGTTTTAGATAGGTATGGATTGATGATCATATTTTATTTCAAGTCATTTTTCTAGATGAATGATGGTGTGAATGATGATTTAATGAAACTGGGTTTTAATGATGAAAAGGCTGAATCTGGGGTAGCATATTCCTTGATCTCATTTTAATATTGTTCGTAGATTTATCAAGAATTAATTGTTTAGATTAATTTATTTTTCTCGCATTTAGGAAAAGTCGTTAAGTTTTGGTAAAATTGAATCGCCTTTGGTACTTCCTTAGGGACGCTTTTAAAATCTCTAAAGAATTAATTAAAATTCACGCTTCCGGGTTCGACACTGTTCTTGCCATAACGCAATAGATCTTGTGCACTGCAAGGGTTACATTCTAAATCGAGGGAAATCGGTGAAATTTTGATTAATTGGATAGGGATTTTTCTGCTTTGAGTGTTTAAAAAAAAATAAAAAAAATTTATTTCCTTATTTTTCTCTTTGATAAGATTTTGTGAGTCTTTTAGGAAGTTTAGATTTTGGATACCTTCCTTGAAATTTAGGAAGTAGAGATTTTTAGGACTTCTTATTTTAGATTTGGTAGGACTTTTTTTCCTTATTTTCCTCTTTTAGATATTTTCAGGATTTTCTAAATTTAGTCATTAACTTTTGTGGCAGTTTTGTTTTAGGATTTTAGGAATCATTCTTCTCCTTATTTTTCTCTTTTAGGAAAGATTTTATAGGATTTTCAATTTTAATTTTTAATTTTCGAATTTAATTTAAAAAAAAAAAAAAATTAAAAAATTAAAAAATTAAAAAAAAAAATTTAATTCGAATTTAAAAAAAAAAAAAAAAAAAAAAAAAAAAATTTAATTAATTTAAATTCGAATTTAAATTTTAATTTGAATTTAAAAAAAAAAAAAAAAAAAAAAAATATTTAATTAATTTAAATTCGAATTTTAATTTTAATTTGAATTTAAAAAAAAAAAAATTTAATTAATTAATTAATTAATTTTAATTTGAATTTGAATTTTAATTTGAATATAAAAAAAAAAAAAATTAATTAATTTAAATTCGAATTTTAATTAAAAAAAAAAAAAAAAAAAAAAAAGAAAAAAAAAAAAAAGAAGAAATCTTTCCTGCTGATATTGGCTACTGTTTATCATCTTTGTTTAAATCGTTTGAAGCAGAATTTTGTGGGTTTGTTGTGGATTCTTCAACCCTGTTTGTGAGTGTTGGTGTATGAGCTTTACTCGTTCTCATCACCCACATCTGCTACCGTTTAATCTTGAGATCGAAAGAGCTTGTAGAGAGAATCGAAGAGTCCAGAGGAATCAATATCAACAAACTGAGACCATGGCAGACCAAAGGCAAGAGAGAGATGAGAATAACAACAATGGGAATGTCAATAATGGAAATAATAGGAACAATAATTTTGATGAGGGCCCTAGAACACTGGAGTATTATAACGATCCTGGTTTTTACGAGGATCAGGAATGTATTATGCATGCTCCCATTCCAGGGAACCACTATGAATACAAATCAGCAATGATACAAATGCTACCAATTTTCCATGGGTTAGCAGATGAAAATCCGCACGCTCACTTAAATGAATTCACGGGTATGCAAAATGTTCGAGTCCACAATGTCATCGATGAGATAGCGAAGCTCACTCTTCCGTTCTCTTTAAGAGATAAGAAAAAACATGGTTCTATTCCTTAGAACCACAATCTATTCGAGTACGCATCGCCTTAAAAAATATTTTCCCATGACTAAGGCCATTGAATTGCGAAGATCCAGTTTTTTCCCAACAACCTACGTAAACATTCCATGAATGTTGGGAACGCTTTAAGGAATTGATCGAAGTTGCCCAAATCATCAAGTTCCAAGGTGGCAACAAGTCCAAAGTTTTTACAATGGATCGATTCTCAAGAAGAGACGCATGGTTGATGCATCTTGTGGTGGATCTTGTGCCACGAAAGAAGTCGACGAATTGTGGGCATTGTTTGAAAAGTTATATCAAACTACAAAGTGAGACACGAACCAACTTGAACTCGCACCTAAATCTCATGTGTTGACAAAAGACGGATTGTACGATGTCAACAATAATGCCTCGATCTCTCAACAAAGTTTGACATGTCAGTCAAACAGATGAACATGTTGTTAGCTGCTACCAAGCAAGCTAAAGCTCCTGTCACCCCCACAGTGTGTTCAATTTGTGACCACCCAGGTCATATGGCTAATGAGTGCCCTACTACCTTGTCATTCTTCCCTGATGAACCTAATCCTCAAGAGCAGGTAAATGTGACTCAATCTTATCAGCGGCAGGGTAGAAACATGTACTCCAATACCTACAATCCGGAATGGAAAAATCACCCCAACTTAGGATGGGGGGAATCGGACCAAACTCGCCAGGTAAACCAGCAAGATAGAGCCAACACAATGGGTGGACAACAACCTTTTCAACCAAATTTTCAACACAATTTTCGTCCACAACAGAATTTCCAGCAGAATTCTAATTTCCAACAGAATTCCAATTTCCAATGTATCGTTCAGTATTATCATCCAAATTCGACTCAAAAAATCGAATTTCAATCAATCTTAATCAATCTCATGCCAAGATTGAAAGATTGATCCGAAGAAAAGCTTATGCGAAGCATGCAATCTTTTCAGCAGATGATAATGGACCAAGTCACCAATTGGCCAATCAACTGAGTCGAGGAGGAAGGTAGGCTCCTACCAACCCATCAATAATCTCGAGGCCAAGCACCATCTCAAGCAGACCATCGAATAGTCAACGGTTGAAAGTCATTACGGTCTTTGAGAAGTGGACGAGAGGTTCATAATCAAGTGGAAATGCTCGTAGAAGTAAGGAAGAAAGAGAAGCAATAGAGGAAAAGAATCGAGAAAAGAAAGGAGAAAGGAAAAGGAAAAGAGAAAGAAAGAGACAAAGAGCCGAGATAAGAAAAGTGCAAGAGCAAGGAAGAGAGAAAGGAAAAGAAAAGTAATAGAGGAAGAGTTTCTTCAACCGTCCAACAAGGACGTGAAAAGAATCGGAAATGGAATCGCACCTTATGTCCCAAAGGCACCATTCCTCAATGCCTAACTCCTCCATCTAGAATGGGAAAGGGACCGACAAAATGGAAGAAATTTTGAAACATTCAAGCAAGTAAAGATAAATCTTCCATTACTTGAAACAATCAAACAAGTCCTCGAGCACGCCAAGTTTTTCAAAGATTTGTGCACTAAGAGAAAGGCACGTACTCACGCTTTCAAAGAAAGTGTTCCTAACAAATCAAGTCAATTCGATATTGCAATTGGAAACCCCACAGAAACTGAAAGACCCTGGAGTCCCAACTGTTCCATGTGTCATTGGTGGGCAACCAATTGGAAAGGCGTTATTAGATTTGGGAGCCAGTGTCAATCTGATTTCTTACTCAGTGTACGAAAACTTAGGATTGGGTGACTTGAAACCCACGACGGTCACACTCCAACCGCGATAGATCGGAAAAGAAGACCGAGGTGTTATCGAGGATGTTTTGGTTGGAATAGACAAGTTTGTCTTTCCAAAGGACTTCGTTGTCTTAGACATGGAACCACCAAATCAATCAATCAAGTCCCAATTATTCTTGGACGCCCGCTTTCGCCATCGCCAACGCTTGCATTAATTGTCGACGGAGTCATGGACGCTTTCTTTGGAAACATGAAAGTCGCTTAATATATTCCATGCGATGAACCATTTCCCTAATGAGGATGAGGTCGAATGTTTTACATCGATCGATGGACGAAGTGGTGGATGAAGCATTACCATCAATGCTCACCAAAGAGGAATTTGACACCGCTTGTTAGCCATCTATGAGGACAAAGGGCTTGAAAGGAAGCGAAGAGAAAAGTCAAATTCATCATGTCAAGATGATAACTTATGTGAAGTTGTGACTAAGGTAGAACCACTACCCTCATCGAGGTAAAGGATGTCGACTCCATCAATTGAGCGACCACCAATGGAATTGAAACAATTGCCCGAGTCCCTCAAATATGCTTTTACGGGACCTCGAGAAACACTTCCAAAGGATAATTTCATCCACATTATCGGAAGAACAAGAGAATGATTTGTTGAAGGTGCCGAAGAGCACAAGGAGGCCATCGGATGGACCTTAGGCGATCTCAAGGGATTGACCCATCGGTATGTATGCATAAAATACATCCGGAGGATGAGAGTAAACCATCGAGGGAACCACAGAGGCGACTTAATCCGAACATGCAAGAAGTCATTTTAAAGGAAATCATTAAACTCTCGATGCGGAATCATCTATCCGATCTCGATAGTGAATGGGTTAGTCCGATGACAAATCGTTCCGAAAAAGTCCGGAATTACAAAGAAAGAAACTACGGAGGGAGAATTGGTGCCCACTCGTGAAACTCTTGGATGGCGTGTGCATTGATTATCGAAAATTGAACATGACCACCGGAAAAGATCATTTTCCCCTTCCGGTTCATTGATCAAATTCTTGAGAAGTTAGGGCAAGAGTTTTATTGCTTTCTTGATGGTTATTGGGATACAATCAAGTGCCCGCTTTTCCAGCTGATCAAGAGAAGACAACATTCACGTGTCCATATGGTACGTTTGCATATCGAAGGATGCCATTCGGCTTATGTAATGCTCCGGCCACCTTTCAACGATGTATGTTGGCCATATTCTCGGACATGATCGACAAATTCATCGAAGTCTTCATGGGCGGCTTCTCGGTTTTTGGAAAAACATTTGATTCTTGTTTGAATCATCTTTCACAGGTGTTGCAACGTAGTGTAGATTCCAAACTTGTTCTCGGGAAAAGAGCCATTTTATGGTTCAACAAGGAATTGTGTTAGCATATTGTTTCAACGAAAGGAATTGAAGTTGAAAAGCCGTAGGTCGACATAATTGCAAAAATACCACCTCCTAAAAGTGTTCGACAAATTCGACCATTTTTGGGGCATGCTGGATTTTATAGAAGATTCATTAAGGATTTTAGCAAGGTGGCTAAACCATTGTGCACTTTGCTTGGCAAAGATGTTCCTTTTGATTTTGATGAGGATTGCATAAAGGCATTCCTAAAATTGCGTGAACTCTTATCAAATGCACCAATAATCCAACCAGGATTATTCTTTACCATTCGAACTCATGTGTGATGCATCCGATTATGCGATCGGAGTTTGTCTTAGGGCAAAGGTGAATAAATTACCTCACGTAATTTATTATGCTAGCAAGACATTAATTGATGCCCAATCAATTACACCACCACCGAGAAGGAATTATTAGTGGTGTATGCTCGGACAAATTCCGTCCTATTTGCTTGATCGAAAATAGTGGTCTTTCGCACCACTCGCTTTGAAATATCTTTTAGCAAAGAAGGATGCGAAACCAAGGCTGATCCGCTGGATCCTCGCTTCTCCGTGAAATTCAACTTTGAGATTAAAGATAAAAAGGGGTTGAGAACGTTGTGGTGATCATCCGCTCCAGAATTTCGCTCAAGAATCATCTATACCTGAGACCATCCGTGACACATTTCCGGATGAACATTTGATGGCAATTGATGTAGCTGGTGCAAAAGTTCCGTGGTTTGCTAACATCGTGAATTATCTGGTCACTGGCAGAATTCCCACTGAGTGGGGTAAGAATGATAAGAATCTCTATCTCCCAAATAAAATACTATTTCGGATGAACCATATTTGTTTAAATTCGCCGGATCGGATCATTAGGAGATGCGTGCGAAGACGAGCAACTAAGCGTCCCTAAATTTTGCCATATGTCAGGCCTCGTGGAGGCCATTTGAAGGACGAAGACCGCATGTAAAATCCTTCAAAGCGGATTCTCGGCCCTCAATCTTCGTGACGTCAATCGCAAGGAGTGCCAACGGGGTCAACAGCTTGGCAATATTTCACGACGAAATATGATGCCCCTTAATCCAATTCTGATTGTTGAAATTTTCGATGTTTGGGGGATTGACTTTATGGGTCCTTTTCCACCATCCTTTGGGTATTCATATATTCTGGTGGCTGTTGACTATGTCTCCAAATGGATTGAAGCTGTGGCAACCCGATCAAATGATCACAAGGTTGTGGTCAAATTTCTGAGAGAACATGTGTTTAACCGATTCGGGATCCCAAGAGCAATCATCAGTGATGGCGGTTCGCATTTTTGCAATAGCCATTTTGCCACTTTAATGAAGAATGCAGCGTCACTCACAAAGTCGCTACGCCGTACCATCCACAGACTAGTGGTCAGGTGGAAGTGTCTAACCGGGAAATCAAGCGAATTCTAGAAAAGACGGTACGACCGGATAGAAGAGATTGGTCAAACCGGCTATCTGATGCTTTGTGGGCCTATCGTACTGCATTCAAGACACCGATCGGAATGTCTCCCTTCAGAATTGTCTACGGGAAGGCATGTCATCTTCCTGTCGAATTGGAGCATAAGGCATTCTGGGCGATCAAACGATTTAATTTCGATATGCAAGCAGCAGGGTCGAATCGAAGGTTACAGTTGAGTGAATTAGAAGAGTTACGCTACGATGCGTATGAAAATTCAAAGATGTACAAGGAAAGGTACAAAAAGTTGCACGATCAATTAATTTCTCGGAAGGAGTTTCATGTTGGCCAAAAAGTTTGGTTATTCAATTCCCGACTTAAGCTTCATCCTGGGAAATTGAAATCTAGATGGGAAGGCCCGTTTCAGGTTGTTTCCATTAGTGAGCACGGTGCAATTGAAATTCAAAGCCTTCAGGACAATCGAGTTTTCAAAGTGAATGGGCAAAGACTCAAACCAATGTTTGAGCCGATGACCCAGTTTAAGATTGAGGCGATGCACCTTAGTGATCCAGATTCTTGATCAATGAAGAGGTCGAGCTGTCGACACTTAAACTCAGCGCTTCCTGGGAGGCAACCCAGTGTGTTTTATTTAGGAGTTGGACACAGGTTTAGTTTAGGATTTAGGATTTATCTTTCTTTTCGTATGTTTAGTTCTAGAATATTAGTTTTTAGTTTAGTTTAGGTTATTTTTAATTTCCAAATTAGTGTAGCCACATTACCTTCAATCTATTTTTGGTCATGTTCTAATTTGATGCCCATATTCTCTGCACCTGATCTTTGTGTTGAGGTACTTTTCAACAGGTTTGGGGGTGCCTACTTATTGCAAACAATGAGGACATTGTCATTTTTAGGTTTGGGGGTATGTATGATTATCTATCTTTCATCACTTATTTTTGATTTTCTTTGAAAAAAAAAAAATATAACAATTTTTTGGAACCATCATACATGATTTACTTTGCAATAGTTTTCAAACTTTAGTTGATGATGCATGTGAATTTAATTTTGAGAATATTGATGTCATATTTTGAATACTTGTATCTAGGATGATGAAGCTTAATGTGATAATTTGTGGATGACTCTGAAATTCGTGCTTAGAATTTTTGCACTTATACCAAGCTAAGACTTAGAAATCGATGAACTATTTTGAACGTTGAATCTTAGGTTCTTAGTGGAGACTAAACCCAGTAAGCTTTAGAGCTAATTTCCCGTCATTGATGAGTGAATATATAAACTGAGTTTTCTTTGAATAATTATCTTGCATAATCTCATACATTTTATTTTGGCTTGTGACTTTGCATGATATCAAATTCATATTATTGTGTTAGAACGCATCGTATATCTACTCAAGACAAATAGGCAAGGTTACCATCTTTTAAGGAAATGATTGAAGGCCGTCTTTGTGCTTAAAATGCCCCACCTCATATAAATTTATCCTTCTAGTACCTTTGAGCCTATAGAAAAATTTACCCTTATACATTCTTTGATAAGCCACGTTAACTTTAACCTTCACAATTTCAAAAATTTAGCTTTACCCTTCTTATTTTCGAGAAATTAGGAACGAGGATGAAAATGAGCGAAAAGAGAGTAAGTGGAGAGATAATGAGTTATGGTGTTTACTGAGAGTGTATGGCAAATATAAAAAGAAAAAAAGGGGAGAGATAAAGAAAAAAAAAAAAAAGGAATGAAAAATGAGGTGCTTCAAGATAAGGAAATTCAAAAGAGAAGAAAGAATGAGAAAAAAAAAATATTGAAAAGAAAAAAAAAATGGTGAGAAATTAGAAAAGAAAAAAAAAAAGAAAAGAAGAGAAATAAAAAAAAAAAAAAAAATCGGTTAGTTCCTTTTCCAATTTCTCGAAATTTTGAATCACAATTCCCTTTCTTTCTTACCTTACGAGCCCCATTACAACCCTACAAAAGACCTTCATGATCCGATCTTGCATTGGTAAGCTGTCTTGTGGAGAGTCAATATATAATACTTATGACACTTGATATGACATGCTTAGATATACAAGTATCTCGTTTATGAGATTTATTTTTGTTCATTGATTGGCATCGTGTTTCATTTATCATGTGAGACCTTTTATTTGCTTTGTATTGATCTCACATGTAATGCGAAAACTTACCAATCATCGAGTGATTTTATTTTGAGAGTATACCTAAAGTGAGGATTGAGTCAAGACAATGATCCGATGATTTCCCGTTTGGACTAGTTCGAGATGGATGAATCTTGGTTTTGGTATGCACACACGCGTTTAAGCATGAATGGATGAGTTATCTAACGATTTGGAGCATTAGACTAATTTGAATGGATATTGGTATGATTAGTGTAACATTGTTATTTAAAATTGAGAATTTGCATGTTGAATTGATTATTGATTTTGAGCTTTGAAGTTAAATATATGTTATAAAAATCAGATTTTGAAAACTCAATTTTACCGATGGTTTGAAATTTTTGGAAGTTTGTGGGTAACTTCACCGCAAACCGTCAGGAGACACAACTCCTCCACTAGGGATCACCTAGGGGTTTAAAGGCTTGTTGCACATGCTAAGTGCAATCGTGTTCCCTACGAAAGTGGCATTTAAATTTTAGGATGTTAGTTTGATTTGCTTTATATTTCTATCATTCTCTTTGCTCGAGGACTAGCAAAGTGTAGGTTTGGGGGTGTGATGAGTAGTGAAATATGATGATATTTCACCCCTAAATACCTATATTTAGCCGTCCGATGAAGGCTATCTGATGAGATTTGCTAGATTTGAAGTGTTTCAGGTAAATACTGGGTCAAGTTTCTAAAAGCCCAAGAATCCCGAAAATAATGTCAAAACACTGCTATTTTGGGTCATTGAGAACTTAGTGCGACTTGCAGCTCAATTTGGACCTTCAAGACGTCAGATTCAGGAAATTGCTAAAACATAAAAGTTGTAGAGCTCGTCGTCAGCTTTCCAACGCTTCAAGAATCACCTCAATCCGAGTTCGGTACAGAAAATTATGAGCAAAATACCGAGGCAGTATCTGATGCAAAGCTAGGCGGGAATTCACGAAAATTACTCTTAGATGTCAATCGAGAGAGGTATTAGGGTTAGGCTATTATAAAAAGGGAAGCCACGAGTTTCTTAGGGGATTATTATTTTGCAATTAGAATATTATTCATTCTTTCTTTTTAGTTTTAGGGCTCTTCACTTTGGGGAATATTTTCTTCATCTTTTCAAGTCTTCTTCTCCTTCTTCTAGGGTTTATTGTGGTAGATTGTATAGGATTTGCATTATTTTCTCTCGAGAAATTCATAGATTGTATTTAGGAAAACAATTGCAAATATCTTTTGGAAGAAATAAAGAGGAATGACTTTGAAAGAAAAAGGAGATCAAACACCAAAGATGAGCGGCTAAATCAAGAGATCGGGAAGATGCGATCCCGGATAAGTACCTATGTTTATGATTAATACCAGTCTATTATTGTTATCATGTAATCATTTTGCTCAAAGTTTGTGTGATTGAAAATATTTTAAATGTTTTGTTATGTCCGTTGATTGCGCGTATCAACGTCAGTAATCACTAGATCCGGACCGCAGTCGATCTAGGTCAGAGCGATTATGTGCTGATTGTCGTGATCTAAATATCATGAGATACGCTATGCTTTTTACATGACTCATACCGCAATGTTAGGCTGAGTCATTGTTTTTAGATAGGGTATGCCGGATTGATGATCATATTTTATTTCAAGTCATTTTTCTAGATGAATGATGGTGTGAATGATGATTTAATGAAACTGTGGGTTTTAATGATAGAAAAGGGGTACGAATCTGGGGTAGCATATTCCTTGATCTCATTTTAATATTGTTCGTAGATTTATCAGTAATTAATTGTTTAGATTAATTTATTTTTCTGCATTTAGGAAAAGTGCGTTAAGTTTTTGGTAAAATTGAATCTGCCCTTTGGTACTTCCTTAGGGACGTTTTTAAAATCTCTAAAAGAATTAATTAAAAATTCACGTTTCCCTGTGGGTTCGACACCCCTGTTCTTGCCATACTGCAATAGATCTTGTGCACTTGCAAGGGTTACATTCTAAATCGATCAGAGATCACCGATTTTACACAAGAAGATGATGAGAGATTCTATGAAGCTTGGGATAGATTCATGGATATCTTACTGAAATGTCCTCACCACGGATTCTCAAAATGGAGATTGGTCCAATGTTTTTACAACGGATTGGATCAAGCTAATCGACATTTGATTGAATCCATGAACAGTGGAGGATTCTTGGGATTGAGAGAAAATGAATCCTATCAATTCTTGGAAAAGTTAGCAGAAGACTCACAACAATGGGACTTCTCTAGCAGTCGAGATCAGTCGAAGAAGAATCAAGATCAAGCAGGAAGCTCAGCAAAGAAAGGAGGATTGTATGTGGTGAAAGAAACACCAGACCCGATGACAAAAATAGATTTCCTCACTCAACAAGTTGAGGAATTGAAATTGAAGAAAAATGTAAGTGTTGTAAATGTACAACCAGATCCATGCTCATATTGTGCGAGTCCAATGCACACATCCGACGGTTGCCCGTCACTGCAAACTTACTTAGAGGATCTTAGTGAACAATTGAATGCATTGAACACTTATGGGCGGAATCAGGGAAATGTTTTTAATGAAAATAATCCAAATAGTTGGAAATATCATCAAAATTTCTCATAGAAACAGGGAAATCAAAGACCTCAAAGCAGAGTCAAGGGATGAATTTATACCCAAATCAAAATTTCAGTCAGGGACCACAACAACAGTTTGGTCAAGGACAATTCCAACATCACTATGGAGGAGGAAACTAATTTTACCCAAATCAAAATCAAAATGTACAACCTAGGCAATCGAATCAGAATTATCAGTTCTCACAATCAACAAGTCAACCAGGGTTTGCACAAAATTTTCCTCCACCAGGATTCAATAATCAACAAGGAAATGTTGTGCCACGTCAGCACCATAATCAATATCCCCAAAGTGCGGATATGTGGAAGTTCATCCAATCTAATACCTCTTCGATATCAAGGATAGAGACGTAATTAGGGCAATTGGCAACGCTCCTTTGTGAAAGGGAGAAGGGATCATTCCCAAGCCAATCAGTCCCAAATCCACGAGGACAGATGGCTATGGAGCATGCCTCGACCTCATCTTAGGAAGAGAGCCAACAACAGATCAAGGCCATCACTATATTGCGATCTGCGAAGCAAATCGACAACAAAGTAGAAATGCCAGAAGAGGATGAGAGGCATGAACCTGAAATCAAAATCGAGATGAACAAGGAAGCAGCTGAAGAAGAGAAACAAGGAAAGCAAGAGAAGAAGATTGAAGAGAAGAGCGAAAGAGAGAAGAGTTTCATACCCAAGGCCCCATACCCTCAAAGGCTAGTGGGACCGAAGAAGAATCACGATCAGGAAGGAATCATTGAAATGTTTAAGCAACTGAAGATAAATATCCCCTTCCTAGACGCCATAAAGCAGGTGCCAGCATATGCTAGGTTTCTAAAGGATTTAGTCACGATCAAGCGAAAGACTAATGTCCCGAAGAAAGCTTTCTTGGCAGAACAGGTAAGCTCAGTTCTACAAGCGAGACTTCCAATTAACTATAAGGACCCTGGATGTCCTATAATTTCAATCATCATAGGGGAGAATCACATTGATCAAGCACTCCTAGACCTTAGAGCAAGTATCAATCTGTTACCCTATTCTGTGTATAAGGAACTTTAGTTGGGGGAACTAAAACCCACAGCTATGACCCTTCAACTTACAGATAGGTCAATTAAGATTCCTAGGGGAATAGTCGAGGATGTCCTGATCAAAGTTGACACTTTCTACTTTCCAGTTGACTTTGTTGTATTGGATACGGAACCCATTCCTCAACACAAAAATAATGTCCCCATAATTTTAGGAAGACCATTCCTGGCAACATCAAATGCACTAATCAATTGCCAAAATGGGATAATGAATTTGTCATTTGGGAACATGACTGTAGAGCTGAATATTTTTCACATTTCGAAACAGCCTGCTGAAGATGAGGAACATGCACAAGTTTGCATGATTGATAACATTGTGGAAAATAAATTTATTGCTTCAGAATATGAGGACCCTTTAGAGGCTTGTTTAGCACATTTTGGTAAAGACTTCGATGTGGATAAGGTGATATACGAGGTTAATGAGATGCTAGACTCAACACCACTCTTAGGAGAAAATGAATATGAACTGAAAGATGAGAAAAAGGAAGAAGATAGCGAAGAAGAATCGCATCGATCAAATGAAGGAGAGAAACCAAGGCTGGAACTAAAACCCCTCCCTGCGGATTTGAAATATGCATACCTGGGTATAGATGAAACTGAGCCAGTAATTATTTCAGCAAATTTAAATGAGGATCAAGAAGAAAAGCTCATCGAAGTGCTTCAAGACCACAAGAGTGCAATCGGGTGGTCTATCAAAGACATTAAAGGAATCAGCCAAACGGTGTGTATGCACCGAATTCATTTGAAAGAAAGCGCTAAACCCTCAAGAGAACCACTTAACGTAGATTAAATCCAATAATGCCAGAAGTGGTGAGAAATGAGGTTATTAAGCTGCTAGATGCTGGGATCATATATCCAATCTCCGATAGCACATGGGTGAGCCCAACACAAGTGGTACCCAAAAAGTCTGGAGTTGCAGTGGTGAAAAATGAAGAGAATGAGCTAGTGCCAAAGAAAGTTCAAACTGGCTGGAGAGTGTGTATTGACTACAGGAAGTTGAATTCAATGACTAGAAAGGATCACTTTCCTCTCCCATTCATTGACCAAATGCTAGAGAGATTAGCTGGACATCAATATTATTGTTTCCTTGACGGCTATTCTCGATATAATCAGATAGTGATTGCACCAGAAGATCAGGAAAAGACAACATTCACATGTCCCTTTGGAACATTTTCTTACCGTCGAATGCCATTCGGACTTTGCAACGCTCCAGCTACATTCCAAAGTTGTATATATTCTCTGATATGGTGGAAAGGTTCCTAGAAGTCTTCATGGATGATTTTTCTATTTATGGAGACAGCTTCGGTGATTGTTTGTATCATCTATCTCTTGTTCTTGCGAGATATGAAGAGAAAAATTTGGTTCTGAATTGGGAAAAATGTCATTTCATGGTGCAATATGGTATTGTTCTGGGACATATTATATCATCCCGAGGAATTGAAGTGGACAAAGCTAAGGTGGAATTGATTTCAAACCTTCCACCACCAAGAACAGTCAAAGAAGTAAGGTCATTCCTTAGACACGCTGATTTTTATCGACGTTTCATAAAGGATTTTAGTAAAGTTGCAAAACCATTGTGCAACCTACTGGCTAAAGATGTCACATTCATCTTTCATGAAAAATGTACAAATGCCTTTGAAAGTATTAAGGCAGAATTGATCAGAGCCCCTATAATCCAACCACCAGATTGGAAGCTCTCATTCGAAATCATGTGTGACGTATCGGATTATGCGATCGGAGCCGTTCTTGAACAAAGGGTAGAGAAAGTGCCGCATGTCATCTACTATGCAAGTCGCACTTTCAATGATGCACAATTGAATTATTCTACCACAGAAAAAGAACTCCTAGCAGTAGTCTTTGCCTTGGACAAGTTCCGATCCTATTTGTTGAGATCAAAAGTGGTAGTGTTTACTGACCATACAACTCTTCACTACCTCTTTTCAAAGAAAGATGTAAAAGCTCGATTAATCTGATGGATTCTACTCTTGGTGTAGCTTCGCCAATATCGCTATTCCACTAGGATTCACTTCTCGCCACCACTCCGGAACCGCTGCGCAGAAACGATTGTCGAACAACCACATATTTTCAAAGTGAAAAGGGCTAGGCCCCTTTCCACGGGCTTCACATGTCAGCATAACTGGCCTATGGCCTGAGATGGCCCTAGCTAAACACTCCAATCTGGCAGCCGGGAAAATTCCAGCCAATCAGCATTACAGATAAAACGATCTAATCTGCAAAGAGAGGGTTGTTCTTGAAGATTAGACCATGTGAAGCGCGATCCAATGAGCGGTTCATCATCCAAGGCCCAATCTTCAATCCATGTATTGAAGATCCTCATCAGCTGTAAATCTGGTGGTCCCCCCTCTTTCTCATGACCCCATCATATCGCGTTGAAATCTCCTCCCAGGCAAATCGGTAAATTCCATCTGGCCGTCACAACATCCAATTCCTCCCAAAACGCCATACGACCAAAGTAATTCAAAGGTCCATATACACCAGAGAACACCCAATGCTTCCCGTTGCTCTTGTTCCGGAGAACCACCGAGGCGGAGAACATACTCACCTCCTCGTCCAATTTCTTGAACATCGACGATCTCCAAGAAACCAAAATGCCTTCGGAGGCGCCAACCGAATCTACGCCAATCCATTCCCAACCACTGCCGGCCAAAATCGGGGCAACTTTGCGATCATCACAAGGACCCCATTTAGTCTCCTGAAGGGTGATGACCACCGGATGAACGGAACGGATGAGGCGCTTGACCCCAACACGCTTATCGAAGTCACAAATGCCCCGGACATTCCAAGAAATCATCTTCATATGGAAATCAGCTGATTACCCTCCCAAGGAAAAATAGGGATCATTCGGCCCCCATCCCCCTCCCATCTGTCATACCCCACTCCAATTTGAGCAATTCACGAGCACCCGTGTGCCGTTTCTGCCGGTTATCTCCACGGGTCACCACGATAGATCGGAAAACCTCCCGTAAGGCCTCCTCCATGCCCTTGAAGGTCATACCAAGCTGTCGACCGAACCGAATGAGACTATTGATTTCATCGTAGTTGTCGTTCTTTCCTCCCCGATGGAAACCTCCCTGACAGATGACCATAAAAAAGGGGATTGAAAGTTGAGCCTTTTAGTGGCTATTAGTGGCTAGTTTAAGTACTTGTTTTTTAGTATTAGAGTATTATAGTCCATTGGAAGTTAGAGTTTGTTTAGGGTTTACCCACTTGAATTTCTTATGAACTGGGTAACAAAGATTCAGGAACATAAGCAAGAGAACAAGCAAACATTTATGTGATAACCACCGTACCATTCCTTTGTGATTGAGATGTTCAAATCTGTGGTATAACTGTTACTTGCCCAACATATAGCCTATACATAATATTTGCACGTAGGTGTTTAGCAGTAGATAGGCTTTCCTTATTCATGTTTATCATTCCAATTAGGTTGTTAGGATAGTTGTTAAGTTAGGATATGCATGAGGGAGTAATAGTGTTATGTTGGACCCTTTGCTTTATATATTCTGGGAAGTTAGTAAAAATAGTAGAAAAAAGAAGTAAAAGAACTGCGTGTTTTCACGTGAGATAGCCCTTCCTCTCTAAGTGGGCAATGATAGGGTGAGAATCCTATCAAGTGGTATCAAAGCCTCTTCCTTGGGCATGCCAAAGAAGAAAAATCAGCAATCCAAAATGGATCAACTCGTGGAGATCCTTGAGGAATCGGTAGGTCAGATCAATAGACGACTTGATTTGCTTCAATAAACCTTGGAGCGTATTTCGCTTTGATTTTCACCTATGGACGAAGAAGAAGAGCCTGAAACGGGAGACTCGGATATAGCAAATCCGGATCAACGAGATAGCGGTAAGATTCAACCACACTATGCACGGATTGACTTTCTGCGTTTGGACGGGCATGAACCATTGGAATTTATTTACAAGTCTGAAAAGATTTTTTGATATCATCGTACTACGGATGGTGACAAAGCTTCCCTCGCGCCCTTTCATATGGACGGTGTCGCATTGACTTGGGTTTCAGTGGTTTAGCCGAAAGAACCCAAGCCTTATGTGGCGGGAGCTAATAGAGGCATTGTTGGTTCGTTATGGGCCAACGGATTATGAGAACATTGACTGGATGTTAGAACTTCAAATCATCTTATTGGTAATATAATTTTTATTTTATTTTTCTTTCAAACTTACATGTAGGCAGGGCCGGCCTGACATTTTGGGGGCCCAAGGCGAGTTCCTAAAATGGGGCCCCTGTTTCATATTATTTTATAATATAAAAAAAATTCGCCACAATTTTTTTTGACAAATAATGCGTGCGGTGGGGCCCAATTAATGCAGGTCGGTGCAGCGTCGCTCCACGTCAACCACTTGCACTTTGTCCTCAACAAATTTGTCCTACGTTTGTAATTTTTTATAAACTATATTGTACTATTTAAAATCAAATTACTGAAATAGCACTCAATATTACCATTAGATTTATATGGCAGATAGTTGTAAGGATATTTTAGTAATTTAAAATATTACCATTAGATTTATCAGGCAGATAGTTTTTAAGATATTTTAGTAATTTAAATATTTATAAAGGGAGGTCTTAAGATTTTCTTTGTCTTCATTTGAAATATTTTTCTCTAGCTTTAATAATAATAAAAAATTAGAACTGACAAAAAAATTATAAAAAAATTAAACAAAATACCAATAACCAATGAAGCCCAAAACCCAACTAGAGTCAGCCCCAACCCGCCTAAGTTAGAACTAGGGGTGGGAATATCAAAGCCCGCCTAAGTTAGGGTCGGGCTGGGGAGGCCCGTCCCTAACCCGGCCCATTGAAAGCCCTAATTCCATGTGACTGGCACAATTTTTATGTCACATGGTTCACACCATCACAGTATATTAGCTCACTTAAATTGCTATTATTTTTTCAAAGGGAGCAACTACTTGCATATAGAGATCTGTTCCATTGCACATCATTAAAAAGAAAGACTTGGTAATTTTGAGACTTGTACCACTTGAAATACCATCTAAGTCGTCTAATTTGAAAGCTATGATATACAGATCTTTGGTGTTAAAGATTGGCACAAAACATGATCCCTATCATTTGGTACAACATACCAACTATTGACTAAGATGGTGAGCTTTGAACGCCCTTAATCACGTGGTAGAAATCTTATTTCATGTCAATCTCCGATAGTATCTTTACGCCATGGCCTTCAAATCAAACGGCTTAGATGGTGCTCCACGTGGCAAAAGTGCTAAAATATCAAGTCTTTCCTTTTAGAGTATGCAAAGTGGTACAAATCTGCAAAAAGTATTTGCCCCATTTTCAAATTGAGGGATCTCATATCTAAAGACACTTGATGAAAGATAGGCGTATCCAAATATCCGTGGAACTTACTGCTCATAGAGTTGGCACACCATTTCTAGATCAGAGTTGAAGCTTACCAGATTCAATGGAATTAGGGAGAGATATTTGATAGTGGAGAAGTGATAGAGAGCGGTTATTGTAGTGTAACTGATTTACTTTTATGCCCCTTTCTTTAACATTAAAGCACCTGTAGGTAAGGTTATTTGTTTTCCTTATTTAATAAGTTAGGGTTAATTTGAGTAATGCGTCCAAGAGAATACAGGGGATGCAATTTTTTCAAATTTTGTTTTACATATATATCTCTACGATATATCTCATACGTCCATTCACATTGGTAAACAACGATCGATTCTTTCCTAAAGTTTCTCATTTTGTTTTTTCTCTCTAAAAATTTATCTTTCCTCTCTCTTGCTTTTTTCTCTCTCTTCTCTGACGCTTGAACCTGGACTGAGAAGCGCAGGGGAGAGGGTTTGGAGAGAGGGGCTGGAGAGAGAGAGAGTTTTGAAGAGAAGAGGAGAGAGGTGTTGGCATGGATCAAAATCTCGGTTTCGGTTTCGGTCCTGACCCGAATCGTAAATTGGTCAAAATTTTGGTAATTTCGGTCAAAATTTCATATTTTTTTTGAAAATATGCTCCGAATTTTGCCGAACTTTATTTTATTAGTTTTTTAAAGTTCTTTGACATAATTAGAACACATATATATACTAGTGAGGCTAATTTTCATCCATTTAAAGTACTTATAAGTCTATTATAAGTACATATTTTTTGTTGTCGGGTTTTCTGTTCTTAAATCGTTGACTTTTTTAAATAAGACGATAAAGATCATTTTTCATCCCAATCTTTGACATAATAGATCTTGAGATCATGTTCGTAGCATCAGAGAGTCGGATTTTGATTCAATATTTTGATTCCTCGACACATCCCAAAAATGTGAGTATGCATATGTTGATGTTATGTTTTTGGGATTTTTACTATATTGAATAAAAATTTGACCCTTTGATGGTAGACTCATGATCTCAAGATCTGTTGTATCAAAGATTGGGATTAAAAATGTTCTCCATTATCTTATTCAAAGTAGTAAACCGTTTAAAAACATGCAACCCAATTTGAAAATGAAGAAGCGTGGATTATAAATAAAGGTACCGTTTAATGGTATCAAGATTAGGTACAGGTTAATAGAAAATAGGAATTTTTTTTTAATTAATCACATGGCATTTTCGTTTTTCCATAGAAAACCAAGAGTAAATTAAAAGGCGGTAGGCAGTATGTCGGTTCAAGTCCAAAAATCTTTTAAATAAAAAGGATAAAAATGGAAAGAAAGGCAGTAGCCACTAGCCAATAGGTCAATATGAGTTGACCATCAAACTTAAGAACAACTGTTGATATCAGAGTGCACATATCATGTGGTTGGAATCTCCTAAAAAGTGTGATTTTTGGACCTATTGCCTTTCAATTGATGAAAAAAAAATTTAACGGTATGGATTTCCAATATCATAAACCAATAGATGGTGTACGGTCGTTTAAACATCATTTGGTATTTAAACCACGGTTACGATAGTTGATCCCTAATTCCGAAAGTGCATAGGCCCATCACACTACCATAGCATATTATTAAATAACATAATTGCCAATCTAAAAGCAAATAAAGCAAATTTTATTTGCTTTTGAAATCCGAGCTTTAATTTAGCTGTAGCATGTAGCAGAAGTTTCTTCTTAGTTTTAGGTAGTAGTAAGGATTTGCACAGAAGGAGATAATGGCGTCGACAAGTAGTGTGGAGAAAATGAGTTTTAATTTTTTTTCTTCTTATTCTTCCTTTTCTTTTTTTCTTCTTCCCCTTCTTCTCCATGGGTTTTATACCAATGGAAAAAAAAGAAATAATTAATTTTTTTTTTTGCAAAATATGAGTTTTAAAACCTTAAAATAAATTTCAAAAACCATGCCGCGTTGGAGATTTGGGGGCCCTTTATTTACAAATATATATATATATATATATATATATATATATATATATATATATATATTTTTTTTTTTTTTTTTTACAAACCTAATTTTTAAAAGTAGATTTTTTTTGGGGGGCCCCTCAAAATCGGGGGCCCAAGGCAGTCGCCTGGCTGGCCTTGGTCCAGGGCCGGCCCTGCATGTAGGCCAGTCCTAAGCAGGTCGGGGGCATCTGCTTAGGAGGCATGGGCCTGGCCGGTCCTAAGCAGGTCGGGGGCATGTGCCTGGCGCCCCACTTGACCCCTCATAAGACCGTCCAATCTGTTATTATACATGTATCAGGCCAGGGTCCTAAGCAGGTTGGGGGCATGTGTCCGAGCATGTTTGATTGCATGTAATGATAAATGCGTTTCAAGCACCAACATGTAATGGATGTGCATTTGGTCTGCATTCGTATTACACATAATATATTGTTGTTTGATTGCGCAAAAGACAAAATGTGTACCGCCACGTTTTGAAGTTGCTTGTTTGCCACATGTACTTGCACAACAATTTTGTATCACTTCCATATTTAGTTTTGATCCGATATCGACCAGTGATCCCACTTCGTCCAAAAATAACAAGCGTTCCGTGTATGATATTTTCAACGTTTTAAAAACAAAGAAGATTGAGATTGTGTTTAAAATCATTTTCAATGAAGATCGCCATGTTCAACGATTTTAAAATCACCTACACTAAAAGTCATTAATGGCTTTAAATCAATGATAGAGATCATGTTTTGCTCCAATCTTCCATACAAGGGATCTTGAGGCCATGACTGTACCATCAGACGATCAGCTTTTGATCTCACATGGTACAAATCCCAAAAACAGGAAAAACCCAAGATAAAAAAAATCGAAAAACATAAAAGAATATGAAGAAAATTGAAAACCGAACTGGACCAATCGGATCAGTTCGTTTTTGGTTCTGTTTCATTTAGGGTTTCAAAAGTTCCTTAAATTGAAATTGAAACCGAAATGTTTCGGTTAGGGTTTGATTTTGCAGAAACCGACCCGAAAACCAAAATTTCGAGTTCAATTGGGTTTGATTAGGGGAAACTGCACCCCTAATTTGAGGTGACCCAAAGAGAGTTGTTGATGCCTTGCCGATTGGAGTTGATAAAAAACTTGTCCACAGAAGATCACTTCCAGATTCTAAGCTAGGGCAACTAACTTGGCCGAAACCCTGTTGCAGATCACTTCCAGCGTTCAATGCTATCTCAAGTGAAAGTGGAAGAGTAATATTTTGGGGAGATGGCATAGGCGTGGTTTTGTGATCTACTTCTGTCGTTATTCGAGAGATGAGGTATTTTGTAGTTTCCTAACGTTTTCAAAGGAGAACTGCGGATAAGGAAGGAGAACTGCTGGGGTCTTTAGAAGCCCGGTAAGAAGCGGTCCACGGGAGATTGGATACGAAGGATTAGCCTCTGTTTCGTCGACGGGTAACCAAATCATATAAGACGCATATGGTCAACACCGTTTCTGTCATTGACCCGGAGCATTTAACTTGTCGCTTTTGACAAAGAGAGCCATTACTTGCGCACGTTTATCAAGTGGTTGCACTGTATTTAAAGAATGACTTGGTATTTCAAAGACATGTGATATGTAAAAGTGTAATATGGGCCGTCTGATTTGAAGTTCATAATCAATAGATCTCTAATACATAAAATTAGAGCAAAACACGATACTTACCATATGATCTATTATAGTCAACTGTTGAATTATATAATTGCCTTTGGCTCCATTTAATCAAATGATGAATATTATATTTTGTTCTAATATTTTGTAATTGATATCTTTAAATCATGGCCTTCAAATCAAACGGCTTAGATGGTGTTTTCACATAATAGAGGTCGCCAAACTTATAAGTCTTTCTTTTAAATTCAGTGCAATCTGATGCAATCACTTGAAAAGTGTGTGCAAATATTGGCTTCCTTTGACAAATTATTTAAAGGTTGATAAATACCCCGTATTTTCTTGTAGGGAGCCATTACCTGCTCTAGCTTTTTAAGTGATTGCACCGAGATTAAAAAAAAGACTTTGTATTTTAGGGACATGTGAAAACGCAATATGGGTCATTTGTATATGTTATGGGTTTCGTTGGTTCTCAGCTGGATTTTTTTTATATATTTGTGCTTTCAAGAAATTTCTGGTTTGATCGCTATATGGGTGGATTAGGGAATTCATGTGATCACAAAATTGAAATTCATGTTAACAAGAATGAATTGCTTCAGAACAAACTAGTAGACACATTCATTAACCGTGACACAATTAACCATGTGGTAAGTCCTCACATTCATAACATGCACGTGTGATCACAAAATTAAAACTCACCTTCATAATAGAAGGATTATATATATTTACCAAAATGAACCATATACATCCACCCATGTTCATAAATACATCCTACAATCTGAAATGAACCTTAGTAATTAGAGAGGGAATTCTCTGTTACATCCCATATATACATCTCATAATATGAATTGAGTCTTGCTCTTCTCTATTACATACCATAAATATATCCCATAACCAATAACCAAAATCCAAAAAAGAGTAACCCTTATCTCATATTCACTTACCAACCTAACAAACAGAATTATAAAATGTCATATACATTTACCAAAAAGCTAAAAAAATATAATGTCTCATGTCCCTTGTCCCAAGATCATAATATAAAAAGTGGAGCACTGAGAAGATATCACTGTTCAATTATTGCTCTGTGATATTTTTACCTGCGTAGACAGATAGAGCAAGCGAGCTTTATACAAATGATTATTGAAAATTGATTGAGCAAATTACTATAGCAAAGTTCTGGTGATAAAGGATTGAGCAAAAAAATAAATGAGTTCACATTGACTTGAAACTTTCTCGATACTGAAATTTTTGTCAATCTTGGAGTAGATCTCGTTGTTACTTCGCTACTTTATTGCAATATCACACAATAACATGTGAATTTTAAAAATTGTTTTACTAACAAGATGAATGTATACTCTACATGAATTTAAAAGAAAAATACAACGGAGTTACTTGGTATGCTAAGTGAATTTATGTACAATACTTGGGATTCTTGGGAAGGTCCTCATCACCGAAGTCACTTGGTATGATCCTCAATTCCTCTTCTGAAAAACCTTCATCATCATCACCATCTAGGGATATAGGTATATCACCCTTGTGGACATCTACTTCCTCATCCACATGTACATCAAATAATGCATCATCATCGGATTATAAGTAGTCACTATCATATAGTTCATCCTCATCATCAGAGGAACTGAAGTTCAGATCATAGTTATTTGCATAATCATCATCCTCCATCCCATTTATTTTCTCCTTTCCTTTGAACAGTCGTCTCGTAATCATATTATTTTTAACCATACTTTGAGTTCTTGAAAAAGTCGGCGGGATACTTCTCATTGGTATACCCGTGACCTTGTTCTCTACTCCACTAACTGTACTCTTGTGTTTCCCCATCCCAACTTGGCTTTCTTAAGTGGCCACTTCTCCTACTAAGTAAGATACAATATAGACATCAACCACACCCTTGGTGTCAACTGTGCTGCCCAACTGAAGTGTATCCAAATCAGTTTGCATCAAAGAGAATTTCCTTTCACTTTCACATGAAACTGACATTCCCTTCTATGACCTGCCTCTTAGCCATTTCTGTGAACTTTAGAAGGGACATCTCATATGTGTGACACTAGTCAAATAAGGTAATGTTGCCCCCCAATATATCTTCCCTCATGTCTATCCAGAAACTGGCTACTATGGTGCAGTCTCACTATGTAATAATCCGAACCTGAATTTGCATATTGACAACAAGGATGCAATAAAGAATTACATCAAGGATTCATAAATATTTTTTCAAAAAGTATAGTAGATCAATGATTATATTTTCCCAAAAAGTACAATAGATCAATGATTCAAATAGATGATGTAAAGGTTGTGTTTGGGATTGCTCTTTAGAGGCAAAGAACAGCTCTCTGCTCTGACGCCGAGCACTTTACTATGAAATTGTGTTTGGTTGTAAGTGCCCTTAAGCCTTTCGGTGAGTGAAAGAGCTGAATTTTGTTCTATTTAAAAGAGCAATCCCAAACACTATAAAAAAGTTGATATACAAAATTGGGCATAGATTAGGAAGGTATTTTGACAAGCTATAAACCTAACAAAATTAGAACATCTTCCAAATTAACTATGATAGATGAAATCCCTCGATAGTACAAACAGATAATCATCATTAAGATCTTAGTTAATCTCAATAACAAAAGGGATTAATCCTCATGGCCATGTATTGTATATATACCCCTCTGTTATGCCTTTGTTATGCCCGAAAGAGTTTCAGCATTATACATATCTCTGTTATGCCTCAAAAGCGTGTATTATATACCCCTCTTTATTCAACACTAAGTCCTTAGATCATCTCTGTTGGTACGTGTTTTTGGGAACCGTTTCACATTTGGGAAAATGACCCAAATTTGTCACAAGAGGACTCTGTTTGCAAAAGGAAAGGGTGAAAAGTAATAAAGCAACAAAAGAAAAGGCATTTAAATGCACCTGCAGAAAATTGATAGTTGCAGCCTTAATTTAAATAGTATATATGTCGTGATCGCCATTTACATATATTTATTGACACTATAGAACGCCACTGATTGCGAGGATAAGGTGCGGGATTAGGGTTGGACTCCTATGCTAAACACCGGCTTGCAGAGTTTAACAGCTAAGATTGCCTGGGGTTTTAACTAATTTGGTTTTTTCTATCCTAATTAATCTAATCTAAAAAAGGGGAGTGCTGACCCCGTTATGTGCAGGAAGATCGGCCCCGTTCCCAGGTACCCTTTGTTGGCTCCCTTGGGCAAATCAGGTTTAAAGGCTATGATTGGTTTTAAAAATATGATGAGTGGTGTGGACTTAATTGGATCTAAGTTAGAATTTTCAGCAAGAGTTTCCTAAGGGTTTGATCTAAGGCTAGCTTTTCTTCCCACCGGACCACTCAGTAATTGAAGTAGATGGGCTCGCTCTCTTACTCCAAATCATTTCCATATTTCGGATGCTCAATCAAGTGTTTCTGATTTCAAATGAGAGACCCTGAAATGATCTGCACCTCTATTTGGAAGCCCTAACCGCTGAAGAAGAAGACCTTCAAAAATCAGGCCGAGAGGAAGAATTACCAATGGTTCTTTCTAATATCCCTCTTCTGTTTATTTTGGGGGGAAATATTAAATACATCACGTGAGGGCAACTCATGTTAACCGTCGTTTTTGTTAAGTCTTTGCGATGTTGGCAGGCCACAGACGCTTTCTTGGGGTGTTTTATGCCAACTCAATATTTTCTGTTTGCATATTAACGGAAGCTGGCGGTAGGGGTTTAGTTGATGAACTTATGTAAACTTTGGGTGCCTATTGGATAAGAATACTATTACAACAGTTTAGGTGAGTTATTGATGTTGGGGTCAAAGTTCAATTTTTTTTTTTGAAAATTTTCCATTATATTTTGTCATTCCTATTAAGAGTTATGAGGATATTTTTAAATAATTATTCATTTAAATTAATCACAATTAATGATCCAATTGAAGAAACTTCATCATTCGAACAATGCATAATTTGGAAACCGTCAAAGTCTTATTGTGATCTATCGCTTAGCATGCCTCTTTTTCTTTTTCCTTGTGTAATTTCATTTCATCAATAAAACTTCACTTATCTAGAAAACAGCCTATCATTATGTGGAGACGAGAAACTGATGTGCCTAATCAACATAGGGTACAAAAAAACAAACAGATATTTATAGTGTTCGTAGTGACATGTTGACATCAATGTGAACATGGTGCTCTTGGCCAATATTTGTATGTTGTAGCGTTTTCGTTGGAGTTCCTAGCCGGGTGAGTTGCTGTCTCATTTACCTTAGTGCAGCCCAAGGCTGAGTCTGTCTGTAGCTCGCTTTTTTATCTTATATAAAGGAAAAGGACCCTCTAACTTGAGATACTTTCATAAAAATAAAAATTAAAACTAGTAACAAGCTGTGCACCACCCAATTAGGTAGTTTCTGGTTGACCAGTCCTTCACCATGGTCCGACCATCTAAACAAGTTATGACACCCATAACATGATTTTTGCGTCATGTGGTCTAGGGAAACATTTTAAGGAGCACCTACAAATTGATAATAATAATAGCTTTTTAAAAACTAATTACATTCAATGCTTCAAATTTCAAACAATATAAAATAATTATAGTGGAGATTAAATTTTAATTTTTATTTTAAAATTGAATTATGCAATGTCCATTTGAGCGTAGTCCTTCGGACTAAGAAACATTTTCCTTATATAATATATACATAATATTTGTGTATGAGTGTCTAGTGGTTGGAGTTCCACATCTGTCCTCATAGCACACTAAACACTAGTTAGGGTGCCATGTGGACATAGGTAGGTTTGATCAATAAACATTCACAAAAAATAATAATTAAAAAAGTTGTAACAATGGTCAATGGTTTTAATATAATTTGTGAAACAACAAAGCATATCACCAAGGTGAACTTGCTGTCTTTCCAAGTACACTACAAAAAATAAGACCATTAACGGCAGTCTTTTGCTATTAACAAAAATACTATTATATAAAGACTATTAGGAGTATTAGTGGCAGTTTTTTTTGTTAATAACGACATTTTTTTTGCTGTGGCTAATAGTCTTATTTTTTGTAGTGATAGTGGAAAGTCTGGTTTATGTACTTTTATTTTATTAATGAAATTATATTTTTCGGTGAATAAAAAAATTAAAAATAAAAATTGTAGTATCATTCTTTTCTCTTTTGACCACTTTTATTACTATTATTAAATAAAAATACCAATTGCATTACAATCTATCTTAACTATCGATTCTCAAAAATTCATCTCAAAAAAAAAAAAATTCTATCGATTCTCAATGATGATGATCATTACAATAGTAGAGGTCGATTTGGTATCAATCAGAACCCACAATTTCCACCGGGTCCCCCAAAAAAGAAAGTGTAGCCCCAGTTGGGATCCTCTTTGTCCCCATTTCCTCCAACATCATAGCATTCGGGCTTATCTGTATATAATCTGACCTCTCCTTGTCCAGGATATGTGATTGTTTCGGTGGCGGCATCCAATAACTTGATGTTTCTAAACGTAGAAGCCCTATCAAAGTATCCTTCATCTTCTTGGGGAAAATGGCCACTCCCCATTTCAGGGCCAACTTGGTTGGGAGAGCTATAAACTTGACCTCCCATATGAATTGCATTAGCATTTTCAGCCAAACTGGTGAAGATGGCCTTTGGCCAATACCCCACTAGTATATCATTATCTCCAATCATCAACTTCCAACTCCCACTTTCTGAATCCTAAACATCATTAAAACAAGCACAAATGTCAAGAACTAAAGTTACTATTATGCAGAGGTTGTAATTAGTGGTGTAATTATAACACATAGGATAACTAGTACTTAAATTTATTTTGTTTCTTCCAAAATGTGGAACGTATCTATGCTGTAAAATGGTCTGAAATCTTAGTCGATTCAGTATATTTTGGCATCGGAGTTCCGGACTGAGGCTGTGTAAATCCAATTATTATCTTCTTTTTTTTGGTCAATGGCTAAATGGGAGCTCACCTTAGGCCTAAGATAAAGCACTCACCGTTCCCTTTATTTGTTGGCCAAATGGGATACATTTTTGGCCCTTTCTAATCTGTCCAAGTGGGAAAACTATCGAGCCAAAAAAAATTATGCTCATCCAATGATTCAAACTATTTGATTAATTATGCCTTTGTTTGTATAGAGTGCACGACTCTCCACTAGGGAGCCGCATGCTGAGTGAAATGTCTGCAGATCCACGGGTCATGCACTGAAAAAGAATCCTTCAGTTTTTACATGAAACCCCAGTCCATGTAGGGATGCAAGTTTTGACCCAAAACCTGAACTAGAACCGCCAACCCGAACTGGTCCCAACCCAAAAATCGAACTGCTTCTGGTTCGGTATGGTTCAGTTCTTGGTGGCATTAACCAAAAACCAATTAGGTAGGATTAGAAAACCAAAAAAATCAGAAAAAACCAAAAAAATCAGAAAAAACCAAAAAATGATTAAAAAAACAAAAGAAAAAAGTTGAAACCTAACCCAAATCGGTTTTTTCTAGTTTCGGTTCAGTTCTGTAAACCGAATCTGCATCCCTAAGTCCAGCATCAATTATCTCCATTGGAATGTAGTAGATTACCGTGAATATGAAGGTTCTCAGATGCCATTGCGATCCTTTATAAACTGAAATCGGCGATAGAACCATGCCGAGGTGAAACTCATTACTAAGTTGTACGAAACCAGGGCATTGAATGTTCCAGCAACCTCCGACTCCCTATCAATTGATTCGTGTAATTATCACAAAAAAGAAAAGGGAAAAAAAAAGTTTCGGTAAGAAGGATGAGACTTAATCATATCAAATGCCAACTTTTGCAGATATAATAATTAATCATAAAAATCAGTGACATTTCGCTATTGAGAGGTCAATGATCTACCATTGAAGCAGGGAAATGACAAGTTTAGAAAACTTACCTTCCAAGACCCAAATAACCGTGTTTGATTATCCCGGCTTAGAAATGGATTTACCTGAGAGATTCAACAACTAGAAATTATTCGATTATAGAGACCAACTCATATGAGTGCATTACAAAGATATTATACTAAAAAGCACCTATTTACGCCACTTGGTATACAAATGTGATCGTTTTAAGTACTTTATATTGATGGTTGTCACTTGTACCATACTCAACCCGAAAGTCACACATATCCAACTATCCGAACGTCCATTCAGAATGTTTTAATATTGATCATTAAAGAAATTTCCACAATCATCCATATTAAAGCTCATAGATTGGACAATTTAAACCCCCCTATGTGTGTGACTTTTCGGCCTATGGTAGCTCTCACATTAAGCTACAACTTTGATGAGTTGAATTGCTCAATAAATGCAGCAGGAAGTCTAAAATGGGTGCTTCTCATGGAAAATATCTGAGTAGTAGATAGCCATTTGTAGATAGAAGTGAGTAAAGAAGACTTACTATCCATCCAGCTTGTATACTATTAAATGTATTCCCTGCTCCGTTGTTGAGCCATATTTGGCCACTACTGAATTGGTTGGCTGCAACTTTAGGATTGTACACATTAATGTATGCTTCCGCTCCATGATACTTGGAGGGCAAAGACATTTGAAGCATCGCAAACTGATCGAGGAACAAAAATGATTAATATGGAACTATACTATTTGTAAGCTTAGGAAAGGAAACATTAATAAATCACTCTATATCTCATCTAATTCTTTTTTTATATTTAAGCCGGGGTGACTTCAACGTTGAGTCATCGACCACCAGCACCTTCCATTGAGCTACAAGATTAAAATGCTTTTACACAACGAGCATCTATAACTAAAAACCAATTATCTGTAACTAGTAAAACACACATAGAGAGAAAGAAGGTGAATAGAGGGCACCCATGAGAGAAAGAGAGGAGTGAGAGAGAGGCAGGGGTTGGGTTTGGTAGTTAAATTAGTAAGAGGCATATTTACTCACTTATTTGGTCTTTCTTAAAATTAATAGAAACACCTAATAATAAGAGCCTAAGGGCGCGCATTTCGGTAGTTTTCAAAATTAACTGACATTTTGCCATCTCTCATACCTTGTAAAGATTTGCATCACAGCAATTAAGTAGTCCCTGAATATCTTTTTTTTATAATAATAAAGTTTTATAGTTGACTCAATAAAGTTAAAATTTTAAATAAAAGAATTGGTATAAGATACTTGACTCAAGTGCGAGCAACGGCCAACAAGTTCATCTCAAACCACCAAGATTGAAAAATGCGTCAATATTTTTAACCGTGGAAGCAGTTAAAAGTATAAAAGTGAACCTTGGCTAAGTTACATTTATAAGTAATTGTGTGGTTCCTAAGGCTTGACAATTAAGACAAAAAGAGATTGACTGAAGCATCCTGGTTGTTCCTTGAGAAGCATACCTATATCAATTCAAAATAAAATGTAAGATTTGTTTAGAGGAAGATAATTTATGTGATAGGCATTATAAAAATAAAGTGTTTCAGTGACACTTGCTATTAAGGCAATTTTTAGCAACAACAAGACTAATAGCGGCAATTTTTGGTGGCGACAGGACTCATAGCAGCAGTTTTTTGTTAAAACAACTGCTACTAATAGTCTTATTTTTGGTAGTGAGGTCTGCATATCATTTGGTACCTTTATAAGCTCACGTTAACTTTTTTAGTAGATTTGTTTCTATGGACGATGTTCTATAGATATTTCCCTAATTAGGATTTTACCATGTTAAAAATTCTGGCACTAACTATGATTTTTTTCTTATTATTTTTTTTTATGTAATTGCTTATTACTTATTTATAATAGCCTTTTCACCCCTAATAGGCTTTTCTGGATTTTCTAAGCCATAATCGATCTTTCAATACCTCATACCAATTCTAAATAAAATGAAAGATTAGTTTGGTGAAAGATAAATTACGTGGTAACCATGAGAATCAGCTGTGAGCGGATGAAGTAGATCTCCCTCGTCTCGTTTTCGTAATTCCTCTGTGAGAAATTTACCTCTTTTTAGATCTTCTTTTGTAGTTCGCTGAATGGGGACTGTTCCAAAAGGGCACCCTACACCTTTAAGAATCATCTTTGAAAGTTTTGGTGTTGATGGTGCTCGATCTATCATCTTTGTCAAATTAAAACTGGGTCTCAACTGCATATATAGCAAATTCTTATCTCATTACATTGGTAAAAAGGCTATAATAATTATAAGCATGGCATACTACAAGTTATTCCCTTGGTATATTTAAAGAGTAAACGAAAGATAGAATCATCTTCATTTACTAAGGCTGTGTATGGTAGCTTTTTGTTAGCCCTTGCCATAACAAAGTTCACCTGCTTTAGCTGGTGCCCATTCTCTTTGCTAAGATCATGTTATTTGCTTTAGCAGGTACCCCTTCTCCTTGATAATTCCTTACATAGCAAGATTTTATGCAAGATATGCCTATTCAGCAGTTCTACCCTCCTTTCTACTCACTCCTTGTAAGAGCAGATTTTATTTGCTCTGGTAGGGAGTTAATAGAGAGCAGGGAGGTTGCTGCTAGAGCAGATAAATCCTCCTTTGTAGGGAGTTAGAAAAGAGAATGAGAAACTACTAATGCTGGTGAACTCTGCTGTCGCAGGGGGTAGCAGAGAGCTATGCCATACACAACCTAAATCACTTTCATAATGCGTGCAGTCTAAGCAAGCAATGCCCAACGGAAGCCCACAATCAATGAAAAGAATTATTATATTTTCGATAAAAGGGATCAGCAGGATGTAAATTTGTGGTTATGTGAAGACAAATGCTAATGAGTCACTAGGGATGTACTGATGATCCAGCTACAATTGCATTTTGTGTGATTGATTTGTTTTTTTTCTTACCAAAATTTACCTCAATTTTGTGATCCTTAAGCAAAGGATGATCCAAAGCAGGTTGTTTGTTGATATCCACACAATCAATGATATCTTCATACTCTGTCTGCAACAAATCGCATATAACACTTATAAAACATGAAATATGGAGGCATTAAGGACAAAAGCTAGTAAAAATATAGAAGTCCAACTTGCATAACAAACCAAATAGTTATTGAGTTTATGTTAGTTACCTAAACAATGGAGTTTGTGTTAAGTGTAAAGATAGCTAGTAGGATCACAACACAATCTCAGTCTTAGCTGCAAGAGTGAACTTTCACAGATTTCTAACATCCATGAAATCCATGCAGGTATACTTTGACCATGCAGATAGATTTGGACGGTTTCTATGCTAAGGACGGGTTGTCAATGTGTACCTAAGCTTGTCCCGACCAGATGACTTGCGCTTCCTGACCCGACCAGAAACCGAAGCTAAATGACCCACCCTTCCAACCAGACTCGAAACAGACCCAATGGCCTTGCTTGGCCTTGTCACTCAATACCTGACCTGCCCCAACTCTTACTATATTATCGGCTAAACTCTTACTATTATCGGCTAGACTCTTACAATACTTGACCTGCCCGAACTCTTACTATATTATCGGCTAGACTCTTACAATACTTGACCTGCCCGAACTCTTACTATATTATCGGCTAAACTCTTACTATTATCGGCTAAACCGTTGCTCTTATTAACTAAACTCTTACAATATTTGCATTTTTTATAATATATATACTCTTTCAATATTTTCGTTTTTTACAATATATATAGAGAAAAGTATCAAATGGCGCTCCAAAATTATTTTAATCACCATTTTGGTGATAATTTTTTTTTATTACGAAATGACGCCCATACAGCTCCAAAACAGGCAGCATTTCACACACAGAACATACAAAATTACTATTTTGCCCTTTCCCCAATAGAATTACAATATTGTCATTGTCATCAATCTTTCACAAAAAATTCAGTAAAAAAGGTGTTTTGATAAACTTTTTTTTTTATTTAAGGGCTAAAGATGTCATAAGAGAGAAATATCACTTTATACTCATTCACAACTCCCACATCCAAATTTACAGTGAGGAAGATAATAAGAAAACAAGTCAAGAAATAAATCATTTTCATCATTCTTCACAAGGCGTTTTTGTAGAGATTCTAAGAAAAATTTGGGGTAAATAATGGCTCTAGCCATGGAAAATATTATTTAAATCAATATCAAAGATTTTTGCAGAGATTCTAAGAAAATTTTGGACTGAATAATGTCTTGAAAAATCTTATTTAAATTGATATCGGAAGAAGCGAAAATGAATATAGATGAGGTTTTAAAATCGTGGGAAACGGCGGTTATAAATTAGTTTTGATTTGAGAAGATGGTGAGATCGATAGCATTTCGGTGGATCGACGACATATTGAGGCGAATCCGGTGTCGAGAACTCGAAACCTAAATTTGTGGTCTTCATCTTCTTGATCGCGATCGTCTCTGCTACGATGATGTTTTTCATCACGATCACGATGGTGATCTTGATTTGATCGTTTATCTTCGTCGTTCCAAATCAAGCCTTAAATCGCACGTGCGCGAAAGGAGAAAATGAGCCGGAATTGCTTTTTTAGGGCATACAAGTAATTGTCTCTCATGTTAAAGGGGATTAAATACTAGGGTCATCTTTTCTTCAGCTTGTGACCTGCGCAATTGGAGGCCCGATTAACAGGTGCTTGGGCGCTGCTCTGTGATAAATAACAACACATGAATATTTGGTAATAAAAAAAGGCTTGTGCCTTTTTTGTTACAATATATATATATATATATATATATATATATATATCTTTGGGACCGAAATTTCAATCCACCCTGAAATTTTAAGCCGAAAATCCAAAATGTTGGCCAAATTATCAGCTTCGGCCAAGCCCGAAACTGATATCAAATATGAAATTTGGATCTTTGATCTCGATATCTATTTTTCTCAAATGAGTAAAAGGTTCATGCATGTGATACCCGAATTGTTAAGAAAGATAGTTGGAAATATATGAAGGTATCCAAAATGCCTCCTACAAATCCCCGCTTAACTCTCTCGGCATAACATGAGATGGAAGGTGACCGCATAGATTCTCTCTAATCGCTGTGCACGGTCACTATGTGCCTAATATCAAGTCAAGGGATAAAGGTTCCTGACGGACATTTAAACACTAAAATAGTTTTGAAATAATCTTTGACCATGGTTATAAATTTTGCCAAAATTTTGTGAAATTTTGCGAAATTCACCGATAAGGGCTCAAACGAAAATTTCGGTATTTTTCAATATTTTTGGCAAAATTTTGGTTTTTCTATTTTTTTATTTTATAATAAATGTTAGTAATTTTTTTGAAAAATATTAAATATATTTTTTATATATCTTTAATCCCCAAAATTTTTCCGAAAGGTATTGAAATTAATCTGAAATGTACCGAAAGGACCCCCTACCGAAATGAAATTTGTCACCTATGACTTTGACCATTAAAATTTTACTTTTTTTACTTTTTACTTGAGGCCACTAAAGTGTAGTTTATTATTATGCCATGTAACACATGACCAATCTAAATTGTCCAAGTGACAATCTATTATTGGAACAAATCTCGGACCAACGAACCATGCCTATATAAGCCTTAAAAACAAACAATAGTGGTTTATATTATAGTCAACAGATGGGATAGCTCTACTGCAATCCAATCTATGATCTATCACATTAGCAGTATGGATCACTCCGATCATAAATCATTGATGGTGTATAAGATCATTTAAACACCATTTTGATATTTAAATCACGGTCCCAACTCAAAATACTCTCTCTAGATCTCCCTCATGCAAGAAGATTTGGAACCTGAGTCAGGTACCATTATTATTAAGCATAAAGAAAGCGTGATTATTATTTTTTGGATATTTTTTTATAAATATTAAAAATCATCATAAGCCCAATAAAAAGTCATCCAAATAAAAAAGGGAAGAAGTTAAACCTGAATGGTCTTAATAGCCGGCTTATTAAGAATATTGAGTTCTCTCTCCAACTCCATTTCTTCTAATCTAGATATCTTTCTTCCATCAACTCCAATTCCATGGCTGCTGAAAACAAGAATAACTACAGCGTAAAGTATTACCACCATTTTCTCCAAACCCATTATACAGCCTCTAGAACCCATGGATGGATCACTCAATCAACCAAATGTTTCATTCGTTTAGATTTTCAAATGGTGATCCATGACTCTTTATAGAGAAAATTAAACCACCCTTACAAAGAAGTCATAGAGTATCTTTTAGAGTTATTAGTTATTAGTAACGGCAGATTCTTTGGGATTGTGCATGTTATCTAGTACCCCAAAAAAAAACCGAGTACTAGGATTTCTTGGGTAGCGTTATATGCAACCTAGACTTGGGAAGGATACACATTTTCTCACCGTAAAAAATTATTGACTGCCTTTAATCAGATGATGGAGATCAATTTTTATTCCAATCTTCACACAATATATCTTGAAATCAAGACGCACCTATCAAACAATCAAATATTGATTCCACTTGACACATATCTTCAAAAGTGGGGATGTACGCTTATTGGGGATGCACGTGAAATCAAGATTTGATTGTCTGATAAATGCACTGACTTTTGGGGAAGTGTGCCACATGGAATCAACATCTGACTATCTGATAGGTACGACTTGATCTAACATATTGAAGGATTGAGCTGAAAAAATAATCTTTAAAGTCTGATTCAAGGTGGTTAATGGATTTCAACTTTAAAAACTCAAGTTGCAAAGAATGAATCTTAGGCCCTATTTGATAGCAACGAAACTCCAAAGAGGAAATGAAATCTATTTCTTAGTTGACTTTTTGATAAATGATTTTATCTATAAATGGATTTTCCACTATTTGATTAGTGCGTTTGAGAAATGACTTTCATTGGAAATTGACTTCTCTTTGTTTGATTAGTATATTTGAAAATTAGTTTTTAAGTTTTGATAATTTATTATTAAAATTATAATTAAAGTCAAATTTTAACCAATAATTTTTTTAATGATATTCTATTACGTTATAAATTAATACCATAATAATCACTATTTATTACAAGTTACATAAGTCAGAGTTTGAAAAGTCAAACTCAAATAAGGAGTCAACTTTTAACCAAACTTAAAATTTTGATTAATAAAAATATGTAAAGCTAAATAACAAAATTGTAAATGCTAGCATCTAATGTAACTTTATATGTTAAAATGAAATTAAATTTTTATAAAAGTTAAAATTTGACCAAAATTTTAACTTTGATCAAGAGAAATTTTAATACTTTGATTAATAAATATTTTAAAGACTAAAGTACAAAGTTACATAGTAAATGCTAGTATGTACTATAAGGTTACATGCTGAAACAAAATTCAATTTTAAATTTGAAGGAAATTTTAATTTTAAAAAAGTCAAACTTTGACGAATAAAAAATTCGACAATCTATCGCTAACCTATAAATTAACATAATAGTATTCGTCTCCGTTGCTAGGTTACACTAGTAAAAAAATTGAACAAATATCAACTTTTTAAAAAGTCAAACTTTGATCAAATATAAAAAAAAGTAAAATAAAATTTAGTAATGAACTATAAAATAATAAATTAAAAATATGATAATCTCATTAGGGATACAGATTTTTAAAAAAAAAATTATGTTTAAAGTCAAAATTTGACCAAATATCAAACTTTGACTGATAAAAATTTACATTACCAAAATACAAATAACAACAGTAATAATCACTATCCACTGTCAAGATATACTTCTTAAATTTCGACTAAAGTCAAAATTTGAATAAAGTCAAAATTTGAATAAAGTCAAACTTTGACTAATAAAAATGAGGCAATATATTTTCAAGTTATAAATTAAAATAATGATAGATATTTTTAATTATAATATTTCACTAATTAAAATTTATAATATTTTTTAGAAAATCAAACTTTGACCAAAAGTCAAACTTTAGAAAAAATTACACTGATATGGTATAAATTTATGTAGTAACAGACTCTATCTATAACCAAGTTTCGAGTTTGATTAAAAGTAAATTGTGTAAAAGTCAAATTTTGACTGAAGGTCAAACTATTGACTAATATAATTGAGAATCTAATACTAAATTATACATCAACACAGCAACACCTTTTTTCGCCATCAAATTATTGTAGTCAATATATTTTTTTTAAAAAATATTAATTAAAAGTCAAAGTTGACCTTGAAGTCAACCTTTGACCCTTAAAAATTTGATAATATATTACTAAGTTACAGCTTATTATCATATTTCAGTAGTCAAAGTTTGATCAAAGGTCAAAACTTTATATAGCTTATAAATCTGATTTAAAATTCAAATTTTGACCAAAGTCAAATATGAGCTGAAAAGAGTATAATGTAGATAATGTGGTGGTCATAGTGATAGTGCTAGTACAATAGTCATAGAAATTGAAATTACTTTTTAATAGTCAAAAGATATTTTTTTTTGCTTTTATTACAAGTAAGTTTAGATTTGCAATGACAAAAAATTATTATTTTTTTAGTGAGAAACTCAATTTCAGTCACTTAAAAAATCGAAATGGTTTTGTGACGACCCGACTTTTCCAATCCCTAAGGTATAGGAAAGGCCGGTTCATCAACTTATTGATTTCTCAATAAGCCGTAACAAACAGAAGCCGGCAACATTAACAAAGGTCTAAAGACAGAGGCAGCATTGTTAATCCAAAAATAAAAGCTTCATATAACAAAAATTAGATATATCACGGTGAGGAACCAAAAGGAACCACCGGTGATGGCCAATCCGATCACCTAAAATAGAGGTTCACAATAATGGTTCCTCGAGTGATATCAAAAGAACAAAAAAAATAATAGCCTAAGGCTCAACATACCGAAATAATATCTAGACAAAATACCAAAAAAATACAGAATCTAAGATCACGGGAAGAACTCCTCAGCTGGTATGTCCAAATCCTCCTCGGGAATATAATCGGAGTCCTCCGGATCCTCTGACCCAAGGTCAGTCTTAGCACCTATGACGTATAGTCGAGGGTGAGCTAACAGCCAAGCTCAATAAAGGAAACAAATCTATTTGCATTTCTTTATAAGTAAAGGTTTTCAAAAGACGGAATTGGATCAAATATGGTTTTTCAATGATGCTTTTCAAATTAAATCTCCAGTTCTAATCCTGAGTCAAAATTGATAATATAATCTAAAGTGTTCAAAATGTTCTGATTTAGCATGCTTCTTGTCTTAAATTTATAACTTAATTTTATCTCCCAAATTTCCTATAGCATGAGAGCGGACTACGTGACCGATGGGAAGACCCTACTGACCATCGTCGTTCATGAACCCATTTCGAAAAATGCAACAAGCCCCTACGCTATGAGGGAAACTTGCGCCAAAGTTTTACTGTCAACAGGGTTGGTAGAATCTAGGGCATCGTACTTATGAACCCTAAATCAAATGCAAATGCTAACACATATCAAAGCTTATTATTCATAACATAATTTTGATTTTTCAAGGTTCTGATTCGAAATTCTGATTCAAAATTTAGCTGAGGTTCTGATTTCCAAAGATTCTTATTTATGACAAGGTTTACAAATTTTTAGATTGTGTCATATGTTCAAAGTTTTAATTATACTGTGTGCAACCAAATTTCCAAATTTTATACTTCTAAAAGAAATTGTCTATAACAGTTTATGCTTATAAATTTATGCAAATAATAATTAGGGTTCCCCTACCTTAACCAAAAAGTTTCAAAAGCATGAACAAGCAGTCCTCTCCAAGGACTCCCAATCGTCAAAACCTACATATATTAACACTCTCTGTGTTAATATAGAACCTAAAAATCAATCCAAAAGTTCATAGAATAAAAATCCAACCAAACTTTTAAAAGCCAAAAGCAGGACAGAATTCGACCATCGAATTTCAGAATTCTGTCTCAGGCCCAAAAATTCTCATTTCGACTGTCGATTTCCAATTTCGACAGCCGATTTTCAAATCGACAGTCAAATTCTTCAGGTTCTGTGGTTGTTAACTCGACATGCCCGGATTCTTTTTCCTTAGTTTCTACACAGCCATCCAATCTTTTCTATTGAATCCATATCTTAAATTCTTAACAAAACCCAACAAATTTACATAAGGAGGTTTCAAGACATACCTCTTTTAGCTTAAACTGTTGATCCCCTTGTACCGATTCTGTAACAGCTCGGATTTCTGCACCCAGAAATCTGTGCCATCAAGATCATACTCTGGATGATCCCCAGGACAATTCATGAAGTGTCTGCTAGTATAGCGGAAACCAAGCAGACACTGTCCAGCAGTGGTAGCATGAGTTATCACAAGACATCTAAAATAGAAAGAAGTAATAAAATATACATGTATCTAAATATGTAAAAATATACATTCCCAAAATGGAACCAAGAAGAACCAATGGTGATGGACATCCATCACCCAAAACAATGGTTCCTAATAATGGTTCCAATAGAATGTATAGTAATACTATGAAAGGAAGAAAATATCTACAGAAAGTAAATACAGAAGTGGCCACCAGGCGCACAATAATTCAAAGGTTTACACAAAATCCCAAAAAGAGCAGACTCGTATACCCAGGCTAAGGATAAAAGTCGTCCGCTCGACGCGCCTCCTCGCCTCGGCCTCACCTGGATCGGTATTCTGGTCACTGCGTCCGGAAGTACCGCTTCAGAACCTAAAAGTGATTTAGAAAGCAGGGTGAGCTACATCATAGCTCAATAGAAGAATTCCAACTAAATGAATTGAATATGCAGATCATGCTATCTCATAACAGAAATCAAATCAGAAACGTACAATCATGACGAATCAAATCAAATCGAGCTTTAGACAAGAAATCGGATGTTATGCAAGTATATTATCGAGAGCTTAAATTGTGTATATTTAACTTGACTATATAGCAGACGAGTAAACAGGAATGTCCGATAGGAAACCCCAACCAATCGTCGTTCACATGAACAATTTTGAAAGTGCAACAATGCCTCATCTATGGAGTGCAATTAGGATTACAAGGTGTGTACAAGTGTGCAGCATCGAATATACCCGGGGTGTGGGGATCATCCGGTTTAAATCATCAAATCACATACATATATACCTCATCGGATAGCGAAATCAAGCGATTTGGGATATTAATCAGAAAGTAAATCAAAGCTAGCAGGAATTTATGATATGCATACATGCTTGTTAAAAACAGAAATCAGGGCACAGATATAAAATAAACATGAAATCATACTCAAAAACAGTTTAGGTTGGTTTTCCCCTACCTCAGGTCACTTTATCTTCTAAGCAAATCCAAAGCTTTTTCAAGGTATTAGGGTTTGATCCTAGACCATAAACATATCACTTTAAGTGTTAGAGATGTCAGAAAGTTAACCGGCACAATGTCCGGTGGTGTTTAACCCATAAACCCAAAACAGAACAAAACAGGGGTGATTGATCGATCACCATTCTCATTGATCGATCAATACTCCTTGTTGATCGATCAATACCTCTCATTGATCGATCACCACCCTCTTAGTTCTCACTCTGCAACAACTCAATTGATCGATCACCTATCATCATTGATCGATCAATACACTCATTGATCGATCAATAACCTCTCTTCTACTCACTTTTAATACAGCTTAAATTGATCGATCACCACTGGGGTTGATCGATCAATGCTTCCTGTTGATCGATCAATGCCCTCCTTGATCGATCACCAACCCTTTTCAAAATTCACTTTCGCTTTCATTAACTTTTATACAGATTGATCGATCAATGCCTTCATTGATCGATCAACACCCTACAGTGATCGATCAATACCTATGTTGATCGATCACCAAATATCATTGATCGATCACTCTCTTGTTGATCGATCAATGCCCTTCGGGCATTGAACTTCCAGCTTTTTGGGGTCTCTGTTCCCCCATTCTGTCCTATACAGATTGATCGATCAATGGTCTTCATTGATCGATCACCACTGTCATTGATCGATCAATGCCTTCATTGATCGATCAATAATGACAGAAACTCTGTCATTAATGGAGTTCATCTCCAACCCTATTTTTCATTAATGGTTCTCAACAACCATTATCATGACATCAATGCCCATACCTGGGCATCTCATTTGCCCCTATTTAAGCACACAGACTCACCTTTGCTTGGGCCCTCTCGGGGTTTCGGCAAATCACTCTGGATGAGGGTTTCGGATCTAGCTCTCGGGGTTCATCACCGATTCGAGTCCGATGAGCAACCTTTTCGCCCCGGTTCAGCATGCAGAGACTTCACACACACACAAACCATACCTAAGCTTATTCCATTAATCTCTACATACCCTAGTTGAGGAAGCTCACCATCTCAATCTTGCTAACCCTGTTTTATCCAAAAACCCTCTTGAAAACCCACTTAGCTACAGGTTCTTACCTACAGGAGCACTAGGGCAAGTGGGAAGAAGGAGAAGAAGAAGAACTCCCTCTAGGTCTCCCTTCCTTCTCTTATAAGCTAATAAACAGATATTTCTGTTTTCCCTTAGTTTATGTTCCGGTGTGGAGCACGAACACGGTCGCCACGACGCAACGTGCTACATTGACCCTTTACACAACTCAGACTCAAACAAAAATGTACATGTGAACTCATCTAACCCTGGTGTAACTTTATCTCAACTAATATTATTTCTAAATTTTAAATCGGTCTCGATTTCCGTGCCGGGCACGTAGATCGAAACAGTTAGTTTCGTGTTCTAAATTTCAGGGTTGTTACATTATCCCCCCCTTAGGAATTTTCGTCCTCGAAAATGTCTAATAGGTGCGGTTAAGGAACAGAGGGTTCTAAGACTAACAGACCGAGATAATACAGAGGATGCAGTCTACGTACGATGCAGAGGAATTTAAACATGCTAAACAGAATGTACATAATATGCAGAGTAATGTAAATGCGGATATATAAGTAGTCTAAAAATATTATAGAGCAGTATAGCTATACCTGTGGGAGCGTTGGATGGACCGCCTCGCCGTGTGTAGGTCTGGGACAGGTGGCGTGAGTCAGAGTCGCTGCGGGTCCACCACGTGTTGACGAGCGTGGGCGATCGTCGGCGTGGACGTCGTGGCATATAGGTGCTGCATGACCAACTCATGCATCCCCTCGTGGTAATCCAGACGACGATGCATCTGCCGCTGGAATGCCTCCATGCCATCCAGTCTCTCATGGATACGACGGTTGCCCTCCACCAGCTCCCGAAGCATCGCAGTAACGTCGTCGGAGGAAGGTGGTGGGGGATGGGCTGTGGGTTGACGAGTCGGTCGGTGGGGTGTAGTGGGGCCGGTCGGGTAGACACCTCAGATGGAGGTGGTGGATCACGTGGGGTGATGAGTACTGAAAAATGAGGATATTTCGCCCCTAAATATCTATATTTAGCTGTCCGATGAAGGCTATCTGATGAGATTGATTAGATTTGAAGTGTTTCAGATAAATACAAGCCAAGTATAGAAAACAGTACAAGAATTTTGAATATAATGCCAAAACACTGTAACTTTGGGTAATCAAGAACTTGGTGCGATTTGCGGCTAAATTTGGACCTTCAAGATGGCCGAATTACAAAATTGTCAAAACATGGAAGTTGTAGATCCTTTCGTCAGCTTTCCAACGGCGTAAGAATCATCTCAATCCGAATTCGGGACAGAAAGTTATAGCCAAAATACCAAAGCAGTGTCTGAACCGAGAAGAAGTGCTGAATTTCACGGATTTCTGGGGTCGATGCATCGACCCTACAGGTTGATTAATCGAGCCAAAATTAGAGTCTGACACGAATCTGGCACTGGAAACTTGTTTTTTTGGACTCTCTGTCGGCTCGATGCATCGACACTTATTGGTCAATTAATCGACCCGAAAATAAATGCTTGGGAGACCTCCGCGCGAAGGGTCTATTTAAAGCGACTCAAACACTTCGGAAAAAAAGGGATTAGAATTAGAGTTTTTTTAGAGAGTTTTAATTTTTAGTGTTCTTAGTTTTTAGCCATTATTTTTCATAGTTAGACATAGAAATAGGAAGTTTTATTATTTCTTTTTGAGAGCTTTGTTCTTTAATTTTTCAATACTCATTCCTTCAGTTTATAAATTTTGTTTAAAGTTTATTTCTGCATTAATTTCATTTCTGAAGATCATCATACATGTGGATCAACGTAATTTATTTTGAAGTTTGAGGTAATTTTAATTAATGTTATTTTCCTGTCTTTATTTATTTATGTCATTTACTTATAATATGTGTGGCTAAATTTATAGGGATGGAGATCTAATGATTCCCATCCGAGGGATGTACTTTTAATAATATAAATTTAGGATTAAAATATGAGATTTTATTTTATGGTTGTTGTGCTATCATGAATGGATGAAATCCCCGCCACTAACCGGGATCGCGTGTGCCGAGTCATGCCCGGGATCTCAGATCTGTGACGGTAATTTTACCCAATCATTGTTATGGTCTTTTTGTTTTCATTGTGTGGATTTAATTATGATTATGTTCTGGGATCGAGTGTGCTGAGCCATGCCCTGGATCTTGGTTCTGTAATGGTAATTTTATCTTAAATATCCCTAATCTGAATAAAGTGTGCCGAGCCATGCCCTTGATTTCAAATTTGTAAGTGGTATTCTTGTTGGAATTTTTACCCACTTTGGGGATGATTTTTATTTGAACCTGAGATCATGTGTGTCTAGCCGTGCCCTTGATCCCATATCTATATATGAAAATCATCTAAGTCCTAATTGCAGGGATGCAACATGGAACCTATTAGGGTGTTGACCATTGATCTTCCATAAAAGATGCTTGTTACCAATGAAATATCTCATAATTTAATCCTTAGATTTATATTATAGGAAGAACGGACCAAAGATGGGAGGATTTAGTATCTTCATCTTTATCATCATCTTCACTTTTATTTGTGAATCATCAATTAAGTTTTATTTTTGTAGTCATTAATTACCATCTCATCAACCGCTTAAATCATAAAATTGGTAGAATACTGTTAGATCTTCATAGATTTCTAGAATTGCTTGTCTCTTTTAGATATTTCAACATTAATCCTCGTGAGAACTATCTCGTACTCCGCACCCACTATATACAAACCGATTCGTGCACTTGCGAGTAAAACAATACATAAAAATATCACATCATGGGGCCTCCCCCTCTCCTGATGTAGGCTCGGCAGGGACCGAACCCCTCAGTGACGGTAGGTGGAACGGGCTCAGCTGCGCCCTCATCCTCCTCTGGAAGCCGTCTCACTAACAGGTTGTAACTCTTGGTCCAGTCTTTCAGCTGAAAGCCCTTGGTGTTGTCGACCAAGCGTGGCTCGTGAGGAGCCAAGGTGTATGCCTCACGTAGAAGGGCATACTGCTCTACTAGTTTGGTGATGAGGCGGGCATAGGGGATCTGTTTCTTAACCCCGGACTTCACTTTCTCAGACATAAGGTCATTTGCATTGATGATGCCCTCAATGACTAAATCTGCCATAGAGAACCAACGGTTCTCATAGGCCGAGAATAGTGCCTGTTGCACTACTCCAGTCCGCGAGGACTTGTGTAAAAAGGGGTTTAGTGCACACTTGATATACGTATCAAGCATCCACAATTGATCGGGTAGTTGGGCCCTGGATATGGATTGGCCCCTCCCGTGTTGGCCTTGGGTCATTAAGTGACCACATCGGCGTAGGAGACCTCCTTGATGTACGGGGCATCAAGGCCACATGTCTCGATATAAGCGGACGGGCATTGAAGTGCCGCCGCGACATGGAAATGATTGAATTTGTACTCAAGACCATCGATGGTCGTGACAAGCTGATGGCGACTATCACCCCATCGTAGGTTCTGAAAGAAAAGCCTCACGAGGCATGGGCAATAATGGTCGTGGAAGGGTTCAAGCAAGGGTTTTAACCCGAGCTTTTGGATATACCCCTTGGCCCAAGCCATCTCGGGTCGGTCTTCGTAGAGTGAGGGAGCAAAAACGTATTCGGGTAAAAAGGTTTTAGAAGCCCACCACGTTTTGGGGACTTCACGCTCGATGGGGAGCGGAACAAAGCGGAATGGTCGAATAATGGTCAAACCGTGCCATGGGTGGGTACCAGTGGTGAAGGAACGGAATGGTGGGCGTACCGCAGTCTCGAGACGTGGGTACCTTACGCGAAGCGTTCTTCGTGGGAGGTCCCATGATTGAAATTTTACCAAAAATGCGAAAACAGTAATCTAATGAATGGAAACAAGAGTTTTACCGAGCGAATGGAGTAAAGTCCACTCGAATTAAGCCGGAGAACGGACGGAAATGGCCGAAGAAGAGTGGGGAAGACGGTTGAACGGTTGGAATTCCAAAACCCTTGATCGATCACTATGGGAGCTTTGTGCAAATGACCGTTCAAAACCCCAATCCTTAACTTAAACCCTAGGATTGATCGATCACTGCTTTTGTTGATCGATCAATGAAGCATCTTTAAGCCCTAAATCGATGCATTGATCGATCACCAACCTTTGTTGATCGATCACTGATGCTCTTATTGATCGACCACTACTAATGTTGATCGATCACTGCTTTCCTTCCAATGCAAAATTGATCGATCACTAACCTATGTTGATCGATCACTTGAACCTCTATTGATCGATCAATACTGCTATTGATCGATCACCAGCCTTTCTTTTGAGTGAAATCCTTCACTGTCATTGATCGATCACTCTCTTCTGTTGATCGATCACTCATGAAATTGATCGATCAATGTCTTCTGTTGATCGATCAATGATATCTGTGAGACCATATTGTAACAGTCCGCTTTTCCAACAGTGAATCGTCCGAACTTCAAAACTAATAATACATGCACATCATACAGAGTACCCCTATAAGAAGATTCATCGAGTAAATGATGCATGCTCACGCACAACGACCTAATAATGTGATGAACCTTTAAGCGAAAATAATTAAGAATTTACCTTTCTCATTGGGTAAACAAATGTGGGTATTGTTTGCGGATTTCGGTTGCGCGTTCCCAAGTATCTTCAACGTCCGAATGATTTCTCCACTTGACTAGTACCAGTGGAATCAACTTAGTCCGCAGAACTTGATCACGACGATCTAAAATAGCAATCGGTTCTTCAATCACCGTCATATCCTCCATAAGCTCTATTGGTTGGTAATCCAAGACGTGAGTCGGATCGCGTACGTAATGGCGTAGCATGGACACGTGAAAGACGTTATGCATGCTTGCCAACTGTGGTGGCAAGGCAATCCGATAAGCGACTTCTCCAACCCGTCCGAGTACCTCAAATGGTCCGATGTATCGAGGACTCAACTTTCCACGTTTTCCAAAGCGCATGACGCCCTTGGTCGGCGAAATCTTCACAAACACCTTGTCTCCAACCTGAAAACAAGTGTTAATTCTCTAGTGATTTTAATTTTAACCATGGGCATACGTATCGTCTGACGTATTTGGTTATACCTGAAACTCCACTTGCGTCCGATGAAGATCCGTATAGCTCTTTTGACGGCTTTGGGCCATCCTCAATCTTTCGCGAATCATCCTAACCGTCTCAGTGGTACTATCCACGATCTCTGGTCCTAAGACAAGCTTTTCGCCGACTTCTTCCCAATTCAGTGGAGATCTGCATCGACGTCCATATAAGGCTTCATAAGGTGCCATCCCAATACTTGACTGATAACTGTTATTGTAAGCGAATTCGATCAGAGGTAAGTGTTGATCCCACAAACCATGAAAGTCCAACATACATGCACGCAACATATCCTCTACGATCTGGTTCACCCTCTCAGTCTGCCCATCTGTATGAGGATGAAATGCTGAGCTGAATTCCAATTTAGTACCCATGCCTTCCTGGAATCGTCGCCAAAACTGCGATGTATATAGCGGATCTCTATCACACACGATGCTGACCAGTATGCCATGTAATCAAACTATTTCTTTCGTGTACAGCTCGGCTAGTTTATTTGCTGTAAATGTAGTCCGATATGGTAGAAAATGTGCAGATTTCGTCAGTCTGTCCACAATAACCCAAATGGCATTATTCTTTCTCAATGTGCTCGGCAACCCTAGTATAAAGTCCATAGAAACGGCCTCCCATTTCCACTCTGGCACTGGTAATGGTTGCAATAAACCCGCTGGATTCCGATGGTCCACTTTCACCTGCTGACAGACCAAACACCTAGAAACATAATCCGCCACATCTTTCTTTAATCCTCTCCACCAAAAACTTCGCTTGAGATCTTGGTACATCTTGGTACTCCCAGGATGTATAGCATATGTAGACTTATACGCCTCCTCTAAAATTGTGTCTTTTAGGTCCTTTGTATCCGGTATGCATATTCGATCTCGAAATAGCAGAGTGCCATCATCCTTGATGGTAAAATCAGGTCTGATCCCGTTGATCACATCCCTTCTAATTGCCATAAGCTCATCATCAATCATCTGGAGCTTACGTACATTGTCAAACAATGTGGGACGTATCACGATGGTAGCCATCAGTGTCCCTAAACCTCTAACATCAATCAGCGTATCACATAAGGCCAGATCCTCAAGTAGATGCCACCTTTGTACTCAGGTGATAAGATGTGCCAACTGAGCTGACGACTTTCTGCTCAAAGCATCTGCCACAACATTGGCCTTTCCAGGGTGATACTGGATGGAACAATCGTAGTCTTTCAAGAACTCCATCCATCTGCGTTGTCGCATATTCAAATCCTTTTGAGTAAACAAATATTTAAGGCTTTTGTGGTCTGTGTAGATATCGAACGTTTCGCCGTATAAGTAGTGCCTCCAAATCTTTAAAGCAAAGATCACCGCTGCCAACTCCAGATCATGAGTCGGGTAGTTTCTCTCATGTTCCTTAAGTTGTCTAGAGCCATATGCGATAACTTTCTTATGTTGGTTGAGAACACAACCCAAACCACTATACGATGCATCACTGTAGATAGCCAAGCCTCCTCTACCAGAAGGTATAGCTAGCACTGGTGCTGTAGTCAGACGCGTCTTCAATTCTTGAAAACTTTTCTCGCATTGTTTAGTCCAATCAAATTTAGCATTTTTCTTAGTGAGCTGAGTAAGCGGACTTGATAGCTTAGAGAAACCCTCTACGAATCGCCTGTAGTATCCTGCCAAACCAAGGAAACTACGGACCTCATCCTTATCTTAGGTTGTTCCCGATTCACGGCTTCGATCTTTGTCGGGTCTACTGTTATACCCTTGGCGGAGACAATATGGCCCAGGAAACTCACTTGGTTCAACCAAAATTTACACTTACTGAGCTTTGCGTATAATTTGTGTTCTCTGAGGGTCTGCAAGACTACACGTAGTTGCTCTTCATGTTCTTCCTTCGTCTTAGAATAGACAAGGATATCGTCCACAAAAACAACCACTGACTTGTCCAAATGTGGTTTAAATACCCGATTCATCAGGTCCATAAACGATGCGGGTGCATTCGTCAATCCAAATGGCATAACTAAGAATTCATAGTGTCCATACCTGGTTCTGAACGCCGTCTTCTCCACATCTTCGGCCTTGACTCATAATTGATGGTAACCCGATCTCAAATCTATCTTCGTAAAGAACCTCACTCCTTGCAATTGATCAAACAGATCATCGATCCTAGGAAGCGGGTAACGATTCTTAATCGTCAACTTATTCAACTGCCGATAGTCAATGCATAGACGCATCGAACCATCCTTCTTTCTGACAAACAATACTGGTGCTCCCCAAGGGGACATAGTCGGTCGAATAAACCCTTTGTCAAGCAGTTCTTGTAGTTGCTCTTTCAACTCTTGCAATTCTGTTGGAGCCATCCTATACGGTGCTTTAGATACTGGTTCAGTGCCTAGAACCAAATTGATTACAAACTCAATCTCTCGAACTGGCGGTAATCCTGACAATTCCTCAGGGAATACATCGGAATACTCGCATGTAATGTGAATATCGGATATCACATTTGTCTCCTCCCGTTGTTCTTGTAGAAAGGCTATATATCCACTGCATCCACTCTTCATCATCCTCTCCGCCCGAATAGCGGATATCAACGGAGCTACCTTAGACTTCACTCTGAAGAATCTAAAGGATCGCTCCTTTGGAGGGCGGAAAACTACCATCTTCCGAAGACAATCCACACTCGCGTGGTAAGCAGATAGCCAGTCCATTCCCAAGATGATGTCAAATCCTTTCATATCCAACAGAATCAAATCTGCCCGTGTCTCATGATCATCTACTGCCACTACCACTGATTTACACACAGTGAGTGCATTCACTGCACTACCCGTGGGAATTGACACTGTCAGAATAAAATCTAGTTGTTCTGGAGTGACACTCAATTCCTTCGTAAATTGAGGCCGTACGAAAGAATGCGTGGAGCCTGGGTCTATCAGAGTTCGTGCTCTATGGAAGCAAATGTCGCAACTCCTATACAGTTTCAGCTCACCTATATACCAATTTCAGCATTACTTTAACGTTCTTGATGTGTAGGTTTGTGTGTATCAATAAAATCAAAATAAATCAACTAAATTCTATATTTTAAAATTTTCAAGTCATCATATTAAACAACACCATATCTCTTATATTCTAATCATACCTTGAATGACGTCATTTGATGTCAGGGCATCGGTTGCGGTGACGGCATAAGCTCGGCCGTGAACTACTGGTCGAGCTGATCTTTGGGTAGATACCGATCCTGACCGCTCCTTGCTCTCCTCAGGGCAATTCCTAACCAAGTGACCCATCTTGCCACACCTGAAGCATGCCCCTGTCTCTCTCCTGCAGTCCTCTGTCTTGTGTGGTTTCCCACACTTTGCACATATCGTTGCCGGAGTGAAGGACGAGACTCTTGAAGGTCCCTGAGTCACTGAGGCCCCGCTACCAGAAGATCCAGCTGGTCGGAATGATCTGGAAGAAGTAGGCGCTGCTGCTCTCTTATATGAACTCGGACCCGAAGAAATCGCCGGTCGAGAGTGCGTAGGGTATCTCGAAGGTCTGGAAAATCTAGCCCTCTTGTTCTGCTCTGTATCCTGAGATTGCCCTTGGAATGGTCTCTCTCTCGCCTGCTTGTCCCTCCAAGAGAATTGTTTCTGGTTCTCTTCTTCAGCTATAAGAGCCTTGGCCATGACTCCCTCGTAAGTCTTCATTTCCCACATGGCGACGTCTTTCTGCAAATTTTGTCTCAGGCCAAGTTGGAACTTCCTTGCTCTCATCAACTCCGTGGCTACATGTTGAGGTGCAAACCTAGCCAACCTATCAAACTCCGCTCCATAGTCCCTTACTGACATGGCGCCTTGCTTCAACTCTATGAATTTCACTTCCCATTGATGCCTCATAATTTTCGGGAAGTATTTGTGATAAAACACCTCCGTAAACTCTTCCCACGTCCAAGGAGTGTGAGGAAATTCTCTCTGTCTATTTTGTGACACCGACTTCCACCAAGGTCCGGCGTCACCATCCAGTTTGAAAGTGGCCCAACGCACTTTCTCCACGTCACTATACTGTAATACTTCAAAGAGCTTCTCCATCTCTTCTATCCACCCTTCTGCCTCAATGGGATCCGTTTGACCTGAGAAGCTAGGAGGTCTCATTCTCCTAAACTCCGCAAATCCACCAGGCTGATGGGGTGGTCTAGCTGCCTGTTGAGCTAAAGCAGCTGTCTGCTGGGCGACGTTGGTAGCTAATGCTTCCAACACCTGCTCCATCCTTTCTTCATTTCTCCTTCTACCTCCTCTTGGTCCCAATGGAACCGCATTTGCATGTGAGAGGAACTCCAAGCCCCTCGACGTGCCTATGACCTCGGGCACATCCCTCAGAGGAATCTCTCTCTGACCTGTTCTACCTCTGCTGTGCCCTCCTCTGAACTTAGGGCCCATACTGGTCTGTCATTGTGAAAACAACAACATTGATCAGTACATAGATTGTGAAAACAATCCAACCTGAACCCGTAGTTCAACCTAACGTCTAGGCTCTGATACCAATCTATGTGACCGGATTTCTGCACCGTACATGCCATCGAGATCATACTGGATGATCCCGGACAATTCATGAAGTGTCCGTCAGAGAGCGGAAACCAAGCATAATCGCCCAAAGAATGGTAGCATGAGTTATCACAAGGCATCTAAAATAGAAAGAAGTAATAAAATATACATGTATCTAAATATGTAAAAATATACATTCCCAAAATGGAACCAAGAAGAACCAATGGTGATGGACATCCATCACCCAAAACAATGGTTCCTAATAATGGTTCCAATAGAATGTATAGTAATACTATGAAAGGAAGAAAATATCTACAGAAAGTAAATACAGAAGTGGCCACCAGGCGCACAATAATTCAAAGGTTTACACAAAATCCCAAAAAAGAGCGCATCAGATACCCAGGCTAAGGATAAAAGTCGTCCGCCTGGACGTCAGTCTCCTCGTCCTCGGCCTCGACCTCGGATCGGTGGTATTCGGTCACTCTGTGGGAAGTAGCCGAACCTAACAGTGATTTAGAAAGCAGGGTGAGCTACATCATAGCTCAATAGAAGAATTCCAACTAAATGAATTGAATATGCAGATCATGCTATCTCATAGCAATCAAATCGAAGCATACAATCATGACGAATCAAATCAAATACTGAGCTTTTAGACAAGAAATCAGATGTTATGCAAGTATATTATCAGAGAGCTTAAATTGTGTATATTTAACTTAAGAAACTCCCGTGACTATATAGCACGGAGTAAACAGGAATGTCCGATAGGAAACCCCAACCAATCGTCGTTCACATGAACAATTTTGAAAGTGCAACAATGCCTCATCTATGGAGTGCAATTGCGCCGAGGATTACAAGCAGGTGCACAAGTGTGCCAGGCATCGAATATACCGCCGGGTCGGTGGGGATCATCTGGTTTAAATCATCAAATCACATACATATATACCTCACAGATCAGATAGCAGAAATCGAGCGGTTGGATATCTGAATCGAAGAAATCAAAGATAGCAGGAATTTATGATATGCATACATGCTTGTTAAAAACAGAAATCAGGGCACAGATATAAAATAAACATGAAATCATACTCAAAAACAGTTTAGGTTGGTTTTCCCCTACCTCAGGTCACTTTATCTTCTAAGCAAATCCAAAGCTTTTTCAAGGTATTAGGGTTTGATCCTAGACCATAAACATATCACTTTAAGTGTTAGAGATGTCAGAAAGTTAACCGGCACAATGTCCGGTGGTGTTTAACCCATAAACCCAAAACAGAACAAAACAGGGGTGATTGATCGATCACCATTCTCATTGATCGATCAATACTCCTTGTTGATCGATCAATACCTCTCATTGATCGATCACCACCCTCTTAGTTCTCACTGCTGCAAACTCAATTGATCGATCAATACACCTTATTGATCGATCACTATCATCATTGATCGATCAATACACTCATTGATCGATCAATAACCTCTTCTACTCACTTTTAATACGGCTTAAATTGATCGATCACCACCGGTTGATCGATCATGCTCTGATCGATCGATCAATGCCCTCCTTGATCGATCACCAACCCTTTTTCAAAAATTCCCACTTTCTGTTTTCATTAACTTTTATACAGATTGATCGATCAATGCCTTCATTGATCGATCAACACCCTACAGTGATCGATCAATACCTATGTTGATCGATCACCAAATATCATTGATCGATCACTCTCTTGTTGATCGATCAATGCCCAAATTGATCGATCAATGCCCTTCGGGCATTGAACTTCCAGCTTTTTGGGGTCTCTGTTCCCCCATTCTGTCTTATACAGATTGATCGATCAATGGTCTTCATTGATCGATCACCACTGTCATTGATTGATCAATGCCTTCATTGATCGATCAATAATGACAGAAACTCTGTCATTAATGGAGTTCATCTCCAACCCTATTTTTCATTAATGGTTCTCAACAACCATTATCATGACATCAATGCCCATACCTGGGCATCTCATTTGCCCCTATTTAAGCACACAGACTCACCTTTGCTTGGGCCCTTTCGGGGTTTCGGCAAATCACTCCGGATGAGGGTTTCGGATCTAGCTCTCGGGGTTCATCACCGATCCGAGTCCGATGAGCAACCTTTTCGCCCCGGTTCAGCATGCAGAGACTTCACACACACACAAACCATACCTAAGCTTATTCCATTAATCTCTACATACCAAAAACCCTCTTGAAAATCCACTTAGCTACAGGGTCTTACCTACAGGAGCACTAGGGCAAGTGGGAAGAAGGAGAAGAAGAAGAACTCCCTCTAGGTCTCCCTTCCTTCTCTTATAACCTAATAAACAGATATTTCTGTTTTCCCTTAGTTTATGTTCCGGTGTGGAGCACGAACACGGTCGCCACGACGCAACGTGCTACACTGACCCTTTACACAACTCAGACTCAAACAAAAATGCACATGTGAACTCATCTAACCCTAGTGTAACTTTATCTCAACTAATATTATTTCTAAATTTTAAATCGGTCTCGATTTTCGTGCTGGGCACGTAGATCGAAACAGTTAGTTTCGTGTTCTAGATTTCAGGGTTGTTACAAATTCACGCACCGAAACAAGTTTCTATGATCGAAGGTTTAAAAGCTTCAATTCAGCCCATTATAACCCTTCTTCCACTGCACAGATTTATAGACACAGTGATATCCTCTCCTCTAACCTTCTCTTCCAATAGCTCAAACTGATCCAAATTCAAGCACCAAATAAACCAATGGTTGAGATGGGAAGAGGAGCTCTCACTCTCTCAAGATCTAAAGATCAAAAGCAAGGCAATTGATTTGCAATTTACTTTCAACCGAAAGAGAGAAGTGTAAATTCTCTCAAATCTCTCTCTTTATAATACAAAATAAAACCTAATAAAAATTTAGATATTTCTAATTACTACTTATCCATTTATTCTTGTAAAACTTCCGACGTTAAACACAAATACCAACCTTATTGTGTACATTGTCGATTTCCTGACTTGTACACATCTCATAACCAAGTCCTTTGGTCATCCCGCTCATCATAACCAAAACTAAACAAGAAGCCTCAAAAATCTCATAATTATTTTCGGGCACGCTTACCGAGGTAAATGAAAATATGTCAAAATATCAGGGATATTACATGTTTCCTCCTAAAATGATTTGGTGTATGAAAATTCAATTTCCATGCAGGGTCTACTTAATTTCATTTTCATCTCCTTACATAGCCATCAAACAATAACAATTGGAAGCAATGTCAGGTCCTGAACCGCTGGATTCACTAGATCTAACAATTATAGACAAAATCAATAATTTATAAATTTAATACTTCTTCATAAATAAATAAAAAGAGATTCAATACTTAAAATCCGCCTTGCAAAGAATTAACTTGGGCAATGTTTTAAAAGGATAGTTAATATCGAGTGTTGGCGTCTCCCTTCTACGATAACAAGATGCCTCGTAACGTGCGTAAATCGTTAAATACCTGTTACACGGTGGGGGCGAGGGCATAGTTCCACGAAAGGTAAGCAATTGTACCCTTTCTCTTTTTGAATTTTTTTTTTTTTTTTTTGAAAATTGTATGTTTATGTGGATAGGGTAGTGATGCAAGCTTTGACCCGAAACATCAAAACCGAACTGAACCAGCCCAAAAAACTAGAAAAAGAAAATCGAAAAATAGATAAATAAAATAAAATAATCATAAACTGAAATATTCAAGTTTCAATTTTTAGAAACCGAACCAAAAAACGAAATTTTCGGTTTGATAAATCAAATCTGCATCCCTAGAATAGGGCAATGATCAGGTCCAACCAGTTTTACAACCAATGGATGAGGAAAATCTTCAGCACATATGTTCCTATAAAAATGAAAATTGTGGAAGTCTAGATTGTTCTCTATCCCATGGCTGCAAATCTGGTCTGGCAACACGAAATCCTGTTTACCATTGCCTCATATATTATAAACTACTATAAGCATCACTATCGAAAATATAAAATAATATAAAAATAAATAAATAAATATTAAGAAATCTTTCACTAACAAAGTAACCCCCCTACACACGTACCAGGCTGCAGGATAGTGAAGGGCTTGTGCTTACTCTTCCAGTTTACTTCAGAACCACGGTTTCCAATCAATGTGTGTCTTTTGCTGCTATTTATATCAATTTTTACGTGGCCATTAAGTCACACGTTACGTTATTAACTTAGAAAGATAATAAAATACCAAGGCTTTGTTAGGCAGGCTAAAATTTAGCGGAAATTTTTTTCCGCTCACAACATGGGTTAAAATATTAAAGAGACATTTGAAAAAAGTGCGTACAACTCTAAAACACCAAGAAAGGTGGTTGAATCACTTCTGCCACACATGTAATTATAATTGAAGAATCCTAAACATTCATTTGCTTAATAAAATTAGATGTTTGATTTTGATATATGATCTAAATTGATGGTTGATTGAAAGAGTGCCACGTGGGTCTATCTAAGCTTTTAGAGTGTCTATGTCCCAAGCTCTTGAAAAAATGTTGATTTCTTCAGATCAGATGATGGAGATCTATTTTAACAAAAATCTTTCACAAAATAGATCTTGGTTTCATGACGCATCGATCTTACGACCAATTTTTGATTTCCTGTATCACCGATACCCAAAAACTGACTCTTCAATCATATAACACACATCATGCTCAAACGTGACTTTAGGGCCATTTTTTTGAGAATGGGGATACATGGAATCACAAATTGACTGTCCGATAGGTGCTACATGATCTTAAGATCCATTCTGTGGACAATCGGGGTGAAAAACAATTAATCTCATTTGTTCCAAAGCAATCAATAATCTTCAAGGGGTCTGAGACGTGGGCGCTTTCACAGAACATATGGACGCGAACAGAGATACCCATAAACATCGACACCAATAAATGTAACATAACCATCTAAGCTACTTAATTTGAAGGTCATGATCTAAAGATCATAAGTGAAAAGGTTGGCACCAAGCTTCTTAATCATATGACTCAATGCACTTCAAAGACATTATTTGATTCAACAGTTGATTGTATCGAATCATATGATAGAGATTGAGTTTTGCACCACTCTTTTGCGTCGTAGATCTATAGATCATGGCCTTTATATCAAACGGTTTAGATGCAACCTTATCTCATAATCGTACCATTTATTTGCTCTATAAAATTGTAACCTCGCCCCATTTCCTCCGGCCAACATGCATTGACTGCTTTGAATTTGACAAAGGAGATTGTTTTTATCCCAATCTTCCACATGATGCATCTTGAGATCATGGGTATATCATTAAACGATTTTTTTATTTCATGTGGCTTCCATTTAAAAGAATGACCCGTGATTTATATTTGAGTTTGATGTATGCCTCAAGAGTTTAGAGTTATTGTTTGAGATTTGTACCACGCGGAATAAAAAACTATCGAGTGTATGCTTATGAATCAAGACCCATCTTGTAAAAAGTTGGGACAATTTTTTTTTTCATATTCTAATTCAAAACGATTAATGCATTTTAACCCAACGAGATAGGGTGAGATTACAGGTTCACATGATGAAGAATGGTACCTTAAGAAAATAATTTCACACAAGGTAGTCCAATAGCTGAAAAAAAAAAATTTCAAACCATTGTAAAATTTTAAAAATAAAACTTCTCATGAGTTATTTTATTTACAAGCCCATATAAAGTTAAAAAAAAAAAAAAATTATTTCCATAAGTTTTGTCAAATAAGGCCTAATTATGATCAAACTAAAAGTTTTCAGTTATATCAAAGATTGTGATTTTACCCTAATATAAGTGTGATAATCTTAATCATTAGATTCCTTAATGGGCAAATTTATAACTTAATTGACAGTTATAGCAGTCCATTAAATTACTGCTAATTAGATTATCAATAATAAAAAGCAAAAAAATTCATTGAAGGGCCTAGGAGAGCAATTGATCAATCAAACACTTGTTATAAAGATAAGGAAAAATTAGAAAAAGGGAATTAGAAACCAATCGATTTAGCTCATTACACGAAAACGAAAGTTTTCAGCGAATTGGGATCGCTTGAACGTACGACCCTGATTGAAGTTAAAATTTAAAGTTAATATTCAAACATAAGTAAAAGTCGGATGCATTTCCCTATTTACATTTATGTATAAAGTTGATATTTTAGGTGGCGTTTGGGAAGATCCAAATCCACCGTTTCATATTTTTGTGTTTGAATTTGGATTTGATAAATCTACCGAAATTTAGAAATCTATGGCTATATTGTAAAAACATGAATTTGTAAATAATATCTCTTTGACATTATTTGAATATCCAATCTTACGCTAACATATAATTGACTTATGTTTGGTGAATAAAAAGTTGTTACCCAATGCTATCATAGGTACAGTTCGACTTGACACCGAAATCGACCCGAACCGATGGTATCTAACCCCAATGAAACCGAACCGAATCGGGCTGAAATGGTGGTAAATGGACCGGATTGAACAGGTACTAGACCAAACCAAACCCGACCCAAACTAATCCAACCCAAGCTCAATTAGTTACTGCAACGGCTAGAAAACTAGCAATTGGGTTGCAACGGCTAGTTTATGGCTGTTGCAGCCCACTTCTGTACAGTGCATCTCAGTTGCAACTAGGAGATTGCTGGTTGCACCCATTTCCATTTAAAAAAAAATTTCATTTTTTTATTTTTGTTTTTGTAACACACCTTTGCACAATGCACCTTAAATGCAACCAAAAAATTGTTGGTTGCACCCATTTTCGATTTTTTCAATTTTTTTTAATTTTTATTTTTTGCAGCTCACCTTTTGTACATTGCACATTGGGTGCAACCAAGAAATCATTGGTTGCACCCACTTTGATTTTGTTTTAAAATGTTTTGTTTCTATTTTTGCAGTCCACTTTTGTATAATACACTTTGGGTGCAACCAAGAAATTATTAGTTGCACCCACTTTTTTGGCGCCCCCCATTATATATTGCACCTTGGGTGCAATCAGAAAATTACAAGTTGCACTTATTTTCAATTTTTTTCTCTTGAACCCAAACTGAATTGAACCAAACACCGAAAAATTTGGTTTCGGCTCAAGAACGGTTTATGTGTTGGAGGAATTTGATGTACCGAAGCCAAAATCGATATATTTCGATTCGATTTCAATTTGTGGTGTATCGTTCCGAAAATCGAAAAAATAGGATTCAGTTCGGTTCGGTATACCGAACTTGCATCCCTACCTACCTAGAATGAAGGAAACCAATGAAATATAAATTCTTTCTATAAAAAAAGTAGCCAAATGAAGTATATATAAATCCTTGGGCTAAATCTTAAGGTAATGCTTAAACATCCAAATAAAAGATTTGCAAATCCAAATATTTTAAATTCTGAATTTGAAATGCTTGAATTTGAAATATTTAAATTAAAAATTTCCAAATCTAAATTCACGTTCCGAAAGGCAGCCCTTGAGATTTTCCCCATTTTCTTTTTCTCTCCCAATTATTTATTCGACCCACCCACGATTATTCAAAGCAGGGAAAACTCCAAGGGAGAAGAAAGAACAGCGGACTATAAATAAAGTACCCTATTGTTTTGAATATTTTTCTTATTTGACCCGGTATCGTACCTATTGATATCATTATGGGATTGGGCCCAGCATGTTACATTTTCCTAATTTAAATAGGGCATTATAATTTTTAAGAGTCATTCTACACTGGGTGTCCATGTATATTGAAGCAGTCCACAGAACACATCCTTGTGACCGCGTGATATGCACTTACTTTCAAAAGTGATTGCACACCAATAAAGATAAAAGTCAAAATTCCCTTGCATCCAATAAACTTAAAAGTCAGTGAACTGCATTTAGTTTCACCAATTGGGCTTGAAAAAATATGATAATTAAATATGGTATTTTTAAAGAGTTAGGTTGCATATGGCATTGCTCTTTGGTAGTCCCTGTCATAGCAGAGCTCACCTGCTTTAACAGGTTATCATCCTCTTTGTTAACATCCCGGTACCTGATTTAGTAGGTATTCCTTCTCCTTGATAACTCTTTACATAATAAGAATTTATGTATGATTTACCTGTTTAGCAGTTCTACCCTCCTCTTTACTCACTCCTTATCAGAGCTGATTCTATTTGCTCTGATATGGAGCTAATAGAGAAGAGGATAGAACTACTAGTACATGTAAATTATACATAAAATCTTGCTATACAAGGAGTTATTATGGAGAATGCTAAAACAGGTGAGGTCTGCTATGATAGGAGCTACCAAAGAGCAATGCCATACGCAACCTCTCTAATGGGCGTCCACTCATCATGAGTGAACATTGCAATCCACTTGTCTAAGTGATTTGAGTGATTGCAATCCACTTGTCTAAGTGATTTCAGTGATTGCACATGATTATGGGTGGACACAATATCCACCCATGATTATGTGCAGACAAACTCATTTTTAAAATGGTATTGTAGTTTTTAAAAAGTGTGAAAACAAAACTTCCTTTGATGCTTTTTATAAGTTAATAATACTAATAATAAGTTGAGCTCAAACCTATGACCTTGAGATTGAAATAATGGCAGCCTTTTATTATGCTATAGGCCCAAGCCCACACGTCATAGCATTTACCCTTCAAACATAGTGCATTGAAATTTTAAACCTTTAACCTAAAATTTGATAATTATAGATTATTACTTTTAAAATTTTCTTCGATGGAATTTGATCGTCCTTGGGCATGTTATCATGGCATACAATGCTCTGGTTTAGTGTCAAGCGTGTCACCCTTCTGGCTCACGAATCAGTCATGAATTCAAGCCCACTGTCACGGGGTAACTTTTTTAGACACCCGTGCGGCGCCTCGCTGCCGCTACAGCGAGGCCAGCCTAACTCAGATACCAGTTTGTCACAAGGCATAACCTAACATTGGTTATCACGCTCGTGCAACATCTCGCTGCCGCGCACAGCGAGACCTCATATCCAACCATCACTCTGATACCACCCGCCTAGAGGACGGGAACTCCCGCGTCGTGGTTGCCTTCACTCGAGGCAAACCCACTCTATGCATTGTGTCTACTCGTGACACGCATGCCAGCACCTCAGTGCCCCTTGGCTTGTCCAGCTTCACCCTGTGCAGTGCACTAGTTCCTCGCTTAAGACAAAGGCATGCCCCTCTTCATGCCATTCAAGCCAAGCAACGTGTGTGGTCCACGCGACCAGCACGCTAGGAGTAGCATGCGGCTCTTCATGCTCTCCAAACCAAGCATCGTGTGAGGCCAGCACGACCAGCACACTTCTGCTCCAGGCCCTCAGCTAGTGTGCGCTACTGCGCCCCACATAGCCCTTGAGAGCCCCAGTGAGGCCACCGACCCATGTGCACCGCGACGCAGGCACGGGGCCACATAGTAGCCTCACCCCAGGTGACACATGGCATCGCCGCAGCGCCGCATTGCTGCAGCGATGTTCTAGGCCCACCCCTAACCTAGAAAGCACATGCGCTCATCCCGCAACGCAAGGCCCCATGTGTGGGAGAATAGCTCCATAGCTCCCTTCCCCCTATATATGGTCTAAAGACCAACTTAGGCAAAATAGCAGAAAACCCTCAAACCTATTGGTTTGTCATACCCCCATGGCACACAATCTCCTGCCCGTGGCACACACCTGCAAAGGTGGTGTCTTGCCATTAAACATGGCACACGATCCTCTGACCGTGGCACCCAGTGCCATCCTCCAAGCCCACATGGCTTGCTAGGTCACGCATCAACGTCTCTTACGACCGTGTCGCGTCCGTGTCGCGTCCGCATCGCGACTACGTCACGAGGCCCTCATGGCCTCATGTCCAACATAGCACTGCATCGCGACCATGTCGCGTCCGTGTCGCGACCATGTCGCAAGGCCCTCGTGGCCTCATGTCGCGTGCCCTCATGGCACCACATGGCGTACCCTCATGGCACCGCATCACGTCTAAGTCGTGACTGTGTCGCGCGTTAACTTGACACCATATCGGGTCCGTCATTGTACCCAGATGCCGCGTGCCCTCTTAGCACCGCATCGCGTGCACTCTTGGCACCGCATCGCTTGCCATACAAGCTAGATGTCGCGTGTCCTCTTGACACCACATCGCGTGCCACCATGGCACCGCCTCATGTGCTTTAGCACTTGGACGTCGCGTGCCCTCTTGGCACCACGTCACGTGCCCCAACGCGGAGCACCGCACTACGTGCCTTATAGCACCAAGACGTCGCGTGCCCTCTTGACACCACGTCGCGTGCTCATACACGGAGCACCGCATTATGTGCCTTATAGCACCAAGACGTCGCGTGCCCTCTTGACACCACGTCGCGTGCTCCACCGCGGAGCACCGCATTCTAAGCCCTTCACGCGTCTAGCCACCATACTAGATCGCAGCTTAGTTCGGGTCACCGTCGCATCATGCATCAGGGACTCATGCACACGTCGCAGGGCCACGTGCCTCTGCGCCCACGCGTGCTACACGGCTAGCTTACAAGGTCCGTTTGCCTTCTTGCTAGCTAAGTGCCCAGTTCCAAGGTCGTCATGCCTTCATGCTGGCGCACAGATTAATGAGGCCGTCACACCACGGTCGTTTAATAAAGGGAATTTTCCAAGATCGACGCTCTAATTTTTCCCTTTACTTGCAGTGACCCTATAGTTTCACATTTCCTAAAATCGACCAGCTCCAAGCCCACCCGGCCTCCCGCCCACAAAACTTGATACCAGAAATGCCCCTAAGGGTTTAAATAGACTTTTTCCAAGTTACTTTTTCCTTTCTCCTTTTTCCCTTGGTTTCCCTGTGTGTTGCAAAGTGGCGACGCTCCATTTCTCCTGCTTTCTTCAACCAAATCTGTGAGTTTAAATTAAAATCACTTGATGTTTTGTAATTTTATTTTCGTTTTCCCATTGTCTATCTTCTCCTCCATTTCTGTCTTGTTTTGTAAATATAAATATGTCCCTTCTTTAGGAGAGTGATAGCGCTATGTTTTTTAATCGTTACCGCTTCGATAACAAATCGGTAGCGATTACCTACAACAGCGCTAGCGCTTTCATAGGATAGAGTTACCGCTCTACTATCGAAGTGTTAATGCTCTATTTCCCTTTTCATTTTTTTTATGATGACCTTTCCCCTTTTATCTTTTATTTAGCATGATTAACTTGTGTATCATGCTGAAATGGTCGTATAGCGGGTTGTTTCTAAGGCCCTGTTTGATAACAATGAAACTCTAAAGAGAAAATGAAATCAATTTCTTAGTTGATTTCCTAGGAAATGATTTCCTCTAGAAATGGATTTTCCACTGTTTGATTAGTGTGTTTGATAAATGAATTTCATTAGAAATTGATTTCTCTTGTTTGATTAGTATCTTTGAAAATGAATTTTAAAATTTTGATCATTTATTATTAAAGTCAAATATTAACCAACAATTTTCTTAATGATATTCTATTATATTACAAATTAATACCATCGTAATCACTATTTATTACTAAGTTACATAAGTCAGAGTTTGAAAAGTCAAACTCAAATAAAAAGTCAAATTTTGATCAAACTTAAAATTTTGATAAAAAAATATATGTAAAGTTAAATAACAAAGCTGTAAATTCTAGTATCTACTGTAAGTTTATACATTGAAATGAAATTAAATTTCTATAAAATTCAAATTTTGACTAAAATTCTAACTTTGATCAAAAGAAAATTTTGTAATGTACCAACAAGTTATAAAAGTCTAATTGTAAATTAATATAACAATATTCATATATATCTTTAGGTTACACTAGTCAAAATTTGATCAAATATTCACTTTTAATAAAAGTCAAACTTTGACTAAACGTAAAATTTTGATTAATAAAAATTTTTAAGACTAAAGTACAAAGTTATATAGTAAATGCTAGTATGTATTATATATTGAAACAAAATTAAAATTTTAAACTTGAAAGAAAATTTAATTTTAAAAAAAAGTCAAACTTTGACTAATTTTTTTCAACTTTAACTAATAAAAAATTCGACAATCTACCGCCAACCTGCAAATTAACATAACAGTATTCGTATCCATCGCTAGGTTACACTAGTAAAATCTTTGACTAAATATCAACTTTTAAAAAAGTCAACCTTTGACTAAATATAAAAAAAAGTAAAATAAAATTTGGTAATGCACTAAAAAGTAATAAATTAAAAAAATGATAATCTCATTGGGGATGCAGAAGTTCAAAAAAATCAAATTGTGTTAAAAAGTCAAAGTTTGACTGATTAAAATTTATATTACCAAAATATAAATAACAATAGTAATAATCACTATCTACTATTAAGGTACACTTATCTTTTGACTAAAGTCAATATTTGAATAAAAGTTAAATTTTGACTAAAAGTCAAACTTTGACTAATAAAAATGAAGCAATGTATTTTTAAATTATAAATAAAAATAATGATAGATATTTTTAATTATAATATTTCACTAATAAAAATTTATAACATTTTATGAAAAATCGAACTTTGACCAAAAGTCAAACTTTGACCAAAAAAAAATTGTGCTGATACGGTATAAATTTATGTAGTAGTAGACTCTATCTATAAGCAGGTTTCAAATTTGACTAGAAATAAAATTTGTGTAAAAGTCAAAGTTTGACTAAAGGTCAAACTATTTACTAATACACTTGAGAATCTAATATCAAATTATACATCAATACGACAGTATTCTTTTTTCGTCATTAAATTATTTGAGTCTAAGTTTAATAAAAAATAAATTTTAATTAAAAGTCAAAGTTTGACCTTAAGTCAACCTTTGACCTTTAAAAATTTGATAAAACTTCATCAAAAGTAGTCAAAGGAGTCAAAGTTTCATCAAAAGTCAAAACTTTATATAGTTTATAAATCTAATTAAAGTTTGATTAAAATTCAAACTTTAACCAAAGTCAAATAATAGCTGAAAAGAGTATGATCTAGATAATGTAGTGGTCATAATGATCGTACTGGTATGATGGTCATTGAAATTGAAGTTACTTTTTAATAGTCAATTTTATTTATTTTTTTTTGCTTTTAAGTTTTTTACAAGTAACTTTAGATTTTCAATAACAAAACATTATTATTTTGCTAGTAAGAAACTCGATTTCAACCACTTGAAGGGTTGAAATGATTTCCTCCTAAAATGATTTGGTGTATGGAAATTCAATTTCCATGCGAGATGATTTAATTTCATTTTCATCTCTTTAAATAGTTATCAAACAACAACAATTGAAAACTAAGTTTCATTTCCACAATGAAATTACATTTCCATGTTATCAAACAAGGCCTAAATGTTTGCCTAGTTGCATTTACAAGCTCTATGATGAAGCAAGCCTGACAAGAAAGGAGTTACGTGATTGGTCTTTAGTGAAAATTTTCAAATTCCGAAAGGGGTGGGGCCATTTTTGTCACGACCCAAAATCCTTATCCGATCTTGAGGGCTTAGAATTTCATGTTTTTACGCCGCACATTTTTTAAGGCAATAAGTGGACATACATAATCTATAAATCGTCCTAAAAATTAATCAAAACATTTAATATGCATTTAATGACTCATAAATAATCGCGAAAAATGTAAACGATAAATCAAGGTAAAATTCTTAACCATGCATCTAAGCTTCACATAGGCTAAAATGGTCTCAAACGTAAACTTACAGGATGTATCAAAAGACTGAAATATGTCTAAAAGGGCTCTCAAGAATCGTAAAAATTTGTCGGATCTACGCTCTCATCCGGGTGGTAGTTGACGCCCTTGTCTACATAAGACGCCCTCTCGATTTTATATTGACATAAGTCGCCTCTGGGACAGCTGCCTCCTCGCCATCATAGGCAGAATGATCGAAGTCCTCACCTACAACAGTTAGATTTTGGGAGGGAGGTGAGTTTACTCAGTCGCGTAAATTCTAGAGGTTGCACAATTGATCCACCATAACTTACTCAGGTGATTGTGTGTGTCATCGCTTGAATTGCGGTGTATTTTGAAATAAAACAAACATTACTACATTATGTCAAAAATATTCAAAACCTTATAACACATCATAACAAAATTGAAAAACATAACATAGAATGAAATGTACATAATGCTTCTATTTCTTATTTTTTTCTTTTCCGTCTCATCAACTTATCATACGTGACATATCGAAAGTCTTATTATTACTCTATATATTATTTTATTTATCTTAATTAAATGACCTGTGTCAAGGCTGCTGTATGAGCGTACCACGTGAGGTTCATGTGTAGATAATCACTTAACCTTCATATAATAACATAAACAATCATTCAGCCAGATGAGATTGTTGGCCTAGTGACAATAATATCCCTTTAGTTCGAGATAAAACTAACATATTGTCCTTAAAACCCATCTCGATAGCAGACATTGGGCCCTTACGGTATCTCGTATGGTATGACATGTGTAGAACTTAATTCATGTTCACCTGGCCTTCACAGCATATCTTATTATATCATATCATTATTCGATTCTGGGCTAGATTTTTTCTCGATTTTATATTGACATAAGCTTAAGTCTCCACTTTCTTAACATTTTTGTATCTTAACATATTTATTTCTTCTCTTTTTCTCATAGCTTAATTATAATGGCTCACGGTTCGATAGGGTTCACTAATCACACTTTTCAAGAGACGAACTCTGTAGCAACCTGTATGTACTTCGTGTGGCAACCCATACTCTAATAGAGGTGTTGCATTCGTATATGAATGCAAAGCCGGCCCTGAACCAAGGAGAGCCAGGCGGTTGCCTTGGGCCCCCATTTTTAGGGGCCCCCAAATCAAAATTTTCTTTTAAAACGTAGGTATAAATATATATATATATATATATATATATATATATATATAAAGGGCCCCGCCTCTCTCTCTCTCTCTCTCTCTCTTCCTTCTCCCTCTCTCCAAACCCTCTCTTCTCTCCAGGCTCCATGCCCGAAGCTTCGAATCTTCATCTAATGGCCTCATCTGATCTCTTCCCTCGAGTTCGATCCTACGAGATCTTAACGCCCTTGATCCTCCCGATGCTGCCGTCGAACTGAGCAGCTCGAATTTCGATCGAGTGCTCAAGGAGTCTCCTGCTTCGATCGCAATCGTCGAGTTCTTTGCTTACTGGTGAGTAAATTTTATATTTTGGATGATTTTTATTGTTCGGTTTGGAGATCATAGGTTCAGGAGACTGGTAGCTGTAAAACGTAGTTCCTTTTTTAGATGTTCTTTTAGTTTCAATTTTTTGTCCATATACTAATTTGTTGGAATAATTATTGCTTTAAATAGTAGTTACTTTATTTTATAATAAAGTTATTTATTTCAGTGGTTAGCGGATTTTTAGATTACTTGTTTTTGTTTGTGCTTCCTGTTGTAAGTATGTGATCAGATCTCTATTGATGTAGTTTCATTTATAAGGTGTTAGGAGGATTTAAATTTTCAGAGTTGATTGATTGAATTTGTGTTGTGGAAAAGTGTTAAGGACCTAATCAATTCACCAAAATCACCTAGAAGTTATCCCCATTAGTGCTAGAGGACTAAACACTTGGTACACTTAGTAAAGAAGAATACCTTGATTTTCCTATTGAATAAGCATCTTTTCTTCAAAGATTATAACAACAACATCAGTAAATAAATAATGGGCAATGATCAGGTCCAACTCCATTTAGAGTTCAATCAGATTTGCAGCCATTGGATATGAGAGAACCTTGACTAAATGTCACAAAATAAAAATGTAAAATCGTAGGAAGTCAAGATTCTCTGCTATCCAATGGCTCCAAATATGGTTGAACACGAGATCATGTTCAACTGTTGGAACTGACCATTGCCCTATATACCAAATATTCATGTTCAGTTAATTCTACATCAGGAATACATCAGAGTTCATGCCAAATGTAGGATTCAATGTTAGCAGTCAAAGCAATTTCAATTTTCAGATCAGCAGCATGTTAAATTGTAGTCATTTGAACACGAGATCAATTAGAGCTAAAGCACCTTCTTTTCAATTATCCAATTAATAGGAGCTCTTAATCAGATTGGTAGATCATTGGATTGGGGTCAATTTCCAGATTTGGTTCGTAACCATGATTACCTCCCACCTAGATGTCACGTTACCATGTGGAACCCACGTTCCCCACATAATATATTTGCATAATTTTAATTTCAAATTCATAGGGAAAGAGAGAGAAATCAAGTAGATGAAAATAATTGACATTTGGGCTACATCAAAGCCATTTGAGGAGTTCTATGCACAGACAGAAAAGAGAGAAGAAGAGAGAGAGAAACCAAGTACATGAAAATAATTGATATTTGGGCTACATCAAAGCCATTTGAGGAGTTCCCACTCATAGAATTTTCCTTATCAACAGCTAAAGGTTTTGGCATGCGAACTATTGGCAGCCTTAATCAGACCAAGAAGATCATTTTTTGTCCCATTCTTTTATATAACATGGGCAGTGCTTGTTATATGGAGCACAAATTTTATGCAAACAAAGTGAAGGCGGCTGATGTGGTGCGACACAATTGAAAATTTGATAACAACTTGGCATTTTCACTATATATGTGTCTATGTATGCATGCATACATGAGTATTATTTTATTTGTCAAAAAAAAATTGTGGCGAATATTTTTAATATTATAAAGTAATATGAAATAGGGGCCCCATTTTAGAAACTCGCTTTGGGCCCCCAAAATATTAGGGCCGGCCCTGTATGAATGCCTATATTTCAAGTTTCACGTGATCGTGAAAGAGATTTCATCGTAGTAAAGACTTATGTCAAGTGTCATATCTTATTCTTAACTTATCATGCGTATGCCCTATCGTAACTTTTTACATAATAAATGTCATTTGATGATGGTGAACATATAATAGAAGGAAATTATAACATGCACCCTAAACATTGATATTCAAAAAGAAAATTAACATGGGGCGTAAAATATGAAGCATTGACTAAAAACAAAGAAATAAAAAATATTTAACTATGATTATTCTATGATCGAGTTTTATTACTCTTCATTCGCGTTTATAGAACTTAATGATTCGATCGATAATGCGATCAGACATGATTCAAACCCTAAAGATATACACATGTCCATACAAAGGTCGTAGGAGCCTTAAAAGATGTAACATATATTCTCATTGTATCTAGAAGGTCCAAAAACAATAAAATCGAGTCATACTTCGCTTAAATCGGATGTCCTCGCGAAAGCAACTAGAAATCAAGTTGTAAAGAAAAACAGTTCAGAACTGTCAATCTCGATTGGTCGAAAATGGGTCTCGACCGATCGAGATTAGAGAAGAAGAAGTTTTCTATAAAATCAATTGGTTGAATTGTGGTTCCGACCGGTCGAGATGAAACAGAGGACAGGAGTCCTTATAGAATATAAATCTCGATTGGTTGAAATTGTATTCCAATCGGTCGATATGAAGATGAACTTTTGAAGAGCCAGAACTCGACTGGTCGAAAATGGAATTTCGACCGGTCGAGTTGCCTGAAAAAGGCTGAAGAGAAAACAATCTCGATTGGGTCGAGAATGAGATTTCGATTAGTCAAGTTATCTGATCAGGGGCATAAAGCTTATAAAAACTCGATCAATCGAATTGATTAATGAAGGTTGAAATAATTCAACCTCGACTGGTCGAAATTGAGTTTCGACCGGTCGAGATGGAGTGAAAGAAGTTCTGAAGAAGCTAAAACTTGACTGGTCGATTATGCAATTTCGATCGGTTGAGTTGTCTATAAAAGAACTAAAGAAGTCCAAACTCGACTGGTCGAAAATATATTTCGACCGGTCAAGACCAACCAGAGGATAAAGTCCTCTATATAAAATATCATCTCGACCAGTCGAAATTGTAATTTCAAGTATAGGTCAAGATTTTTGACGCAACTTAAGATTTCTTTCTTTCCGATTTCTTTTAGGATTAAATTAAGGTTCTCTTTTATAAAAAAATACTGAATAATTTAAATTGAATTTAGAGGTACCCATCTGTTGAAGCTTGAATTGATTCTCGCGGCGATTTGGGTTGACATAGATTGGATTCGAGCGATGATTTGCCCGAGTTCCTTCCTCGAGAAATCTTTTCTTACAATCGATTCTTTACAGTGACAAGGAACCTTGATGGAGGAAGATTAGGTTTCAGAATCGGATGCACGGGTCGCTGATATGATAGTGGATTGAAACTCGCGGTATTGATCCGCGAGGATCTCGCTTATCGAATGTGCACAATGGTTGTGCTTAGCAGAGAAGGAATGATATAAAGATTTATAATTCTCTCATGGTTTCAGATTTATATAGAAGGGCGATTAGAGGAAGAGTCCTAAATGGCAAGTTGACTTGCTTAAAAGAGCAAGAGTCCTTTTAGGATTCGATTTGATTACAAAATCAAATCCCATAGATAGTGGAATTAAATTACTTGCCTTAGTTGTTTTATGGCAGCAGGATCTTGGTATTCAACTGTTATTTTTGTGTAAACCTAATCATAAAAGAAATTTCTAAAGTCATATTGTGTGGGCCATAATTTGGTATGCGCACAAGTACCGAACTTGATGCTTCTCCCATCTATTACTGTTAAATAGGGTCAAAAGAGACTCATGTCATAACAATTTTCCTACCCTCAAATGATTAGATTTTGATTCAATGAGCTACACATCTTGAAAAGTGATCCAAGATCTATTGTTAATGTAAGCCATGACAATGTTGTTTTTTTAGTGATACTTGGTTTTGCCTCAGTTGGTTCACCTCCAGTTTTTGACCCTCCTCTCTGCAATATTACATGCAGACAAACATTATCCAATTACGTCATGATGCGATGAAAAAATATAATACACTTCAGTAATTTTTTTTACCTTTGCCTGTTTGCACCTCCTCTAGTTATGCCCCACCTCTAGACAATTGGTGTACCTCATTTTCACACCTTTCTTTAATAACTTTGATGGATTAGCTGGCTCATCGGGTTCTCTCTTTCTCACCTTTTTAGGCCTCTCAGCTCTCTTCTACACATATGGAGGCATCATAACTACATCATCGGTATTTGGCCATTGCTCTCTTCCATTGATCGGTCTTAGAAAATTACTATAGCACTTTAGGTACGTAATCACCCTGTAACAATCATGACAGTACTCCAGTGGGTCCTTGTTGATATATTTCATCACAACTATTGCGTTGACACAAGGCAGACCCGAGAGCTCCCATCTTCGACAACTACAAATCCTCTTCATCAAGTTCAAAGCAAACTGCTCCCCATGAGCACTAACTGCCTCAAAATCATTGTCACCACACCATCTTATGATCCATACACCAGTTGCCTTCATCTTCTCAATCTTTTTCACTATTTTTGGACAAATAGGGCCCTTGACCTTCATCATCGCATCTCCTCTTACGCACGATTTTCATAGAGATGACTCTTATTCTCTCAAGCATTATCACGGTGAACTGATCTCTGATCGATAATATTATCAAATTGAAACTCTCACAAAGGTTATTAAAAAATATATCGTATTTCACCCAAGTATCAAAGTGTGATCTATTCCAATTCACAGGTGGTCTTGCCACCAACTATTGATAAGCACGAACATCCTACTCATTCATCTCAGTCATCACCCTTTTAAATTCGGGGACCGTTGTCGCTCTAGTTGCCCTTCATAGGATATCTTTCAAGTGAAGTCCCTGGAAGTCTTTCTTGAAATTGTTATAGAGGTGTCGCACATAGAATCTGGCGTGTGCCATGGTGCAGATCCCATATAGTTGCCCTTATATGGTGTTTTGCATGGTGCAGATCCCACAATTAACGATCTTTTTTTAAACCATGTGCCACGGTACAAATCTGGCGTGCAAGCTTTAGCTCCCTTATTAATAGTACTGTTATTTGAATGGCTGCCTTTCTAATGGAAGAAATTATCAAAATGCAATACAAACTGAAGGCTCTGTAATATGTACCAATATTCAGAAGAAAATTATTATTTTAACTTGCATGCATCAATTATAAAGATTTTTTTCTTTACAGTCATGCTGTAATTGTATTTGAAGTTTAAGTTGTGAGTTCCATTTCTGGTTATTTGTCTTATATAAGGTGTTGTGCCGACACAAGTGGCCAGAATCGCTAGAAACTGATTTCATATATGGTTAGTTTTTTTGTATGGTTTTCCCTTTTACCGCATCCTGAATTCCACAAATGCTATAAATAATTCATAAATGAATTTGAAATTATTTTTTCTTATGATGTGTAAAGGGTCATCCTCAATTGGAACGTCAATCGATACAAATTTTTTTGATGCATTTTCAGCAGCTTGTGGGAAACAGTCATGCCCGTTCTCCGAGTCTGAAGAGTTTGACCTAGAGGTAATGATTATATTAAATCTTGACTATGTTAAAACCATCTTATTTGGGTTAAACATGAAATTCTAACCTAGTTTTTCATCTTCACTTTCCAGTGGGGCCATTAGCGTGCCACCCATGGGTCAGGAAGTCCGTCAATGAGGATCATATTTCCGACTATTGAGGATCATATTTCCAGCGTGCCACCCATGGGTCAGGAAGTCCTTCAATGAGGATCATATTTCCGACTATTGAAAGAGTGAAAAACGGGGCTTGTGGGATTTGGTCTTCCAGATGCCTGCTTGCCCTATCAGAGGTATCAAATTTATTTGATGGCCTCTGTTTTGTACTATGATCCCCAGATTTGTATATATATTGACTCGGATATGGCGAGTTATACTAGTGATTTTATTCCTAGACTCCTTATGGTTACTACGGGTACTCTGTTGAATTCATATCATGTCTTATAAGCTGGTGCCTTGTGCATATGCAGTGCAAGACGAGAAGCTCAAGTTTTCTCTTTTAGGTGGAGTATGCATTTAAAGCTGTTGATTCTATGTTGGTAAAGGGTAGTTTGGGGTTGCTGGTTGCCGAATCATCATTGAGGAATTTCTTGGAGGCGAGGAAGCTTTTTTCTTTGCTTTGGTGGATGGTGAAAAGCTTCTTTCTTTACAGGACTATAAATGAGTCAACGATGGTGATACAAGTTCAAATACAGGTGTAATAGAGCATATAAAAAAAGTTTTTGGAAATGAAAAAATTATCAAACTAGAATATGCTATGCATGTTTCTTTTGTAATACTGTAGCACAAAAAAATAGGAGTCGTTACTTGTACACATAAATTTGTTGGGAATGAAATGGCGGTGTTGAGTTAAAATTTACTTTTCTAAATGAGCTTTGAGCATGTTAATGTGTTTATGCTAATGTGGGTACGTAAATGCAGGTTATAGATTTTCATAATTTTTTTTTTTTTTTAAATGCAGGTTATAGATTGTACTGCTAGGCAATATGGTTATTGGAGCAAAAAATATAAATAGCATTAAAAAAAAAAAATTATTGGAGACGGCCAAAAGCTGTCTCCAATAACAGGCTCTCACTTATTGGAGACGGCTTCAAGTCGTCTCCAATAACATCAGATCACTTATTGGAGACGGCCAAAAGCCGTCTCCAATAACAAGAGATGAGTTATTAGAGACGACTTTAAGCGGTCTCCAACATATCTTTAGAGACGGCTTATGGTTGTTTCCAATAACCTTGACTATTAGGGACGGCCTTCATTTGGTCTCCAAAGACAATGGAGACGAGACTATTCGAGACTACATGGAAGCCGTCTCCAATACTATTGGAGACGGCTTAGATATATTTGGAGATGGCCAAAAGCCGTCTCCAATAAACTTATTTTTTGTAGTGAAGGGCATGACTCGACACACTTGATTTCAGATTATGGAGTAATTAAGATAAAATTATCATTACAGATCCAATATCCAGGGCATGACTCGGCACACTCGATCTCAAATCGTAATCGTAAGTAGATCCACACGATAAAAACAAAAAGATCATATAACAATGATTGGGGTAAAATTACTGTCATAGATCTGAGATCCAGGGCATGACTCGACACACTTGATCCCAATTAGTGGCAGAAATTTCATCCGTTCGTGATAGCATAACAACCATAAAACAAAATCTCAGAGTTTAATCCTAGATCTATACCATTAGAAATACATCTCTCGGATGGGAATCATTAGATCCCAATCCTTAAGAAATTAGCCACACATGTTGTGATTGAACGACATAAAAAAGTAATAAATGGAAAATAACATTGATCTAATTAATTAAAAATACCTCAACCTTCAATAGTAATTCCTTGATCCAAGCTTAATCCATAAGTATGATGATCTTTAGAAACAAAGTTAAAAATTCTCTCTACTAATTTTTAAATTTAAACTAGAAATTAATTGAGCAAAAATATAATTTTTGAAGAAAGAAATGCTCAAAAACGAAGGTAAAAGGAACAAAGCTCTAAAAATAAAAATATCTCTATCTCTATGTGTGTCTATCCGTCTATCTACTCCCCTCTTGAGTTGTTGTTTTTGGATTTAAATACTCTCCAAGTCTCACAGCTTTCCTATCCCGAACTGCCAGGGTCGATTAATCGACCTCATAGAGTCGATGCATCGACCCCCTAAAAATATGCATTAAGAAGTCTTTTCCGTCTCAAACTCTATCCTTTACCTCGATTAATCGAGTGAAAGGTCGATTAATCAACCTCCTTTAATTTTGCAACCAAACAGTGCTTTTTGTGTCAGAATCAATCACTTCTCTCGATTAATCGAGTGCAAGGTCGATGCATCGACCTTCCCAGATTTCCGTGAACCCCAACCCAACTTTGCATCAGATACTGTCTCAATATTTCGGCCATAACTTTCTACTCTGAACTAGGATTGACATGATTCTTGCGGCATTAGAAAGATGGCGGAAAGCTCTACAACTTTTATGTTTTAACAATTTCCCGAATCGGACTTCTTGAAGGTCCAAATTGAGCTGCAAGTCGTACTAAGTTCTCGATGACCCAAGGTTGCAGTGTTTGACATTATTTTCAGAATTCTTGGGCTGTTTTCTGCACTTAGATTATATTTACCTGAAACACTTCAAATCTAGTAATTCTCATTAGATAGCCTTCATTGGACGGCTAAATGTAAGTATTTAGGGGTGAAATATTATCATATTTCACTACTCATCATGAATCATCTCACTCATAACAGTTACTGCTGAAAATATATGTCCCCTCCAAATCTACTTACATTGTGAAATATAAGTGATAGAGAAGCAGGTAATGATTTATCATGTGAATTCTAGGATCTCGTAGAGTTTGTTGGAGCATAAGTAGCAGAACCGAGGGCCTCAATAAGGCCTTGATGAGCCGCTTCTGAGAATATAGATTATCATCATCAGACTTTGATAAATCGCCAAGGACCATTGAACTACTACTCTCCCTGACTGCACCAATAACCGTGAACTATACAATCTGTAACCTCTGAGCCAAAAATTATACTCCCCCTGGATCTTTGAACAAGGATACACCTGCATTACTGTAATCCATGAGCTTTTGAAGAGTTTTTACAGCAGAACAGACAAGATGCATATGAGAAGAATCAGCATCTTGTAAAAGAGGCAAGAGAGTTGGAACCATTCCTGACCCTCGTATAGAACTTCCAGAACTCAAAGAGGATATAACATGAAGTAGGTAGAACTGTAAAAGAGCATCAACAAATGAAAGGGATGATGGATCACTTGAATTATTTAATGACAATACAGCTTTCTGAAGCACACTAAAGAGTAACATACGATTCCCCCCAGCAGAAAAAATGCTTGAGCCACTCAATATTCTTGCCCTTCGTGAGACGATCAATATGCGGTTAATTGTGCTCCTAAAGCAAGCATCGAAAGTGTCCTAATGGTACTAGGAACAGAATCTTCAGACTGAACGAGCCTGATCAACTCATTTGTATACTCAGGTTCATTTGCAAAGAAAGATACGAATTGGTCATGAGCATCATTAGACTGAACCAGCACAATGAACGCAAGAAGACAAATTCTGCTGTAAAGCCTACAAATCCTTGGAGAATGCAAGGCACCAGCATATCTAATTCTTGTCAGCAACGAGAACCTGTGCTCTGGCAGTACATTATATTGGCCAACACACTGTTTCAGAAGGGTTAAATCGTCCTCCTTTTTCAAGTGCAGATCTGGAATATGTACAACACATAAGTTGGAAGATTGCCTGTTCTTTTCAAAGCCTTGAGAGGCGGGGCTGTATGGAATTCAAAATGAAGTGTTGAACCTAATCGATATTGTGATTTCTCACATTCATTTTGTGGGGTAGGTGGGAACAGACACGTGCCTTCCTCTTGGCTTCTCTCATTATCCACAACACACGAAAATAAACCCAAGCCTTCTTCATTGCTTTCCTATCCTTGAGCTAGAGAGAGGAGACAGCTATTCATTGAGCCACGCCCAATCAGCTTTCCACCAATTAACATGTAGCTTGAAAGGATTTATTTTCACTAAAGCAGAAAGAGTCTCTAAAGTAGCTATAACGTTATCAGGATCCGTTGATGCAAGGAGGATCTTGAAATGCTCTAGGCCACCAAATGAACTCTTCTTGTGGCAATTCTCCAAAATTATACGCATGACTCTTAAAATTTGTAGGACCGCATGCTTCGGAAAAGGACCATCATCTTCAGAAATATTATTAGATAAAAGAAGATCTTTCCGAGAAGAAAGAGATGTCTTGAAGTATGCATCAAAATGCAGAAATAGTGGCCTCCAGTGATGGAAGTTCCCCTTATTGTATTCCCAGTGGAAGCTTGAAAGAGGTATTGCTATATCATGCAATGGACTGTTGATCACCTTCTCAATGGAAGCAGGTATTTCTCCACTCCACGTCACCCAATTCAATTGTCCACGTGATTTGGCTTGGCTTAATCCTGCCAACACGTGCCGGGCGGTGTTAGAATAGACTCGCATCGCCTGTGGGCTGGAAGCCTTGGGCTATATATAACCTGAGCAATCTTCACCTTACAAGCCTGCTTTGGAAGGCTGACTTAGGCCCATGAAATTCTACATGGTATTCTAGAGCAGATACCACAGGGATGTAGAGAGACACGTTACACGTGAGGGGGTGTGAATGATAGTCCCACATCGCCCGTAGGCTAGAAGCCTTTGGTGTAACAACCCTGAAATCTAGAACACGAAACTAACTGTTTCGATCTACGTGCCCGGCACGGAAATCGAGACTGATTAAAAAAAAAATTTAAGAATTAATATTAGTTGAGATAAGGTTGCACCGTGGTTAGATGAGTTCGCCTGCGTGTTTTCGTTTAAGTCTGAGTTGTGTAAGGGGTCAATGTAACACGTTGCGTCGTAGCGACCGTGTTCGTGCTCCATGCCGGAACATAAACTAGGGGAAAACAGAAATATCTATTTTCTTAGCTTATAAGAGAAGGAAGGGAGACCTAGAGAGAGTTCTTCTTCTTCTCTTTCTCCCCCTTGCTCTAGAACTGAGAAATCTACAGTTAGGTTAGTCTGTGAGAGTGTTCTTTGAGAAAACGGGGTTAGCGGTACCCGGGGTCCTACATTGTCCGAGATAGAGGATGGAAAGATGAAATAGGACACTTCACAACTAGTCTAAGAGTGTGTACGGTCTTAAGGATTGAAAGGGCGGGCATCGACCTATCCGAGCCGTAGCGACGACAAACTCCGAGAGCTAGATCCGAAACCCTCATTCGAGTCGATTTGCCGAAACCCCGTAAGGGCCCGAACAAAGGTGAGTTTGTGTGTTTAAATAGGGGCAAATGAGATGCCCAAGTAGGTGCATAGATGTGGTGTTAATGGTTGATGAGAACCATTAATGAAAAATAGGTTAAAATAGGGTTGGAGATGAACTCCATTAATGATGAGTTTGTTATTATTGATCGATCAATGAGTGTATTGATCGATCAATGAAGATGATGATCGATCAATGAAGACCATTGATCGATCAATCAGATATAGACGGAATGGAAACAGAGGCCCCAAAATGCGTGAAGTTCAATGCAGAAGGGCATTGATCGATCAATTTGGGCATTGATCAATCAATGAGGGCATTGATCGATCAACAAGAGAGTGATCGATCAATGACATTTGGTGATCGATCAACATAGGTATTGATCGATCACTGAAGGGTGTTGATCGATCAATGAAGGCATTGATCGATCAATCTGTATAAAAGTTAATGAAAACAGAAGGTGAGAATTTTTGAAAAAGGGTTGGTGATCGATCAAGGAGGGCATTGATCGATCAACAGGAAGCATTGATCGATCAACCCAAGTGGTGATCGATCAATTTAAGCTGTATTAAAAGTGAGTAGAAGAGAGGTTATTGATCGATCAATGAGTGTATTGATCGATCAATGATGATAGGTGATCGATCAATAAGGTGTATTGATCGATCAATTGGGTTGTTGCAAAGTGAGAACTAAGAGGGTGGTGATCGATCAATGAGAGGTATTGATCGATCAACAAGGGGTATTGATCGATCAATGAGAATGGTGATCGATCAATCACCCCTGTTTTGTTCTGCTTTGGTTTATGGGTTAAACACCACCGGACATTGTGCCGGTTAACTTTCTGACATCTCTAATACTTAAAGTGATATGTTTATGGTTTAGGATCAAACCCTAATACCCTGAAAAAGCTTTGGATTTGCTTAGAAGATAAAGTGACTTGAGGTAGGGGAAAACCAACCTAAACTGTTTTTGAGTATGATTTCATGTTTATTTTATATCTGTGCCCTGATTTCTGTTTTTTTTACAAGCATGTATGCATATCATAAATTCCTGCTATCTTTGATTTCTGTTTCCTGATTCGTATCCTGAAATCTGTTTCTGATTTCTGCCATCTGATCTGTGAGGTATATATGTATGTGATTTGATGATTTAAACCAGATGATCCCCACCGACCCGGCGGTATATCCGATGCCTGGCACACTTGTGCACCTGCTTTCAATCCTCGGCACAATTGCACTCCATAGATGAGGCGTTGTTGCACTTTCAAAATTGTTCATGTGAACGACGATTGGTTGGGGTTTCCTATCGGACATTCCTGTTTACTCCGTGCTATATAGTCACGGGAGTTTCTTAAGTTAATTACACACAATTTAAGGACTCTGATAATATACTTGCATAATGTCTGAATTCATGCATAAACTCTCAGCTTTTAGTTTGATTTGTCATAATTACACATTCCTGATTTAATTTCTGTTATGAGATAGCATGATTTGCATATTCAATTCGTTTAATTGGAAATTCTTCTATTGAGCTAGGATGTAGCTCACCCTATTTTTCTAAATCAATTTTAGGTTCTGAGGCAGTAGCTCCCGGCAGTGACCACCAGAATACCGGCTGATCCAGGGAGGCCGAGGAGGAGAGGCCAGCGTCCAGGCGGACGACTTTTATCCTTAGTCTGGGTATACGAGTCTACTATTTTTGAATTTGTGTAAACCTTTGGATTATTGTGCGCCTGGTGGCCACTTCTGTATTTACTTTCTGTAGATATTTTCTTCCTTTTATAGTATTACTATACATTCTATTGGAACCATTATTAGGAACCATTGTTTTGGGTGATGGATGTCCATCACCAATGGTTCTTCTTGGTTCCTTTTTGGGAATGTATATTTTTATATATTTAGATACATGTTTGTTTTATTGCTTCTTTCTATTTTAAATGCCTTGTGATAACTCGAACTACCACTACTGGACAGTGTCTGCTTGGTTTCCGTTATACGAGCAGACATGTCGTGATTTGTCCTGGGGATCATCCAGAGTATGATCCTGATGGCACGGATTTCTGGGTGCAGAAATTCGGGCTGTTACATTTGGGCTATATATAACGTGGGCGATCCTCACCTTACAAGCCAGTTTTGTGAGGTTGAGTTAGGCCCGTGAAATTTTACATGGTGTCACAGCAGGTACCCATAGGGATGTAGAGAGACACATTACACGTGACGTGGCGTGAATGATAGCCCCACATTGCCTGTGGGCTGGAAGCCTTGGGCTATATATAACCTGGGCAATCCTCACCTTACAAGCCGGTTTTGGGAGGTTGAGTTAGGCCCATGAAATTCTACAAACCTTACTATGGATTTCATGTTGAGTCTTCCATTGACTGGACAAGCTAGTTATTCCATTCCAATGGGTTCTCATAGCATTTCCAAGATTAACATTTATATGGCATAAGAGAGTTAGGGCTGTAATGAAAGTGGCGAACTTAATCTTTGACGAGCTGGTTCATCTAGATGAGATCCTCAAAACCATCACTTTTCTAATATTCAACAGCAATTGTTGGCACCCGCACATCCTTTGCAAGTGATTAGGAAGTAGATTGCATTCAAGTATTTAAGTTTGTGCATGGTCATAGTAGTAAAAAAGAGCAGCAGTGCTGATTTGTCAAATATATTTGAGACATCCAAATATCAATTAACAAAAATAGTAGTAAAATAATTGGTTGCGTTCACATAGTGAAAATGGTTGATGACAAGGCCTGTCGAACTTCCTGTTGAGTTCCATATCTCATAAACATTGCAGACTTATTCAAGAGTCATAATGCAGTTGCTGCAGCAGCATTGAGAGCTCTACTTCAAATGCAGCTGCAGCAGCTGCCGATGTTGCTCGATGATCTGCTGCTTGGCTAAGCCAAGCAGCTCATATATATGTTAAAAGAATCAGAGAAAGAGGTGGGGCTGGTGAAAGTTGGTGGTGATCATGGTCATGTGGGCTATGAGGAAGGAGATTGTCTTGGTGGAGAGGAAGTAGAAGAAGAAAGAAGCCGAATTATATATATATATATATATATATATATATATATATATATATATATATATATATATGAGAAAGAGAGAGGAGGAGCAGCAGCAGAATGAGAGGGTGGTGTTACCTCGACACATGGCACGGGTGTCGAGTGTCGAGGTGTAATAAATGTTTGAGATGCCAATTTCTAAGAAACAAAAAGAAAGTTGTAGGGAAAACAAATAGAAGAACTGACTCATACTACTCTATCATGTTAGCCTTAAATTGTCCTCAGCTGCATGGTGATAGAAATAGTGCATATATCACTAGCTGATTTCATGTGTAGTGGCATGGTGTTTCTTGGGTGTGACAGCAACTAACAGAGCTTTATGGTCTGGCTGTAAGTAATCCCATTAAGGTAGAGGAGATCGGGGAAACAGGCTGGAGTCAACCATCATTGAATATTCCACCTTGGAGATATTTGAAAGAGGAAGTGAGTGGGTTATGTAGTTTTACAAGAAGACTGATTTTGTATCCGCCATCCAAGCCGAATTTGGGCCTACTATTTAGGATCAAAATAGTTGGGCCAACCAAAAACCCGACCTGAACCTGACCCGGCCCTCCTGTTGACAGCCCTAGTAGCATGGGGCAGGAAGAGTGGAGCTATGTTGCACTGTGCACGAATATCAGGGGGGACACTTTAAAACTGTAAAGAACATGTCATAGGGGCCACAAAAGGGTAACACTTAGCCAAGAAACTTAGCCCTTGTTTGAAGCAAAGTGGATTCATATATATGGCTTTATTCCTTAATTTTTAGGCCCATTTGTTAAATATTTATCTTCTTCATACAACTCTACCAAGCATAGTTATATAATCTGAATGCTAAAGTGTCCTGACTGATTTTATAGGTATTTAACTTCGACCGCGGAGGCTTGAGAGCTATCAAGCTTGGCCCATAAAGTTAGAAACATTCATGAGCACCTTATGAAGCAGTTGAATTTATGCCATCAGCACATAGGTCAGTTAGACTCTGATCATAATCATATGTAAAAACTGGCCAGCCCAGCCCGACATACAATGACCCATACTTCCTCTGTACGTGAATGTGGTCTATTTTCATATGTAAGTTGCCTTTGAACCTGCAACCTAGATGTTCCTAAAAGAGCAATGTTCCTAAAACCTCTTCATAGGATCTTACCCCATTGAGATACCATTCGGATAAAATGTAATTGGTGATGGAAGATTTACAACTCAATGATTTAAGGTGTTGGAAGAGCGTTTCGACTGTGGCCCCCCTCGGGCCTATAGGAATTATAGATCTAAATCTCGGCCGAAATTTTAAATTTTTGGCCGAGACGTCTCGGTTTCGTTTTGAATTGAGACAAAAAATATCGGGCCCCCTCTAAAAATGCAAGATTATCGGCCGATAATACAGGGAAATCATATTATCAGCCGATAATTTTATATTATCGGCCCATACCTGGATTGCATTTTTTTCATTTTTTTTAAAGGGTTGGTACCCATTTATTTTGCAAAAATTAAGGGATTTTTTTTTATTAATTTCTTTCTCCTTCTCTTCCTCTTCCCCAAACAACTCTTCTTCTAGCTGGAGACTTGCCGGATCCTTGTCGGATTCCACCGGATCTCACCGGATTTCATGATTTCCCCCCTGCTTTTTCCTTTCCTTACTTCTTTAATCCCAGAAAAATAAAATATTGGAGGAGGAGAAGTAAAAAAAAAAAAACAAAGCAACAAAGAGAACCTACCTCGCGGCTTCCTTTCTTCTTCTCCTCCTCCTCCTCCTCCTTCTCCTCTTCTGTTTTTTATTTATCTGCTACTTTAGTTATCTTAGGGTCTGTTTAGATAGGGGGAAAGGAAAAGAAATCATGGGAAAGGAAAGGAAACGTGATAGTTTCCTATGTTTGGCAACAAAGTTGTGTTACTGAAAATCATAGGAAAATTCAAAATTTTCTTTTCCATTAGAAACCGACAAATCCCTCAAAAATAGGAGGATTTCATCGAAATTTTTTTGTCATGCTCGATTTCTCTCTTTCTCTCTCCTCTATCTCTCCCTTTCTTTTTTAATAAATAAATGGAAACAAAATCAACTATTGAAAAAATTACAAAAATTAAAATAAAATAATAACAAATTAAATTTTTTCAAAAAAGTAAAAAAAATAAAGATAAAATAAAAAAAAATAAGAATAAAAATAAAAAATAAAATAAGACTTTAAAAAAATAATAATAATAATAAAATAAAAATAATTAAAAAAAATTATAAATAAATATTAAAAAATTAAGAAAAAATTAAAATATATAAATTAAAAAATTAAAAATAATCAAATAATCAAAAAATACAAAAATAAAAAATATTTTTTTAATAAAAAAAATAAAAAATAAAAAATAAAAAATAAAAATACAAAAATAAAAAAAATTAATATTTAAATTTAAAAATTGAAAAATATTAAAAATATAAAAATATAAAATAAATAAAATAAAAATACAAAAATTAAAAATTAAAAATTAAAAATTAAAAAATAATAATAAATAATTTTTTTAATAAAAAATAAAAAATAGAAAATAAATTAAAATAAAGAATAATAAAAATAATATAAAATTAAGAAAATTTTAAAAATAAAAAATAAAAATTTAATAAAATAAAAATACAAAAAAATAATAATAATAATCAAATATATATATAAATTAGAATAAAAAATCAAAATATAAAAATTAAAATAAAATTAAAAATAAATAAATAAATAAATAAATAATTAATAATAATATAAAATTAAAAATAAAAAAAATAAAAAAAATTCAAAAATAAAAAAAATTCAAAAATAAAAATAATAAATAATAAATTAGAATAAAATATAAAAATATAAAAATATAAAAATAAATTCAAATAAAATTAAAAATTTTAAAATAAAAATACAAAAATTAAAATTAAAAAATTAAAAAATTAAAATTAAATTTTTTTAATAGAATAAATTAAAATAAAAAATAAAGCTAAAAATAAAAATTAAAAAATTAAAAAATTTTAAAAATAAAATAAAAATACAAAAATAATAAAATTAATAAAATAAATAAAAAATAAAAAATAAATAAAAATAAAATAAAATAAATAAATAATAATAATAAATCAAATAATAAAATAAAATAATATAAATAAAAGAATATTTTTATTTTTTATTTTATTTTATTTTTTCTTAATTTTTAATTTTTTTAATTTAATTTATTTTATTAAAAGAAAGAGAGTGAGTGTGAGTGAGTGATTTTATTATTTTTATTTTTTTACTTTTTATTTAATTTTTATTTATTTATTTTAAAATTAAAGTAAAAAAATAATAAATATAAAATTAAATATAAAAAATTTCCAATTTTAATTTTTAAGAATTAAAATAATAATAATAATAATAATAATAATAAATAAAAATTAAATCTCTTTCTCTCTCTTTCTTTCTTAGCTCTCTATTATTATTCTTCTTTTTAGATGTCTCTTTTTCTGAGTCTCTCTCTCTCCTAAATTTTCTCTCTCTATATATTTATTTTAATTTTTTTCTCTCTCTTCAACTCACTTTTCTCTTTCCTAATTTTTCTTTCTCTCACGAAATTTCCTTCATAATAGAAAATTAAATTTATTGGTTGTGTGAGATATACTATCGATAATGGATCTTTTCTATTTTCTATGTGCCAATTACGAAATCCAAATACCGGAAAACAATGAATTCCTATGAATTCCCAAATAGCTGGAATCCATTGGATTTACAAAATCTTTTCCTATGTTTTCTGAAAAATTGTCAAACAGACCCGTATAGAAAAAAGAAAGAAAAGACAGTGTTAGTTATGATATGGTGTTAAACGATAGCTAATTAAGTTATGATATGGTGTTAAACCTCATTGGTGTTTAAATGATCTTATACCATCAATGGTTCAAGATGCGAGCGATCTGATCTATCAAAGTGACAGATCATATATTGAAGTGCAACATGCTTAAAAATAGTGTTTTAAGAAGATCTAAACCATCCGATCCATTGACTATAATGCCACCCATTGCTTTTAGTTTTAATGACTGATATTAAAGTTCATCAATCGGATTGTTGGCATCCACGTATCCGCATATTTTACTGGGCTGAGATTGCCTATCTAGTTAAGGAGATTTAAGTCATTTGATTTCAGTCATAATAAGCCCAAAAATATTTTTTTAGAGAGATTTAAGCCATCTGATTTTTGGAGTTAATATCAACCATTATTTTCAATTTAATGGTTGATATTAAAGACCATTAATCAATTATTTAAGATGGACCCTAAAGGTACATATTTTAAAATTGGTTTAAGATAAGTTGTGCTTTTAAAAATTGAAACACATAATTTTTAAGGAACCGAATCTCCTGACCATCATTGGTGTTTAAATGATCTTACACCATCAATGGTTTAAGATGTGGGTGATCTGAACCATCAAAGTGACAGATCATATATTAAAGGCAACATGCCTAAAAATAGTATTAGAAGGAGATCTAAAGTATTTGAAGCAGATCTAAAGGTGATATTATAGTCAATGGATTGGATGGTTTAGTCTAAACCATATGATCCATTGACTATAATATCACTCGTTGCTTTTAGTTTTAGTGGCTGATATTAAAATTCGTCAATTGAATTGTTGACATCCAACTATCCGCATATTTCATTGGGCTGAGATTGTCATTTCAATGATAGATTGGTATTTGGACAAGTTAGATTGATGGCTGATAAATCAAATTTCAATGGTGTAAAATAAAAAAAGCTTGTAGGGAGATTTTGGCCATCATAAATGGCAAAAAAAGGTATTGTAGACAATTTTAAGCCATCTATTTTGTGGACTATAATGTTATACGATCTCCATCATCTGTTCTGAAGCAATCAATGGGTTTAAAGGGGTTGCACATATGGGATGTGCGAAGGAATCAAAATTCGACTCTCTGATGATATGAACATGATCTCAAGATCTACTGTGTCAAAAATTGGGATGAAAAATTGTCATGACCCAGAATCCTTACCCGATATCGAGGGCCTAGAATTCCGTGTTATGATACCGCACACTGGTTAAGGCAATAAGCAGACATACACATAATTTATAAATTGACTTAGCATATGGATTGAGGCATTTAAGATAGCATTAAACGATAAATGACTCATAAATTAATAGCGGAAATCGTAAATAATAATAATGAAGTACTTAATCCTAATCATGCATCTAGGATAAAAATTAAACCAATTTCACGTAGGATAAAATGATCCTAAACGTAAACTCACACAATGTATCAAGGTTAAAACAAGTCTCTCAAGAAATAAGGAAAAACAAGAGTAAAAGGGTTCTCAATGCTGGTAAAAATCTGTTGGGTCTACGCTCCCCTCCGAATGATAGCCAACGTCTCCATCTACGTAAGCCGCCTCCGAAACAACAGCTCTCACGTCGTCATGAACAAGATAAATAGAATCTTCACCTGAAACTGTTTGATTTGGGAGGGGGGTGAGTTTACTCAGTCGCGTAAACTCAGTGGGTTGCACAATCGATCCACCATAACTTCCTCAGGTGATCGTTTGTGCAATCGCTTGAATTGCGGTGTATTTTTAAAATATAACCAACATCTTAAATAAATGAAATAAATTTATCCATAATTCATAGACTATCATAATTAAGACTGAAAAACATACTAATATAACATGAAGAGTGTATGATGCTTCTATTTTCTTATCTCTTTTCCTATTTGTTTCATTAACTTAGCATATGTGACATATCGTAAGTTTTATTAATTACTCCATACGCCTACATAACGTACTTCACATCTTATCTTATTTAAACAATCTGTGCCAGGATCGTTGCTCGAGCCTATCACGCGAGGTCCACGTGTAGATAATCACCTAACCTCCATATCATAACATAAATCACCATCCAGCCAGATGAGGTTGCCGACATAGTACCCATGATATCCCCTTAGTTCGAGACAAGGCTATAATGTCCTTAAGACCCGTCTTGGCTGCAGACGTTAGACCCTTATGGTGGCTCGTAAGGTATGGCACGTGTAGAAACTTAATTAATGTTTAGCTGGCCTTCACAGCGTATCTTAACATATATCATTTTTCGGTTACGGGCTTAGGTCCCCTCCCCGATTTCATATTTGCGTGGGCTTAAGTCCCCACTTTCTTAACATACATGTGTCTTAACATATTTTTTTCTTATTTTTTCTTAAAACTTAAATAGAATGGGCCACGATGCGATAGGCTTCACTAAACCACGCTTTCCAAGGGACGGGTTTCATAGTAACCTGGATGTACTTCGTGTGGTATCCCATACTACCATAGAGGGATTGCATCTGGCCATGAAAGAAACCCCACTGTGACGAAGGCTTATATCATGTGTCATATCTTATTTTTAACTTATATGCGTATGCCCTATCGTGATTTTCTATATGATGAATGTCATATGATAATGATGAACATATATAAGAATGAACTATAACATAAACCTTAAACATTTAATATTTTTGAAGAAAATTAATAAAGAGCATAACATACGAAATATTAAAGTAAAACAGAAAATAAGAAATATTTAACTATATTTATTTTGCAATAGAGTTGAAACTATACTTCATTAGGGTTAATTACATCCATAAAATTTGGTGATTGACTGGTATAGCGATCCGACCTATTTTAAAATTCTAAAGGAGCACATGTATCAATTCAAGGATTGTATGAGGCTTAAAGGAGGTAATAGAATGATAAGTATTGAAAAACATTAATATTTGACCCCTTAAACTTATAAATTGTTATTCGATGCAAACTATTTAATATATTTTATTTAATTTTAGCGATTTATAAGTCTGGAGATAAAGTTAGCATAAAGTAGCCCAAGAGTTTAAAAAAATAATGTCAAACCCAACTTGTAGCTCAATTTTAACTTTAAAAATATTAAATTCGTGAATTGCTATTTTAGACAAAGTTGTATATCTCGTTTTCTTCTTTCCAATGCCGCATGAATCACGTCAATCCGAATTCGGAGTAAAATGTTATGGCCAAAATACCGAGGCTATGTCTATTGAAGAATTTGGCCGAATTTCACGAAAATTTGGGAAAAATGATCATATCGATTTTGGAACGAATTTTTATGTTTTTAAGACCAAAAAATTTATCAAAATTTAGGGAAAAATTTTGAGTTTTCTTTTTAAGAAATAACTGAATAATTTAAGATGGATTTAGAGGCACCCACTTATTGAAGCGTTATTCGAATCCTACGATGATTTGGGTTGGTGGAGATCGGATTCGAGAGACGATATGCCCGATCTTTTTGCGAGAATTCCTTTCTTACGATAGATCGATCGTGGCGATGAGAAACTTTAATGATGTAAGATTCTCTGGTAAGATCGAAAATCGATAGAGATTCGACGAGAAATTGTGAAAGATGGCATTGTCGGAGTTTTTGCAGAGAAGAGGGAATAGAGAGAGACAATTGAGAGAAGAAATAAATATATATCTAATTCCCTTTCTAGGTTAACTCTAGTTAAGACTTTCCGTATAAGATTTAATAAAAATAGTAGTTTTTACACGCAAATAGGATTCATACGTGACTTGAAAAGCTTGAGAAGAGGTTTTGTTCCAGCGCTCTGTGTAACACCAAGGTAAATGGTGATTCTCTCCTGAAATTATAGTTATGCCCTTTAACTTGCTTCACTCTTCAAACGGGCGTAACTTTTTATATTCTTGTCGAAAATTGACAAATTATATATCGTTGGAATCATATCGGCGAGTACTTCGTAATGAGTCTAATATTGATATAAAACTTTAGACTATTCCTGAAAGTGGGTGGGTTCTGGGCGTAGAGCGTTGGCACCATGCACTGTGTGGTACATCATCTAATATCGTTAAATTTTTTAAAAAAAATCTGGGTTATTACAAAAATGATCTTCATCATTTTATTTAAAAGAGTCAACGATTTAAGCACAGAAAATCCATGTTGACAACAAAAAATCTATATTTATAATAGACATATAAGTACTTTAAACGGACGAAAATTAGCCTTACTTATATATATATATATATATGTGTTTTAATAATGTTAAAGAGCTTTAAAAAACTAATAAAATAAAGTTTGGAGCATATTTTTAAAAAAAATTCAAAATTTACCAAAAATTTAATCGAAATTACCGAAATTTTGACCAATTTACGATTCGGGTCAAGACCGAAACCGAGATTTTGAACCATAATAGGAACCCAACATTCCCCCTCTTCCCAGGCCCACGAGAGTTGTGCAAGCCTCAAGTCTCAAATCAACATGTGTAACACTAATAAGCTTCTAAAATTAACATAGGTCACTTTTGACACCCAATGATCACAAAATTTCTTGGTACCCAAGGTAGCAGGTTCGTTTTAGCTTACCCATAAACAAAAAAATAAATAATTTCTATCGTTTGATTCAAAAGTGTCAAACGCCACCTAAAATTCATGGCTGCCACTTAAATCTAACATATAGTAATCTAGATGGTGTGTTGATTGAATTGAATCATATGATGGAGTTCGCTTTCGTTTTAATCTTTCATTAAATAAATCTTGAGATTATAAGTGTCAAATTACATGGATCACATAATGACTCCACATGTCATTTATTCCAAAAAATGATGCGAGTACGAAAAGGGTCAGCGGTCAAGTCAGATACCAATATGGGAGAAATAGAAAGGAAACCGTCTCGACCAGGAATGGATGTTAATTCCAAAGCACTTGAAATTTTATTATGATTGATTAAATCTGCTTTTAGGGTGTAAATATTCATGATCAAAGATATTTTTTTATTCCAAATTAATGCACAGGTTTGTATAATGATAGAAGATAGTGTACAAATATGATTCGATGGTACAGAAACTACATAGTAATGTAGTGTACAAGATCTCATAATAATAAAATTTTGTCATGATGGGTAAATCCGCTTTGATGTACAAAACCTCATGGCCGGGATAATTTTTCTTGTGATGGGAAAATTCGCTTTTAGTGCAAAACCTCACGATTGAGATAAGTTTTATCATGACGGGTAAATCCGCTTTAGCGTGCAAAACCTCATGATCGATGAAACATGGTAAATCCTATAATAGCAAAGACGTTATGAAATATTGATTTGGCCTCCATGACCAAGTGGGAGATGTTGGTACATGTGGTCATACGATCTCATAAGTAGAAATTAAGAATCTCATTATGCATTAGTCAGTTACAACTATGTGTTTAATTGTGATTAATTACCAACCCTTATGTGATTAAAAAGGATCGTTTCTCCTTGAACATTGATGGTATATCAGGACAGTCTATATATATGGGCTTAACATCCCATTTATGAGTAGAAAAAATAATGTGTAGTGATAGCACTACAATGAATCCAAGGGCACTAAAGCCAAGGATTGGGTAATAGATGCTCGTGAAAAATTCACAATGAATTAAGGCGATCACTAGCTTAGCGACGCTTCTCTCAGCGATCATGTGACGGTAAGCGATTGATCAACGGTCCAGATTTCATGGGACCTAACAGTAATACGACAAAAAAATTTCACGGACGAAAATCATTGACTGATTTGAATCAGACGATGGAGATTATTTTTGTTCTAATCTTCCTCATGATAGATCTTAAGATCATGGCGCCCCTATCAGACGATCAGATGTTGATTTTATATGGCACAAATCCCCAAAAGTGATCTAGATCATGGGAAAAGGAGTTGGCCTTCACTTTTAGGGATATCCACCATTGGAATCAACATCTGACCATCTAATATGCACGCCATGATCTTAAGATTTATCGTGAGGAAGATTGGGGAGAAAAATGATATCCATCGTCTGAGTTAAAATAGTTAACGATTTAAGCACGTAAAATCCGGGTTGAGAAAGAAGAATCTTAGATTGTAAATGAAGATACCTTTTTATGCATCTCACTCCTTTTGGGCACGTTTGATTGTCATACCAAACGTGTTTTCTTTGTTATAACATATAGTTTGACTGTAAATGGTTGTTTGATTGGCACAGATAAAACGCATTTTCGTGTTTTTTTGGTTTACAGATACAAAAATCGGATATGAGGGGGCACCCTCGTATGTTGTTGTCGCGACGTGTAACAACCTATTTAGAAAACACGTCTTCAATCAAACATGCCATTTCTCTCCGCAATAGGGGTACCTATATTACAACTCAAGATTCTTGCTTTGAAATCCGGGTTTTATGTGTCAAAACTATTGACTTCTTTAAATCAGACGATAGAGATTTTTTTTCACTCAATTTTCGACACATTAGATCTCTAGATCTTGGGCTTGTTATCGGACGTCTATATGTTGATCCAAACACACAAGATTTGGTTAATCCTGCACTTTCTCATATATAAATCGAAACACAAGGTTTTCCTACAATTTCCTACATATGTATCCAAACACAAGATTTGATTAATCCTCCATTTTCTCGGCTAGTAATGTGATTATCTAAACAACAGAAAACAAAGGGAAACGAAGGAATCCCATGATTTCCTATAACTTAGGTATCAATGAGAAAATGTGGGAATATTATTTAACTTTCTCACGTTTCCCGTGTTTTTATCCATATAGGCTCTAAGGGACGGCCTCGCTCCCATTATGCACTACAAAAATAAGGTCTTTTAGCGGCACTTGCTATTAAGGCAATTTTTGGTAGCGACAATACTAATAACGGCAGTTTTTAGTAGCGACAGGACTAATAGCAACAGTTTTTTGTTAAAAAACTGCCGCTAATAATCTTATGTTTTGTAGTGATGTAACGAGTATTTCACCATTTACACACCATACGAGCAGGGTCGGCCCTGAGATTTTGGGGGCCCAAGGTGAGTTCCTAAAATGGGGTCTCTCGTTTGCATTAGCCTTTTAAAAAAAAAATTGCCACAATTTTTTTTTTTCTTTTTTGACAAATAAAATAATCCTCATTGCTTTTGGATTACAAATATCTTCATATTTCATTTTATTTTTTAAAATTTGAAACTAACAAATTAACGAAAGTATATATTAAAGAAAAATGCAACACAAAAAAAGAAAAACTAAATAGTAAAACGTACCTGACGAATAGAGTAACCCAATGAATAACATTAATTTTAACATTGTAATGTTAAAATGTCATTGAATCTTTCATTGCCGTTTTTTAGTACTTTAACCGTGTCAAAAAGTTTCAAAATAGGTTCATTAGATAAGTCTCATTGAGTAGATTAAAATTGATAGGTCATTTGTAAAAAATGAAATTATAACGCGAATCTTGTATATATACTCATTGAGTAGATCAAAATTGATAGGTCATTTGCAAAATATGAAATTATAACGAGAATCGTATATATATATATATATATATATATATATATATATATATATATATATATATATATATATATAAGGGTACCTCTACACGTGCTTACATCCCAGACCTCTTGAAAACCATTGAATCCCCCGAATCATGTGATGAAGATCGTTTTTTACTCATATCTTCTACTCAATAGATCTTGAGATCATAGTGCACCTATCAAACTGTCGATTTGTGATTCAACGTGTCATAGATCCCAATAAAATGGCCATAAAATCACATTTGAGCGTAATGTGTGTCATATGATTTAAGGGCATTTTTTGAGGTGACTTGTGACACATGGAATAAAAAATTAACGATCTTATTGGTGGGTCATGATTTGAAGATCTATTTTATGAAAGATCGGTATGAAAAGCCATCTCCATCATCTCATTCAAAGGAATCAATGGTTTTTAAGGGGGTCTAGGATGTGGGCGCTTTTGGAGAACACGTGGGTGCATTTAGAGGTAGCCTATATATAAAGGATTTGGTCAAACAAATCTGGTCCGATCAAAATTGGGCCACAAAATCTACTGAGTCAATACATATGGCCGACCTGGCCCAGTGAGGCCAGCGACCTGGTCGAGACCCATTAAAAAAATATGCAAATATAGGACTTGGGAAGAGTTGAACCTACCATAGTCACAAAAATCGCCAAATTTTAGAAAAATTCGCAAATTATAGTAAAATTCGTGAATTATTCGCGAATTTTATGAAAATTCGCCGGATCATAAAAAATCGGGAATAATTCTCGATTTTTTCAAAAAAGTTGCGACTTACTAAATATATATATATAAAATTTCTCACCGACTTTTCCTCCGAATATTTCCCCGAACTTCCTAGATTTGTTGGATTTTTCCGAATTTTCACCTCACCGAACTATTGTCGATCCCCGATTTGGTGACTATGGATAGGGGTGTATTTGGTTCGGTTTGGTCGGTTTTGAACTAAAACCACAAACCAAACAGGGCCTAATCGGTTTCTAGATTTTCAAACCAAACCGTTCAACTCTTAAACCAAACCAACCCGATTCGATTCGGTTCGATTTGGTTCGGTCGGTTTCGGTTTTCCTATAAGTTCTACTTCCACATCAAAATTTTCTCAACTTCTCAATTGTTTTCTTATAAGTTCTACTTTACCGTTTTAGGATTTAGGAATAAGCTAAAGACAAGGGTAGGATTTTATATAAAAATATGTCAAAACCCCTGCCTATATATATATATATATATACAAACTACATTCGGTTCGGTTTAGTCGGTTTCGGCTTGGGGAGGTTTGGAGCAGAAATCAAACCAAACTTTTCGATTTTCTTTTTTTCCAAACCAAACTCAAATCGGTACCCGTCCAAACCGGACCAAACCCGACGGTTCGGTCCAAAAAATGCACAGCCTTTACTATGGAACCCACAACCTGGTGGAAAAAAGTAACGCAACAACAGTTATTTAACCAACTAAACAATTAGACTAATTCAATATTTTTAGACATTAAAAATTATATTAAGCAATTAAGTAATAAACACTTCCAAGATTTAGAGGCCCCAACAATTTGGGGGCCCACGGCGGCCATCTCTTGGGCCTAAAACTCGGGTGACTTTAGCCCTTTTATCATGTCAAAAGGTAACTTCAGCTAATATACTGGTCCTAAAACTTAGTGAATGACAGCTTTTGACAAGTCAATGACGTACCATTAAGACGGATATCGTAAGGTTCTAAAACTTACCTTCCAAAACCCAAATAGATGTGTGCGATTATCTCCGCTTACAAACGTATTCACCTGAACAAATAGAAATTATTTCATTATTTGATTATAGAGACATGACTGTGTAATTAGCAGAGCGTGGAAGTTAGAAGCACCTATTTAGGCCAGAGTACGTTATGTTTTTAGTATAAAAAAATTATTGTTAATACCCCTCATCACTAATAGTCTTAACTTAATAACCTTTAATAATTTTTTTATATTAATAGATAATCTTATTTTTTATAGTAAGGGCTTCAACCACCCGGAGCTTGACCCAGCCCGGCTCAAAACTGGCCGAATATGGGTTAAGATATGTAGGCTGATATATTAACAGGCCGGTCCGGCCATGGCCGATTACTATGTTGGGCTGGGTATGGGCAATTCCCAAAGCAGTGATTTAAAATTTGCCTGTTAAAGGACGGCATGGACCTTGCCTGGCCGATTATGTGTGATCACACTACAAAAAATAAGACTATTAGCGGCTCGAACCTTAGCTTGCCCTTCGCCAAAATGGTATGGGGTGAGGTAAATAGGCCTCACTACAAAAAATAAGACTAATAGCGATTATTTTTTGCAGCAAAAAAGTGTCGCTATTAACTATTAAAACTATTAGCGGTAATTTTTTTATTAATAGCGGCAGTTTATGATTATCGCTAATAGTCTTTTTTTTTGTAATGACCTAATTAAAAAGTAGGCCCGACCCGAATTGATTAGTAATTGGGCCACATATGAGCTAATTCCATATGAGGCTCAATTATAATTGAGCCATTTAAGGCACGGCTCGTTGAGACCACTAACTTTATATTGACGGTTGTCAATTACTATTCTAAAACCAAAAATCACATATATCTAGGTATTGGAACCATTCCATAGGAGTCTGTTAATATTATTATTAAAAAAATTTATACAACCATTCATATTAGCTAGAACACTAAATATATGATAGGAAATTATAAAGGTAAGATAAATATGTTGGGACAAAGTGTAGGCGGCTGACGTGGCACGACGTGATTGGCTATACCAACTTACATTAATTGAGTCCCGCTACACTTTCAGCCAATTGCATCGTGCTAAGCCACATCAGCGGCTTACATTTTGTTTGCATAAATTATGTCCTCCATATATAGGATTAAACTTTAATGACTTAGATTTCACAAAAACAGTGCCAAAAAGGCTAAAATGGACTTCGTATATAAAATGATTATAAATAAGTAGATATATAACATTGTAGATAGAAGTGAGTAGAGGAGACTCACAGCCCATCCAGATTGTATAGTGTTAAATGAATCCCCTGCTCCGTTGTTGACCCATATTTGGCCACTACTAAATTAGTCGGCTGCAACTTTTGGGCTATAGAGATTTTGACCATTGCGAACTGAAAGAGAAACCAAGGGATTAATACGCAACTATATTACTTGTAAATTTAGGAAGGATAAATGGATAAAGACCAGAATCTTATCATATCTTTTTTAATAAAGCACCTTCTATTGAGGGATTAGGCCATCCCCTTACATCATGTCAGTCATTTTTCACCTTTCATATATGGGAGGACAAATACTGATTTTATTATATATATATATATATATATATATATATATATATATATATATATATATATGTTTGAATCAAAGGATGAGATTGTTTTTGGTCCACGCCATAAATCTTGAGATCACGATCCTTCTAGATCATATGGTCAGAGGATGATTCCATAACACACATCCCAAAAAGTGGACATGAATTATGTTTGATGGTACTTATGCTTTGGTCATGTACATGTGCTTTTTGGGATATGTGTGTTATATGAAATCAAAGATTCGAACCGTCTAATTGTAGAGTCATGATTTCAAGATGTATTGTTTGGAAGATTGGGAGAAAAAATGATTTACATAAGGTGTGATAGTCACACCAGCCTCGTGAAAACGGTGAAGACCTTTTTCATACTCGGCTCAAGCGCCAGCAAGGACGCTCTCGGGTTAATCTTAAATCACTAAGATTGTTTCATAAACAAATAAAAAAATAATAATAATAAATTACTAAGATTGGAAAATGTTGTACGCCCAATCAATGGAAAATCAGCGAAAAGTCAAAGTGAACCTCCACCTAATTTACATGGTGATAAATATTAGTGGGAAGGCTTTGACCATTTCGACATTTCCATTAAGGTTTAAAACCTGCAAAAGCCTGCAAGAACCATTGATCACTCGTAACTAAATTGGGCTGTAACGATAATCATGCGTTTTCCAAAGTGTCATCTGTCTAGTGGCTCAAAACATCTATTTTACTTATTCGGCCCTGAGATTATTTTCACTGCAATGTTTCCCACAATAACTAGAGATTTAATTCAATAAGATTAGATTAAGGGAGACCCATTTTGAGATTTGATACAAAAGATTGCCTTTTTATCTATGACATTAATTCTCTTTAATGTGTGCCATATTTTGATGGTCAGACCAAGGTTTAAAATCACGGTATCGCTCGTGCACGTAGCCAAATCTATCATCTCGGGTATCTCCGATACAAAGTTTGTATCAGGTTGTGCTGATAATAAGATATATCATCGTGGTTATTAGTTATACAAATCTTTGATTTTCGGTAATGGGGTATCCGGCCTCTTATAGCACCCCACTAAGTCCCTAGGTATGTGCAACACTTGCATCAGATGTAGCAGACAATATGGATAAATCCATGCAAGTGGCCAATCAAAACCTCCGCTTCTTGAGGCGTGGCCCTAGCCATTGCGGATATTGGCGATACAATTATCAGGTCTTATATATTAGTTGGTATCTTATCGCGTCAATTGGCTTCGATATCGAGATGTGTCGGGTACTACTTAATATCATCTAAGATTTTAAAACATGGGAGAGAGAGATTCACTTAGTACCTAAGTTTTTTTACTTTCTAAGATAAGGAAGACCCATCTTGAGATTCGTGAGAAAAAATCTTCCCTTGATTATGGACATTAATTTTCTAGTGCATGTGGGTGAGTGACGCAGGACGAACTCGCACGCTAACCCTAAAATATCAAAATACCGCGTGGAAAGGGTTTAGGGTCTTTGATCCTTTCAATAAAATAAAATAAAAAGAAGAATAAAATAGAAGATCTTCGGAATCGCTCTAGAGAGGCTTGTCAGCTTCGCAACAACAGGTTTCCAAGCCTTCTCACCAAGGTTATACGTTGGCCTCGCACCAAGTCGTACGGGAAACGATTGCTTACTCCTCAGATTTTGAAAGAATCATTCCTTCGATCGAAAACTTTTCACAAGCTCTCCAGGGTTTGCACAAAAGCAACTCTCTTTTCATTAATAAAAAAAACTCTCTATTACAAAGCTATAAAGACCTTTATATAGTAGGTTATAAAACAAAAGAAAACCCTAAAAATAATTAAATAAGAAAAAACAAGTTTAACCCGGAAACTTAAATTCGAAATTAAAATTAAAACTACACTGCACGATTTCGATCGATTGAAAGTGACACTCGATCAATCGAAATTCAATTGATCGATCGAAAGTGGTACTCGAATGATAGAAATTAAATCGATCGATCAAAAGTGACACTCGATCGATAGAAATTAAATTGATCGATCGAAAGTGGTATTCAATCAATTGAATTGCAATTTCAATCGATCGAAATCCTTGATTGATCGACTGAGACAGCTGTGAATCTTTGCTTCAAGGGCCGTTTGAAAGCCCATTCATGGGTCCACTTCTTCCTTGCTGATTTTCTTCGATTGGCTCGATCACAATTCGAACATGCGGATCTAAATTCCTCGTCAATCTCCTCGACTTTGAAAAAGTTCGACCTCGAACTTTGGCCGACATCGATAAGTGTTATGAAGTATGCTTGTTCCCCATAAATTTTGAAGTTTTGAATGGTCTCGGACTCAGTACGGACAATCACAGATGCCTATGCCTCAATAATTGCGGGTTCGGTAGGGCTTATCATAGATGCTTGGACTTCAACGATCTTGGATTCTTCGACGGTTTCGAGATTTGCCACGGTCTCAGCAACTGGTATTGACTCTTCAACCGGAGGTTGTTCCGACACAAGAATAAGGCGGATAATTGGATCTGCGTGAATAACGGGCGTCATTGGTTCTTCCATAGGCATGGAATTACTTCGATTTACTATCGGTTCGGTATCTTCCACCGATAGAGGTACAACCACGGCTTCGGGTAGAGGAACTTCAACTCGTAGAGATTTTCTCACCGGTACAACTACGAGGATGAAATTTCTTACCTCCGATCTTAAAGCGTGAATCACATCCAATACGTCTTCGGATAGATTGTGAATAAAATCTTTGATAATTATTGCGCTGATATTCTCACGCCATTCAACCACGATCCGACGCGATCTTAGTAACTCGCAATAAACGCTATTAAGAAGCACCTTATGTTTGAATATGGAATTGTGATGCTCAGATGATCTACCTTCTCTTTGCGCTAAAGTTTTTCTACGCTTGCAATCTTTTGGTGGATGATTGGAATATTCTATTGTTCCACGAGCGCTCTCATGGAAACCATGTAATTGTTCCAAATTGACGCAGGACGAATTCGCACGCTAATCCTAAAATAGCAAAATCTGCGTGGAAGAGGTTTAGGGTCTTTGATCATTTCAATAAAATAAAATAAAAAGAAGAATAAGTTAGGAGATCTCCGGAATCGCTCTAGAGAGGCTTGTCGACTTCACACCAACGGGTTTCTAAGGCTTCCCACAAAGGCTGTACGTCGGCCTCACACCAAGTCGTACGAGAAACGATTGCTTACTCTTCAGGTTTTGAAAGAATCACTCCTTCGATCGAAAACTTTTTTCCAAACTCTCTAGGGTTTGCACAAAAAGTAACTCTCTTTTCATTAATAGAAAAAAAACTCCCTATTATAAAGCTATAAAGACCTTTATATAATAGGTCATAAAATAAAAGAAAACACTAAAAATAATTAAATAAGAAAATACAAGTTTAAACCTGAAACTTATATTCGAAATTAAAATTAAAATTACTCTGCACGATTTCGATCGATCGAAAGTAACACTCGATCGATCGAAATTCAATCGATCGATCGAAAGTGGTACTCGATCGATCGAATTGCAATTTTAACTGATCGAAATTCTTGATCGATCAACTGAGACAGCTACAAATCTTTGCTTCAGGGCCGTTTGAAAGCTCATTTATGGGTCTACTACATCTTCTTTATTGATTTTCTTCGATTGGCTTGACCATAATTCGAACATGTGGATCTAAATTTCCCATCAGTAAGTCACTTTCATCTTCTCACTCTTCTAATGATGTTGTATCTGTGTGTGATGAGAGAGAGAGATGGTGGTAGCGGATGTAGTTTTTGCTGAAGAAATTAAAATGGATGGTGAAAATAATTGCATGAGTCCAATGGATGGGAGAAGAGGCCATTTCAAGTAAGTTTTTAGAGCAATAAAGTGGCAGAAATTCTAATGAAGTAGGATTCCATTAATTAGATTCCAAAAATGAAAGATGGAAGAAGCAGCACCAGGTAGGGGACCATGTACAAAACCCTAGCTTACTTCTTGAGGGAAACTCTTCACGAGTCTCGTCTATTAGGCCTACGTGAAGGCCATGACCAAATTACCAAAACACCCTTATTCTCATGTCTAAGCTAAAGCATATATATAATCGGTCTCAACGTATTTTGCAAGCTAACAATGCACTCAGGGGGATTTTTTCTACTCTTTTTGAAAGGTTAAAGATAGAAGTCTAATATGATTTCTGTTTAAGAGTAAAGTCCCTGATTAGTGGGATTTAGGTGCATTTAGAAAATCTAATGTATGTTTTATGGCAGGTTTATGTTTAATGTAAAAGTTTTCCAACATTCACTTCCATTTATCAATTGAGGAATTGGACAAAAGTTTGTCAAAATCAGCTCAATAAAATATAATAAGTTGATTGATTAGTGAGGGTTTACTCATCCAAAAGCGTGTTTAAAAATAATTTTGAGGGTGTTAAATTTCGATTGGCCGATAAGCTGTTAGAATACTCTAACGAAACTTTTATATATATATATATATATATATATATATATATATATATATATATATTTATTTATTTATTTATTTTTCTATACATAAGTTATCTCAATTTTTTGGCTTCGACTAATTCCTGCATAGTATAGTGCCCCACTCATGCCACGACTAGTTCATGATTAGGCACACCTACTACACTCAATTAACAGAAGAGTCGTTTTGAACCTATGATTTGGGGAAGCAAACTCAAGATGTCAACCGAGGCGACAACCCCTTGGGGAGGGTATTATAACGGTCTCTATTAATGTCCTCAAAATATATATTTTATATTTCTACTAATTTTTTTAATGTAAATGTTAGAATTCAATTCACTATAAAAAAATATATAAGACTATTAGTGGCAATTAAAACTGTCGCTATTAACGAAAAACATTATGGTTTCAGTAGCGACAGGACTAATAGCAATAGTTTTGGTTGTCGCTGAAACACCTTACTTTTGTAGTGATTATTAGAATCTTGCTTAAAAGTTTATATGATTTGATAATTTTATAATTTTATAAATAAAAAATCTTTATAATAAATTTCAAATTTTAAAATAGCTATGGTGTGAAGCTGTGATAGCAATAAAGAATAAGTGAACTAAGAATTTTGAGCAAATAATCCCTCAAATTCATGAGTTTTGATTTTCTTGGTGACCAATATTATTATTATTATTATTATATATATTTTTTTTTGATAACCTCGATATCCAGGCCTCTTAGAGCACCTGCCTAATCTCAGGGGCACATGCGCACCCCAAATTCAGTACATGTCGAGTCAGCACAGGATATAAATCCCTAGGATGGCGTTAAGGGGGGTGGGGATTCGAATTCAGGTCTCCTGCTTTTGGAAGCAGGTACCTGGCCAGCTTGCCTAACCCCTTGAGGTTTTGGTGGCCAATATCATTACACCTTGATCCTTGACACCAAAAAATGAAAGCATGAAAATATCAAACCAAGTGTTGTCATTGTGATAAATTCAACGGGCCTAAGTTAATCTCACAAAAAATCGACTTGTAAGGTGAGGTTTACTCAAAATATAAAGAGGCCATGAAAGGCTAGCCCACAGCCGAGATAGGACAAATTCAATAAAACCTTTCTAAAAACTAGAAATTTGAGAAAGAACATTGTGTGTTCATGACTTGGTATTAGGTACACTGGCCAGTTCACCACAGTTGGTGGATGGGCAATTGTGCTTCACAAAATTAGTCAAAAGTTTACTCTCGCAAATTTAGGAGCCTCTAAATCTCTGCAAGTCTTTTGAGGGTTGACTGGATCAATCATTGAGTTGTTATTTTTTTTTGAGAAAATTATTGAGTTGTTATTAGATACACGACCTATGTCTCAAAGGGTAGTGCATGGGTCAATGTCCTTCCTTAAAATGGTTCAACTTAGAAAAGTTTAGAGTTATTTATGAAGAAACGGATCAATGAAAATGCAATTTTGACTAATTGCTGTTTTGGCACTAAAAATTATAACATGCACCTTCTGAGGTTAAGGAAATGACTTTAAGTTGTGCATTGGCGTTTGTGCACACATCCAATGCATATATAATACAAACTCAATAGGCACGTTTGATGGTAAGGCCCGAACAAAACACGTTTAGGAGCTTTCTCACATGCTGAATATCAAAAATGTATGTTTGATAGCCTTTTTTTGCAAAATGCGTTGTCACTTTTTACACTACGCTTATAAGAAATTGAGTACGAGCCTACGGCTTCGTCGTTACATGTAACACCGGTTACACAGATTACACCTTTTGTGGCTAAAACATGTTGCCTGGTTACCAACATTCAAACGTCCCATGTAACATGGCTAGCGAAATGTGGGACATTAGAATACATAGAAGTGTTATGTTCATGTTTTTTTTTTTTTTGGGTAACTAGGGTAATCTGGAGCTTTCGCTTGGACTAATCTCTAAGGGATGCCCTCACCCTACTACGTAATGTGTTCATAGTTAATGACTATAAAATGGCGTTTTGTGACTACTACTCAACTAGTACAATGGCCTCCAAGGTTCTACTTTTAGGGTGTGGTAAATAATAAATGATTAATCCCAAATGAAAATGTGACAGTCTGAATTTTCGCACTCGAAAACTCGTGCCGTCTGGATCATGCTCTAAATGATTCTCAGGATAAATCAAAGAGTGTCTGCTCATATAGCGGAAATCAGAGCAAACACGGTCCAATAGTGGCAGATCGAGTTATCATATAAGACATTTAAAAGAAAGAAGAATTAAAACAATGCATATATGTGAAAACAAAAAAATATACATCCTCAAAAAGTAACCAAGAAGAACAATTGGTGATGGACATCCATCACCCAAAACATTAGTTCCCGATAGTGGTTCCTATAAAATGTATAATAATACAAGTATCTATAGTAATAAATACAGAAGGTGGCTACCAGACACACAAATAATCTGAAATACAATACAGAACCCAAAATATGAGACAAATATACCTAGGCTAAGGGTAAAACTCGTCGGTCTGGATATCAGTTTCCTCGTCCTCAGCCTCGGCCTTTATCTCTGGCTGATAGTCCGGGTCGCTCTCGGTGACCGATACCCGAGCCTCAGAACTTATGACACAGAGTCAGGAGTGAGCTAACCATCTAAGCTTAATAGAAGAAATTAAGTTAAATTTGCATCTTAATTGTAAAACATGGTTGCAGAATAAAACTCAGACAGATAAGTAATTGCAGAGTATAGATAGAACTGGACAGATGCAGACATATAATCAGAATGCAGAACTTGTAAGAGCAGGCATAATCTCAGAGTTTTCAGGATGCTATGCGTACAATATTAAATGACTTAAAATAATATACTTAAGTAACTCCCGTGAATATAGCACGTGATAGCCAGATGTGTGTCGATGGGTAATCTCGACCATCGTCGTTCAATGAACAATTTCAGAAATATAATAATATCTTATTTAAGAAGTGCAATTATGCCAAGAGATTTTCAAAGCAGATGTACAAATGTGTCAATCACGAATATACCACCGAGTCGGTGAGATTCGTCAGATTATTAAATTTTAAATCGCATGCATACTAGTCATAATAACAAGGATCAGATGACAGATATCAGATAGCAGGAATTAGATGTGATGGAAGTTTCATACATATGCAAGACATGATTTGGAAATAAAATCGGAACATGCAGTAGAATACAGAAGCTATAAAACCAAGAGATAAAAAATATATACAAGTTCGGTTGAATTTCCCCTACCTCAGATCAGACCTTTCTAAGCAAATCCAAAGCTTTTTAATACATCACGGTCTGATCCTAAATCATAGACATAGTATACTTAGTGTCAGATATGTTAGGATAACAACTGGTACAGTGTTCAGTAGTGTTCTACCCATAAAACTAAAATAGCAAAAACATGAGTGATTGATCGATCAATCCTCAAGTTTGATCGATCAAATACCTCATTTGATCGATCAATATCCTAAATAACTCATATGGGCCAGAGGGAATTTGATCGATCAACTTCTTTGTTTGATCGATCAATCCTCAAATTTGATCGATCAATTTTCCCATTGATCGATCAATCAAGTCAGACTCAAATTTATTAAAAATACTCATCTCCTGTTTGCACACTTGTTTATAAAATTTGATCGATCAATTTCCACATTGATCGATTAATCTTTCACATTGATCGATCAATGCCCACATTGATCGATCATTCACACCCTTGATCGATCACTTCCCTGTGATCTATCAACATCTTTTATTGATCGATCAATTCTCAACTTGATCGATCAACTTCAGTCGGGCTTGAACTTCCAGAAAAATATATCTACTGTTTCATTAACTGTATATAAAATATGATCGATCAATCTTTCACATTGATCGATCAATCCCAGACTTGATCGATCAAATACTCAATTTGATCGATCAAAGATGACAGTTTCTGTCATCAATATCGATCATGAACCTTGACCTATTTTCATCTTGAATCTTTAATGATTCCTAACCAACACTCACATATATTCATTTACACATTTATGAGGTTTTAACCTTTGCAATTTTAACCTAATAACTCACCTCTTTAAAGTCCCTTTCGGGTTCTCGGCGAATGTGATCCGAAGAGGGTTTCGGATTCGAAATCCCAAACCTGTCGCCGTCACGACTTGGAATGGCACATGTGTGGCTCCGCTTCAACACACAGTGATAACACACATCTTCACATAACAAATACGACGTACCAACGTCAATCTAACAATCTTAGCTCGGGTAATCACAAACCTAGGTTCTTTCCTACGTTTGGTTTCATGACGGAAGAACTCCCGAATCTAATCTAACCAATCGTGAGAGGATGATTCACCTAAACCCTCTCTCTTAGTACCAATTCTATCAGAAATCAAGGAGAAAGGAGTGGAGAAAAAAGATCCTAACTTTCTTCCTTTCCTTATAAGCTATTACTTAGAAATATCTTTGATATTTCTATTTCACAATTTAAGTTCCGGTGTTGAGCACATGTATAGTTTCTTCGGCGTACCACGCCTCATCGAGGGCTTACAAGACTCGACTTAGTCAAGAAGTCACACATGACTTCACGTATCCATGGATTAATATTATTGGAATTAAAAATTTTAATTTGTCTTAATTTCAGTGCCGGGCACGCTTATTGAAGCAGTCGAGCTCTATTTTGAAATTTAGGGTCATTACAGAAAATTTAGGGTTTCTAATTAAGGCATGGGTAATCTGGATTTTTGAGACCTAAGTATATAAAATCCCAAGTGCAGAATATCTCACACCCTAATTTTTAAGGCCCAAAAAAGAAGGAAAATTATAAATAGTGGACAACTTTTGATAGACTTTTTTGCAGATAGCTTATGTGGCACGACGTGAATGACTGCAATACTTCGGCCTACTATATGTGCAGCTAGTCACATTGCGCCGCATAAGCTGTCTGCAAAATTTACATCAAATATTATCCACTGTATGACACTGTCCAACATGGTTTAAAATTTCAATTGAAATGTTTCGATTTCGGTCCCATCGAAACTGAAACGAAATCCAAATTTTTGATCCTTGTTGTCCCGAAAAGAATAACGGCCTAATGCTGAATGACCAATTCATTGAATGGGCATAGCTATTTGTTGTATCCTTTTCAGGCATTACTCTCTGTCGTTTCCCATTGGGTCTCTGCTCTCATCCCTACTCCCCATCTTTTCTTTTTCTACCAAACCCTAATTTCCTCTTCCGTGCAAAATAAAGCTCCCCAAAATAGCATAACCCACGAACCTTGTTAATCTAATCGGGGAAGGGATGGTATCACATCGCCATTGGTTTTTCAATAAATAACTAATATACCACACACAAAGGCATGCATGCATATTCATATAACTATATCCATTTACATACTTCAAGTAATGTCACCATAGTAAATATTTACACCCCATTAAATTCACCCTTCATTCTACTTTTCGAAATGCACAGAGACCATTCGTTAACTATGCAACAGTCTCGATGGATTAGGATACATCTGTGAAGGTTTTACTTTCTTATATGTCATAAAACCTGAACTCCGTGAGGATGCACCGACCGTTGTAAAGTTAATCGTTATCGTTCACTGACAAGGTTCAGGACACTGGGCGAATGGTGGGCTGTGAACCGTGCGATATTGCTTTATACCTTAAATACCAAGTGTAAAAATATAAGGGGCGAGACTTTTAATTACTGTCTATTTTTTTTTTTTTTCGAGGATGCCATACGACATAGGCAGCCCAGGCGTGAGGATTAGAACCCATTGACCTATTACTTCCACAAGGGAAAAGGATTTGAACTTTCGCTCATGGGGCAAAGACAGCCCAAATATTTTTAGTTTTTACTATTTGCTGCGACTATATTTTCACGGGGTGTAAATAATGTTACCAAAGACCAATAGAATTTTAGAGTGCACAAGAAATTATTCTACGTTGGACTCGTAGTCACCATCATTTTGCAGCTAAGCCGTTGGATTTGAATCGAATGGAGGTCCATTGCTGATTGGTCTACTAAGTCACTATATATTCTATTATCACCTTAAAATCATCTTTATTGAAAAATTAATAGTACAAAACAAGCAATCCTTAAAACAAGTATTCCTATAGCACTCTTCTTAGAAAGACAAAACAGTTTTTATATTTTTTTTTATCAAAGAAGAAGTGCATTTCTGTAGTATTGTCAGAAGCCATGGGGCAATAGGGAATTTGGGTTCTTCTCCTTTTTGAAGTGGCCAGCATATGCTGCATGCCTCATTACTCTATCTGAATCTGAAGCAAGCAGGGAGAACAAGCAACCAAGAACAGGTAAACCAGTCTCAAACCTCACCTCTTCTCTCCTCTCTCTCTCTCTCTCTCTCTCTCTCTCTCTCTCTCTCTCTCTCTCTCTCTCTCTCTCCTTTCAATTCTATCTTCCTAGTTTTTAAAAAATGAAAATAAAAAATCATCTGGGATTTTTGTTTTTTTAACACAATTTTCTACTTTTGAGCACAGCTCTTAATTTGTGCCTACTAACCCTTTAAATAAACTCAGAACCAAAGTCAGCTTACATACCAAAACCAAAGACCTCATTTTCTAGTAATTGATCGATCGCCTTTGTCGCAACTTAAACCAGGAAGTTGGGCAATTAAAAGGGAGAAAATTCCCTTTTCTTCCCTTGATAAGAAGAAAGAGAAGCCTACAAAAATACCCCACATTGGGATAATTAGAGAAACATGCCTCAAAAACAAACTTTTTAGCAAAAAAGACTTAGACCTCAAACGTTTTAGAAAAGCCGTGCTTTCACCGATTTTGGAACTTCAGAAAACACTGCAAGCACTTTTTTTTTAATTTTTTAAAAAAAAAATCGTGTTTTCACAGTTTTCTGAAGTTCTAAAATCCGTGAAACATGATTGTTTAAAACGTTTAAGGTTGGGTCGTTTTTGCTAAAAAGTTTATTTTTGAGACATTGTTTTCTAAAGTGCCCAAATACATTATACGGGACGTGGGAAGATAGAGATTAACATGATCGAAAATGTGACCAACGGCAGGTCACTTTCATCTTCTCACTCTTCTAATGACGTTACACTGTATTGAATACTTCTTTAACCATTGGATACCTTTATATCACGACTCGAGCGAGGCTTTGTCTTTCTTGGTTTCTCACGTTATTTCTTAGCCAATCATATCATAGTCAACAAATCCTTTGACTTTTTAAAATATTGCGAATAAAATGTAAAATGATTCAAAAGATTTTGTTTTATTGAAAATTTTAAGAATTTAACGATTAAGTCACAAATAATTTGACTTTTTCAATAAATTGAGAGTTTTTAATATTTTAATATTTTTATAATAATCTTATTTTTAAAAGTTTTAATTTCTTTCTCAATTTTTTCTAGCTTTTTTGAACCTTTTTTATTTATTGCTAATTTTTTCTAAATTTTCTTCTTGTTGAGTTATTCCCAGACTTCCCAGATTTAGGTGAGTCTGATTAGTATGTTCATGCATTTTTTCCTGATGCCAAAGCTTTTGGGTCGCTTGCTCTATTGGGCTTTTATAATTGGGTTCTGGGGTCAGCCGGGGTTAACCATATTTGTCACCTCTAAATGTTAGGGCCGTTAAACTACAATTTTACTCTACGTATTCTTTACCAAAATATTAATTCTAATAAAAATCATACCTTCGAATTAACTGATTCGTCAATCCAAAGCTTCACACTGCAGCTCGGATTTGGCAGCTAGGACTTCTGAATTTCACGAGATCCAACTCCGAATTAAGTACCCAAATCCTCGTACACACTCACACCACTGTCATAAATCCCTCTCCTCTTTACTTCTCTTTTCTCTCTCTTAATAAATTACCTTCATCTACTCTATATTCACCAACCTAAAAGAAGAGGATTTATTTCTCTCTAGGGTTTACTTTACTTATAATAGCCATAGACTTAAGGTGTTAAGCACCTATACCCACACTAGGTATATCCCACTCACATAAAGTTCACACCTAGCCTTATTCATTCCTAGTTTCACTTAACTCATGACTTTCATGACCTATCCAACTTGTCACAGGGTGAAGGATCAAGTACGTGATCTGATAGGCACGCACCCCGAGGTAATTGCTTCAAAGGTCGGGATTTTTCTGAGACGTTACAAATCAAGACTCATCTTGTAAAAAGTTGGGACAAAATAAAAATTCATGTTCTAATTCAAAGCGATTAATGCATTTTGGCCTGACGAGATGGGGTGAGGTTACAGGTTCACATGGTAAAAAATAGTGCCTTGCGAAAATAATTTTACACAATGTAGCCAAACAATTGAAAAAAAATAAAATCAAACCATTGTAAAATTTTAAAAATATAACTTCCCATGAGTTATTTTTTATACAAGCCCATGTAAAGTAAAAAAAAAAAATCATTTCCAAGAGTTTTGTCAAACAACGCCTTACAGGCCAGGTGGAGCTTAGGGGCTTTAACTTGTTTAGGCCTATCCGTCCTGAAGGATAGTGGGCTTTTGGTTTCGAGGTCCTAGCCCTGCCCTCTTATGTCAATCACTCTGCTGTTACGTTTTGCTCCTCCTTGTTTACCTGCTTCCCCGAGCTATTCCTTTGCTTTCCTCTTCCTCCTGTAGTGCACAAACCAAGCCACTCAAGCACATTACAAGGTCTAAAACTAATCCTTGTTCCCTTTTCCCTCAAGCTATCCGTTTGCTCCACCTTATTACCCTTCTTCCTCCTCCTTAATACATTTTGGGCATTTCACCTAGTGATGGGCCCTGCAACCATAAGATCTGAAAGCACATCATAAGGCATATTTCTTTTCTCCTTTTGTGTATCCTTATATATTCATCCACTTTTTTCTTATATTTGCGACCTTCCAATGCTACTGTATTTGAGTTAAGTTTGGGATTGAATCAGCAAATTGCTTGGTAGAAGTAAGATGTGCCTTAAATTTATTGGAAATAGTTAAATTATTCTTCACTGCATCCATGATTTGCTGTGCGTATTAGTTGATCTCTATAATATATACAAAATAAGCTTGAGAAAATTTATCTTCAATAATGGCCAAATTTCTTAAAAATGTAACTGAGGTTTTTGTTATTTGGTTTAGTACAAAATGGAGTGTTGTCTAGCTTTCCTCACTTCCACACTGATCCCCTCAGCGGTGAATGCTGCAAGCTCGTTGATGAACGTGAAGCCAAAAGCCCCACAACCAAGCCACAAACTCTCCTCGGGGGCTATTGTTGGGAAAGTCTTCCTTGTACTTTTTATCGTAACTGTAATTATTTTTCTATGGCTATTATATCTTAGAAGAAGGCTACAAGAAGAAAATTCTGACGAGGAACTTCGAGATTTGCCTCCTCGAATGAGGAGGGTAAATTACGAAGCCATAAACAAAACAACCATCCAAGAAGATGTTTATGCGGATGGTTGTCTGATTTGTCTCGCGGAGTATGGCGATCAGGATGAGATATGCAGGCTACCAGGTTGCCTGCATGTCTTTCATCTTGAGTGTTTGGAGAGGTGGGCCACGTCGAGTAAGACGTGCCCAAAGTGCCGATCACATATGGCCCGCGAGGGGGAGGGGGAGGGGGAGGGGGAGGGAGGTGAGGGCGAGGATGTAGTTTGAATTTTTAATATATACATGTTACGATTTATCAAAAAATAAAGTCTGTACATGCGAAGAAATTTAATGGAAATGATTGGTTTTCTGATGGTGGATATGATAGATTTTCAGTTGTTTTCATTATATGTACATGTTGGGATTAACCAAATGGTGGATATTGTTTTCATCCCAATCTTTCATATAACAAACCTTATACTCAAATTTAAATTGGTCCAACCATATGAAACTTGGTTCGACTTTTTCTCAATCTGGTCAGGTCTAAAACGGAGCCATTACTTGCACACAAAAAGTTGGCCTTTGCACATAATTTAAAATAATGACTTGGTATTTTAGGAATCTTTGTCATGTGAAACCATCTGATTTAAAAGCCATGGTCTGAAGATCTTGAATGGAAAAGATTAATGCAAAAATGATCTCCATTATATAATGGGTAACGTTATCACGCCCCAATCTTCGACAACGGATCTTTAGATCATGGATGCACCATTAGACAATCAGTTTTCATTATATATGGCACACATCTCAAAAAGTGACCCTAAATTCTTGCTTGAGTGTGATGTGTCACATGATTTTACAGTCATTTTTCAGGCTGGGTGAACCGTATGACAAGGATCCCAATTTATTCCAAAATCTTTTGCATACAAGATCTGTAGATCATAGCCTTCATATCAGATAGCTTAGATGATGTTTTGACATGGCAGAGGTCCCAAAACACTAAATCTTTCTTTTAGAGTGTGCAAGGATCTATTTCTCATTGCCAAGTAATGGATCCCCTCAAAGTCAGATTGAGCTCAAGGTAATTATGTCGACGACCTCAACTTCATCAATTTGTTGCCATATGTTCTCCCGACAACCCAGTTTTCCAGTTAGCAATGCCTGTGGCTCTATTAAGTGTTAGTATTTTTATTGGGCCTTCCGGTGCACTGTATTAGCTTTTTACTTGATACAAAAATAATTTAAAAAATGGGCACTTCTCAAAAAGAGGACTCAACAGTATAAAGTTTCTCACTATTATACTCAACCATAAAGTTTCTGAAAATGAGGATGCACCGATTTTTGGTGGGTTTTTAGTGGGTTTACTTGTATTTTTCTTTTTCAGAGAGTAAACTGTATTTTCTTCTTTCAGAGTGCAAATGGAATCATGGTCGTTAATTTGTTACTACTTGTTTAACATCAAGCGTTCGATAAATAGCCTTAAAGCTCTGTCACAAAATTTTCGGAATTAATATGAGCTCTTCTCACTGAAGTACCAGACGTGCCGTCATTGATTCACGACCTCCAATGTCATTGATTCATCGATTTCAAAAGAGATTTGGGGTTTTAAAGTTCTCATGAGTTTTGAGTTGTAAGGTAATTTTTTTAAGCTTTAGAGATATCTATTGATGAGTTTTGTTAGAAAGGGTGTTTCGTGATTTGAATCTCTGTTAGTTTTGAGAAAGTTGAGATTTTTTAGGCTGATTTTTGTAGTACTGATTTTTGTTTTTTGGATTGATCTTGGAGTGATAAGAAAGTTTTTAAGGGCAAATTTTTAGAGCTTATTAAACAACCAAACTGCTATGGGAGCATGCAACAAGATGGACTGAGTTAAGTTCCTCTTCCATGGCCACAGTTTGCCGTGCCTTAATGTAGGAGGTCCTCTTAAAGCAATAGTAGCAGGTATTGCAATAGGTTTAATAAATGAATGCTCAGAATTTGTAGTATTATCTGAAAAGACAGCTGAAAATAATTTAGATTTTTTAGAGCAAGTTATAAGGCCGCATTCTCCTTCCCGCTTGGACGGGATGGCTCTGATGGCTTTTTGTTCCATCTATAATTCGGCCTGCTTCATTCGGTCAGTCGGCAACCTCCCTATCTTCCTCCATTTGATCTCTACCTCCAAACTCTCAAGTGGGTTTGAGTGAGTTTTGAGTTAGGTTCTATGGTGTGAATAAATTTGATTTCTTTTATAAGATTTAGGGTTTTACAACGGTTTTGGCTTGTAGATTTTTATTATGTTGAGAGAATTGTGGGTTTGGACATGGGTTTTTCGATTAGGGTTAAGGTTTTGAAGATAGGATTACATCCTGTTTGTAATGGATGGACAAGATAAATCCTTTCATGATCAACTCCAACAATGATTGAATTATTTTTTAATAATTGGTGTGCGATTAATAGAAGTGGTTGTCTTTTAAGAAAATTTACGAAATGGTGTGGGTCAAATATTATCTAAAATGAAAGGTACAGTGGATTATACAAAGTACTAGTTGATTTTAGATTACGTAACTCTTTAGAGCCATATATATATCATTTTTCGTTTAGCACCAAAGATCTTTAATTCATGACACTTATTAGACTGTAGACCTGATGATCTTATGTGGCATACATTTTTGAGATTGACGTTAGTACCAAGTGTTGACGTTAGTACCAAGTACGCGTAGCACTAATCTCACTTATACCTATCTTCATTTCTTTAGTTGTATTCTTGTGTTTGCTTGCTGGAAACAATTTTTATTTTAAAAACAAATGTCAAAAAATCTCTGATGCTGCCACGTCAGGCTCTTTTTGCTTTACTTTGATAGGTATAGATAGATTGAGTGATGGGTCAAACTTGATCTTTCCCTGACTTCCATGCTCAAGAGTCAATTAAATTTAAACCTCTCATTTGACAACATTTCTTCCTTCTCTGTAATAGCTTTTGTTATTTTTCCTTTCTTTTCTTTATTTACTCTGAATTTTTCATATCATTATTATAGTTCACTAATTTTTTCTCTTATATACAACCATTTTTTTTATTATGTTATCGGTTATGTACAATTAATCTAGTTGGTTAGGAACTATTTAGTTAATATACAATTAATTTGTTTGGGGTCAAATTCACATTAAGGATGATTTAGAAGCTCTAAATATTTATGCCGCTTATCATCATAAACTTTTGAAAAATTATAATAAGTGGACCTCAAACAACAGATCAACAACGGACTAGTGCAATGCAAGTGGCTGGCCAGACCTGCATTGTTGTCACCCACTCCGCTTGCATCGCGCCATGTAAGTGGTTTGTTGAATGGTCTACTGTTTGCCGTCCACCATATATCAGTGTTCAAAACTTATTTCAATCCTTACACAATTTTATTTATATAATAATGCAGGCAAATTAGGAATGAAGATAGGTTTATTATTATTGTCCTTCGTTCTGGAGAGGCCACTTTTGAGTAGTGCTTATATCAGGGTAATGTTTCCCAATCCGAAACTCTCCAAGCCACGCAGTACTGAGCCATGGTTGGTGATCAGTATCGCACTATTTGTGATTTTTGTTGTAATTGGAATTTTTACCTTTTACCTGATACGTGAATGCATGAGAAGGCTACGGCCAGACAGAGACAACAATATTCCAGAACTTCCTCTCCAGCCAATTGCCCCAACCGTAAGGCCGTCATATAATCTACGACAGAGAGAGGAGCTATCTGACGAAGAAATCAGATGGGGCTGTTCGATTTGCATTGAAGACTTTGAAGACCCGAAATCAGTTCTCTATCAGCTTAGTGGGTGTGGACACACTTTCCACAAACAATGTATTGAGGAGTGTGTATCATCAGGTGCGACGGTATGCCCAAACTGTCGCACCTCTATAGCCATCGAGCGAGAGTGACGGAGCATGGTTGTCTAGGTGTTCGGGAGTTAAGGATCGGTTGCTTAACACCATCAAAGTGTAGGGTTTTTTCATTTTTTGGGAGTTAAGGATTGGAAGTTAAACTTTCACAGGCATCGATGCACACGATATAGTAAGGGATTTCTTTTGGTAGAAGTTTCTGATAGTCGACAAATGTCAATAATTGTTTTAATGCAGATTTTGGGATTTAAATACTATAGATTTGATGGCGTGTACATGAAAGAAAGTGGTATAAAGAAGCTTATGTTATACATTTTCAAAATTTTCTGCCCCCACTATTGCTACCATATGGGCAGCATACATTTTCGGAATTTTCTTCTCCCACTATTGCTATTGTATGGGGCTCTGCCGTTGTCCTTGGCATACTTTGACCATGCAAATAGATTGGATCGCTTTATGTAGAGGGCGTTGCCTTGTCAATTTGTACCTAGGCCTATCAATGGGTCAGGTCAACCTAAGGCAACTTTCATGTTGGGTCAAGTCGGTTTTAAATGAATGACCCAATCGGCCTGCCCTGATGACCTCCCCTCCCTGACCCGACTGGAAAACCAAGCCGATAACCCGCTCTCCCTGGCCAGACTTGAAACTGACCCAATGGGCCTGCCCAGACTTATCAGATCGACCTGATACTCGGCCCGCCTTACCTGGGTTTTTAACAGGGTTAGGGCACATAAATGTGACCCATTGGGTCGGGTCGGGTTGGGCAAGAAGCACCTAACCTGACCTTCAGGCTGGCCGACTAAAAGGCCAGGTTCGGTCTACCCGACCCGATACTTTATATAAATTCAATGAATATAGTGAGCTTTTAATCAGGTCAGATCCGGTGCTGGGGTCAAGGATCAAAATTTCGGCCGAAAACCAATAATTTGGCCGAAATTTTGAGTCCCATACAAAATATGACCAAAATTTTGGTCCAAATTATCATTTCGGTGATGACCGAAACCGATAATTTGGACCGAAATTTCGGTCATTTCGGCCGAAATTTTGATCCTTGGCTCGGGTCAGGTGTCAGGTTGGTCCAGTTCTGTAAGTTGGGTCGGGCATATACACTTACTCGTCAGCTTGAGTCGTGCCCAAGTGCACTATCGGGTCAGTTTGGTAAGGTCAGGCACTCTCTTACCCGTTGGGCTGCCAAAACTTAAATGTCATATCCGACCCATTGAGAGCCCTGCTTAGACGTAAGATAAGGCCCTCATCGTCCATCTTTGGGTACCTTTATACTCACCCAAAAAGACTGCTTTCTCACCCCACCTCTTCCAACCGGTATGCATTGGCCGTCTTTAAATAGATGATGGAGATCGTTTTTCGTCTCCATCTTTTGCACAATGGATTTATAGATTATTGGCGTACCATCAGACGGTCATTTTTTTATTACACGTGGTACATCTAAAAAAATGACCATAAAATCATGCTTGAATATGATGAGTGTCATATAATTGGAGGATCACATTTTTGGGATGTGTGCTACGTGTAATTAAAAATTGACCGTCTAGTAAGCCCATGATCTATAGATCCATTGTGCGAAAGATGGGGATGAAAAACAATCTCTACCATTTGATTCAAAGGTGATCAATGAATGCCGGTTGGAGGGGGTGGGGTGAGAAAGCAGTATTCTGGAGGGAGTATAACTGTTAGGTTAGGGTATTGGTATTACAACCGAAAATTTTACATTAGCAATAAGGGCTTGGACCGTTAAAACTGTTGACTACCTCAACTTAGGCGATGAAGTTCATTTTTCGTCCTAATCTTTTATTCAATAGATTTTGAGATGTACTATCTGACAGTCAAATGTTGATTTCACGTGAGATACATCCTCAAAAGTGATCGTGATCATGAGAATATATCATAAGAAGGATTTTTGGGTTACTTTTAAGGATGCGTTCCATGTGGAATCAATATCTTATTGCCTCATAGGTGGATCATGATCTCAAGATCTATTGTGTGAAAAATTGGGATGAAAAACAATCTCCATTGTCTTGATTCAAGGCAGTCAATAGATGAGTTGCGAATGTAAAATCATTGGTTGCAAGTACCAGTACCCTTTCTTTGAAAACCTAAAAACACCATGATCCTCTTAAAGTTACTAGATCCGACTAAGTTTAATATGGACCAGTTTCCACTGTTCAAATCCTTCAATTATACCAAAGAGGCATTAGCCCAGTTGGTACGCTCCCTCCAATGTGAGGGATCGTGGGTTTGATTCTCATTCTCTATGTTGTTTTCCACTATTGTCTTTACAAGCTATGGGTTGGGTTCTGATAGTTAACCCTCACCACTACAATTGGTGCTCCCTCATGTTGCTCCGCAACTATCTATATATATGTGTGCCTGCTCCTCAGTTCTTAAGGTTGGCTCAACCAAAATGCCGTATAAAAAAAAAACGAGTAGGAAGATGTTCTACCAATCTTACAACTTAATTCATATAATCTATGGTAAATCTGAAAGCACTCACGTCCCTGACCCTTGCTTCAGATCAAATGATGGAGATCATATTTCAGCCAGATCTTTCACAAAAATAGATCTTAAAATCATGGCGCACTTATGAGACTATCAATTTTTTATTACATGTGTCACAAATCTGGCCCTTAAATCATATGGCATACAACTCACTCAAATGTGAAGTTAGAGCATTTTTTTGGGATATGTGACCCTTGGAAAAAAAGCTGATCGTTTGATAGGTGGGCAATGATCTCAAGATCTGTTATGTCGAATATCGAGGTGAAACATAACCTCCATCAGCTAATTCGACAAAATATTCCAATCAAAATTTTGTCTATCACAATAGACATAATACAGTGATGCAACAAATACCAACTCGCGTTATCAAAATGGCTATCTAAACATTGATAAATATAGTAAAACATAAGATTCCTGTATTTTACTGGACTAAAATGACGGTTGGTAAACCCAGGCAAAGTAGAGTAAAAAGTTGATAACTTTACTCTATTTTACAAACTTTTATCCAAGAGAGGCCCTAAAGAGCATTATTTCGATTTAGGCAATGCCCAACTAGGAATTGAGGGCTTTAGTCAAGTCCAACCAATCTCTCAAAGCTCCCACGCGATCTCTGAAAGCTTACCACTACAAACTTATTTTATTTCTTTTACAATTTTATATTGGGTACCTCTATTAGCGCCCACATAATCTCTGAAAATGGTCACGTGTGTAACCCCTTTAAAATCATTGATTTCTTCGTATCAGATGATAGAGATCTTGTTTCACCCCGATCTTCCACACAATGGATTGGGATAATGTCGCACCTATCGGATGGTCAGTTTATAATTCCAAATGTCACAAATCCCACAAAAATGCCCTTTGAATCCTAGAAAACAACGTGACAAGCAAATGTGATTTTAGGGGCATATTTTTGGGATATGTGGCATGGAATCAAAGTGACAGTCGATTGTAAAGAGTTTTATCTCAACTTTATTCTCGTGTCCATTATGAAGATTATTTTTGAATGGGCAGTGGCAGTGGGACTGCTTGATATCGATTTGGTTTGCGTTTGGGCTTGTCCCCTTGCCGATTCTTTTGTAGGAATTAGATCTATCAATGTAGATGGTTGCTTTGCATGCACCCCTGGTTGGGGGTGCTTGGATGTTTGGTGGTGTTTTGTGTGCCTTGTGGGCTGGTTGTGGGGTCTATCGCATCTCGAGATCTCTGTCTTGGGTGCTTTTTGTTCTCTATTTTCTATTATTTCCTCCTTAATATATCTCTCCTAAAAAAAAGGTTTTATGTAGAGGAAACACCAAAAGCAAGAGCTGCAATGCAAATAGCTTAAACACGAGAGGTTTAAGTACAATAAATGAATATCTTAGAGGCTATATGCCGAAAACCCTTATGATTATTAAATAAAAATATAATTTGCATTGCAATCTTTCTTAAGCCTTAACTGTCAATCCTCTACTAATGATGATTACTGCAATAGAAGACAGGTTTACATGGTGTTAATTAGATCCCACAATTCCCACCCGGTCCCCCAAATAGAAAAGTGTAGCCCCAGTTGTTGGGATCCCCCATATTTTTAAAATCTCCAACATCATAGCAATCAGGTTTATCTGCATATAGTTTGCTCTCACTTACATTAGGAACATAGAGGTCGTCTTCAACATTCACCAACAAGATCTTTCTAAAAATGCATGCCCTGTCATAGCGTCCTTGGTCTTCTTTGGGAAAATGGCCACTCCCCATTTCTGGGTAAATTTGCTTTGAAGAACTATAAACCTGACCTCCCATTTGAATTAAATTAGCATTTTCAGCCAAACTGGTGAAAATGGACTTTGGCCAATACCCCACTCTTATATCATTATCTCCAATTTGCAACCACCAGTTCCCACTCTGTGGATCCTACCATTATTAAAACAAGATGAAAATGTAAGTTTACAATTACACAGTTGTAATTAGTAGTCTAACTATAATACATGGGATGATTAGTTTTTAAATTTGAGTTTAGCTTTTTACAAAAAAGGGAGCATTCACTATATTATATATGGTCTAAAATGGTTTGAAATTTTGAATTAGTAGTCTGTCCAGAGTGTGTAGCAGTACCAGATCGAAGATTTCAAATCCTTGGGCCTCCTTATCTTTGTATAGGGCTTAGAGGGAGCTCACCCTTAGGCCTAAGATAAAGCCCTCATTGTTTCAAAATCACCGAGCCAGAAAATTCATACTCATTATATTTTTCATCTAAGGAAGTTTAATATTGATCTCCCAACAAGCATTTTTTTGAGCTGTACAAATGTCACAAGATGTTTTACCACGTCAACTAAATTGGATTGGTAAAACTTTGTGCCAAGTGGCACTATATAAACTTAAAATGTAAGAAGGTGAGGTTTCTATCTCACAAGGAAGATAAGGAGGGTTAATCCCCTGCATATGGTGCACTAACTGTCCACTAAGGTACCACATACGCAATGCAACAGCCAGTGTGCATTTGAGAGGTGTGTAGCCTTTAAAAGACTCCATAGATCCAAAGGTGGTGGATAACACACTGCATCTTCTATTTTCACATGAAACCTGATTCCAAGCCATAGTCATCAAGTTGGGGTTTTGGCAATCATTTGGCAGAGCCGGCACTGGGCATGGGTCCAAGAAGCGGTCGCCTAGGGCCCCAAGTTATACATAAAAATAGGGCCCCCGCCCCCCAAAGGTGTAACTTAGTTCAGTAGTTTAGGGCCTCATTTGAGGATCTCGTCTAAGGTCCCCAAATCTAAGGGCCAGCCCTGTAATTCGGCAATGTTAAAATTTGAAAAAATCCGATAAAATTGGGGGAAAAAGTAGGAGAAAATTTTCAAAACAAACTTAAAGAAAAAGATAAAATTTGCAATATGTTGAAAAATCTTGAATTATTCATGAATTTTTTGTGAATTATTCGTAAATTTTGCAATTTTTAAAAAAATATACATTTTTTTAAATTCACTAATAATTCATAAAACTTAAAAAGGATAAATTGTTCGCAAATTTTTCAAAAAAACGGGAAAATTGTATATGATCCATGCATCAATTAGATTCATTAAAAATAAGTAGATTACCTTGAATATATAGGTTTTCATAGAGAATTGGGCTCCTTCATAAACCGAAAGGGGCATCAAAACCATACCAAGGGGAACCTCGCTACTAACTTGTACAAAACCGGGGCATAGAATATTCCAACAGCCACTTCCGACTCCCTGTCAATTGTTTCATGTAATAAGAGACCAAAAATAATGCTATGTATATAACAACGTGACTTATCAAAAAAAAAAAAAAACAACGTGAGTTATGAAGAGCCTTTTATACCCGTTTATCATGTCAAAAGCTGACTTCTACAAATATCCTGGTCCTAGAAATCAGTGACAGACAGCTTTTGACAGGGTGGTCAACGTTCCACCATTTAGATGGAAATCATAAGGTTCTAAAACTTACCTTCCAAAACCCAAATAGACGTGTGCGATTATCACCGCTTACAAATGGATTAACCTGAGATATCCAACAAATAGAAATTATTCGATTATAGAGACTATTACAACTCAGAACTTAGAAGCACCTATTTAGGCCACTTGGAATACATTTGTTATTAAAAAAAAAACAAAAAAAGTACTTTATACAAGGGTTCAACGGGCTAGGGCTTGACACAGCCCTGCCCAAAATGGGCCAAGTATGGACTAAGATAGGTAGGCTGAAATATGAACGGGCCTGTCCGGCCCTAGCCAATTAGTACGGTAGGCTGCGTATAGGCAAGTCCCAAAAGCCTGATTAAAAATTTGTCCGTTTAAGCCCGGCCTAAACCCGGTCATGTGAGATCATGTCTATATAAATAATATAGAAATTGTTGTGCGACCCGAACCTCAAAATGGGTTTTGGGAATGGGCTGAGTTAGGTAGGCCTGATTGAACAATAATAGGTCCGACTCTAACTAATTAGTAACTTGGCCCGATATGAGCTAGTTCCAAGAGGCCTGATTATTTTTGGTCAATTTCAGTCTCGGCCCATTGAGACCTCTAACTTTATATTGAGGGTGGTCACGTGTACTATAATAAAACCAAAAATAACATATATCTGAGCATTGGAACCATCCGACAGGAATGTCTTAATATTGATTATTAAAAAAGGAAAATTATAATGAGCGGACCTCAAACAACAGACCAACTACATACTGCTTACATGGCGCCATGCAAGTGGAAGGCCCGACCTACATTGCTGGAACCACTGCGGTTGCATCGCCACGTAAGTGGTTCAGTTGAATGCTCTGCTATTTGTGGTCCTCCGCATATCAGTGTCAATCCAAAAATTTACACAGCCATTCAAATTAGAGCACACAAAATCTGACAGTTTAAATTGCCCTAAGATGTGGTTTTTGGATCTATGATAGATCTCAATATTAGTTGTTACTTTGATGACTTGAATTGCCAAAAAATGGTGCCAAGAAGTCTAAAATGGGTGCCTTTCATATAAAATATTTACAAATGAGTAGATAAATAGGATTGTAGATTTGAGTCGAGTAGAGGAGACTCACAGCCCATCCAGCTTGTATACTGTTAAGTGTATCCCCGGCTCCGTTGTTGACCCATATTTGGGCAGTACTGAATTGGTCGGCTGCAACTTTTGGATTATAGCCATTGATCTCTGCTTGCGCTCCATGATACAGATCGGAGCTTGAAAGCGGAGGCATTTTAACCATTGCTAACTGAAGGGGAAACTAAACGATTAGTACACAACTACATTACTTAATAAATTTAGGAAGGATTAATACACAACTGTATTTAGTGTGATGGAAGATAGTTTACGTGGTATCCAGGATCAACATCTGCGAGTGGATTGACTTCTGCTTGCTGTCTTTTTCCAAATTCTTTTGGGAGAGATTTAGCCCTTATTAGATCTTCTTTTCTAGTACGCAGAATTGGGACTGTTCCTGATGGGCAACCTACACCTTTAAGGATCATCTTTGAAAGCTTTAGGGTTGATGGTGCTCGATCTACCGTCTCTTTCGAATTAAAACTGGGTCTCAACTGCATATAGATAGCAATATTCTCATCTCAATACATTTGTAAATATGCTATAACCATTATGAACATTACATAATACCGGTTATTTTTCATAAGAATTTTTTTTAACAAAATAAAGGAACAAAAAGGCGATAAATTTACCTGGATTTTGTGATTCTTAAGCAAAGGATGATTGAAAGCAGGTTGTTTGTTGATATCCACACAATCAATGATATCTCCATGTTCTGTCTGCAACAACCATATACATCACTTGCTTCAACATTTAAATTTTAAAATGGAGGCATTAAGAATAGGACCGTGTTATGGGGGATAGATTTTATGCAGACAAAGTTCATGTGGCTAATGTGGCACGACGCAATTAGCTGCAAGTGCGGTGGGGCTCAATTAATGCAGGTAAGTGCTTTTGTCCTCAACAAATCTGTCCCACCTTTATAACTTTCTTAAATATTTTTCTAAAATATTAAAAATCAAGTCAGCGCTCAACAAATCTGTCCTACCTTTATAATTTTCCTCAATATTTTTCTAAAATATTAAAAATCATTATAAACCTAATTAGTCATCATTCAAAACAGATAAACGGGAGGAGAAGTTATACCTGAATGGTTTTGATAGCCAGCTTATTAAGAATATTGAGTTCTCTTTCTAACTCCATATCTTCTAATCTATTTACCTTTCTTCCTTCAATTACATGGCTGTTGAATACAAGAACCAGTGCAACATAAAGTATTACTACCATTGTCTTCAAACCCATTTTACAGATGGATCACTCAATCAATCAACCACTTGTTTCATTCCTTTAAATTCTGATCAAATGGTGGCCCATGCCTATTTATAGAGAAAATCACCATTAATGCTCTTTATTTCCTTTTTATTATTTTCCTAATCTTACCGTCAACAAATCGTCCATATCTTTAAACATTCCTTACAAATAAGATTGCACTATTGCGATTAGGCATCACCCTATTAGGAATTGAGGACTTTGGTCCAGTCCAGCCGGTTGAACCAATATCCGGTTCAGCTGTTTTTTTAACTGTTGGATTGACTAGATCTGACATGGATTGTAGCAAAAGTCAATAACAAAAACTTAATATCTAAAACATATACATATCTTTAAGATTATCAATAGCCTTTTCGTCACCCATTAATTTCCAAATCTAACGTTTTATAAATTCTGGAGTCATTTTTTGACAGAATTGGTTGGGCAAAAGAGTCTTCAAAGGTTGGCAGTAGATGGAGATTTGACTCATATAAAGGCAAGCACCTAAAATCGATAGAAAAACCTTAGTTCGATGGTTTGGTTGGTTCCAATTCGGTCCACAATACACAACTATCAAACATCTAGATTCCCTCGCCACAACCTACGGTTAATGGCCCCATCTCTTTTCGTCCCAATTTTCCACCGAGTAGATTTAGAGATTATTGGCCACCCATCAGACAGTCAGATGTTGATTCCACGTGACACATGCCCCCAAAAGTGATTGTGATCATGGCATACCATGAAAAGATTTTGTGCACTAACATCTGACTCTATGATAGGTGAGCCATCATCTCAAGATCTATTATGATGAAGATTTGGAAGAAAACAATATCCATATTCTAATTCAAGGCCTCAACGGTAGGGAACTCGAGGCTGGGGAGACGGCTTACAAACATATGCTTCGACCATTACAACCAAACAAACTTAAGAAAGAGCGAGTAAGATATAATTCCTTTTTTCTTTTATGATTTATGATTTAATAATATATAATTATTATGATAATAAATATTCAATAGATATTAGAAACAACAATATTAGGAAATTAAAGGTAAAACGTGGTAATTCCATTTTTGTTGTGGCCCTGCCCACTTGTTCTTGTGCTTGCCCCAGCGGGTGGCGCCTCGTAAACGTAAATCCGACATGAAACGTATGTTACCAAGGCTGCAAAAATAGCAAGAATGACCACTAAAATAACAAGGATGCCAATTGGAACGTGTTTAGAAAACTTTGGAGGGTCTGGATTTGGAAAGATGAACAATGCCTCTGGTGTACTCAATTTTCTTTTTGGAGGAAATAAACAAACCCACCAAGGGTTGGCGCAGTTGGTAGGAGACTTTGATTTATTACGTCATAGATCGAGTATTGGTGTCTTCCTTCTACGATAATAGGATGCCCCATACGGTGTGTAAATCGTGAAATACTCGTTACACGGTGGGGGCAAGGGCATCCCTTAGAGATTAGTCCAAGAGTAAGCTTGGGATCGATTACCCTAAATTATCATAAATAAATAAATAAAGAAAAAACAAAATATTGTTAGTTAAAAGGAAATGAAAACTACAAAAGATTGAGTGACCTTCACACCTCTACGGTGGTGCATTCATCACTTCCGTGTGGGGTGTGCTGGCATTAGGGTTGTGCTCAATCGAACCGACCCGACTGACTGAAATTTTGGTTCGATTTTGATTTTAGGGCATATCAACCTTTTAAAAAAGGTAATAATAGGGTTTCCTGAGTAATAAGTATTATTTTCTTTTTTTACAAATATTAGGCATTATTTGTAAAAAAATTTTTTTTACAAATAATAGTGTTTACCTTACAAATAATAGGTATTATTTGTAAAAAGAAAATTAGGAAATCACAAAAATAGGTATTATTTGTAAAAAAAAAAAATATATTTTTTAAATTTTACAAATAAAAAACCTGAGGTTTAGATACCGAAATCAACCGAACCGATAACTATTGATTCAGTTTCGATTTGGAAGCTTATCGGTTCGGTTTGAAAAACTAGAAACCGATTATTATCAGTTCAGCTTTGGCTTAGCATGAAAACCGACCCGAACAGACCAGATTACACCCCTAGCTGGCATGGAGAGAGAGAGAGAGAGAGATATGAAAGAGAGAAGAAGAAAGAGAAAAAATTATCAAACACAATTTTTTTGCTTAATAAACCAGGGATGCAGATTCGGTTTACCAAACCATTAACCAAAGTTTTCGGTTTGGATGAGCTTGAAAGGAAACCAAACAAAAATGAATCGGTTCAGTACTTTTTTTTTTTTTTTTGAAACCGAACCTAAACTTGATTATTTCAATTTCTTTATTATTTTTTTTTAATTTTTCAGATTTTTTTTATTATTTCTTATATTTTTTGGTTTTCTCACCTACTACCCTTTCGGTTTTCAATTTTCGCAGCCAAAAATCGAAACTGAACCAAACCAGAATCGGTTCGGATTCGTTTGAATCGATTTTTTGGGCGGCTGTAATAGTTCACATTGGATAGACATGGGCTATATGTGATTGCGCACACTACATATTATGTCGCATTTTGGGTGGGGACTTAAGCCCATGCCAGAAGCAAAGTTGGGTTGGGGCACACATAAATTGCCGATTCAGTGTTGGCCATCTTCTTTCTCTCTCATCGACATTATTTATTATCGGACTATTTATATTATTGTCAAACAATAATAGAAGGTGAAAGATTTTATATATGGCATAAACTACTTTTGACATTTCTAATGTTATACTATTTATTTGTATACAAAAAATGAGAACTTTTATTACCTAAAAATCAACCTACTAAACTAAGAAATCAAAAAGAAGATTTTATTTTCTTCAAAATTATTTTAAATATTTATTATATTCTAAAGTTATATATATATATATATATATATATATATATATATATATATATATATATATATATATATATATATATATATATATATATATACTAGTGGAATGTATGTGATGCACGTGTGACGAAAATGAAAAGGAAGTTGGTTGCATACACAGAGTAGGAGCCAAATTGATTGGACAAATTATTGATTAGGCATAATTTATTGGCATTTTTGTTTCAAGTTTGAAATTCTTCTCCTATATTTTCTATAGACTTTACATGCACTAATAAATGCACCCAATACAATCCCTATGTTCAAATGGTGTGTTGACCAAAAATTCATAAGCTTCATCAAGTTGACCAGCTCTTTCATAATAATCAACACTTCCATAGAAAAAAATTATATTATAAAGAACTTTAAAAAAAATAAAAAGACCCGCCCAAACAAAGGCCCCAATCTATTGGTTGGTCCAATATCAATTGACTTGAAGAAAAAAACAATAAATAAATTAATAATTGGATGCAAGAAAAAAAGAGAGCCTTTACTTGCACACATTTTTTAAGTGATTGCACCAAATTTAAAGAAAGACTTGGTATTTTAGGGACATGTGATATGTAAAAATGCAATATGGGCTGTCTAATTTGAAGTTCATGATCAATAGATCTCTGGTACATAAAATTAGAGTCAAACATGATTTTTGTCATATGATCTATTGTAGTCAATCATTGAATTATATAATAGCCTTTGACTCCATTTAATCAAATGATGAAAATTATATTTTATTCTAATCTTTTGTAATTGATATCTTTAAATCATGGCCTTCAAATCAAATAACTTAGATGACGTTTTTACATAGTAGAGGTCACCAAACTTGCTAATCTTTCTTTTAAATTCAGTGCAATGTGGTGCAATCACTTGAAAAGTATGTGCAAGTAATGGCTTCCAAAAAAAAAAAAAAAAAATTAATTGACTTAAGCGTTTGAGAAGAGCCTCTTATTTCAACAACATAGATTAGTCTTAGACAATGTCGAGATTTATCAGGTAAAATACCTCTCTTAGAGCTCCCGAGCCAGACGTATATACTTTGTAGTTTCACATTTTTTCGCATTACAGATATAAACATTACATCGGCTATATTCAAGATGATACGTCGCATATTGGGCAAATTAAAAGGCAAGTTCAGTTCTAGGAGCTCAGGGGGATGTGGGCTATCGAAGTTAAAAGTAGAACTGGCCAATCATTTTGTCTCTTGGCCAAAAATGACTCAATTGAGTCATTTTTCAGTCTTAGTACATTATTTTCACTGTTTTCCACTCGATTCAAGTATCAGTTTCCTATGAATAACGAGAAACAAGTATATGACATAAGACAAATAGGTTGGTTGTACCATGGAAGGCATGGATCTTTGACACACCACATCTGAATATGGGATATAGAGATGTGATTAGCAGGACATCCATTATTTGTTGAATCTAGGATGTATCCTTATTCATACTGTATCAATTAGATTCTGACCCTTTGTTCTGTTAAGAAATTTCTAAATGAATTTACACAATAAAGTTTTACATGGCAAAATGCTCACTCTAAGAGTATGGCTAAGCAAATTTAGCGTAATTGAAGTTTGAAGAGTCCAGCTTCTAAGAAATCATACAAGTTTTATTTTTTTTATGTTTTATGTTTTATATTTTTTTTATGTTTTATATTTTCCATTGTTAGGGCTAACACAAAATCCAGCTACTGATATTGCATGAGTGTTTAGTAACGCTTGGACAATAATTTTTTTTTTTCTGAGCTTGTATGAGGCTTTCACCTCGAGACCGAGTTAGAATGCACGATTTGGGTTTTATAGTAGATGTAACAACTTTTACTTCAATTGATTACATTTGGAATACATCTATTTTCATATTTTCGGTTGTTTTCTCAAGTACAAATTCAAATGTCAGCGCAGATTTTTTTTTTTTTTAACATCACAATATATTTCACTATTAATCATTTGGATTCTTTTCCTATTTTTTTGTAGGTAAGGCAATGACATTTATCAGTTCTTCCTATTCCACTTGTGAATCAATCGTACAAGCAAAATTTCAAGAGAAAGGTTATAGCATTGGGAGGTGTGAATAGAGAGTTGATAACATCAACAAAATTGTATAGCATTATTGTAGCATCGATATTTATGATGTCAATGGAGAGTTGTATGCTAGTGATGGGATGTTAGAAGATATTATACTTGGTGAAACAGTTGCTGGGCCAAAGGGGCTTCTAAAGTTTATATAATTGTTCTTAGGTATAAACCTCATTTAGACTTGTTTTGCTATGGTCAATTGGTACATTTCGATGATTAGTAGTTTTTTTATGTTTTTGATTTTATATTTTTATGAATTATGTGAGAATTGTAAGTTGTAAGAACGATGAATGTTCCATCTATTTATCTAAATATGTAGATTTTGTTACATAGAATTTGTGAATTTAGATTATTATTAGGTTAAATTTTTTTTTTTCAGATGAAAATTTCAATAAACGACGTATATAATTGTCGTATTGTAAAATTTAATTATATATTTTTTTAAATAAAAAATTAAAACAACTGCTCTAAACCATCCTTTTTTCCCTACTTTCAGCAGTTGTCATTGTTTGAGCGTGAAAACAACTGTCACAATACGTCGTTTAAAAAGATGTCATATATATATATATATTTTAAAAAAGACATTTAATACGACTGCTAAAAACAATTATTATTAGTCGACACTGATGATTGACGTTGTTTGAGAAAATAAATGACGGTTTTAATGTGTCATTTAGAAAAACTATAGCGTTTTTTCCAACAATCCCTTACGATAAGAAACTATCGTTATTTTCAAAAATGGTAGTCATCGGCTGTTTTTTTTCCGCATTTTCATGTAGTGTAAAGAACAACGAAAATGTATATAAGGAGAAAACTAAACTTCAAGATCTCAATAATGCAATGATTACCCAAACTTTATTATGGATCAAGAAAAATTTAAGTAAATGAAATGAAGGGGGAGTGAGTGGCTACATGGCGACCACTTTACACTACAAAAACAAGGTGTTTCAGTGGCACTTATTGTTAAAGTAATTTTTGTTAGCGGCAATTTTTAGTAGCGACAAGACTAATAGCAGCGATTTTTTGTTAATAGTCTTATTTTTTATAGTGTTAACTCGATGAAGAATTTCTTCCATGGGGAGGATGGAGCAACCTATCCCTCCCTACCTCCTCTCACTCATTTGCTAAAGGAAGAAATCTTTCATTTCTTGCCTAGAAAATAGAACAAAATTTAAGTATGTCTCACGAGATTTTCATAACTATCTTATATTCTCTTAGCTAATATGACTGTCAAATAGAATGTGACAATCAATGATCAAAATTTCGGCCGAAATGACTGAAATTTCGATCATATTATGTATGGAATTGATATTATCGGCCGAAATTCAAATTTCGGTCGAAATTCAAATTTTCAGCCGAAATTTCGGTCCAAATTTCGGTTTCGGTCCCCTCTGAACCGAAACGAAAACCGAAATTTTGATCATTGGTGACAATTCCACATTCTATTTTATTTACCTGGATACATACTTGCTTATTATAATTTATAAGCTAGGTAAGACCATAGTTACTCATAAACCCATTTTACCCTATCGTACTAGTCAAGGTGATAAACTCGATATCGGTATCGGATATCGATCCTTGGAGGATTGATACGAACTGGCCGATACATATCTTAATTTCTTTTAAAAAAAATTTAAAATATAGGTATCATCGATCGATCGTTTGACCGATACGACAAAGTATCAGACGGCCGATACCGACATCTTGAGTTGGATACTCAATACGTATCGGCGCCGATACGTATCGGTTTGCCGAAAAACCGACATGTATCGGTATCAGCTGATATTTGATACCTTGGAACCCATGCATACCAGTACGAGAGACTAGTACGAAATTCTCTCTCCTCCTTTTATTCTTTCTCCCTCTCTCTCTTCCACCCACAGAGGGATCCTCCTGTGTGGATCCTGCTAGTTTGAGTGACTAAGATGTCACTTGTACAATCCTTAGGGTGTGCATGATATACACTGTATAAAAGTTATATTAGGGTTACATATTTATATATGACTTTAGAGATTGTAACTTACAGATGTGAAAATTTTTCTTTCTCATAAGTTATCCCTTCTTCTCTAAGCCTAAACTTTAGAGTTGTGATTATCCTTCTCTGGTGCTATCAATCACCGTCGAATTCACATGGCATGAAGATAATGTCGTCTTCTTTGGTAGTTGACGACTCGGATCAACGAATATTAAATTATCTCGGCTTTTCTTGAAGTGTATAGAATCGATTGCGATCCTCCCATTGCTTTCGCGCAATTAGGGATCTCAAATCCCAACAATGGTATCAGAGCAAAGCTATCGATTTCTGCTTTTGTAAGTATAAATATTATTTTATCTTACTTTATGATTTTGGCGAGTTTCGTTTATTCTTATACCGGTTGCCTGTATTAAAAGATGAAAAGAGTAATAAAGGGAAAGTATTATTTAAAAAATTTGATTTTCGTGACGAGTTGGTGACGGCCTGACGATATCATTTGGCCACCACTAATATCATTCTTTGGGTGGGTTTTCCCCTTCCCCGTTTCTTTTTTCTTGTGTACTAGGATTTCCTAGTGCACATGATTCTAAATAGTGGATCTATTGAGTCTGGATCCATGCCGAGTATAGATGGGTCTAACTTAATATTGGATTGGGTTTAAATTGTTTTGGGCCGAGTCCATTCAGGCAGTTACTGGGTCGGATTTAGATGGGTCTTATTCAATACTGAACTGAGTCTAGATCGGGTCTAGATTGTTTTGGGCAAGGTAGATCTTGTGACACGATAGATCTTGTGATCATGGTCCTAGTATCACAATCAATTTTTTATTCCTCGTGACAGAAAGGTCATCTAAGAACCACGATTAATGTACGTCATGTCATTCTTTGGAATATGTGCCACTTGGAATCAAAATCTAACCGTTTGATGGGAGAACTATGATCTCAAGATATATTGTGTCAAAGATCTGAATAAAATAAGATCTCTATCGTCTAACCCAAAACATCAATCACCTAAGCAATGTAAAACTGGGGTTGAGAAGGAAGAATCTTGGATCGCAAATACAAGGCCCCTTTAAGATTGAAAGAGTTCCACTAAGATTGAATGGACGACGATTAGACCTACCATACTATATCGGTAAAAAAATCACACTTTTTGGGAGAATCGAACTATCCGGTCTGTACACTCTAATATCAATCGTTGTTCTTAACTTTGATGACTGATATTAAAGTTCACTTATCGAATGATTTACATCCATTTATAAGCATGATCCTTTGGCTGAGACATGTTCCAACGATAGATTGCCACTTGGGAAATTTAGATTGATCATAGATGTGTGCCAAATGACAATAATAAAAGACATTTCAATGGTCAGCTGTTTGAAGAACTGAATTCAAAGTAGCAAAAATTATCATTAGAAATTTAAGAAAGCAAAATCACAACTTCAAAATTATCTAAGTTCTTCCAAGCCGTCACAAATAACAAACCATTCTGAAAGGCCTCCAAGGGACCGGCAAGGTCAAACCTTTTGTTCCCGTGATGATCCCTATCATCCTCTTGCTTTCGGCCAAGTGCACAAAGCAAAAGACGATGAATGAGGTATCTAGCAGAAGGTGCAACATGAGAACCGTAAGCATGTGCCAGCAGTCATAATAGTGCAGACACAAGGATAAAGGAAGAAAAATTGCCCGAAATAGTAAGCTCTGTTTGCTTCACAACATTCTTCAATTCCAACATGAGGTAGCATTTCTTTTTGAAGAATGTCTTTTCACATGATTGCAAAAAAATGAAAAGTACGTAATTTCATTGCACTGGAAGGCATCAGTGCAACAAGGAATCCACATTGTGCAGCCAGATAGAACTATTAACAATTGATAGCTTATAAAAGAATGTTGGAGTCTTTTAATACAAAAGGTGCAATTTGATACGCACCTAATCCTCTTTTCCTTCATGGCACCAACAGTTGATCCTCTCTTCGTGGCACCAATAGTTGATAAATTGTGGCCATCAAGACCTAATCTATAAAGGGACATTCATTTGCCAGTTATCCTTTTTTTTAAATTGCATTACTAGGAAAACTAATAAGACAAAGAATGTGCTTTCGCAATAGGCTGCCAATAGTTTCCTTTAACAGTCCAACTCACAGAAATCCTATAAGAAATTGGAAATTATGGTGCTTCAAATAATTAAGCTCGATCATGCGAGAATAAACCTTAAATAACATTAATCCTATATTATATGTAGTAAACAAATATGTGCATAGTATGACCGTATCATTTTGGCAGCACCAAACCAAGAGTATCATCAAACAGCTGCATCATGTACTTATGTACGATCAACAGCAGCTCAGGGTTGTTATATACGACAGCAGGATAATGCTTCACCACTCCCATCCTTCTTTCCATTCCAAAGTGTGGTAAACTTGTTGTGAAAAAGGTTCCAAGTGTCCTCTATTGTCCTCAACATCCACTGTTTATATTGCTGCATGACAAGGAACTTTTAAGCTAATAGCAAGAAATACATTACTTACGCTACCAACATTTGAAAGAGCGAGCCATGATGGAGATTAGCATTAGCCAGGGTTCAAAAAGTTCAGGGAAAATAAAACTTTATGAAAAAATAGAAGGTTTTTTTTTTTTCCTTCCGATAACAGGGTATCCGGCCTCTTAGAGCACCCAACTAAGTCCCCGGGTACGTGCAACACCCGCACATCACGTGTACAAATCAGTAGGGATAAATCCCTGTGAGTGGCCAACAAGGGGTGGGATTCGAACTCAGAACCTCCACTTCTTGAGGCGTGGTTCAGGCCACTGCGCCAACCCCCTGTTGGTTAGATAATACAAGTTCCTTAGCTCCATAAATGAATTGAAGCATTGGAGCCCATGAGTCAAGATCACCTTTGAATGCAATCCTCACTACCCATTGTAATAACTAGTTCAGTCACCCTAGTTCAAAACTAGAGTAGGACGCTTAAACATACTATCAAGCAGATATAAAATAACTTTGACAGACCTCACGGTCTCTCTCTTTGTCAGTATGTCCATCTTGTGAAAAGAAGTCCAAAACCAAGTTTTCGATAAAAGCCCCAACATCGAACCCTATTGGTCCATAGAAAGAAAATTATGGATCTATAATCTGAGTAGAATCACTAGTCACCAGGATAGAACCAGTATGGAGACCCCGGGGTATTAGGGCTTGGGCTCTCTCACAAAACCTACACATATTACCAATAAAAAAAAACCCTACACATATTTGGCCAAATCTGAGAATGAATTGCACATTCAGTAGACAACAAAATAGATTGATGAAATGAGAGACAAATATGATGAAATAGATTGATGAAATGAGAGACAAATATGATCAAAAGAAACAACGGATGTCACATTACATGGATTTCAATTCAGCAACTTCGAGCTTCAAAGCATTATCCTTGTAAGGGTCCGTTAAAACAACCTGCTTAGTGAGCCTACATAACTCCACATTCCCGCAAAATTCAGAAGACCTACTTTTGTTGGAAATTCTTGAATTATTTTTCAGCATTAACCTCAGAACTTCAAAAGCTGGTGGAGAAATAGGACTCACAAAGCTGATCCAAATAAATGGGATAAGGCTGCGATGATGATGACGGTGGTGGTGGTGGTGATGATGATTACCCTCAGATCTAGGTAACAAATGGAAGGATGCAGTGAACAAAAACAGAGCAACATATCTGGTATCCAGAAATCTGGCTTAGCCTCTAATCAACATATCAGAAGTATTGAAAGGGTAACCAACTTACCATTGGCAAAGTCGCCGATTTTCATTGAAAGTAAAACTTAACACCCATTACATGATGATCGGATATAGAAACATGCAAGTACTTATTTTAATTCAGTATCATAGCATTCATTATCGATTACATGATTAAATAAGAACCCAATGAGCTACCATGCACATACATAAGAGGTTGAACCAAATAAACCTCAACGTGTAGATAATAGAAGAAAAGGCGGTCAGCACACCCTTTTAAAAAATGGTTTTCTTTTTTGTTGGTAAAAAGAAAATTATGTTGACAAGGGCAAGAAAGTACAAGGGACCCCACAAGGGTAAAAAGCCAACCCAGAAGAAAACAAAGTAAGAGCCCCAAAAAAAATACCCGTGACCCAAAGAGCAGCCCAGATTTTTAATTAACAGTTAGGAAAAGAAAAGAAAAAGGCTGATATTTGAATTTTTACCACCATAGATGAAACATATTAGTCTTGTCTGCATAAAAAATGAGTTTGGATGCTACATGCAGCCTTTTGGGTAACACCTTTCAGGGGTATCCATAAAAGACAAACCATAACTGCAGCCTTTTACAAAATAAATGGATCAGACAGTGTATTAGGAACGATTGGCAGTGCAGTCTGGCTTAGCAAGTGCTAAAACCCAACAGGTTCTGATGTGATCCCCCACCCAAGAAAGTAAGTAGCAGTGGTGCTTAATAGGGAACTGCTAACCACCACTTATGGTCGGGAAAGGTCCCAAAATTCTGCAAAACAATAATTGACATGACATGTCATGTCCTAAAGCTGCATCCCATTTGTCCACGACAAAATAACAGAGCTGCAGAATTGATTAAATTTGCAGCAAAACTCGCCAAAGCTGTGATTAAATCCCAGTACCAGTTTGTGTGAACACTGAGAAACTGTCTCAGGTATCGAGTATAATGTATTGCTGACATCCGAGACAATATATTTGTCTCCGGTGGCCATGATACTGAGATTTATCACCTGATACATCTTGGTATCATCCTATGCGTTGAGTGATGGTTCTTTATGAGGATAAACAACACTGGTCCAAGGTGATTGCTACCATGTGCAAGGCAGGCAATCACAACATGCCCTCTATTTCATTACCAAGCTTAGTCATTTTTCACCATGATACCACAATGAGAATAGTCACTCTCGTGTCCAAGTCAAATAGCAATATTGATATGGGAACCTTTAGGATGACTAAAATATACATGCAGTGGTAAGCGCTCTGTTTTTCGGAGTTGTTTTGATTGTTCGAAACTTCGCTATAAGATTTCCACGATTACATCATTTGACTGAAAGATATATTAAGAAGGTCAATTAGCAATATTGTTTAGATACTTCACTGTAGGAAGGTCTCACAAGGAAAACACATACATTGTAGTTTTCATAATACAAAGCACATGTCAAACTAGAAAAGAAGTCTATAACTATGGCTAATGTGGCTTAGAAGCATATGCTCAAGCGGATGACTGGAGTAACAAAAAATGATGAATTCGGAATGAATACACATATAGGAATTTTGGGCATGTCCATCAAAGACCTTGTATGAAACATTAACATCCCTTGTATGAAACATTGAAACGTTACAAGCACAATGCAGTAAAAGGGGAAGACTAATAGAGAGTTGGAAAGAAGCAGAGATCTAGGACTTGCAAATCTGCAAATGCCACAAGGTATTGATGATGATCAATGATCCTCGCCGTCTTCATGGGCAATATATATATATATATATATATATATATATATATATATATATATATATATATATATATATATATCACTTGTCTATTGCAGTGAAAGCAATCTTTCACAAAGACATCCTCATTCCTTGAGATCCTATATCTAAAAAACTAATAATGCACGTAGAGACCTCCAAGAAATATCAAGGAACCTAGCTCTCTTATGCACGGTAATCGACTGTCAAAGCCAAAATTAGCTATTCAACCATTTTTGTTATTTATCTCCCTAAGGATTACAACATGCAAGCAAAATTGATAGAAAAGGTATTAGGTAATTGAAGCTGTAATTTGAAATTAAATGAGCATTAAAGAACACCACCATCAAGAGCAGACCTCTGTCTTCTGCAATGTAGATGTTGAGAATTTTTGCATTGCGACACCAGTGTCAAACCGTGGTGTATAATTTGAAGGTGCCAAGTGGATGGCTCTCAGCAATGTCCTTTTGCAGTCTTGCCAGTGTTCAGCCTCATAATGAGTACGTGCCAGATAAAGAAGAACTTGTGTATTGGTGTTATAATAAAATTTCCTCAAGCAATTTTGATACCGCAAAATGGTAGGGGTTATCAGCAAAAATGCAAGGAATTAAATTATGAGAAGTAACAGAAACAGAATGACAAACTTGCCATTTTCACAGCCAAGGCAAATTGCCCCTGAGCAAAATAGACATGTGCCAAATTTATCCATACATCAGGCTTCTGGACAGAGATGCTTCCACTTGCAGCTTCTTGAACCTACACTTGAAAGTTCAATGTAAAAAACATTCACATATGATTTTTACCGTGGCATGCTTCAGATCTCATACTTCTACACAAACACATTTTTATATGTTATATTCTATTATTTATTTAAACCTTTTCAACTCTTATTCCACCTTTTATGTTTTCTTTCTTTTTTATTCTTAATATGTCATAAGCATAGTAACAAATTTCGGTTAATTTCGCTGAAATTTCGGTGAATTTCGACGAAATGTGGGTCTAACGTTATTTTCGTCGAAATGTCGGTTATTTCGGTAGAAAAATGGCAAAAATGTAATTTTCGCCGAAATTTCAGTTTATTTCGTACGCTACCACAGTCCGCACGGGTCCCCAGTGCCCAGCCCCATCCCATCTTAAATATAATATTAAACTTAATATTTATAACCTATTAAGTATTAACTTCCCAGTTCCCAATTTCCCAAAAGCAAAACTCAAAGGACGTCTCTCCCTCCTTTGGTTCTTTCTTCTTTCCCAGTTTCTCTAACCTCTCTATCTCTGGTTCTCTGCCACGGCCATCCTCAGGCGCCCATCCGACAATCCTCCGGCAGCCCTCCAACGATCTTTCGGCCGACGTATCTCCAACACCCAGGTATTTTTTTGTTTTTTTTTTTTCTATATAGATAACAGGCTAAGGCTTCCATTATTGTATTTTTTTTTTGTATATAGATAACAAGCTAGGTCTTCCTCCTTGTAATTTTTTTTTTTCTATATAGATAACAGGCTAAGGCTTCTTGTATATATATTTTTTTCTATATAGATAACAGGCTAAGATTATTGTATATAGATAACAAGCTAGGTCTTCCTCCTTGTATTTTTTTATTATAATGATTGTTGTTGCCAATATTGATGTCAATTGTGAATATGTGATTCATATATATATATATATATATATATTCTTTATTTAATTTTTTTTTGCTTAAAAAATAAAATAAAATATATTTTTTAGATTTATTTGTAATTCCCGAAATTTTCCCGAAATTTTTCCGAAAGTTTCCCGAAATTTATCCGAAATGAACCGAAATGACCCCCCACCAAAATATTGCCGAAAACGAAATTTGTTACTATGGTCATAAGTCTCGGTATTCACCTAACCTTGGCTGCTCAACAACAGGGGCGGAGCTAAGATTTTTTTATAGGGTGGTCATCTAATCAATTAATGTTGGAAAATTATATAATTTTTTTTCTAAGCAAACGCTTAAAAAAAAATATCTACAAATGAAACTAGATACGAAATAAAAGAAAATCATATACATATCGATTAGGTCGTTTCAACAAAATTGACCTAATTCAAAATTCCCTTGAAGAATGACTACGAGGTAGTATCAGCCTCGTCATCATCCTCCAAAGAGTAGGATGATGTGGCAGTACGTTGCAGGGAGCCCGTGAGACCATCGAAGCTGTTGAACATATCTGGATGATGAACGGGAAGACCCAATGTTTTTTTATTTAATAATTTTGATGCCTTTATAAAATTATATATGTATTAAGTTTTTTTTTGCTTTTTACGTCTTAGTGAATTGCTCTAGTGGTAGACTTAGTGCTTTGTGGACGATCGGTTCTAGGTTCAAACCTTGTTATGTGAAAAAAATTTCTTAATTTTTTTAATTAATTATATTAAAGCCTATACACCATATATGTGAGTATGTAGTTGTACAACATAGTGGAGCCTGTGAGAGAAATCTCTCCGAAAATGAGTCTGTGAAGCACCTAAATAGATGGAAAACCTAAAAATAGGCCAAAATTGTAGGATTTAGTTAAAAAAATCAAAGAAGAAATATTTGTTATGAAAACGAATACCATAAAAAAGTTTGAAGATTTTAGATAATTTTGGGTGGTCAATATAATTTTCGATGGATGAGAATTCACTAATATAAATTAGGACACCTAAAGCTTGGTAACAAATTTTAAAAAGTTTGGGTGGTCAATCGACCACCCAAGTCATAACGTGGCTCCGCCACTGCTCAACAACAATGATTTTGTATTTCACCTTTGAAGACATGACCATATAACCAAGCAATATGTTTTCACGATGTTGAATCAATGAACCTAGTGATGAGATGAAAATTGTGCTTAGTTTTTTTTAGGGATGTCGAATACATGGACATCGGTTTTGGACCACATCGCTTCTACCGGCGTCGGAAGAAACGAAGAGAAAGTCCGAATACTACAACTTCAAGGGAGAAAAGGAGGCACAAACCGTCATCAGGTGACGGAAGTCTGTAGGTTTTAGATAGACGTTCGAAAATAAGTGGTCTTTGCATAGCGGACATCCGTGATCATCACGGACGTCCATGACCTCCAAGACGGACGTCCGTGGAGATCTGCCCAACAATGGAGAGTTTTATTTTTCTGCGAAAATTTACCTTGTTTAGTCTTTTATTATTTTAAAACTCTTTTAATTCGAGTTATTAGTTGGTTGCCTATTTAAAGAGGCTTGTAAACACAATTTAGTTAGTTTTTGAATATATTTATTGCGCTTTTGCTTGAATGGAGAGAGATTTTTCTTCCCCGTGATGGGTTTGGTGTGAGGCCAACGGAGTGATTCTCATTTATCTTCTTCTTTATCTTTTATTATCTATTCTATCTGCTTATCTTTGTTTTGTCTTACAAACCTTGATCAATTTTGTTCATCTATTCTGAAACCCTAATCCAACCAAAACCCTAGTTTTCGCTTGAACCCTTAAATCTACCAAATCCCACAACCCTAGTGAGAACTAGCAACTCTACATCGGATTAACGACAAACGCCTAAGTCTGGAAAGCTAGAGTTTTATCTCTAGGCCCAATCTTGCTATAAAGCTAACAAGACTCGTGCATCGGACTAGACTCTATCCGGATCTCGCGTGATCTACTTATCAGAATTCTCAGAATCCTAAGGTATTGAGATAATTTTGCGATTCAGATTGAATTACTTTATTTAATTTTGGCAAAATTTCATTAAATCATTATTCACCCATTTTAAGGTTCCCGTCCCGCGTCAGTTTTCCCATTAGCAAAGCTTTTATTTTCTTCTCATTGGCTAATTGATTTTCAAATTTCCAAAGAAAGTGGAGTTACTACTTGGTGAAGATGTTGATTATAACTGATACAATTTTTATGTACTTTGTACAAGAAAAATAGTTGCAAAAAACAATAGGCTAAAAATCATGTTATAAAATAAGCTAAACAGCTTGAAATACTCACATGTAAAGATATCCAAAGTTATCTGCCACAAGAACAAGACCTTTGTCTGAATTGATGTCCATGTCATAAAGCATCCTCCAACTTGCTAGGCCCTGCTAAAAAACAAATATACAACTCAAACTCCATACCAATTATTGGTGGGCATTTCCTAAAGGTTCTGGAGCTCAAACATAACAATATTATGCACTAATCAATTTTTTTTTAATCAGTTACATCCTTTAAAATGTTAATGAGTCAAGATGATCTGAGAACGAAAACGAAAATGCATTTGCACGCTAGAACCCTCAACTATAAACACTTGAAATTTTGCTAACAGATTCATCACAATTCAGCTGTGTATAAATGCATTCACAATCAACTACAATTGGGTAACAGAGAGCACTAGGCGTGGTAAATATGGTACATGAATGTGCTTTTGTTTTGCAGTAGAAGAGGAAGTTCTGCATGGCTTGGAGTCGAACAAACAACAACAAATTTCCACGGGCTGTGAAAAAAATGACCTCCAAATGGACTCAGCTATGGCAATGTTGAGCCCCCCTAAATCACCTATCAGCCTAAATTTTCATTTACAGAGTAAGAACTTCATATAGGCTTATAAAGAGAGTAGCTGTGTCTACTAAGCGCAAATGGTTTTGAGTGCCTACAGGCACGAGATACTTGCAAGTGAAGATGAACAAATCTATTCCAATACTCCAGTTGGTCACAGCCGCTTTGATGTAGGTACTAACACAATGCGATTTAGATGGGCTGAGATTAATTGAAGATTAATAAAAATAATTGAAATATAAATTGTCTTCACAAATTAATACGGAAAATTGAAAAGATTTCCAATTACATGATTTGCAATAGACCAAACTAGTATTAATTTCACTACATATTTCATTTATGGATCTAGAAGACTAGGGTTCTTTGGCGAACATTTAGATCTCCAACAGTTTAGGAATTTGAACAAACTTACAAATGAGTTCTTTCGAAAATGAGCGAATTTAACAAAAAGAAATGGGATTCTAGGCAATTAGAATTCAAATAGGATTGTAGGTAGAATGAAAGAAAATAAGAATCAAATATTTACGCTTTCAAGTGAGATAAAAGTGGATATGAAGATTGAATGATCGGCTTCGCACCAACCACAAGCGTATAGATTGAATGTTCGGCTTCGCACTAACCACACGTGTATAAAAGAATCACTCTTCTATTTTGATAGAATCACACTCTCGAAGGAAAACATCTCGTTTTTAGTTTACATAGCAAAGTTCATCATCATTCATTTGAAAAAAAATAGTCCTTACAAAGCCTTTTATAGACATTTTACAAACATACTTGAAATTTGAAAATAAATAACTAACTGTAACCACCATATTTAAAATTTGAAAATAAATAGCTAACTTTAACCGCCATATTTGAAATTTGAAAATAAATAACTAACTGTAACCGCCAAATTTGAAATTTGAAAATAAATAACTAACTGTAACCGCCAGTAACTAACTGAAACTCCACGGATGTCCGTCATCGTGACATTTTTTTTCACCTCTAATAAATCACAGGTGGTTCTTTAAATATGATGCCCCCATCACACTTCCACATAGAGATCTCCTCCTTGCTGTGCAGGTTTCTAATTCCTCCATAAAACCTATCTGTTTCATTTCCTTCTTCCCGATGGTTTTTCCTATTTATGGTTGTTCATCTCCAACATGAACCAGGCGTGTACTGGTTGAATTCCAGTGTCACAGTTCCTGCAGCCATAGGTTTAATAAAGTGAAAAACTGAACTCTATAATATGAAAGCTTTCAATATGCTTAAATAGAGCGCAATTTTTTTTTAAAGTAACAAAAACTAATGGAGAAACAACAGAAATATAACACCCATATGATATTACCATTCACTAAAAGAAAATACGCAAAAGGGTCAAACAACACAAAAAACTCGGAGTTTTTTTTTTTGCAATGCTCCAGATGGCATGGTTCTTGCTTCTCGCTGTGAAAACCAGTAACACAGTGACATCGTTTGGTAAATCAAAGTGAGAAAGGCTTCCCTTCTAGCAACTATTTCACACAAACATTTTTTTTTAGTTAAAAAGGGCTGGGCTGAATTCTGGAAGTAGCAAAAACCCTATATCAGATTCCGAATTTGTGGGAATGAGTTTGAAGTGAAATCAGCTTCTCTGGAGAGTTAGAAAATAGGGGTTACATACTTAAGGCTATCAAACAAAGCAATCAAGTGGCAAGTTAGAGCAGTGTGGCAATCAAGATTAACAGTAACATAAACCTCTAAAGGAATATGTACATATAGTTTTACTACAAGTTGGAAATAATATATACAATCTTTCGATGGCATGTCCCAAGTCACTGTTGGTACATAATGTTAGCATGTCCACAGCACTCCAATTGATGAAATCTAATTTTCGTCTTGAAAATTATGAAGGCCAGAAACTACTTGGTCTAAATATTTTAAGTCAACTTTTTATCAATCAGAAAATACAATTTATTAAGAAAAATAAAAGGCTGATAAAGGATAGGGGCTGCAGCAAGAAGCTGATCACCTTCTTTAGCCAAGGGTCTCATCCATAGAATTTATTAGCCTTCTCAATTTTCTTTCTGGTAGGCCAAGTAGAGTATCTTCTAGCATAAAAATTTGTGGAATTTCTACTTTTCTTGTGTTAATTGATGTGATTGTTGCTTTTCTTAATTTACACAATCATCCCGGTGTGCAAGTTTGCTCTTAGACCATGAGAAATTTTGTGACCCAAATCGAAATTTAGAGGGACCTGAGCATTAAAGGTAACCTTCGAGATGAATAAAAAAATAATATTGATTAACGAGTATTTGATTTTCTCACCATTATTACGGCAACAGCAGTGCCAGTGATGCTCAATCCCATCACACGACTCACATGTTGCACTTGCACCATCCAACAACAATACAACTAAGGTTTCATGGCAACTTGTGCGGGACCTGAGCATCAATATAATATAAATCAATATCATTGAGGTCAGATGGGGATACCTCTTGACAGCCCAAATTATTTTTATTTGGCCATCAAATCAGTAAAAATTTTAAAATATCATACTTATACAAGCTATCAACTACAGAGAAGCAAAATTAAACAACAAGATATGTTGTGTTCAAACTACGAAAGATACGTACGTGCTGGTGAAATAGAAAAGATTTATGAAAAAAAGGGGCTCACCCATCCAGTTGCAGATGAGGTCATATTCCCCAGCATACACCAGCAGACTGATGCCATCTTCAACCAGAGCAGGAATGCCCACTTCCAAATTCTTCATCCAATCAGTGATCATGGCTTCATATACAACAGGGGTGCATGACACAAATTTCCAATTGTTGGTACAGGATATCCCTTACCAATAACTGGAACTGGATGCTGGCCTTCTAAATAGGCCATTTCAGAGGGCTTTAAGAAGCAGAAACTCAACCTGTTTAACAGGCGTGAAACAAGGTGATTATGGGGGCTTAAACAACATAAACACAGCATGTAGAACAGAGCTGAAATAAAGTGTTTCAGAGGGCTGTAAAGCCTGCAAGCAGGTTTACAAAATGAACCCAAAAAAATTAGCAGGAGGTCCAGGTATCATTTAAAGTGATCACGTGAGTTAATCCACAGTGATCTGAGATCACGAGAAACACAGTTTGTGAATGAGTTATATTTCTTGCCTTATTTTTACGAGCTTAAATAAATAAGGTAGTAGTTTAGTTAAAGTATTAGATAGGCAACTGGTGGTTCCTCTATATCAATCCTTACATAGCACAAGTGCACAACTACATTCTCACATTCCTTCAACAGATTCCAAAAAAAAAAAAATCATTAAAAGACAACTAAAAGCTCTTCAAATCAGAAAAAAAATCTAAGATAAACAGATAAGAAATCACCATACATGTTGAATAAAGCCTTCAAATCTCAATTCCAAATAAAAGAAGTAATGATCTTCTAGATCTTAAACCCAAACAACAAATTAAATCACTGAAACCCTAAATTTGTAGTATTCACGAAATTAAAGCAGTAATGAGCTTCCAGATATTAAATGCAAATAGCAAATTAAACCACAGAAACCCTAATTCTGCAGCATTCACAAAGTTTGAAACTACAATCATCTGTTCAAACTTACATTTACCTCAATTTCATGCCTGCAATCGGTCAAAATCTACCTCAAATTCATGCAATTGTTCGTGCAACTATTCGATCAATCAGTTGTTAATGAGGAGAGCCATTTTCAGGGGCGGAGGAAAAAATAAAAGAGGGAATCGCAACTAGGGTTTGAAGAGATAGAGAGGGAGCGAGACAGAAAAATAAGGATTGATTTTGGGGGAAAATAAAAGCGATCGGAAGTTATATAGGGGCCCTACGCCGACGGCTGCCAGTAATAATTGCAGCCGTCGGTGTAGCCTCTATTTTTTGTAGTGCAGGTGCAGCTGATGATAAAGTATGGGTGTACGGTGACGAAACCGCTCGCGATGGTCAAGAATTGGAAATGGATAACTACGAGGGATTTGAAGCCTAACTTATTTATTTTCACTTCAATATTAAGTTGATCACAATTTGATGAAACAATATTTAATTAGGAATTTCTTAGTTTCTTTTAAACATTTTTTTATGATGGATATGAGCATAGAATAAGAAGATTAGGATGGATGATTATGAATTTTCTTTTAAGGTTATGCTTATGTTGAATTTAATTTCGATTCATGTTTATTTTTGCATAGCGAATAGGTCCTTCCACTGTTTAAATGTACTCCTAATGTATTCTTTTGCAAACCCAAGTTACGATATTCGATGGTACGGCCTAAGATTTCAGAATCAAGCACTGTAAGAACTCGGGTCACTACAGGCTATCACAGTGTGTCCAAATCTATGCACACTAATATTACAATTCTTTTTATTTTTTAAGGGCTAGGATTGAAGATCCTTGATCAGACGGTATACAATTGATTTATCGGGGTGATTCTCTAACTAAGATGTGTTCCAATCATGAGCAACCACTTGGACTATTCAGATTGATTTAAAGTATTTGCCACATGACATGAGAGTTAAGTATTCTTTAATGGTGTAAGATGAAACATGTATTTTAATGGTGTAAGATGATTCAAAGGGTTATTTTCATTTCACGCCATCTCACTTTGGCATGACGTCTCGGTCTCAAGGCCGCCTAAGACATCTCGGAAATCTGAGATTTAAAACCATAGTTCCACCTGGTTGGCCCTGACCATTACCCCTCTTGATATGAACTATTTCTTTTAATCTAGACACAAATGGGTAGTATTTTGTGTCATCCACTAAAAACTATTCTTCTCAGGCACCTCATGAAGATGCATCCGTTCCTTCATAGCCCTTGGGGGATAGACCCCCTAACTATGTTGGCTACGATTCTTAGTGCATCAACCACTTCCTCTGACACAGCTTGGATTTTATGCGATTCTTTTGGTTATTGCCTCAGTTTTTCCTTCTTCCTTGGCCTGCTATAATGGCGACTGATGATATTGTTAATGGAGACAAAGGAAAGTGGGCTTCATTGTTTCACTTGAATAGCATTGCTATGTCTACTGTTGCTCAATTAGGTAGACTGAAATTCATTGAAGATTGTAATAAGTTTGATACGATTTTATGTCTTGAAGACGATATCCCTGAGGAAATAAGACGATGGAAGCACATTTTGGTGGGATATGTTCTAGGTACAAGACCATAGTACTCGGGTTTGAAAATGCGCATGAACGGATGATGGAATCTTCGAGGACAGGTTCAAATTATTTCACTAGATGATGGATTTTTTCTCTTTAAATTCTTTTTAGAGGAGAATTATTTGAATGTTCAAAACAATGGTGTTTGGACTATTGGTGGATGTCCTCTAATACTTCATAATTGGAGTTCTGATACTAAGCCAGAGAAGGGAACTTTTAACGTCTATACCAATATGGATTCACCTCCCCAGACTGCCATTATTTTTTTGGTCAAAAAAAAAATCTGAGTCGGATTGGAGTGGACTGGGTATTCCCATACATGCTGATGGGCCTACGACTAACCGCTCTTGATTATCTTATGCGCGGATATGCGTTGAGATTGATGGTGCTTTCAAGTACCCAATTAGTGTAAAGCTTCAGAAAGAAGATGGAGAGATATTCAATCAACCCATTCATTATGAATGGAAACCAAAGGATTGTTCTGGGTGCTCTGTGCTTGATCATGATGGTAGTATGTGTCCTAAAAAACCAGTCAGATATGTTAAACCAGCACAGAGATGGGCATCGGTGAAGAAAACCACTGAAGTGGGAGAACCAACAAGAGTAAATGATTCAGAGATCACTGAAGATTCTAACCCAGAAGATGGTATGAAAGTGCATGCAAAAGAAGATAATCGAGAACCAATCAATGCTGAAGAGGAGAATGCTACTCAGGAGATGGACGATCATGCCGAATCGATGTACAATCATTTAGGGGTTATGAAAATCGTGAAGATGAGATATCACATAATTCAGGGGATGAGGTGGAAGATGCATAAACGACTACTTCATCTAGAATCTCGAATACCAGTAGGGTATTAGAAACCCAATGCAACTCTGATGGCATAAAAGGTGGAGTCAATATTTCAAATTCCTTTGAGCAATCGAATATGTTTCCCGAATAAAATGTTGACTTAGAGGTTGAGAATAACCAATTTCTTATCTCGCAATAAAAAAGGAAACAAAGGAAATGGATATAAAAAGCAGCACACCATCATTATCCAAGCCTCACCGTTTCAAATCGGGCAATCAACCGAGAAAATTAAGGATAGAGGATAGAGCAAGATCCCTAAAAATCAAAAGTGATGTTTGATTGCTAGCTGGAATATACGGAGGATGAATCATCCTTCTAAGAGGGAGGAAATTAAAAAACTAATTAGTTCCAATAATATAGGTTTTTTGGGGATTATGGAAACTAAGGTTTTAGAAATGAGAAGTGGGGGCCTCACTTTCTTAGAAATGAGAAGGGTGCACCACTTATTGAGAAAATCAGTGATTGCCTAGAAAGTTTGAAAGGGGACTTTCTCTCGTATGCTGGGAGGGTGGAGTTGATCAACTCAGTCTTGAACAGTTTCCAGAGCATTCCACCTTCCAAGAAAGGTGTTGGATAACATTTAATTTTTGTTTTGTAATTTCTTATGGGGTGGCCCGGAATTCACCCATGGATTACATCCTATCAGTTGGGAAATGGTTTGTCTTCCAAAAGAGGAAGCGGGTTTGGGGATTCACATTCAAGCAACTGGAATAAAGCCAGTATGGTCAAGCTCTTTTGGAACATCATTAATAATTCGAAGTCTTTATGGGTGTGCAGTGGGTGAAGGCAAAATACACTGGCAATCAAGATATATGGACTTGTAACCTCCCTAATGATTACTCATGGGCATGACGAGGGATCATGAGCAAGGGTCAAAATACCGGTTTTCCGGTACGTATCGTCCGGACCTCTCGGACGATACGTACCGGGTATCGTCTGATACATTCAATGTATCAGCGATACATTGAATGTATCGGTTTGATACATTGAAAAAATCGTTTTTTTTTTTTAAAATCCCAAAAAATCTGAAAAAATTATATTTATTTATTTTGTATTTATTTCAACTATTTTTGCTTTTATTTTTGACATATTTGATGCATTATTTAGATGAATATATAAGTAAGATGCCTATTTTGTAACTTAACCCAAGTCACATGCCTAATTTGTAACTTATTTTTGTCTTAAGATCACATTTTTGACTTAATGTAATAGATCTTCTAACATTATGTTCGATCAGCTGATCACATGCCTATTTTATTAACAATATTTCATAATTTGATCGTATGGAACGCATAAAGTAAATTACAATATATATTGACAAAATAAATTATATATTGTCAAAATAATAGCTATGTTGATAAAAATAAGTTTAATTGTACATAAAAACTTACTTTAGAGCCACATTGAATTTCGTGGTGGTTCTTGGCCCTCATGATCATCATCGTCATCGGTCTTGATGATAATGTTGCCCATATTGATACCCATGATTATATGTGCTTTATGAAACTGAGGCTCGGTGTAGTACGTAAAGGCCGGTCCTCCAAAAATCTGACCAACGAAGTCATATGGCACCGAATAGGTTTGTTGTGGCTGGTAGTATGGGTTACTAGTTGCTGAATCTTCGGTATTTTGCAAACTGAATCCCCCGAAGCTAGAAGTCATATAACCCATATCCGTATCATCTTGTGGTGGTGGTGGTGGTGTTTGATATGATCCCGACGCTCCTCTTCCTTCAACCCCTCCCATTCTAAATGTAGGAGTGTCGAACTGTGTTAACGGCGTCGAGTCATCGTCCCATGCCACCATATCTCTATAAGGATCAGATGTACCGGCTTCCTCCCCTCCACCACTAGTGCCAACGTCCCCTCCACCATCATGCCCTCCACCATCATCCTCACCACTCCCATCATCACTACCGGGCTGCGTTTCGTCATCAGATCCAACCACTGAATGACGATTCAATCTTCTTTTCCGCCTCGGTGGTTGGGAAGCTTCTTTGCTCACTTACTCTTTCAAAGATTGTCCGACCATTCATTACTCTCACTATCCAAGATCTCTTCTCTCTCTTCGATCCCTTCATTCAAAGGTCATCCTCCTCGAATATATAATCCAACTGGATGGGATCAAAATAATCACCGCTCTAAGGTAGAATATGATAGATGAATTAGTATAATATGTAAGTAAGACTTCATATAATTGAGGATCTAAGACTTCATGTAATTGCTTACCACGGTTGGTCCTCTGTATATTCCTGACCCTTAATCGCATGTTGTAGTGGCAGTAGACTAACTTTTCCAATCGGTCCATAGTTAGTCTATTCCTTGTCTTAGTATGAATCAGAGAGAAGGTGCTCCAATTAGCTCATGATTGGACGAGGAACACGCATGCGACAATACCCTCATTGCTACACTCAATATCGGACCATCACCTCCATAATGCATCCACCAATCGTTGGGTTTTGTGTTTAATTTGGGATTGCGCCGGGGTCCTAAATGACCCATGTCTCTTTGAAACATGTCAATCTATAAAGATGAAACACGATGAGGCACATATCAATAAATAGATGATAATATCACATGACATTTGACTTATTACTTATAAGGTATGATACTATGATCACTCACATCTCTTATGGCTTGGCCTTGGTCCGCCAACTCAGGGAGCATTCTTTGGATTACATTGAGCAAACCAGTATACACTTCATCAGTGTCGCTCAACTCAAAGCATCGCGTATACTGGAAGGCTGGATTCAAGTAGTGTGCTACACATCAAATATGAGCAATTTCATCAGTATATGAAAATAATGAATAAATAAATAAAAATCACTACATAATTGTGCAACATGTTATACCTGCTGCATGCAAGTACTGGTGAAATTGTGCATCCCACCACTTGTCGATAATCGCCCAGTATCGTTTATATTTTGTAGGGCATTTGGTTTTTATAGCCAATTTTGCCTTATCCATTGACTCATAAACGTACCCCATTGTTGGTTTGTCATCACCATCAACCAATCTCAACACTTGCACCAACGGGGTAGTGACGGCGATCAAGTGGTCGACATACCCCAAAGCTCGTCTTTGTAGATCAGTCGACAACCGGTGCAAGCTAGTCTCTTCTTCATGTTGATTCCATTCTTCCGACGCGACACCATGCTTTTCACCACGCCTATATCTAGCCAAACTCCAGGGCTAAGAACTGTTAAAAACGGTAATCGCAGAGCAACTCATTGTTCGTGAAGGCTCTCATTAAATTGACCACTTGTCCTTTGTTGTACAAGTAGAAGTAATCGTTCTTCCCTTTTGAATAGTTGCACATGCCTTGCTTCTCTTTCCTAAATCCTCAAGAATGAGGTCCACGCGATGCGGCACACGGTCCAAAGTCTGGTGGCGTCTCTTCGCCATTAGTTTTAATCCGGGCTTTGTAGTTTGCCGCATTATGCATTACCACACCGCATAACCGCTCTCCAACCTCATTAACTATCATATCCATTAGTTTAAAGAGGTAGTCGGATCTTTACGTGTCTAGAAGCATCAATCGATTTCAAAATATTGTCCCGACATCGTAAACAAAAAGTTTATCAAGCTCTTCTTTGTGGGACCGATCCATCCATCGCTTTATAATTGTGCAACCTCTCTCATCCCATACATCCTCAAAGCTCTGTACATGGCGGTTATCTCATCACTCATACATTGGTAAGGGCCCGGATATCTCATATGGAGAAGGCTTTTAACTCTGGACCAACTCGCACTTGTATCAATCATGCTTTTGAAATGCAGTGATGCGCTACTTGGCTCGGAATGTGGTTGTATATAAAAAACTTGACAATGGATTTTCCAAGCTTCTTCCCCATTTTTGCAAGTGAGATTGCACTCAATTTGGTTTGTTTGGAGCTTTTAGTGCGATACATGAATGGATCCATGGGGGCTGTAGTACGGCCTCTAGTAGACGGCCTATAATCCCTCCCAGATGCTGCCCTACGCAACCCGACAGTCTGCTCAACATCCTCATCAACATCAACAACATGTGGCCTATGACTAGATCCACCACCGGTAGCAGGCATGGATGGACCCCTCAACCTGGACCGAAACCGATAATCGACTTCTTCCTGATCTCGACGCTGTTGTGCTTCTCTAGCACTCTCTCTCATAGCTCTCGCTATCTGCTCATCCTCATCCTCATCCTCATCCTCATCATCCTCAGGTGCATCTGATGTTAAACTGTGGATCTGACCTCCTGATTCTCTCATACATTTCCCTATCACGATCGGCTTCAGCTTTTTTCTTTCCCTTTGCCGCTTGTAAACTAGCTCTGATATTTTCTTTTACCTCTCTGGGTACACTAGGACACCCTCTTGTCTCTCCCTTTACATGAGCCAGATGCTCCTTTAATCGTGTGATACCTCCTCCCAGCAGTTTTTTTTCACAAAGATTACATTGAATCTGGAGTCTATTACCATCTATTCATTGTACATATTACTTTGGATGTCGAGCATATTTATATATTTCACCTGCATGAATGAGCAGACGATTGCATTAAAGTAAACATCTAATTTACACTTGAAAATAAAATTTATTTTTTAATTATTGCTATTTTAAAAATATCAGATTATATTTTATCAAATTTATTTGATATTATTATAATTTTTGAATATTTATTTGATATTATTATAATTTATGGATGTTTATTTGATATTATTTTAATTTATGAATATTTATTTGATATTATTATAATATATAAATGTTTATTTGATATTATTTTAATTTATGAATATTTATTTGATATTATTATAATTTATTAATGTTTATTTGATATTATTATAATTTTTTAATGTTTATTTCATATTATTTTAATTTTTGAATATTTATTTGATATTATTTTAATTTATAAATATTTATTTGATATTATTATAATTTATTAATGTTTATTTGATATTATTTTAATTTATGAATATTTATTTGATATTATTATAATTTATGAATATTTATTTGATATTATTTTAATTTTTAAATATTTATTTGAAATTTATTCCATATTATTCTAAAATTTTATGGAACATATCCCATAATATAAATTATTTTAATTATATGTGACAGTCACATATAATCAATATGGGTCACTTATTAATTATATGTGACCCATATGATATGTGACCCATATTATATGTGGCCCATATTGATTACATGTGACCCTTAATTATAATTATTTATATTATTTTTTACCTATCAATTTAAATATTTTAAATGGGGTCACATATAATTATTTTTGACCAATTATTTATATTATTTTTAATTAATTTAAATATTTTAAATAATTATTTATATTATTTTTAAATTATTTTAAATAATATTAATTATTTTAAATAATTTAAATAATTAATATTATAGGTAAATGATAAATTTACCTATAATATTAATTAATATTAAGGGTAGATCTACACTAAATTAGTGGAGATCTACCCTTATTTAGGGTAGATCTACACTAATTTAGTGTAGATCTACCCTTAAATAATATTAATTATTTTAAATAATTTAAATAATTAATATTATAGGTAAATAAATTTACTATAATATTAATTAATATTAATGTAATCTGTCTGTAAATAAGTAATCTGATCTACACTAAATTAAGGTAGATCTACACTAATTTAGTGTAGATCTACACTTATTTAGTGTAGATCTACCCTTAAATAAGGTAGATCTACACTAATTTAGTGTAGATCTACCCTATTTCTACCCTTAAATAAGGTAGATCTACACTAATTTAGTGTAGATCTACACTTATTTAGTGTAGATCTACCCTTAAATAAGGTAGATCTACACTAATTTAGTGTAGATCTATACTTATTTAGTGTAGATCTACCTTATTTAAGGGTAGATCTACACTTATTTAGTATAGATCTACACTTATTTAGTGTAGATCTACACTAATTTAGTGTAAATCTACCTTATTTAAGGGTAGATCTACACTTATTTAGTGTAGATCTACCTTATTTTAGGAAATAAAATGAAATAAAATGAAATACACGTACCTTCCACGTCGATCCCGTGATATTTTGTGCGATTTGGCGCCGATTTATGGTGTAAATAATCAAAAAAGAAGTGAGGAAGAAGAGAGGAAGAAGAGAGGAAGAAGAGAAGAAGAGAGGTTTACTCGACTTTTAAGTCGGGTCTATGGTGGGGCCCACCGTCCAATTATCGTTCATATAATTATCGTCCGATAATTTGAAATTATTGTCCGATACGGACGATACGGACGATATTTTGTCCGTATCGGCCGATAATTTGATCATTTTACTGATGGTACGATACATAGGGTATCGGACGATATTTTGACCCATGATCATGAGGGCTAGGGACATCATTAAAGAGAATGTTTTCATTAATGCTGGTGATGGGAGAAATAATAATGTGTGGAAGGATCCTTGGCTTGGCAACTATTCCGTAAATGAGAAACATGGAAGGAGTGTCAAAATACGTGTTGGCCTCGAAGAAATCGTCACTGTGTGTGATCTGATTCAAAATGGGGAATGGAATCTTCCTGAAACCACTACATTACGCATGGAAATGGCTTGGAACGAGATCAGAAATCAACCTATCCCAATCGAGGGATATGATGATGAGGTAATTTGGTTGGCTTCAAATAGTGGGGTGTCTCATTGAATTCAGCTTGGCAGCAAATTCGGGCATCTACAAGTAAGGTCGATTGGCACAAATTCATTTGGCACCCCAAATTTATCCCTAGACATTCCTTATGTGCTTGGCTTGCGATTCACCATAGGCTTTCCACGATTGAAAATCTGATGCAATGAGGGTTCTATATACCGTCTAGGTGTGTGTTGTGTTGGAATGATTGTGAAACTAACAATCATATTATTTACCAATGTGGATATAGTAAATGGGTGTGGAAGTATTGGAACCATTCAGGTTGAATTGGAGTATTGTACGGAGATCACTAAAAGAAAAATTATTAGAAATGATATGGTCAGATTGGGGTTTGAGAATGAGCAGACGCACAACAAAGAGGTCCTTAAAAGAATTGTGGAGGACATTACAATCAAGATTGAGAACTCTAAGATGGAGGGGCCACCATTGAAGATAAATCAATTCTCTCCACTACAAAAAATAAGACTATTAGCGACAGCCAAAAACTGCCGCTATTAACAAAATACTGCTGGTATTAGTCTTGTCGCAACCAAAAACTGCCTTAACAACAAGTGCCGCTGAAACACCTTATTTTTGTAGTGAGCTCTCGCAATGGAACATTGCCCATGAACTTAAAACAAAAGAAATTATGCGATGTCGCTTTGCCACTCCTGATGTCGGGTACATTAAACTTAACACTGATGAGTTTCTTTGATGATGCGGCTGGATATGGAGGTATTTTAAGAGATGGGAGAGGAGATATCGTGGGCTGGTATGCTGGACCATATGAAGGCATTGATATTCTAGAAATTGAAAGTCATTCTATTCTTTATGGACTGCAGTTTTCAAGAGAATTAGGCATTGATAAGCTACTTGTGCAATCTGATAATCAAATAGCCCTGCAATGTATTCAAGGAAAGTGTAATGTGCATGGTGATTAATTTACAGAGTAAGAAAGATAAGAAGAATCCATGTTCAGTTTGACGATTGCAAATTCAATCATGTGTGGATAGAGGTCAATAGATGTGCTGATTGGTTGGCGAATCGTGGGGTGGAGATGGATAGTATACAACAAGGGTCTGATCCTAGTAATTTTCTGAATTTTTTTTGTAGTCTCTCTAGAGAATATCTGTGTAAAAGCTATAATCGGCTGTAATCTTCTCATTTTTTTTATAATAAAGGGTGGGGACCCATCAACCCTGCGGAACTACCCAAAAAAAAATATATTAACTGTTACCAATTGGGTGAATTGCATCCGCTAATAGGTATATTCTTTGGCCAAGATGTGTTCTAATGGAATGAGACTTGGTCTATTCAAATACCATTACTGTAGTGTTTGAGGGTCAGGAGAGTTGCATTGGAAATTGCAAGTATAAGCTGTGGACCATGATAGTGCGTATTACCATAAGATGACATCTGCAAAGAATCAGAGTCTTGAACCCATCATTACTTTCGCAATTGCAAATTGCAAGCGAAAACCATAACAGCTAGTACAAATAAAAATAGCAATGTCTCTGAAAATAAAATAAAAATAAATGAACTCAACGTGATGCAACACAGTACATAGTAAAGTATGAAGGCATAAAAACTAACTGCAAGTTGTATGTCATGCATTAACACACTCTCTCTCTCTCTCTCTCTCTCTCTCTATATATATATATATATATATATATATATATATATGTCAAACAATCAACATCATGCTCACCTGTATATTGCAATGTGCCATGGTACAAAACTCATGTGCAATCCCTAAATATAATTTTATAAGGATAAAGGTAGCCAGGTAACTTACAGATTAAGAGATAGAGAGAGAGAGAGGGACTGAGTCTGGTGAAGAAAGTTTTAAATGGAAAATTGTATGAAGACATCTCATAAGACAGGCACTATGCAGGGGATCTGGCTATGCTTTTGCCCCAGCGGTTGACCGCTCTAGTGTGGAGCTGACGAGGGGGAGGGGATCCATCACAATTACAAATACAACCAGAAGAGTGAAGAAGCCTCATCGAGATCGCCATGAAACCGTCGCTCTACGGTATGTTTTTCTTATATAATTTGTTGCAATTTTCTATATTTCATTGCATTTGTATATCCAAATTTATCATCAACATTCAATAATGTTATCTTTAGGCACTTTAAAAAAGAGGGATTGAACGAAACTCAACTAATATCCTCTTCCCATGTGGAAGCAAACAGGTAATGAGTTCTAATCCTACCCAGCCGGTTTTCGATTTTTAGGTACTAAAACCCGAACCAAACCGGGCCGAATCGTTTCGATTCGGTTCCGGTTTTCAATCAGTTTTCCGTTCAAATCTGCACCCCTAGTTATTGCTAATAAAGATAAAAAATATGCATAACTTATCAAAAAATGTATTTAGCAGCTTTTTGAGTTCACAAAACTTTTCTTAATTTTTCGTATTTTCTGCTAAAAAAAAATATATACTTTTCCCACGCACACAATAATTGACTATCATGCACACCACTCTATGTTTCATTAGTAAGTAACCCGCACAATGCACGGCATGAGAAGTTAAATGCAAGCTTTCTTTAGCTTGTATATAAGCATGCGTTGTAGACGATGACACTCACCGTCAGATCCCAAAATTAGCAGTTTCACTACACATCACATCTATCCATCTATGATCAGTGGATCATATATGTCAAAGGCCAGATCAATGTCTCTTGAAGTGATAAAACTAATACCTGATTGCGTGTCAACATGAATCCAAAAACAACAACTAAATCAACATGAAACTGTTGTAAAAATGTTTGGCACTGCATTGGATGATTATTAAATAAATGTGTGAATCTAGAGATCTAAATGGTAATCAAACTTAACATTTGATTGGTACAAAAAGATAGGGCATAAAGAAATAGCATAGAGTGAACCTTGAAGTAAAATGAAATCCCCATAACCTGTAAATGCAGCAAAATAAAATTAAAAAATATATATTTTGGAAATATCGGATGGGTCCCAAGCCGATAAATAATAATATCGGCCAAAGCGGCCACTATTACAGTACTTTTTTAAATTTAAATTTTTTTGAAAAATAATAAAATTTATGCTCAAAGGGCAGTTTTAATATTTTTTCGAGTAGGATATGGCCCGATACAGGTCAATATTTGATCTGTTTTAACCGAGATTTGACCCATATCAAATCGAAGGTATATATCATATAGGATGTGTTCTACCCCAATACATATTGGCCAAAGTGGACACTATTAAAATACCTTTTTTTTGTTTTTAAAATAATAAAAAAATTGCTCAAAGAGAAAATTTGGTATTTTTTCCCATTCAGATATAAACCGATATCGGCCAATATTTGATCTGTTTGAACCGAGATTTAACCCATATCAAATCAGATAGGGCCTAACCCAATAAATGTTGGCCGACATGTATTGGGTATGGCTGATATTTAAAATCATGATTATAGGCCGTCGTCGATTATAAGAAACCTCAGCCTCAAACCTCCCTCGACAGAGTCGCTGGACTCTATCATGAACTTGTCAATGCAGTCAATACATATAGCCTGTCAATGCAGCAATGCAAATTGTAAAAAAAAGATAAAAAGAGAGAACATTTGAGCAACGAAGTTGATTGATTTAATAAATATAAGCCAATACATATGGCCCATCATATAAAAAATTTTTATTGTCATTAATTATAAGAGACCGCAACATCAAACCTCCCTCGAGAGAGTCCCTGGACTCTGTCATGAACCCGGATAGGCTCCACTGCAAAGGCCAATACATCCCAGGTGCACTAATCTAATTGGTTGTCCTTGAGGCACTTCATGACTTAGAATAAAAGGGATGGACTTCATGAAAGCATATGAGAAGTTATATTTTTCAAGGGAAGAGAGAGGATTGAGTTGTGTTAGTTATTTTGTCATAATCATGATCGAACATTGATAAGCTCCCAAACAATGTTAGAATGTTAAGTATGAACATCTGATAAGAAGAGCTTCCTTCAAAATCCAATACTGGATTCTCAATATTCACTGAAGCTAATTCTGATCTATGTCAGCTAGGACGGACATCCGTGGCCGCCTCACGGACGTCCATGGCCACCTCACCGACATCCGTGAGTGACTCACGGATGCCCGTGCCCTGTCGGCTATAAAAGGAAAGCTAAGGTTTCGGACTTTCACTTATGGAAAAAATTCTCTCTGAAATCTCAAAAATCCTCCGGAATTCTCAGCTTCCCTTCTCCTTGAGATAATTATATATTATTCTCAATTGATTAAATCTCAAGGAGAATTTTACCTCTTTGCTTTGAGGTTGAGCTTGTGTGCTTCAAGCTCGTTGTTGACTTGTGTGAATCAGGTGGACCTTCATAAGAAACGACGGTTGAAGGCGATAACTTCCTGCACTATGAAAAGGATGATCGCGGGACATGATCGTTTTTGGTGAGTTGAGTGATAGGGCATTTCATTCATACCACTGTAAGCATTTATTTTTCATAGTGGATTGTTTGCCTTGGATCTGAGATAGATCCCATGATTTTTACCTGTGAAAGGGTTTTCTACATTAAAATCGTTTGTGTACAATTTGTGAGTGGGTGTGATTGGATTCGTATATTGTCTATATTATTGTTTCGCATATTGTCTATATTATTGTTTCGCTAGGTATATCATCAATTACCCCGAATTTTTAGGTTGTTTGAATAATTAATTTGAGAGAGAAGTAGAGTTAGAGATAAAGGCACGTTACGACAAGAAATTTAAGTTGACAAGTACCGTTGAAGGAACATCAGATTTTTAGTTATAAGGTTGTGTCTTCAAGGGATAGGATTACATTATTAGGAATTAGGGGGTCCTTTGAATGTTCTGTCAGAGTTGCTTCTCTAAAGAGGAGAGGAGCAGAATTCTATTTCAAAGGAAGGGTTGTGTTTGCTTGCTGGAAATAATTTTTATTAAAAAAATATATCCAAAAGTCTCTGATGCTGCCACGTCAAGCTCTTTTTGCTTTACTTTAACAAATATAGATAGATTGAGTGACGGGACAAACTTGATCTTTCCCTGGCATCCATGCTCAAGAATCAACTAAATCTAAACATCTCTCATTTGACAACATTTCTTCCTTCTCTGTAATAGCTCTTGTTGTTTTTCCCTTCTTTACTTACTCTGAATTTTTCATATCGATACTGTAGTTCACTAATTTTTCTCTTATATACAACGGTTTTTTTTTAGTGTATTATCGGTAATGTACAATTAATCTAGTTGGTTAGGAATTATTTAGTTAATGTACAATTAATTTGTTTGGGGTCAAATTCACATTAAGGATGATTTAGAAGCTCTAAATATTTATGCCACTTACCACCATAAACTTGTGGAAAATTATAATAAGCGGACCTCAAACAGCAGACTGCTTCCGTGGTGCAATGCAAGTGGCTGGCCAGACCTGCATTGCTGGTACCCACTGCGCTTGCATCGCACCATGTAAGCGGTCTGTTGAATGGTCTACTGTTTGCCGTCCACCATATATCAGTGTCCAAAACTTATTTCAAGCCTTACAAAATTTTATTTATATAATAATGCAACCAAATTAGAATGAGGATCCATTTCTTATTATTGTCCTTCGTTCTGGAGAGGCCACTTTTGAGTAGTGCTTATACCACTGTAATGTTCCCCAATCCGAAACTCTCCAAGCCACGCAGTACTGTGCCATGGTGGGTGATCGGTATCACAATTTCTGTGACTTTTGTTGTAATTGGAATTTTTACCTTTTGCCTGATACGTAAATGTATGAGGAGGCCATGCCAGGCAGTGACAACAGTATTCCCAAACTTCTTCTCCAGCCAATTGCCCCAACCGTAAGGCCATCATATAATCTACAAAAGAGAGAGGAGCTATCTGATGAAGAAATCCATTGGGGCTGTTCGATATGCATTGAAGACCCGCAATCCGTTCTCTATCAACTTAGTGGATGTGGACACACTTTCCACAAACAATGTATTGAGGAGTGTGTATCATCAGGTGCGACGGTATGCCCAAATTGTTGCACCTCCATAGTTATTGAGGGAGAGGAGTGACGGAGCATGGTTCAGGATCGGGAGTTAAACTTTCACTGGCATCGATGCACACTTTGGGACTTAAATACTATAGATTTGATGGCATTTACATGAAAGAAAGTTGTATAAAGAAGCCTATGTTATACATTTTCGAAATTTCATCCCCCACTAGTGAGTAGTGCATAAATATTTAGAACTTCTAAATCATCCTTAATGTGAATTTGATCCCAACAAATTAATTGTACATTAACTAAATAATTCCTAACCAACTAGATTAATTGTACATTACCGATAACATAAATTTAAAAAAACCGTTGTATATAAAAGAAAAATTAGTGAACTACAATACCGATATGAAAAATTCAGAGTAAATAAAGAAAAGAAAGGAAAAACAACAAGAGCTATAACAGAGAAGGAAGAAATGTTGTCTCTGGAGCATGGAAGTCAGGGAAAGATCAAGTTTGACCTGTCATTCAATCTCTCTATATCTATTAAAGTAAAGCAAAAAGAGCCTGACATGGCAGCATCAGAGACCTTTGGATATTTTTTTTTTAATAAAAATTGTTTCCAGCAAGCAAACACAACCCTTCCTTTGAAATAAAATGTCTGCTCCTCTCCTCTTCAGAGAAGGACCTCTGACAGAACATTCAAAGGGCCCCTAATTCATAATAGTGTAATCCTATCCCTTGAAGACACAACCTTATAACTAAAAATCTGATGTTCCTTCAATGGTACTTGTCAACTTAAACTTCTTGTCTTAACATTCATTTATCTCTAACTCTACTTCTCTCTCAAATTAATTATTTACACCTAAAAATTCGGAGTAATCAATGATATACCAAGCGAAACAATAATGTAGACAATATACGAATCTAATCACACCCACAAATTGTACACAAACGATTTTAACGTGGAAAACCCTTTCATAGGTAAAAATCACGGGATCTATCTCAGATCCAAGGCAAACAATCCACTATGAAAAATAAATGCTTACAGTGGTATGAATGAAATGTTGTATCACTCAGCTCACCAAAAATGATCATGTCCCACAGTGCAGGAAGATCAGAATCAGCTTCAGTGAAGATTGAGAATCCAGTATTGAATTTTGAAGGAAGTTGTTCTTATCTGATGTTCGTACTTAACATTCTAACACTGTTTGCGAGTTTATCAAGGTTCAATCATGATTATGACAAAATAACTAACGCAATCCAATCCTCTCTCTTCCCTTGAAAAATATAACTTCTTAAATACTTTCTTGAAGTCCATCCCTTTTATTCTAAGTCATGAAGTGCCTCAAGATATCTCAAGGACAACCAATTAGATTGGCACACCTAGGATGTATTGGCCTTTGCAGTGGAGCCTATCCGGGTTCATGGCAGAGTCTAGGGACTCTCTCGAGGGAGGTTTGATGTTGTGGTCTCTTATAATTAATGAAAATAAAAAAAAATTATAAGATGGGCTTTATGTATTGGCTTATATTTATTAAATCAATCAGCTTCGTTGCTCAAATGCTCTCTTTTTTTTTTTTCAATTTGCATTGCTGCATTGAAAGGCTATATGTATTGACTGCATTGCTGCATTGACAGGTTCTTGACAGAATCCAGGGACTCTGTCGAGGGAGATTTGAGGCTGAGGTTTCTTATAATCGACAACGACCTATAAGCATGATTTTAAATATCAGCCATGCCCAATACACGTCGGCCAACATGTATTGGGTTAGGCCCTATCTGATTTGATATGGGTCAAATCTCGGTTCAAACAGATCAAATATTGGCCGATATCGAGTTATATCTAAATGGGAAAAAATACCAAAAGTCCCCTTTGAGCAATTTTTTTATTATTTTATATTATTTTAAAAACAAAAAAAGGTATTTTAATAGTGTCCGGTTTCGCCAATATGTATCAGGTTAGGCCACATCCTATATGATATATACCTTCGATTTGATATGGGTCAAATCTTGGTTAAAACAGATCAAATTTTGACCCGTGTGGGGTCATATCCTACTAGAAACAATACCAAAACTGCCCTTTGAGCTTAAATTTTATTATTTTTCATTTAAAACTTTCTCCACTAGTCTCTCTCTCTCTCTTACGCTGTAAGGTAACAGGCTACCTTTATCCTTATAATATTTAGGGATTGCACATGAGTTTTAAACCATGGCATATTGCAATATACAGGTGAGCGTGATGTTGATTGTTTGATATATATATATATATATATATATATAGAGAGAGAGAGAGAGAGAGAAAGAGAGTGTCTGTGTGTTAATGCATGGCATACAACTTGCAGTTAGTTTTTATGCCTTCATACTTTACTATGTACTGTACAGCATCACGCTGAGTTCATTTATTTTATTTTTATTTTAAGACACAATGCTATTTTTGTTTGTACTAGCTGTTATGGTTTTTGCTTGCAATTTGCAAATGCAGAAGGAATGATGGGTTCAAGATTCTGATTATTTGCAGATGTGATCCTATGGTACTACGCAATATCATGGTCCGCAGCTTGTACTTGCAATTTCCAATGCAACTCTCCTGACCCTCAAACACCATAGTAATGGTATTTGAATAGACCAAGTCTCATTCCATTAGAACATGTCTTGGCCAAAGAATATACCTGTTAGAGGATGCAACTCTCTCCACCCTTTATTATGAAAAAAATGAGAAGATTACAGCCAATTATAGCTTTTACACAGATATTCTTTAGAGAGACTACAAAAAAATTCAGAAAATTACTAGGATCAGACCATTGTTGTATACTATCCATCTCCACCCCACGATTCGCCAACCAATCAGCACATCTGTTGACCTCTATCCACACATGATTGAATTTGCAATCGTCAAACTAAACATGGATTCTTCTTATCTTTCTTACTCTGTAAATTAATCGCCAAGGCACATTACACCTTCCTTGAATACATTGCATGGTTATTTGATTATCAGATTGCACAAGAAGCTTATCAATGCCCATTTCTCTTGAAAACTGCAGTCCATAAAGAATAGAATGAATTTCAATTTCTACAATATCAATGCCTTCATAAGGTCCAGCATACCAGCCCACGATATTTCATCGCCCATCTCTCAAAATACCTCCATATCCAGCCGCATCATCAAAGAGACCCATCAGTGTTGAGTTTAATGTACCTGACATCAGGAGTGGCAGAGCGACATCGCATAATTTCTTTTGTTTTAAGTTCATGGGCAATGTTCAATTGAGAGAGAGAGAGAGAGAGAGAGAGAGAGAGAGAGAGAGAGAGAATTGATTGATCTTCAACGGTGATCCCCTCCATCTTAGAGTTCTCAATCTTGATTGTAATGTCTTCCACATTTCTTTTAAGGACCTCTTTGTTGTGTGTATGCACATTCTCAAAAATTCGTTTATTTCATTCGGCTTAAATATGTCGGATAAATGCTGCAAACCCCATCTGACCATATCATTTCTAATAGCTTTCTTTTAGTGATCTCCGTACAATACTCCAATTCAACCTGAATGGTTCCAATATTGTATCTTCTAATATGTAATCTATCCATCAAAAACTTCCACACCCATTTATTATATCCACATTGGTAAAAAATATGATTGTTAGTTCACAATCACTCCAACACAACACACACCTAGACGGTATATAGAACCCACATTGCATCAGATTTTCAATCGTGGAAAGCCTCTGGTGAATCGCAAGCCAAGCACATAACGAATGTCTAGGGATAAATTTGGGGAGCCAAATGAATTTGTGCCAATCGACCTTTACTTGTAGATGCCCGAATTTGCTAACAAGTCAAATTCAACGAGACGTCCTCACTATTTGAAGCCAACCAAATTACTTTATCATCATATGCCTCGATTGGGATAGGTTGATTTCTGATCTCGTTCCAAGCCATTTCCATGCGTAATGTTGTGGGTTCAAGAAGATTCCATTCCCCATTTTGAATCAGATCACACACATTGACTATTTCTTCGAGGCCAACACATATTTCGACTCTTCTGCCATAGTTCTCATTTACGGAATAGTTGCCAAGCCAAGGATCCTTCCACACATGATTATTTCTCCCATCACCAGCAGTAATGAAAACATTCTCTTTAATGATGTCTGTAGCGCTCATGATCCCTCGCCACACCCATGACTAATCATTAGGGGGGTTACAAGTCCATATATCTTGGTTGTCAATGTATTTAGCCTTCTCCCGCTGCACCCATAAAGACTTCGAATTATTAATGATGTTCCAAAAGAGCTTGACCATGCCAGCTTCATTCCAGTTGCATAGAATGCAGATCCCCAAACCCCTTCATCTTTTGGAAGGCAAACCATTACCCAACTGATAGGATGTAATCTATGGGTGAATTCCGGGCCACCCCATAAGAAATTACAAAAAAAAAAATTTGAATGATATCCAACACCTTTCTTGCAAGGTGGAATGCTCTAGACTAAAATACTTGGAAACTGTTCAAGACTAAGTTGACCAACTCCACCCTCCCAGCATACGAGAGAAAGTGCCCTTTCCAACTTTCTAGGAGATCGCCGATTTTCTCAATAAGTGGTGCACACATAGCATGTCATTCTTTTTTTTTTTGATTAGTAAAGGAAATATATTGATGCGCAGCAAAATGCTGAAAAACCAATACAAGCAAATGACCAAAATAGAACAGAAAAGTACAAAAATAATCAGACAGGAAACCATAGCAGCACCCATCGAGAAGCCGGAATGCCACTCCTACTCCAACTACCCCGAACTTAGCCCGGATCCCACGAGAAGGGCCCCTCTTGAGAACCAGGCCCTCCAACCGAAACCTAGCTCCACAACAGCTTTGTTATGGATTTCATGATCATCCCATCGGCTGGCATCTATGCTCGAACACACGAAAATTTCTCTCACGCCATATACCAGCATATGTCATTCTAGTGGAGAATAGCGGTAGCCTTAAATATCTTATGGGCAAACTACCTTCCTTGAAAGAGAGTACATTACAAATGGCAGCTTTGTTCACTCATGCGTCGATTAAAATAATAGTACTTTTGAGTTCATTAATTTTGAGACAGGGGCATTCATAAAATTCTCTTAGAGATCTTTTAATGACTTCAGCCGAGCCAACCTCATCATTTGAGAAAATGAGCAAATTATCCGCAAATATTAGGGTGGGAAACTAGTGGACAATTAATTTGATATGATATTTTAACAATCCCATCAACAATATTTTTTTCAAGCAAGCAAGTAAACACCTCCATAACCAATGCGAGCAAGAGAGGAGATAGTGGATCTCCTTGTCTTAATCAACATTGGCTATCAAAAAAACCCTTCGGGATCCCATTAATATTAATTGAAAATCTTGGAGTAGTCATGCACTCTTTAACCCAGTCATTCCACGTCTCATCAAACCCAAGCTGGTGTAAGATCTGAATCATAGGCTTTTTGTATATCAATCTTGACACAGAACCTTTTGGGACCACTCTTCATATGAAACTTTAATCATCTCATGAGCGAGTAAGATGTTCTCAGAAATGTTTCTTCCCTTCACAAATGCAAATTAATTTGCGCTAATAATTTTAGGGAGAACCAATGTCAACCTGTTAGCCAGGATTTTAACAATCACTTTATACAAAAAGTTGCAAAGAGAGATTGGTCTGAACTTGTCCAGTGTAATGGCATTTTTCTTTTTAGGAATTAGAGTAATAAGATTGGAGTTCAGAGATTTTACCAAATGCCTTTTTAAGAAGAAGTTCCTTACAGCTTTAGTGATGTCCATGCCTACGAAGTCTCAGTGATCTCTAAACAATTCAGCCGGGATCTGGCCCCGGGGCCTTGTTTGGAGCCGCTTCACATAACCTTCCATATTTCCTCGTACATGATTTCGGCAGACAACATTCTAGACTCCTCTTGATTAATTTTTCCTTTTAAAGGAATCACCGGGATTGGGTGGTTTGAGCTAGGAGTGAAAATACTTTTGAAATAATCTTCAGCAAGTACCCCAATCTGATCAGGATCTATCAATCTAGTACCATTGGGCAATTTTCTTTCAAAGATGGAATTCCCTGAAATTCTGGTGGCAATAGACGGATTGAGTATTCTTGTCACCCTCTGAGATCCAATGTTCCTTGGTTTTTTGTTGGTAAAATTTTTCTTCAACATTGAGTTCTTTTTGAAGGTTTAAAGCCAACCTTCTCTCTTTATTAGCCAGAGTATCATCCAAAGGTGCTCGTTGGATATTTGCTTGTACGAACTCAAGTTCAGTTCTAGCATCCTTCACCCGGTTTTGGATTCTACCAAATTTGTTAGTATTCCATTCTCTAACCAAGCGCTTGACTTATTTCAACTTTTGAGTCACTACGTATGTAAGATTTCCTCGAGCATTAATAGACCATGCTTCCTTGATTATCTCTTTAAACCCAAGCTGGTTATTCTAAGGACAATGATATTTGAACGGTTTAGGTCCAGTAGGGGGATTTGTAAATTCAATTAATAGAGAATGATCAGAGATACTAGCCAGAAGATATTTCACATTCCCATTCGGAAACAAAATTTTCCACTGTGGATTGACAAGAGCTCGATCAAAGCGGTAAAGGATTCTTCGTAGCCCAGCTTTATGATTGCTCCAAAACCATGCATTGCCAGTTACCCTTAAATCTGAGAGACTCGAGGCCTCCAAACTACAATTAAATTCGTTAACAATGGTCTGGTACCATTCTACCTCCAATTTTTTTCAAATGATATCTGATACAATTAAAATCTCCCATTACAACCCCTGGATCAATGATGGTATGTGACAAATTCTGAAGTTCAACCCACAATTCACTTCTGTCCACAGCTAGGTTTGAGCCATAAATCGCAGTATATTCAAATTTGAAGTTATCGGCAAGCCTGACAATTTTAGTGTGCACGTGGTTCGGATGATGAAATTTTATGGACCTCGAAAAATCATGGATTCCAGATGATCCTGATTCTCCCATAGTGATGAGCCCCATAATTAAAAATAGCATGCCAGTCATGATAGATTCTCCTAAGTACCCTATCACTTCTCATTTTTAAACAGTTTCCATAATTCCGAAAAGACCTATATTATTGGAACTAATTAATTTTTTAATTTCCTCCCTCTTAGAAGGATGATTCATCCCCCGTATATTCCAGCTAGCAATTAAACATCACTTTTGATTTTTAGGGATTCCGCTTGATCTTTTATCCTTAATTTTCTCGGCTGACTGCCCAGTTTGAAATGGTAAAGCTTGGATAATGATGGTTTGTTGCTTGTTATATCCCTTTCCTTTGTTTCCTTTTCTGTTGCGAGATAAGAAATTGGTTATTCTCAACCTCTAAGTCAACATTTAGTTCAGGAAACATATTCAATTGCTCAAAGGAATTTGAAATATTGACTCCACCTTTTAGCCATCAAAGTTGCATTGGGTCTCTAATACCCTATTGGTATCCGAGATTCTAAACGAAGTAGCCTTTTGCGCATCTTCCACCTCATCTCCTAAATCATGTGATATCTCATCTTCACGATTTTCAGAACCCCCAGATGATTGTCCATCGATATTGGCATGATCGTCCATCTCTTGAGTAGCAGTCTCCTTTTCAGCATTGATCGGTTCTCGATTATATTCTTTTGCATGCGCTTCCATACCATCTTCTAGGTTAGAATCTCCAGTGATCTCCGAATCATTTACTCTTGTTGGTTCTCCCACTTCAGTGGTTTTCTTCACCGGTGTCCATCTCTGTGCCGGTTTAACATATCTGACACATACTACCATCATATTTTATAACACATACTACCATCATAATCGAACACAGAGCACCCAGAACAATTCTTTGGTTTCCATTCATATCTCTCCATCTTCTTTCTTAAGCTTTACGCTAATTGGGTACTTGACAGCACCATCAATCTCAACGCATATCTACACATAAGATAATCTAGAGCGGTTAGTTGTAGGCCCATCAGCATGTATGGGAATATCCAATCCACTCCCAATCCGACTCAAATTTTTTTTTTGACCAAAAACATAATGGCAGTTTGGGGAGGTGAATCCATATTGGTATAGACGTTAAAGTTTCCCTTTTTGGCTTAGTATCAGGACTCCAATTACGAAGTATTAGAGGACGCCCACCAATAGTCCAAACACCATTGTTTTGAACATTCAAATAATCCTCCTCTAAAAAGAATTTAAAGAGAAAGAATCCATCATCCAATGAAATAATTTGAGCCTGTCCCTGAAGATTCCATAAACCGTTCAAGCGCATTCTTCAAGCCCTGGTAGTATGGTCTTGTACCTAGCACATATCCCACAAAAGCGTGCTTCCATCGTCTTATTTCTTCAAGGATATCATCTTCATGACATAAAATGGTATCAGACTTATTACAATCTTCAATGAATTCCAGTCTACCAAATTGAGCAACAATAGACGCAGCAATGCGATTCAAGTGAAACAACGAAGCTCACTTTCCTTTGTCTCCAATAACAATATCATCAATCGCCATTATAGTAGGCCAAGGAAGAAGGAAAAACGAAGGAAAAAATCAAAAGAATGGCATAAAATCCAAGCAGCATCAGAGGAAGTGGATGATGCACAAAGAATCGTAGCCATCATAGTTAGGGGGGCTATCCCCCAAGGGCTATGAAGGATCGAACACTACAAAAAAAGGGGATTATCGCCGACGGCTGGCAGCCATCGGCGATAATTTCGTCGGCGAATGCTTATGTTGACGGTTTCTGAAGCCGTCAGCATAGGGTAGGGGTCCAACGCTGACGGCTATAGCCTTCGGCGTAGGTTATATATATATATATTTTAATAAATTTTTATTTATTTATTTCCCCACCTACGCCGACAGCTGCAGCCATCGGTGTAGGTGTTTTTTAATATATATATATATATATATATATATATATATATTAAAAAATAATAATAATAATTTTTTTAAATTTTTTTTTAAAAAAATTTTAATTTATTATTATTATTTTTTTTTTCCCCACCTCACAGTTAGTGTCTATAGTAGCTTGCAATTCCATGTTAGATATATAGTGGTGGTGTTGGGCAAGATTGTTTGAGCTTTGATTGCAAATTGCAAGTTTTTTCCATTAGCAACACACTGGCCATTGACATAATAAGTAAGCTACGAAATTCCCTAAAATGGCAAAACCAAAAAATTTAACTAAGCAAATGCTATACAAGTTTGTCATCTTTTATCAGAAAAACTAAGCATGAATGCATGCAAGAAAGCAAAATCACAACTTCAAAGCAAGGAACCTTTTGAACATAGGATTTCACATCCCTGGTCAGCTGTTTGAAGAGCTGAATTCAAAGCAGCAAAAATCATCATTAGAAATTTAAGAAAGCCAAATCACAACTTCAAAATTATCTAAATTCTGCCAAGCCGTCACAAATAACAAACCATTCTGAAAAGGCCTCCAAGTAAGGGACCGGCAAGGTCAAGCCTTTTGTTCCCGTAATGATCCCTATCATCTTCTTGCTTTCAGCCAAGTGCACAAAGCAAAAGACGATGAATGATGTATCTAGCATAAGGTGCAACATGAGAACTATAAGCATGTGCCATCAGTCATAATAGGGCAGACACAAGGATAAGAGAGGAAAAAATAACCATAATAATAATGTAACAACCCAGATTTTTTAAATTTTATTTAACGGTATTAGATGATGTACCACACAGTGCGTGGTGTTAACGCTCCACACTGGAATCTACCCACTTTAGAAATAATCTGATTTTTTATATATATATCAATATTAGACTCATTGCGAAGTACCCATCGATACGATTCCAACGATATATAATTTGTCGATTTTCGACAAGAATATAAAAAGTTACGCCCGTTTGAAGAGTGAAGCAGGTTAAAGGGCATAACTGTAAATTCGGGAGAGAATCACCATTTGCTTTGGTGCTTACACAAAGCGCTGGAACAAAACCTCTTCTCAAGCTATTCAAGTCACGTATAAATTCTACTTGCGTGGAAAAACTACTATTTTATTAAATATTATACGGAAAGTCTTAATTAGAGTTAACCTAGAAAGAGAAGTAGAAATATATTTACTTCTTCTCTCAGTTATCTCTCTCTATTCTCTCTTCTCTGCAAAAGCTCTGACAGTGGCATCTTTCACAATTCCTCGTTGGATCTCTATCGATTTTCGATCTTATCAGAGAATCTTACACCATTAAAGTTTATCATCGCTGTGACCGATCTATCATAAGAAAGGAATTCTCGTGAAAAGACTCGGACATATCGTCTCTCGAATCCGATCTCCATCAACCCAAATCAGCATAGGATTCGAATCACGCTTCAACAAGTGGGTGCCTCTAAATCCATCTTAAATTATTTAGTTATTTCTTAAAAAGAAAACCCTAAATTTTTCTTAGATTTTGATAAATTTTGGGTCTTAAAAATATAGAAATTAGGCCCAAAATCGATAGGATCGTTTTTCCCAGATTTTCGTGAAATTCGGCCAAACTCTTTAACAAACACAACCTTGGTATTTTGGCCGTAACATTTTTCTCCGAATTCGGATTGAAGTGATTTTTGCGGCATTGGAAAGAAGACAACGAGATCTACAACTTTGTCTGAAATAGTAATTTCACGAATTTAATATTTTTAAGGTCAAAATTGAGCTGCAAGTCGGGATAAGTTTTAGATGATCCAAGATGCACGGGTTTGACATTATATTTTTTTAAACTCTTGGGCTACTTTATGCTAAACTTATCTCCAGACTTATAAATCGCTAAAATTAAATAAAATATATTAAATAGCATGCATCGAATAACAATCTATAAGTTTAAGGGGTCAAATATTAACGTTTTTCAATACCTACCATTCTATTACCTCTTTTAAGCCTCATACAATCCTTGAATAGACACATGTGCTATACCAGTCAATCACCAAATTTCATGGATACAATTAACCCTAATGAAGTATATTTTCAACTCTATTGCAAAATAATTGTAGTTAAATATTTCTTATTTTCTGTTTTACTTTAATATTTCGTATGCTATGCTCTTTATTAATTTTCTTCAAAATATGAAATGCTTAAGGTTTATGTTATAGTTCATTCTTATATATGTTCACCATTATCATATGACATTCATCATATAGAAAGTCAAGATAGGGCATACGCATATAAGTTAAGAATAAGATATGACACATGACATAAGCCTTTGTCATGGTAGGGTTTCTTTTACGGTCACGTGGAACTTTTTAATGTAGGCATTTATGTAAGGATGCAACCCCTCTATGGTAGTATGGGATACCACACGAAGTACATCCAGGTTACTACGGAACCCGTCCCTTGGAAAGCGTGGTTTAGTGAAGCCTATCACACCGTGGCTCATTCTAACTAAGTTTTAAGAAAAAATGAGAAAAAAAAAATGTTAAGATACATGTATGTTAAGAAAGTGGGGACTTAAGCCCACGCAAATATGAAATCGGGGAGGGGACTTAAGCCTAGAACCGAATAATATTATGATATGTTAAGATACACTGTGAAGGCCAGCTAAATATTAATTAAGTTTCTACGCGTGTCATACCTTACGAGCTACCGTAAGGGCTTAACGTCTGCAGCTAAGACGGGTCTTAAGGACATTATAGCCTTGTCTCGAACGAAGGGGACATCGTGGCTATTATGCCGGCAACCTCATCTGGCTGGATGGTGGTTTATGTTATGATATGGAGGTTAGGTGGTTATCTACACGTGGACCTGATCGATTTAAAGTGTAACTGATGCGGGAACTTACTAAATGCAATGTTAGGGCTGAGATTAGGATTAAAATTAATTTAATCAATTAAAAAAATAACAATTTCTCATAACAAATTACCACGAAAATTCTAGAAATTCAATTAGGTGATTTAATTTCGGCTCAAAATAGCATTACTTTCGTGTACGTTCCCTATCGCGGATCTAGAAGACTAGGGTTCTTATGAACGGCTAGATCTCCGATAGTTTTAGGGCGTCGAACGAACTCGCAAGCGGATTCTCTCGATACCAAACGAAAATAAAAGGCTAATAAAATTAAAGATGAACAAAATATAATTAGGATTACGCTACTTACGCAAACCGTAGAACTAAAGAAGATAGAGATGGAAGAAGAGTTGGCCTCGCACAAACCAATGAGAAATCGAAGAATCGCTCTGGTTTGAGAATCACACCCTCACGAAAGTTAAAAACTCTCAATTTTGCATAAGCAATTTTCATTAACCAAAAAGTAATAATAAAAGTGTTTACAAGCCTTTAAATAGGCTAACCAATGCATAAAATTAGAAATCTTAGTATAACTCTAATTCCTAATTCAAATAAAAGAAATATTCTAATTCTTCTAAAACAATAAAGTCCTAAACAATAAGGAAACTAATCCTATTTCTAATAAAAGAAACAACTCTTACTTTCTAAAATAAAATAATAAAAGGAACTAATCCTAATTCACTTAGATTCATGAAATTCGTCACTTTATATGCACCTCCAAAACGACTATAACTTCTTCAATACTTGTGAATTGCTCAAATTTTGGCTCGTTGGAAAGCTACTTGATAAGCTTTCAAATATGATCAATTTCAGATCAATTAAACTTCGTTTGACACTTCAAAATAGGCCAAACATAAAAGTGACGGGATCATAAGTTACTCTTCTTTTGATAAGTTACGTTTCTTCTTTCGCCTCCGATATGTTATGGTAGTGCTTGAATCGGATGTCCCCATCAACTCTCCCCGGGTTAGTCGGATTCATCCCCGATGAATGCTGGTTGTGATAAAGGTCCAAAAGATCCGGATCAAGATGCTGAAATTCCTCCTGTGTAATCCAAGTATTCTCTGTGTCGGCCTTGTTCTTCCACTTGACCAAGTACTTCTGAAGTCCCCCATGGTTAGTGGAAACAATCGATCTTCCAAAGACATCTTCGATGATCTCACCTGATTTGCCGAGTAGGTGGGGGGTAACGCAGTGAGAAGGGAATAATTGGGTCATCGGATGTAGAAGGCTCAAAGGGGTTGGCAGGGATGGTTGAAGGGCCATGGAATGGAACAAGGTCCTCCACGTTGAAAGTCGTGCTAATCCCCAATTCCGGCGGAAGATCTAAGATGTAAGCATTAGAGCCGACACGCTTCAAGATCTGATAGGGTCCAGCACCACGAGCTTGTAACTTCTTTGCAACTCTTTGTGGGAATCGCCAGTCTATTACCATCACAAAATCACCCTCTTGGAATTCTTTGAACCTCTATGAGAATCTGCAGAGAACTTGTATTTTCATTCTTTAAATTAATTCTTTTCTTAATCTCAAAGATGCAACTCATGAATGCGATGCAAATGTGAATGAACTCGATGGACCGATGATGAATGGACATTGGAATGAGATCTCTGTGTCCTAGGTTTATACCCATGCACAATTTGGAACGGACTCATGCCCGTGGTTCTATTAACTTAATTGTTATATGCAAACTCATGACGGCAGTAAGATGGAATCCCAACTCCTAATGTGCTCGCCACTAGACACCTTAATAGATTTCCTAAACTCCTATTAACAACCTCGGTTTTGTCGGTTTAGGGATGATAAGCAGATGAAAATTGTAGTCGAGTCCCCATTTTGTGCCATAGTGTCTTCCAAAAATAACTGACAAATTTAACGTCACGGTCAGACACTATCGTCTTAGGCAAACCGTGTAGACAAACGACCTCATTAAAGAACAGGGTAGCAATGTGACTAGCATCGGAGGTCTTCGCACACGCAATGAAGTCCAATGAAGGTCATCTTAGAAAAACGGTCCACAACAACAAACACCGAATCGTGCTTTCGGAGGGTTTTAGGGAGGCCTAACACGAAGTCCATTGATAGGTCTTGCCACGGGGTGTGTGGCACCGGTAAAGGTGTATACAATCCCGTGTTCTGCCTCTTTTGCTTTGCCAACTGGCAAACACGACACTGGCTCATAATTTTGGCAACATCTCTGGTGAGATTGGGCCAATAGAATCGGTCTTCCACCAATGCGACAGTTTTATTGCGACCAAAATGGCCAGCAACTCCTCCGGCGTGTAATTCCCAAACGAGAAAGTTTCGCAAAGAAGTGCGGGGAATACACAATCGGTGTTTCAAGAACAAATACCCTCTGTAGGGTATATTTACTCCCTTTGACAGTTGTCCACTCCACAAGTGAGGCATACTCTTCGCCAAAATCAGGACATGTGGGGTAATCCTCCACGAGGCGTTCGAATTCGGTTACCTCAACGGTTAATGAGTGCAACGTCGCCATTCTCTGACTAAGAGCGTCACCACTCGATTCTCCACACCGCCCTATGTTTCAAAACCCTTGAAGTTGTTCAACCCATTTCGCATGTCGTGGGTTTAACTTATTTTGAGAATTCAAAAATCGTAGGGCTTCGTGGTCCGAGAACAAGACGAATTCATGTGGTAGTAGATAGTGTTTCCAATATTTAAGGGATTGGACTACCGCGTAGAATTCTTTGTCGTAGGTCGAGTACTTCTGCCTGGCCTCATTTAGCTTTTCACTTAAATAAGCTATCGGATGGCCCTCTTGGCTCAATACTCCTCCAATACCTACGCCTGACGCGTCACACGCAACTTCAAAGACCTTAGAGAAGTCAGGAAGGCGCATGACAGGAGCTTCCGTCATCAAACTTAATCTCCTTGAAAGCCTTAGCAGTAGTGTCCATTTAAACTCCCCTTTTCTGATGCAATCGGAGATAGGGGAAGTTACCGTACTGAAATTATGGATGAACCGCCTGTAAAATGTGGCTAACCCATGGAAGCTACGGACTTCATGAATGTTCCGAGGTTCGGGCCATTCAACAATAGCCGTGACCTTTTCGGGGTCTGCAGTCATTCCATCAGAGGTCACGACAAACCCTAAGAAGACAACGCGATGTGACATGAACGTGCACTTCTTCGTGTTCACAGACAACTTCTCTCCTCGGAGAGTCACACAAACTTGCCTTAAATGGTCCAAGTGTTGTTCCTTGTTGTGGCTGTAGATGAGGATGTCGTCAAAATAAACCACAAGGAACTTGCCGATGAAAGGCCGTAACACTTGCGTCATGATACTCATAAATGTGCTCGGGGCGTTCGAAAGCCCAAAAGGCATGACAAACCATTCGTACAAACCATCTTTGGTTTTGAAGGCAGTTTTCCATTCGTCCCCGGGACGAACTCGAATTTGATGGTACCCACTCTTCAAATCGATCTTCGAAAAAATTGTGGCACCTACCATCATGTCTAACATATCGTCCAATCTTGGTATGGGGAACCGATACTTGACCGTGATCTTGTTAATCGCGCGACTATCCACACACATCCTCCAAGTTCCGTCTTTCTTGGGTGTGAGCGTGCACGCAACACGAGGACTCAAGCTTTCCTTTATGAACCCCTTTTGAGAAGCTCATCAACTTGCCTTTTAACTCAGTGTTGGATGCGTTCATACGATAGTGGGGCAAGTTGGGTAAGGTAGCTCCAGGGACTAAATCGATGGCGTGTTGGATGTCCCGTAGAGGTGGTAATTCATTTGGAAGGTCTTCGGGAAAGACATCCGCAAACTCACTCAAGATTGGTTTGACCTCTTTTGGAACCTCAACGCCTGATTCTTTGGACTTTTCAACTGTGACAAGGACATAGACGATGTCTTCTGTCTTAGCGCCTTGTTCAAACTCAAGAGGGCTAACGATGTGAATGGCCTTAGATGTCGTCTCTCTCTCTAATAGGCCTTTATCACTTGACTTTGTTGACTTCACTGTGGGTGCCTTTGGAGGTAACGGATTAAGTTGTATTTTCTGACCTTTGTGAGTGAAGGAACACACGTTCGATCGACCGAATAGTGTAGCATCCATGTCATACAACCAAGGCCTCCCGAGGATGATATGCCCCACATCCATGGGCACAACATCACACCACAAGGTGTCCTTATACGATCCGAATTGTATAGGAACCTGACACCTTTGTGAAACAGGGATGGATGATGAATTAACCCAAGCAATCTTATAGGGTCGTGGGTGAGTTACGGGGGTGAGCCCTAAACGAGAAACTGTACTTTCAGAAACCACATTGGTACAACTTCCACTATCAACAAGGACTCGACAGGCTTTTATTCCACACGTGGCTCTAGTATAAAAGATATTATCCCGTCGCCAATCATCACTCTCCTTTGATTGGGCTAGAGCACATCTAACCACAAGAACCCGCGAGGTATTATCCTCCCCAACGGGATAGGAGACATCCCTAAGACACGCCATTGTTCGTTCCCCTACACAATCTTCTTCATCACTAGGGAACGACTCAGGCTCGTACACTTCAACAGTACCCTCATTATACTCATTTTCGGTGTCCTCAGCTATGAACAAATTTCGGGATGGGCATTGTGCTGCAAAATGCCCGATGCCGTGACACTTTCACATTTATTTTGACCACCACTCTTGGGGCCTTCGAGCATTGAACTCTTACCCTTATCGACTCGAGTTACCGGTGTAGTAACGGGGTTGGACTTAGCAAACGGGGCACTAATGTTGGGCTTTGACTTAGGTGCATTGAACCGATAACTAGACTTATAACTAGATGGAGTACTAGTTTTGAGGTATCGCTCTAGCTCTTCGACTCTAGAGAAACATTCGTCTAGATTATCAACAGTACTAATAAGTTCCTTTGCGATTACGGCAAGGCCCATTCAAATCGGGATAGGGTAACCTTTTCCGCTCACCACATCTACTGGGTCTTTAGTTCTTCGAATTTATCGATGTATTCAGTGACCGATGAATTTCCTTGACGCAATGAATGCCACTGATCAAGAATGCGTTCCTCGTAGGATAGAGGAACATATTTATCGTTCAACTGGTCCTTCATCTCTTCCCAAGTGGAAATGGGAGTAAGACCGTTGGGCTGTCTCCGGCGCTCTAAACCCATCCAATAAAGTCGAGCTTGGCCTGTAAGTTTGACCTTTGCAAAGCGGACTTTTCGCTCTTCGGACATGGCGTACCACTCGAAGTAGTTCTCCATACCGGTGACCCACTCGAGAAAGATTTTAGGTTGCCTTTTCCCGTCAAAAGTAGGGGCATCCATTTTTACTGATTTCATGATTTTATCATCCTGTTCGGTGTGAATTTCGCGACGATGAGGAACTTCTCTCCTACGATCATGGGTGATGACTCTATTGGGGTTTTCGGCGATGAGCTCATTCATTTCTTCCATGCGGGTTTCTAAAGTTTCATGCCGGATTTGTAGGCCTTGCAACTGTTGTTGCACCTGATTGTGGTGTTCATCCATCCGGGCGGTCATGTCTCTAATCAGGGCTTCTACCTTGTTGGGATCCATGATGATGCAAGGAAATTTCAGACAAAGACTAGACTAAATTTAGACCAAAAAAAAAAAATGAGAAGAAAATTTTCAGACAAAAGTTAGACGAAAATTTTCAGACAAAAGCCAAACAAAAATTTTTAGACAAGATCCAGACGATTTTTTTAAGACAAAAGGCAGACGAAAATTTTCAGGCAAAACTCAGACGAAAATGTTAGACAAAAAGACAGACGGATCGGATTTTTTATTTTTTTTACCAAAAAATTTAAAAAATAAAAATAAAAATAAAACCTATATGAGCACTAAAACCCTAAAACTAAACTGATGCTCTGATACCAATTTGATGCGGGAACTTACTAAATGCAATGCTAGGGCTAAGATTAGGATTAAAATTAATTTAATCAATTAAAAAAATAATAATTTCTCATAACAAATTACCACGAAAATTCTAGAAATTCAATTAGGTGATTTAATTTCGGCTCAAAATAGCGTTACTTTCGTGTACGTTCCCTATCGCGGATCTAGAAGACTAGGGTTCTTATGAACGGCTAGATCTCCGATAGTTTTAGGGCGTCGAACGAACTCGCAAGCGGGTTCTCTCGATACCAAACGAAAATAAAAGGCTAATAAAATTAAAGATGAACAAAATATAATTAGGATTACGCTACTTACGCAAACCGTAGAACTAAAGAAGATAGAGATGGAAGAAGAGTTGGCCTCGCACCAAACCGCAAGCGGGAATCGAAGAATCGCTCTCCGTTTTGAGAGAATCACACCCTCACGAAAGTTAAAAACTCTCAATTTTGCATAAGCAATTTTCATTAACCAAAAAGTAATAATAAAAGTGTTTACAAGCCTTTAAATAGGCTAACCAATGCATAAAATTAGAAATCCTAGTATAACTCTAATTCCTAATTCAAATAAAAGAAATATTCTAATTCTTCTAAAACAATAAAGTCCTAAACAATAAGGAAACTAATCCTATTTCTAATAAAAGAAACAACTCTTACTTTCTAAAATAAAATAATAAAAGAAACTAATCCTAATTCACTTAGGATTCATGAAATTCGTCACTTTATGTGCAGCCTCCAAAAACTGACTATAACTTCTTCAATACTTGTCGGAATTGCTCAAATTTTGGCCCGTTGGAAAGCTACTTCGATAAGCTTTCAAATATGATCAATTTCGTATCAATCCGACTTCGTTTGACACTTCAAAATAGGCCAAACATAAAAGTGGCGGGATCATAAGTTACTCTTCTTTTGATAAGTTACGTTTCTTCTTTCGCCTCCGATATATTATGGGCGGGTGCTTGAATCGGATGTCCCCATCAGTAACCCTTGCAAGTGCACAAGATATATTGCAGTATGGCAAGAACAAAGGTGTCGAACCCGCAGGGAAATCTTGAATTTTAATTAATTCTTTCAGAGATTTAAAAACGTCCCTAAGGAAGTACCAAAAGGCAGATTCAATTTTACCAAAATTTATCACACTTTTCCTAAATGCAGAAAAATAAATTAATCTAAACAACTAATTACTGATGAATCTAAAATAATAATTAAATGAGATCAAGGAATATGCTACCCCAGATTTGTACCCCTTTTCTACCATTAAAACTCACAGTTTCATTAAAGCATCATTCACACCATCATTCAGCTATAGAGATGATTCGTAATAAAATATGATCATCAATCCGGCATACCCTATCTAAAAACTATAACTCAGCCTATCATTGCGGTATGAGTCATGTAAGAAGCATAGCGTATCTCATGATGTTTAGATCACAACAGTAAACACATAATCGCTCTGCAGCCTAGATCAGTCTGCAGGTCCAGATCTAGCGATTATAGCCGTTGATACGCGCAATCAATCAACGGTCATAACAAGCATTCAATATATTTTCAATAACACAAACTTTTAGCAAAACGATTCCATGATGACAATAAATCGACTATGGTATTAATCATAAATAAGGGTACTTATCTGGGGATCGCATCTTCCCCGATCTACTGATTTAGCCGCTCATCTTTGGTGTATGATCTCCTTGTTCATTCAAAGTCATTCCTCTTTTTATTTCTTCCAAAGATCTTTGTTTACAATGCCTTTTCCTAAATACAATCTATGCTTTCATTAACGTAAAGGAAAAACAATGCAAATCCTAGGTACAATCTACCCAGATGGAACCCTAGAAGAAGGAGAAAGAAGAACTCTTGAAAAGATGCCAAGAGGAGCCTAAAACCAAAAATAATAATAATGAATAATAATCCTCTAAAAAATTCTCTCCAAAAACTCTAAAAAAGAAAAGCCAAAACTAACTCTCTAATTATCTATCTCTAATTTTTCTCTCTAATTCCTCCTTTCCGAAGTGTTTGATCCGCTTTAAATAGAGCCGAAGTTTCCCAGCCACAGAGGTGTTCCAACTCGAAAATTTAGGGTCGATTAATCGACCCAATAGGGTCGATGCATCGACCTCCCAGATTTTCGTGAATTCCCGCCGAACTTTGCATCAGACACTGCTTTGGTATTTTGGCCATAACTCTCTGTCCCGAACTCGGATTGAGGCGATTCTTGATCCGTTGGAAAGCTGACAGAAAGATCTACAACTTTTGTGTTTTAACAATTTCATAATTCGGCCGTCTTGAATGTCCAAATTGAGCTACAAGTCGCACCAAGTTCTCGATGACCCAAAGTTGCAGTGTTTTGACATTATTTTCAGAATTCTTGGGCTGTTTTCTGCACTTGGCTTGTATTTACCTGAAACACTTCAAATCTAATAATTCTTATCAGATAGCCTTCATCGAATAGCTAAATATAGGTATCTAGGGGTGAAATATCATCATATTTCACTACTCATCAGGACCTCGCATGGAAGGCTCGAGCAACGATCCTGGCACAGATCGTTTAAATAAGATAAGATGTGAAATATGTTGTATAGGCGTATGGAGTAATTAATAAGACTTACGATATGTCACGTATGCTAAGTTGATGAGACAAATAGGAAAAGAGATAAGAAAATAAAAGCATCATGCACTCTTCAGGTTATATTAGTATGTTTTTCAGTCTTGATTATGATAGTCTATGAATTATGAATAAGTTTATTTCATTTATTTAAGATGTTGGTTATATTTTTAAAAAAAATCCGCAATTCAAGCAATTGCACACACGACCACCTGAGTAAGTTATGGTGGATCGATTATGCAACCCGCTCAATTTACGCGACTGAGTAAACTCACCCCCCTCCCAAATCAAATAGTTTCAGGTGAAGACTCTATTTATCCTGTTCATGATGACGCAAGAGCTGCTGTTCTGGAGGCGGCTTACATAGATGGAGACGTTGGCTATCATCCGGAGGAGAGCGTCGATCCGGCAGATTTCTACGAGCCTTGAGAGTGCTTTTGCTTTAGACTTTATTCTTTGAGAGACATATTCTAGTTATTTTGATATTTTTGTGAGTTCATGTTTAGGACTATTTTATCCTACGTAAAACTTGATTTATTTTCTATCTTAGATGCATGGTTAGGATTTACCTTTTTATTATCTTTTATATTTTCCACTATTAATTATGAGTCATTTATCGTTTAATGCTATCGTAAATGCCTCAATCCATAAGCTAAGTCAATTTATAGGTTATGTGTATGTCCGCTTATCGCCTTAACCAGCGTGCAGTGTCATAACACGGAATTCTAGACCCTCGATATCGGGTAAGGATTCTGGGTCGTGACAAGTAAGCTTTCTTTGTTTCTTAATATTCTTCAATTCCAAAATGAGGTAGCATTTCTTTTTCAAGAACGTGTTTTGCATGACTGCAAAAAAAAGAAAAGTGATTTCATTGCACTAGAAGGCATCAGTGCAACAAGGAATCCACATTGTGCAGCCAAATACAACTATTTAACAATTGATAGCTTATAAAAGAATGCTGGAGTCTTTTAATACAAAAGGTATAATTTGATACATGCCTAATCCTCTTTTCCTTCATGGCACCAACAGTTGATAAATTGTGGCCATCAAGCCCTAATCTATAAAGGGGCATTCATTTGTCAGTTATCCTTTTTTTAAATGCATTACTAGGAAAACTAATAAAACAAAGAATGTGCTTTCCCAATAGGATGCTTGATGCCAATAGTTTCCTTTAACAGTCTAACTCACAGAAATCCTATAAGAAATTGGGAAATTATGGTGCTTCAAATAATTAAGCTCGATCATGTGAGAATAAACCTTAAATAACATTAATCATATATTAAATGTAGTAAAAAAATATGTGCATAGTATGTCACCGTATCATTTTGGCAGCACCAAATCCAAGAGTATCGAGTAACAGCTGCATCATGTACTTCTTCTATACGATCAGCAGCTGCTCAGGGTTGTTATATACGACAGCAAGATATGCTTCACCACTCCCATCCTTGTTTTCATTAGAAAGTGTGGTTTACTTCTTGTGAAAAAGGTTCCGAGTGTCTTCTATTGTCCTCAACATCCACTGTTTATATTGCTGCATGACAATGAACTTTTAAGCTGGTAGCAAGAAATACATTACTTATGCTACCAACATTCAAAAGACAAAACCTTGATGGAGATTAGCAGTAGCCAGGGTTCAAAAAGTTTAGAGAAAATAAAACTTTATGAAATAATAAAACTTTTTCTTTTCTTCCGATAACAGGGTATCCGGCCTCTTAGAGCACCCAACTAAGTCCCAGGGTAGTGCAACACCCGCACATCACACGTACCGATCAGTAGGGATAAATCCCTGTGAGTGGCCAACAAGGGGTGGGATTCGAACTCAGAACCGAACTCAGAACCTCCGCTTATTGAGGCGGGGTCCTGGCCACTGCGCCAACCCCCTGTTGGTTAGATAATACAAGTTCCTTAGCTCCATAAATGAATTGAAGCACTGGAACCCAAGAGTCAAGATCACCTTCGAATGCAATCCTCACTACCCATTGTAATAACCAGTTCAGTCACCCTAGTTCAAAACTTGAGTAAGATGCTTAAACATACTATCAAGCAGATAGAAAATTACTTTGACACACCTCACAGTCTCTCTCTTTGTCAGTATGTCCATCTATTCTGGATCTATAATCTGAGTAGAATCACTAGTCACCATGACAGAACCAGTATGGAGATCTCCGGGTATTAGGGCTTGGGCTCTCTCACAAAACCTACACATATGACCGATCAAAAAAAAAAACCCTACACATATTTGGCCAAATCTGAAAATGAATTGCACATTCAGTAGACAACAAAATAGATTGATAAAATGAGAGACAAATATGATGAAAAGAAACAAAGGATGTCACATTACATGGCTTTCAATTCAGCAATTTCGAGCTTCAAAGTATTATCCTTGTAAAGGTCCGTAAAAATAACCTGCTTAGTGAGCCAACATAACTCCACATTCCCGCAAAATTCAGTAACTGCATATAGCAAATGGGAAGACCTACTTTTGTTGAAAATTCTTGAATTATTTTTCAGCATTAACCTCGGAACTTCAAAAACTAGTGGATAAATAAGACTCACAAAGCTAATCCAAATAAATGGGATAAGGCTGTGATGATGATGACGGTGGTGGTGGTTGTGGTGATGATGATGATGATTACCCTCAGATCTAGGTAACAAATGGAAGGATGCATATCTGGTATCCAGTAATCTTGCTCAGCCTCTAATCAACATATCAGAAGTATTGACAGGGTAACCAACTTACCATTGGCAAAGTGCCAACTTTCATTGAAAGTAAAACTTAACACCCATGTCATTACATGATGATTGGATATAGAAACATGCAAGTACTTATTTTAATTCAGTATCATAACATTCATTATCGATTACATGACCAAATAAGAACCCAATGAGCTACTATGCACATGCATAAGAGGTTGAACCAAAGAAACCTCAAGGTGTAGATAATAGAAGAAAAGGCGGTCAGCACACCCTTTCAACAAATGGCTTTTTTCTGTTGGTAAAAAGAAAATTATATTAACAAAGGCAAGAAAGTACAAGGGACCCCACAAGGATAAAAAACCAACCCAGAAGAAAACAAAGTAAGAGCCCAAAAGAAAAAATACCCGTGACCCAAAGAGCAGCCCAGATTTTTAATTAATGGTTACGAAAGGAAAGAAAAAAAGGCTGATATTTGAATTTTTACCACCTTAGATGAAACATACTAGTCTTGTCTGCATAAGAAATGAGTTCGGATGCTACATGCAGCCTTTTGGGTAACACCTCTCAGGGGTATCCATAAAAGACAAACCATAACTGCAGCCTTTTACAAAATGAATGGATCAGACAGTATTTTAGGAACGATTGGCAGTGCAGTCTGGCTTAGCAAGTGCTAAAACCCAACAAGTTCTGAAGTGACACACCCAAGAAAGTAAGTAGCAGTGTTGCGTAATAGGGAACTGCTAACCACCACTTATGGTTGGGAAGGGTCCCAATATTCTGAAAAACAATAATTGACATGACATGTCATGTCCTAAAGCTGCATCCCATTCGTCCACGACACAATAACAGAGTTGCAGAATTGATTAAATTTGCAGCAAAACTCACCAAAGCTATGATTAAATGCCAGTACCAGGTTGTGCAAATACTGAGAAATTGTCTCAGGTATCGAGTATAATGTATTGCCAAAATCCGAGACGATACATTTGCCTCTGGTGGCCACGATACTGAGATTTATCACCTGATACATCTTGGTATCATCCTATGCGTTGAGTGATGATCCTTTATGAGGATAAGTAACACTGGTCCAAGGTGATTGCTACCATGTGCAAGGCATGCAATCACAACATGCCCTCTATTTCATTACCAAGCTTAGTCATTTTTCACCATGATATCTCAATGAGAATAGTCACTCTCATGTCCAAGTCAATTAGTAATAATGATATGGGAATCTTTAGCATGACAAAAATATACTTGTAGTGGTAAGCGCTCTGTTTTTCGGAGTTGTTTTGATTGTTAGACACTTCGCTATAAGATTTCCACGATTACATCATTGACTGAAAGATAAATTAAGAAGGTCAATTAGCAATATTACGAAAAAATTAGGAAAAACACCCTGTTTCAAACTGGGTTTTGGATCAGTTTCGGTTTTGAAAAAAATAACCAAACCGATTCATTTCGGCTCTGGCTGAACCGAACCGAAAACCAAAAATTTCGTTTTCGATTTCGGTTTGGGTACCCAAACTTGCATCTCTAACTATTCAGTCCGGGTTCTTTAAAATATAAGACTTCTCATTCTAAAATGAACGGTAACCAGCGCATTGACTGTTTTAAATCACATGATAAACATATTTAGTTTAACCAGTCTTCAGTCTTCACTACCATAGAGATGGGCGTACCATCAATTGGAGCAAATGATGACTCCACATACCACACATCCGAAAAGTGACCCCTTCCAACTTACTGTTTGCAATGTGAACTGCTGCTAAATCTGTAAACCTCAACTGCTTGGGTTGACTTTATAGTTTATACCGCTTGAAGTGTTACTAAATTCATAAGCTCTTCTAACTTGATTTTCTGTTTTACTCTTTTTTTTTTTTTCTTTTCCTTTTTAATTTTAGCAAAGGAGGTCGAAAGGGAACTCACCTATACAAAAGGACACCATGATGAACCATAATTAACAAAATCACCGATTTTTTAATAAAATCTATTTTAAAACTCATTTTTTCCATGAACTGTTTCGAAACATGAACATGTTTAAAACATGTTTTTTCAAAAATACTCATACTGTTTAATAAATCACATTTTTTAGGATTTAAACGCGTATTTTATAATTTTTCCCAAAATTTTGCTCATTTTTGTCGAAAAAATATTAAGTTTTTACCATTTTAAAGTATTTCCATTAACTATTTCCCAAATTCTTCTTATTTTTTCCGAATTTTATCGATTTTTTCAGCTTTTTTCATTTTTTTGCCACACCGATCTTTTCCCCAATTCCAACTTGGTAACATTTCAAAAAGTGACCTCAAAATAGACACACATCATGCTCAAGCTTGATTTTAGGGCCACTTTTTTATATGTGTGCCACGTGTAATAAAAAATTGATTGTCCAATGGTACATCCATGATTTAAAGATTCATTAAGTTGAAGCGATCATCTGATTCAGAAAAGGTCAATGCATGCTGTCTGGAGATCACAGTTTCACAGGGTGTAAAAACTGGTACTCATAAAATTTTACCATCTGATGGCACACCCATGATCTTATGATTCATTGTTTGGAAGATTGGGAGAAAAAAAAAAATTCATCGTTTGATTCAAAGTGGTCAATGCATTCTGAATGGCGCAGATTGGTTACGTTGTAGTTTCACAGTGAGTAATTTTTTCTAATTTTTTATAGAGATTTTTATTGGGCAGCTAAGTGTAACATCATCTAGCTGCTCACATTTAGCATCCTATAGCTAAAAAATGGGGCAAGGAAGATGGGCGGATGACCCCACTTTAAATAATCAAACTTTGGACAATAGAAGTAATCTGTTATGAGTCTTCTTTGGGGTTGATCTATAATATTACAATCAAGGTTCAAAATTTAAATTTTTCAGTCCTCTTTGGAGTTGGGATATAATATTACAATCAAGGTTCAAAATCTTAATTTTTCGGTACGTATCGGTCAACTCCAAAACTGATACCAGGGTTGACCCTTTGATTTTGGGGGCCCTAGGCGAGTTCTCAAAATGGGGCGCTATGAAAAAATAAATAAAATTTCTTGGCCATGGCCCTTTAAAGAATTGATTGATAAGGGGGTCCCAATTGGACACAAAATTACGGGGCTGAAGGCGGCCGCCTCCCCTGCCTATGCTCTTGGCCAGCCCTGACGGATACGTATCAGTTTTGGACAATACAATGCCCGATACTAAGATACAGAACATTATATATGGGAAAATATAGCATATGTATATACGATGATGCCTTGAATGTATCTAGCCGGTGACCTCTGAAACCAATATTTATCGGACGATAAGTATCGGATTCATCCTAAATTTGACCTATAATTACAATACTCTTTTATTGGCAATTAGTAACTTCCAGGAAACCATAGAGGGAGAGGAAGTCTTTAAGTCTTTAATGGCAAACAAATAGAAGTTTATAGAAAGTGAGACTGCATAACCCTAAAAGATAAATAAGTAAATGCATAAACACGTGTTATTTCCACTACTTGAGATTAGTGTACTAACAAGTTGTTGATGGAGTGAGGTCTTTTTAGTCACCCATTCGCATAATTTAAAATGTCATTGAGAAGATAAAATTGTGTCATTATCTCATATAAATACCAAAATTTTCATCTAACATAAAATAGAGATATAAAATTTGATATTTGAGATTCAAAACATACTTGAGTAATTATTCATTAAAAAGAAAATTAAAAAAAAAAAGACTTAATTGATTAATTTATTCAAACACAACTCCATTTGCATTTTTCCTTTTTATTGCAACTGTGAAGTGTAACGTGTACACCCCTCTTTTTAATGCATTTTTTTCGATTTTTTTTTCAGTTTACTCATCCTACCCCCACAGTTTTTGGTTTTTGCCACCCTAAACAGAAACCGAACCGAATTGGGGTTCAGTTCGTTTCGATTTTCAGTGCAGTTCGGACTGGTTCGGTGTCCTCGGTTAACGATTTGGTTTCGGGTTTCGGTTTAGGGTTTGCATCCCTATCAGTGTTCTTAAAATCGTTGGGTGGGTTCGGGCGGTCAGGGGGATGTTCAGGCGGAAATCGCTGGGTGGCTTGCTAGTTGCCGAAAAAAAAAATGTTATGCAAGAATCAAGATTATAAAAAACTGAGGAAGAAGAAGAAAAAAATAGAGGAAAAAGAAAAACAGAGGAAGATGAAAAAAACTGAGAAAAAAGAAAAACAAAGGAGATAAAAAAAAAATTGGGGACTAGGGCGACTAGGGAGGGTCCGAGGCGGCCTCCCGGGCGGCTTGGGCGGGCGCACCAAATCTAGTCCACCCCGGAGTCCGCCCAGGCCTAAATTAACGCGCCACGGGGAGCGAACCGCCCAGGCGGCCGCTTGCCTGGCGATTTTCAAAACAGTGATCCCTATGCTATATTAAGAGTTTAACATGGTTCGTTCATAATGCACCAGTGCCCCGATCAATCACCTAACAAGCTGGTATTACATATTTGACCCGAGCACCAAAGCACTAAAGGATGTCCAAATATTTGCATGTCAAACCAACCAAAATGCATTTTTTACTTCCAGTTATTTGGTGCACATGTACCACGCCACTATGTACATTTCGAACATCATTATCTTAGTCAGTTGCCATGTGACTGATTTCCTCTGAAGTAAACTATTATTTTGGTTACAGCGAACTGCTTTCTTAAAGGCAAAAAACTCAGCAACCCGCGTATTACCTTAAGGGAAGGGGGGTTTACACGTTACACTTCCCAGTTGCAATAAAAAGGAAAAATGCAAATGGAGTTGTGTATGAATAAATTATTCAATTAGGTCTCATTTTTTTAATTTTATTTTTAATAAATAATAAATAATTACTCAAGTATGTTTTGAATCTCAAACATCAAATTGTATATCTCTATTTTACGTAGATGGAAATTTTGGTATTTGTATGAGATAATGTCACAGTTGTATCTTAATGGCAGTTTAAATTATGTGAATGGGTGAATAAAAAGACCTCACTCCATCAACAACTTGTTATTACACTAATCTCAAGTAGTGGAAATAACATGTGTTTATGCATTTACTTATTTCTCTGTTAGGGCTATGTAGTCTCACTTTCTATAAACTTTGTTTGTTTGCCATTAAAGACTTAAAGACTTCCTCTTCCTCTATGGTTTCCTTGAAAGTTATTAATTTCCAATAAAAGAGTATTGTAATTATAGGTCCAATTTAGGATGAATCCGATACTTATCGTCTGATAAATATTGGTTTTGGGTTTCGGAGGTCACCGACTAGATACATTCAAGGCATCGTCGTATATACATATGATATATTGGCTCATATATAATGTTCTATATCTCAGTATCGGGCACTGTATTGTCTAAAACTGATATGTATCCATTAGGGCTGGCCCTAAGCATAGGCAAGGGAGGTGGCCACCTTCAGCCCCCTAATTTTGTGTCCAATTGGGACCCCCTTATCAATCAATTCTTTAAAGGGCCATGGCCAAGAAATTTTATTTATTTTTTCATAGCGCCCCATTTTGAGAACTCGCCTAGGGCCCCCAAAATCTAAGGGCCAACCTTGGTATCGGTTTTGGAGCTGACCGATACGTACCGAAAAATTAAGATTTTGAACCTTGATTGTAATATTATATCCTAACTCAAAAGAGGTCCGAAAATTGAAATTTTGAACCTTGATTGTAATACTATAACCCAACTCCAAAGAGGACTCATAAGAGACTACTTATATTGTCCAAAGTTTGATTATTTAAAGTGGGGTCATCCTGTCTATCTCATATGTCCATCTTCTTTATCCCACTTTTTAGCTTTAGTATGCGAAATGTGAGCAGCTAGATGATGTTACACTTAGCTGCCCAATAAAAATTTCTATAAAAAAATAGAAAAAATTACACATTGTGAAACTACAACGTAACCAATCTTCACCATTCAGAATGCATTGACCACTTTGAATCAAACGATGAAAATTGTTTTTTGTCCCAATCTTCCAAATGATGGATCATAAGATCATGGGTGTGCGATCAGATGGTAAAATATTATGAGTACCATTTTTTACACCCCGTGAAACTGTGATCTCCAAACGGCATGCATTGACCTTCTCTGAATCAGTCGATCGCATCAACACAATGAATCTTTAGATCATTGGCGTACCATTGGACAGTTAATTTTTTATTACACGTGGCACACATAAAAAAGTGGCCCTAAAATCAAGCTTGAGCATGATGTGTGTCTATTTTAAGGTCACCTTTTGAGATGTTACCAAGTCGGAATTGGGGAAAAGATCGGTGTGGCAAAAAAACGAAAAAAAGCTGAAAAAAATAGATAAAATTCGAAAAAAAAATAAGAAGAATATAGGAAATAGTTAATGGAAATACTTAAAAATGTTAAAAAAGTAATATTTTTTTGACAAAAATGAGCAAAATTTTGGGAAAAATTATAAAATACGCGTTTAAATCCTAAAAACTGTGATTTATTAAACAGTATGAGTATTTTTGAAAAAACATGTTTTAAACATGTTTCGAAACAGTTCATGGAAAAAAAGAGTTTTAAAAGAGATTTTATTAAAAAATTGGTGATTTTGGTAATTATGGTTCATCTTGGTGTCCTTTTGTATAGGTGAGTTCCCTTTCGACCTCCTTTGCTAAAATTAAAAAGGAAAAGAAAAAAAAAGAGTAAAACAGAAAATCAAGTTAGAAGAGCTTATGAATTTAGTAACACTTCAAGGGGTATAAACTATAAAGTCAACCCAAGCAGTTGAGATTTACAGATTTAGCAGCAGTTCACATTGCAAACAGTAAGTTGGAAGGGGTCACTTTTCGGATGTGTGGCATGTGGAGTCATCATCTGCTCCAATTGATGGTACGCCCATCTCTATGGTAGTGAAGACTGAAGACTGGTTAAACTAAATATGTTTATCATGTGATTTAAAACAGTCAATGCGCTGGTTACCGTTCATTTTAGAATGAGAAGTCTTATATTTTAAAGAGCCCGGACTGAATAGTTAGAGATGCAAGTTTGGGTACCCAAACCGAAATCGAAAACAAAATTTTTGGTTTTCGGTTCGGTTCAGCCAGAGCCGAAATGAATTGGTTCGGTTTTTTTTTTTGAAATCGAAACTGAACCAAAACCCAGTTTGAAACAGGATTTTTTTCCTAATTTTTTCGTATTTTTAAGCTACTTTTTCTGATTTTCCAGAATTTTTTTTTTCAATTTTCTCATTTTACCAAATCGATTTTTTATTTTCGCCACCCAAAATTTAGCCAAACCGATTCAAAATCGGTTCAGTTCACTTGGTTTTCGGGTAAGGTTCAGGTTTGGGGTCGAAACTTGCATAGTTGCATCCCTAGAGAAGGGCAACAATCTTAGATCAATCAGATGACATGATCTTATGCAACTTAGCCAAGGTATGTGCCACATGGCAAAAGAACAAATAAGTGGACCCATGTGAGATGTTAATTGCAAAAATAGGATAAGATCACCGAGGATCTGAGAGATGGTGAGTCTCATGAAAGACAGCAGAAGTGCAGAACTGCGGAGAATTTATTAGTGTACAAAATGAGTGAAGCAATAGGGTGGAAAGGAACAAAAGACCAAACAACCAAAAGCAGATGTGAAATAGAACAGAAAAAAATTGATTTGAAATTGACAATTCGAAACAGATTTGGATCGGTTTGGTTTTGGTTTCTTAATCTGAAATCATTTAAGATTACTTCGAAATCAAGTCTGCAATATTAATTTGCAGTTGTTAGATTCCTTTGAAATAAAATCAGCAACCTTAATCTGGCAACCCTCCAAAATTGAATATCAAATCAGAAATTGGAAGGAGTTAGGGTTGAGCGAGATGGATTCATGGTTGATCAGACTGATATATTAGGGTTTGAGCGAGAGGAAGGCTATGCGAGAGGACTTAGGGTTTGAGTGAGCGAGAGCGACTTAGGGCTAGTAACACGACGGGTTGAGTGCCGGAAACGATAAGCTCAGTTAAGTGGGTCATAAGTTAAGTGGAGTGGGTCGGCTTCGTGGGCTGGCCCAATTTTGTAATCCTTAGCGGCAGTGGTTCTATTAACCGCCGACAAGAGACTGCCAGAAAAAAATATTAGGATAGTGTTATACAGTGGACAATATTTGATAGACAATTTTGCAGACAGCTTATGTGGCGCAATGTGATTGGCTGCACACATAGTGGGGCCCAAGCACAACCAGCCAGTCACGTCACGGCGCCACATATGCTGTCTACAAAATTGTCTACCAAAAAATGTCCACCGTTTATAATTTTTAAAAAAAATGAGTGCAGGCGTATGCTTGATGATGCAAATGAACTGTGATTCCTCTTTTTGCCGGCAATGGTAGACAGACCCATTGGTCGGCATGGAAATTGAAGTCCACTTGGAGACGAAAATAAGTAAAAGAAGTGCTGGTGAACGTAAGCCATCACCCCCATTTTTAAAACATGATTAATTGAGTTACTTTTATCAGCTACTTGAGCTAAGGGTTGATGCTCTTAGTACTGGAGCCAAAATATCGGATATCGTCATGAAGAACCATTATATGTGTTCTATAGCATTTGATGCCTATGATTGCAAGACATATGGTGCAAACTATTGGTCCAGAAAACGAGCACCATAGATTGTTATATATGTTGCCTACGTAATGCTAAGTTACTAACACCTCATCAATGTACTCTCTCTCTCTCTCTCTCTCTCTCTCTCTCTTTATATGTAATGTTAGCTAGGATTAGATGCTTCTTTGTCATCTTTTTCTTCTTCCATTGGTCTATTTTCTACCTTTCCGTTGATCTGAGGTTGGTCTATTTTGTTTCTTCCCTATTAATTTTTTTATAAGTATAGAATTTCTTCTATTTTCATGATTTCTGTATTAGTAATATTATTAATCTTTTTAATTATTAAATTTTCAGATGATGAGAGAAGCTACGATGCATAGCAAGATCTCTTAACTATGCTAGTGACACATTCTCTCACAAACTACTCACTTTCTTACAACAAGTCAAAGGCAAAGATATCCTTGTTTTCCGTTGTGCTCTTAGCCAGGGTTTTTCCTCCTCTTCATCATTTTTTTTTGTTTTTAACTGGAGATTATGTTATATTTGGTTTTATGTGTTGTTGGGCTGATTATATTAGTTGCTTGGTTCATTTATTGAAGAGGGGTTTTGGATGCTAGGATGCATAGCAAGATCTCTTAACTATGCTAGTGATATAGGTTGTGTATGGCATAGCTCTCTGTTAACCCCTGCCATAGCAGAGTTCACCAGCTTTAGCAAGTTCCCATCCTCTTTGCTAACATCCTGCCACTTGCTTTAGCAGGTACCCCTTTTCCTTGAGAACTCTTTGCATAACAAGATTTTATGCAAGATTTACCTGTTCAGCATTTCTACCCTCCTGTCTATTCACTCCTTGCCATAGTAGATTTTATTTGCTCTGGTAGGGAGCTAGTAGAAAGCAGAGAGGTTGCTGTTAGTGCAAGTAAATCCTCCTTTGCATGGAGTTAGAAAAGAGAATGAGAATCAACTGAAGCAGGTGAACTCTGGTGTGGCAAGGGCTAGCAAAGAGCTACGCCATACGCAGCCACATTCTCTCACAAACTACTCACTTTTTTACAACAAGTCAAAGGCAAAGATACCCTTGTTTTCCATTGTGCTCTTAGCCAGGTTTTGTCCTCTTCTCTTCATCAATTTTTTTTGTTTTTAACTGGAGATCATGTTAAATTTGGTTTTATGTGTTGTTGGGCTGATTATATTAGTTGCTTGGTTCATTTATTGAAGAGGGGTTTTGGATTTTAGTTGTTTATCATAGATGATGATTATGCATATGTAGATGCTACCTGGCTCTCTTATTATTTTCATCTATTGGTTTTGTTATTTGATTGGTTTATTGTGTTGTGTTTGGTTTCTTAAGTGTTTATTTACTTGGTTTTTGATGATTATGGATATATTTTGCTGTTTGGTGGCTGTTCTAGTGTGGGGTAATTTGGTGTACTTTGTGATTTGGTTCACTTATTGAAACGTGGTTATGCATTTCATTTATGGATAAATGGGGTGTGAGAACAGTTAACACATTTTTATGACATAGAAACCATGGAAGTCGTCCTTTAGTATTATCTAATATCTAGAAACATCTTAATGAGGTGCTAAGAAGAAAAGTTTCTAGTGGATAGCACAGAATATTACCCATTTGCATCTAGATTAAGAAAGAGTTCATATTGGCGATGGTCAGTTCCAACTTCCAACCAGGTTGAACCGAATTTCGAGTTCAACCACATCTCCACCCCTTAGAAATAGGAAAATCTTGACTGCACATCATATTATAAAAAGTGAGGACAGATAAGTATCAATATCGGCTGATGCGCCGATACGATGAATTTTTTTTCTTTTGAAAAAAAATTGAAAACTGTTAGATTTATAGTCTTAAAAGTATTATAAGGGACTGACTCTCCTGACCGTCATTTAAGCACCAAATGGTGCGTAAACGATCTTACACCATTTATTGGCTTATGTTCTTGAAACTCCATACCATCGAAGAGCCTATGAATTTCTAGTGGGAAAATCCATACATAGAAAATGAGTAAACAGAAAATCAAGTCGGAAGAGCTTATGAATTTAATAACACTTCAAGCGGTATAAACTATAAAGTCAACCCAAGCAGTTGAGGTTTACAGATTTAGCAGCAGTTCACATTGCAAACAGTAAGTTGGAAGTGGTCACTTTTCGGATGTGTGGTATGTGAAGTCATCATCAAGGATCAAAATATCGGTAAACCGATACGTATCGTCCTGATCTCCAGGACGATACGTATAGGGTATCGGCCGATACATTCAATGTATCGGCGATTGTCTAGCGATTGTCTACACAGTCGCCATCGATTGTGTAGACAATCGAAAAATATATATATATACATATTATCAGACTATACGTTGAAATTATCGTCCGATAATTTCAATGTATCGTCCGTATCGCCTGATACGGGCGATACATTGCCCGTATCGGACGATAAGTACATTGTTTTTAAGGGGGTACGATACAATGCCTTTGTATCATACCGCCCAAGTCCAAAACCGATACGTATCGATATCGGACGATTTTTTGGCCCATGGTCATCATTTGTTCCAATTGATGGTACGCCTATCTCTATGGTAGTGAAGACTGGTTAAAATAAATATGTTTATCATGTGATTTAAAACAGTCAATGCGCTGGTTACCGTTCATTTTAGAATGAGAAGTCTTATATTTTAAAAAGCCAGGACTGAATAGTTAGAGATGCAAGTTTGGGTACCCAAATCGAAATCGAAAACGAAATTTTTGGTTTTCGGTTCGGTTCAGCCAGAGCCGAAATGAATCGGTTTGGTTATTTTTTTTGAAACCGAAACTGAACCAAAACCCAGTTTGAAACAGGGTTTTTTTCCTAATTTTTTTGTATTTTTAAGCTACTTTTTCTGATTTTCCAGAATTTTTTTTTTCAATTTTCTCATTCTACCAAATCGATTTTTTATTTTCGCCACCCAAAAAGAAAGCCAAACCGATTCAAAATCAGTTCAGTTCGCTTGGTTTTCGGGTAAGGTTCAGGTTTGGGGTCGAAACTTGCATAGTTGCATCCCTAGAGAAGGGCAACAATCTTGGATCAATCAGATGACATGATCTTATGCAACTTAGCCATCGTATGTGCCACATGGCAAAAGAACAAATAAGTGGACCCATGTGAGATGTTAATTGCAAAAATAGGAGAAGATCACCGAGGATCTGAGAGATGCAGTGGTGAGTCTCATGAACGACAGCAGAAGTGCAGAACTGTGGAGAATTTATTAGTGTACAAAACGAGTGAAGAAATAGGACTAAGGGGGGAAAAGAAAAAAAGACCAAAAAACCAAAAGCAGATGTGAAACAGAACAGAAAAAAATTTATTTGAAATCGACAAATCGAAACAGACTATGGATCGGTTTGGTTTGGGTTTTGGGTGCCAAAAAAAACTGAAAACCAAAAAAAAACTTTAAAATATAAAAAAGAAATAAACAAACCAAAAAAATTGAAAACTGAACCAAACTAACCAAAGCTAAATTGGATTGGTTTCGGCTTCGATTTCGATTTCGGTTTCAGGGAATGGGGATTTCTGTTAACCAAAAACGAAATGGACAAGATATGTTTCAGGTTCGGTTGTCGCTAACTCGGGGGCAAAAAATCAATTAACATATATTTTAAAATTTTCTTTATCCAAACAAATTTGAATAATCAAATCAATACATGAAAAATGAATCGAAGTCCATGATTTAAAGACCTATGGCGTCAAAGATTGTAAAGAAAGAACAATTTAATCATTTGATTCAAATCAATGAATGCTGCCGAAATGAACTGCTAAACTGATTTTAGAGTTTCACATGGTACCCAGACATTTTAAAAGAGCTTGACCAATTGGATAAGAAGTCAATGGGCATTTAAACACCAAATGGTGCTTAAATGATCTTCAACAGTAAAATGTCACTTTTAATCTCACACCATTGAAGTGTGATTTATTATTGTGCCACGTGGCACACGTCAATGATCAATCTAAATTTCCCAAGTGGCAATCCATTGTTAGAGCATGTCCCAGGCAAAGGATCATGCTTATAAGTGGATGAAAATCATCCGATCGGTGATTTTCATCAACTGCTTGGGTTGACTTTATAGTTTATACCACTTGAAGTGTTACTAAATTCATAAGCTCTTCCGACTTGATTTTCTGTTTACTCATTTTCTATGTATGGATTTTCCCACTAGAAATTCATAAGCTCTTCGACGGTATGGATTTTCAAGAACATAAGCCAATAAATGGTGTAAGATCGTTTAAGCACCATGTGGTGGTTAAACAACGGTCAGGAGAGTCAGTCCCTTATAATACTTTTAAGACTAAATCTAACAGTTTTCAATTTTTTTTCAAAAGAAAAAAAAATTCATCGTCTCGGCGTATCAGCCGATATTGATACTTATCGGTCCTCACTTTTTATAATATGATGTGCAGTCAAGATTCTCCTATTTCTAAGGGATGGAGATGTGGTTGAACTCGAAATTCGGTTCAACCTGGTTGGAAGTTGGAACTGACCATCGCCAATATGAACTCTTTCTTAATCTAGATGCAAATGGGTAGTATTCTGTGCTATCCACTAGAAACTTTTCTTCTTAGCACCTCATTAAGATGTTTCTAGATATTAGATAATACTAAAGGACGACTTCCATGGTTTCTATGTCATAAAAATGTGTTAACTGTTCTCGCACCCCATTTATCCATAAATGAAATGCATAACCACGTTTCAATAAATGAACCAAATAACAAAGTACACCAAATTACCCCACACTAGAACAGCCACCAAACAGCAAAATATATCAATAATCATCAAAAACCCAAGTAAATAAACACTTAAGAAACCAAACACAGCACAATAAACCAGTCAAATAACAAAACCAATAGATGAAAATAATAAGAGAGCCAGGTAGCATCTACATATGCATAATCATCATCTATGATAAACAACTAAAATCCAAAACCCCTCTTTAATAAATGAACCAAGCAACTAATATAATCAGCCCAACAACACATAAAACCAAATTTAACATGATCTCCAGTTAAAAACAAAAAAAATTGATGAAGAGAAGAGGATAAAACCTGGCTAAGAGCACAATGGAAAACAAGGGTATCTTTGCCTTTGACTTGTAAAAAAGTGAGTAGTTTGTGAGAGAATGTGGCTGCGTATGGCATAGCTCTATGCTAGCCCTTGCCACACCAAAGTTCGCCTGCTTCAGTTGATTCTCATTCTCTTTTCTAACTCCATGCAAAGGAGGATTTACTTGCACTAACAGCAACCTCTCTGCTTTCTACTAACTCCCTACCAGTGCAAATACAATCTACTCTGGCAAGGAGTGAATAGATAGCAGGGTAGAACTGCTGAACAGGTAAATCTTGCATAAAAACTTGTTATGCAAGGAGTTATCAAGGAAAAGGGGTACCTGCTAAAGCAAGTACCAGGATGTTAGCAAAGAGGATGGGAACCTGCTAAAGCAGGTGAACTCTGCTATGGCAGGGGTTAACAGAGAGCTATGCCAAACGCAACCTATATCACTAGCATAGTTTAAGAGATCTTGCTATGCATCCTAGCATCCAAAACCCCTCTTCAATAAATGAACCAAGCAACTAATATAATCAGCCCAACAACACATAAAACCAAATATAACATAATCTCCAGTTAAAAACAAAAAAAAATGATGAAGAAGAGGAAAAACCCTGGCTAAGAGCACAACGGAAAACAAGGGTATCTTTGCCTTTGACTTGTTGTAAGAAAGTGAGTAGTTTGTGAGAGAATGTATCACTAGCATAGTTAAGAGATCTTGCTATGCATCGTAGCTTCTCTCATCATCTGAAAATTTAATAATTAAAAAGATTAATAATATTACTAATACAGAAATCATGAAAATAGAAGAAATTCTATACTTATAAAAAAATTAATAGGGAAGAAACAAAATAGACCAACCTCAGATCAACGGAAAGGTAGAAAATAGACCAATGGAAGAAGAAGAAGACGACAAAGAAGCATCTAATCCTAGCTAACATTACATATAAAGAGAGAGAGAGAGAGAGAGAGAGTACATTGATGAGGTGTTAGTAACTTAGTATTAGGTAGGCAACATATATAACAATCTATGGTGCTCGTTTTCTCCAGTACTAAGAGCATCAACCCTTAGCTCAAGTAGCTGATAAAAGTAACTCAATTATTCATGTTTTAAAAATGGGGGCGATGGCTAACGTTCACCAGCACTTCTTTTAGTTATTTTTGTCTCCAAGTGGACTTCAATTTCCATGCCGACCAATGGGTCCATCTACCATCGCCGGCAAAAAGGGGAATGACAGTTCACTTGAATCATCAAGCATACGCCTGCACCCATTTTTTTGGAAAATTATAAACGGTGGACATTTTTTGATAGACAATTTTGTAGACAGCATATGTGGCGCCGTGACGTGACTGGCTGTTGTACTTGGGCCCCACTATGTGTGCAGCCAATCGCATCGCGCCACATAAGCTGTCTGCAAAATTGTCTATCAAATATTGTCCACTTTATAACACTATCCTAATATTTTTTTTCCAGCAGTCTCATGTCGGCGGTTAATAGAACCACCGCCACTAAGGATTACAAAATTGGGCCAGCCCACGAAGCCAACCCACTCCACTTAACTTATGACCCACTTAACTGAGCTTATCGTTCCCGGCGCTCAACCCATCGTGTTACTAGCCCTAAGTCGCTCTCGCTCACTCAAACCCTAAGTCCTCTCGCATAGCCTTCCTCTCGCTCAAACCCTAATATATCGGTCCGATCAACCATGAATCCATCTCGCTCAACCCTAAATCCTTCCAATTTCTGATTTGATATTCAATTTTGGAGGGTTGCCAGATTAAGGTTGCAGATTTTATTTCAAAGGAATCTAACGACTGCAAATTAATATTACAGACTTGATTTCGAAGTAATCTTAAATGATTTCAGATTAAGATTGCTTTGAATCCATCGATAAACGTAGGTAGGAGATCTCAATTCTAGTTTTCTAACTTTGATTTTTTATTTCAATAGCTTTTCAATTAACATGCAGGCTCAAAGCATGTCTTCTATGATCTGATTGACTCTTTCGGTCTGCCCGTCGATTTCTGGATGGAAGGTTGAAATCTAGTCTCGTACCCATTGCTTCTTGAAATTTCTTCCAATGCTCAGAGGTGAACTTCGTGTCTCTGTCCGGCACAATGCTCACAGGAACCCAATGGAGCTTGACTATTTCCTTCAGATATATCTCAGCAAGTTTATCCCCACTATTGGTATTCTTGAAAGGTAGAAAGTGCGTCGACTTGGTCAATCAATCTACAACAACCCAATTAGCGTTGTGCTTCCTTGAAGTTCTCGGGAGTCCAACTATAAAATCCATAGAGATGTTGTAGTAACTTTGGGTGTGTGTGTACTTAAGTGAATTTCACCTAACTCTAGAATCATGTAATATGTGAATATGCTAAGATGACATAAATATATTTTGCATTGGGATTTGGGTCACATTGACTCAACCCTAACATCTTCTTCTTCTTCTTCTTTCCTTCCTATTACTAAACCCTAACCCTAAACTATAATTTTGTCTTGGTATCAAAGCATTGTTCGATCTACGGATTTATGAAAGCTTCTACATAACAAAAATCCAGGTCATCGCTGACATCTTTAGCAATGTGCTGACATCATCGCTGGCGTCAGTTGTCACCGGTGACCTTACCGGAATCATCGCTGGCTTTGGGGTTTTGATCGGATCTTTTCTCCGGTCATTTTTCCCTCTTAGCTCACCTTGATTTGAGGACCTGATCACGAACTTCTACTTCATCTTCTTCCTCAGGACTGGGAGTCCACGAGAGTTGCAGAAACCCTAAAGGGTCTCTGGTTTCAAAAGGGTTGTGTCCTGGAGCATGTGAGGCCATCAATCACATTATCAATGCTCCAGATTTGCTGTGTATGTCGCCGGTGAGTGTACTGAGGTTGCCGGAACTGCTGTGTATGTTGCCGGAACTGCAAAAACCTCGCCGAAACTGTAAAGATGTCGCCGGAAATGCAAAAATGTTGCTGGAAACCCTCTAATATTAATGGAAAAGCCTGTCTATGCACCCAGATTATTGGTTATGGTTGGAATAAGCTGAGGATTTATTTTTGGGTCTGATTTGGGGCTTTGGCTGCTTTGGCTGATTTGGTCAGGTATGATTCTTCTGAATTTCTGAGATTTAAAAACCATATTCAATACGCCTGGTTTCGTTTTTTTGTCGATTGGCTGTCGATATGTTGAAGTTGATGTCGTTGGTTAAGATTATGCACCCCATTTGCTGATGTCTTTGGTTGAGTATGCTTCCTATTTGTTGTTTTGTGTTAGTTTAGCTGTGAGTTATGACTTAATGGTGGTGATTCCGGACCATATAATGACAGTTAGTCGATCAATTGTGTTCAATCACTAGGCACAGTGGGCCCTCTATTTTTTGAATTGTTTTTTATCTCGCTATATCTTAATCATGGATGAGAATAAATTCGGGATCGTTGGTGGGGGAGATATTTCTCATAACTTACAAATTACTATGAAGAAATTGAATGAGGCCAATTATGTTTCATGATCAAGGTCTGCTGCTATGTACTTAGGGATGAAGAAAAAATTGGGTTACATTTATGGGACTATCCCAAAACCCAAAGAAGATGACCCTAACTATATTGATTGGGAAAGTGACAATCTAAATGTCATGACATGGCTACTACACTTGATGCAATCAGACATTAGTGATTCTTTTATGTATGCCAGTGATCCTAAACAATTATGAGAGGCTATGAGGGATGCATTCTCTCAGAAACAAAACCTCGCAAAAATGTTTCAAGTTAGTGACAAAATTAACACTACAAAGTAAGGTCATAAGACTATTGGAGAGTATTACACTCTCAGATATATCACGTGTGCCAGCAAGGCTAGTAAAAATACTGAAAGGAGGAGAGTGTTTGACTTCCTAAAAGGGGTTAGACCTGAATATGAGAAGGTTAAATCAAACATTCTAGGCAGAGAGGAGTGTCCCCCACTTGGTACCGTGTATGTCCTCCTTCAGCACGAGGAGAGCAGGCAACAGTTTATGCAAATTCCTGGTGGTGATATATCTGAGAGATCTGCCCTACCATCCTTCACTTCTTTTGGTCGTGAAGGCAAATCTAGTGGTAGAGTTTTTGGTCTTGGAGGTCGTGGGGGCCACTCCCGTGAAGAAAGGAAGAAATTATTATGTTCTCATTGTGGCAAGAAGGGTCATACCAGAGAAAAATGTTGAGAATTACATGGGAAACCGAAATTCCTTCCGGGTCGTGCATTTCAATCCTCCACTGAAGAAACTTCTAATCCAGTTGGTGGTCAGAGTATTCCTCCTCCTTCGGCTCCACCTCCATCTGATTTCCAGAGCTTACAGAGAGATCTTCAGGATATTCAGGGCCACCTTCAGCGCATAACGATAACACAGGGACAGGCATCTTCCTCCCACATAGCTGAGTTAGGTACCTATGGGTTTGCACATGTAACATCAACCTCTCAGTCCCCATAGATCATCGATTCTGGGGCTACGGATCGCATGTCTGGTATGACAGATTTATTTTCATCTGTGTTTAGTCTTTCTGATTCTATTCATATTCGGATTGTTGATGGATCCCTTGTTCCAATAAAGGGCAAAGGAAGTGTTCAATTAGGCACCTTGTCCCTTGATTCTACTCTTTTAATTCCTAACATGCCTATGAATCTATTATCTGTCAGTGAACTTACAAATTCCTTACATTGTAGTGTGGCATGCTTTCCCTCATATTGTGTTTTCCAGGACCTGAAATCAGAGAAGATCCTTGGTCATGGTACTGAAGAGAAGGGACTCTACCTCTTTCAAGATTTGTGTGGTGCTTCTCCTCCTGCAGCTATGATGGTTTCTGTTGAAGAAGCTAGATTGTAGCACTCCTGTTGTGGCCATCCTCATATTAGTCGTTTGAAACTTTTATTTCCGAAAAAATTTCATGGATTTGATAGTAGTTTGTTTAATTGTGTGACTTGTCAGTTCTCTAAACATGTTTGCCATTCTTATCCCTTGAGTGGTAGTAAATGCGGTACTCCTTTTGAAGTTATTCACTTTGATGTGTGGGGGCCTTCCCCTATTACTGCTTTGAATGGTTCTCATTATTTCATTACTTTTATTGATGATTGTACTAGGCTCACTATGCTCTTTCTAATGTGCACCAAAGATGAAGTTGCCTTTATTTTTCCGCTGTTTCACAGACTAGTCAGCACACAATTTCATGGGCATGTTAAGGTTCTTCGATCGGATAATGGTGGGGAATATTCCTCTCACATTCTCCAATCTTATCTTCACTCTCATGGAATTGTGTGACAAACTACTTGTCCTTATACCCCCAACAGAATGGGGTTGCTGAGAGGAAAAATAAGCATCTTCTAGAGGTTGTTCGATCTCTCTTGTTTGATATGAAAGTTCCTAAATATCTTTGGGGTGAAGCTATTCTCACTGCTACCTACCTCATCAATCAAATGTCTACCCCGATTCTGGAAGGACATTCTCCCTTCCAACTTGTGTTTCCTCATCAACCTTTGTTCTTAGTGCCACCACGTATCTTTGGTTCCTTATGTTTTACTCATATCCCCAATATTCAGCATAGTAGACTTGACCCCAAGGCTACCAAGTGTATTTTTATTAGGTATCCCTCTTCTAAAAAAGGATACAAGTGTTTTGACCCTCTCACTCCTCGTGTGATAGTCACCATAGATGTCACGTTTTTTGAGGGCACTCCTTTTTCCCGTCCTCTTCAGGGGGAGAAATAACTTGACAATGAAAAGCACTCTGAGATGTTTAGAGCTTTACCTATGGGAGATGGTGAAGACTGTGATGAAGTGGATGATGAAGTTGTTGAGCCATAGAAAAGCAAACAACCCACCTTTGAAAAATATGGAAAGGGAAAGATGTATGTGTGAAGGAACAACAAAAGTATAGTTAAAGCCACTGTGAATGAGAATGCGGATGAGTCACCTTCTCATAATACCGACCAAGATCCATTACCCGAAGAGGGTCCTCTTGCTTCTGATCTTTATCTACCCATTGCTCACAGAAAACTTTCTAGATCGTGTACTCGTCATCCCATCAGTAAGTATGTGTTATATCAGAATCTCTCATCATCCCATTATAGTTTTATTTGTTCTCTTGATTCTATCACCCTTCCCTCTACTGTTTCTGATGCCTTATTGCAGCCAAAATGGAAGGATGCTATGATTCTAGAGATGAATGCTCTGGAACAGAATCAAACATGGAAAATTGTTGAACTCCCAAAAGGAAAGAGAGTTGTTGGTTGCAAATGGGTGTATACAGTTAAGCATAGACCTGATGGTACTGTCGAAAGATAAAGCAAGGCTTGTAGCAAAGGGGTACACTCAACATAAGGAGTTGATTATCAGGACACCTTTGCACCTGTAGCCAAGTCCAGCACAATCAGAGTATTGTTATCTCTGGCTGCCCACAAAGACTGGCTACTATCTCAGCTTGACGTAAAGAATGCATTTCTTCATGGTGATCTCAAGGAAGAAGTCTACATGGACCTTCCTCCTGGATTTGTAAAAGGAGAGAAGGGAAAAGTGTGTAGATTGAAGAAATCTATCTATGGATTAAAGCAATCCCCAAGAACCTGGTTTCAAAAATTTAGTGATGCTATTATGAGAATTGGGTACCGAAGAAGTCACTATGATCATACTCTATTTGTAAAAAGGGGAATCAAGATGACTGTCATATTAGTCTATGTTGATGATATCATCATTACTGGTGATGATAGTCAGAGATTCTTAAACTGAAAGAGTATTTGAGCAAAGTGTATGAAATTAAAGACTTGGAAAGTTTGAAATATTTCCTTGGCATTGAAGTGGCGAGATCTAAGAAGGGCATCTCATTATCCCAGCGGAAGTATACCATAGACCTTTTTCATGATACAGGTTTTTTGGGGTGTAGACCTGCTGTGTCGCCTATTGAACAAAATCACCGATTAAATGGTGAAGAAGGTGATCTACTCAAGGATCCACGTACCTATCAGAGATTAGTTGGTAAACCGATTTATCTAACCATGACTCGTCCGGACATTGCTTATACAGTAAGCGTGGTGAGCCAATATATGCACTCACCAAGGACAGTACATTTGGAGGTTGTTCACCGAATCCTGAGGTATCTGAAAGGAAGTCCTGGCAAAGGGCTTCTCTATAAAAATCGTGGTCATTTGGATGTAGAGATATTTACTAATGCCGATTCGGCAGGGTCTCTGGATGATAGAAGATCAACTACTAGATATTGTACCTTCTTTGGAGGTAATTTGGTCCCATGAAAATCTAAGAAGCAACATGTAGTATCAAACTCCAGTGCCGAGGGGGAGTGCCGCGCCATGTCCCAAGGTGCGAGAGAAGGCATGTGGCTTAAATTCATCTTGTTAGCCTTGGGAGTCGCTCTATCCTCTCGAATTAATTTGTATAGCGACAATGAGGCCGCCCATCATATTGCAGAGAATTGTCTCTTTCATGAAAGAACAAAACACATTGAGGTGGATTGTCACTACATTCGCGAGAAGGTCGAGTCCAAAGAAATCAATATTCCTCAAGTTAGAACTGAGGATCAACTTGCCGACATCTTGACTAATGGTATTGGTGGCAAGAGACTTTATGACATCTCCTTCAAGTTGGGTATGATCAACATCTATACTCCAACTTGAGGGGGAGTGTTGGAGATGTTATTTCTATTGTGTGGGTGTGTGTGTAGTTAAGTGAATTTCACCTAACTCTAGAACCATGTAAGACGTGAATATGCTAAAATGATATAAATATATTTTGCATTGGGATTTGGGTTCACATTGACTCAACCCTAATATCTTCTTCTTTCCTTCCTATTACTAAACCCTAACCCTAAACTATAATTTTGTCTATGTTCTCTCATATCCACTCGGGAATCAGAAAACTCTATAAAAGACCGGCTTGCTTCTGGTATTCAACTTTCACCTGCTGGCATACTAGACATCTGGAGACAAATTCAACAATTTCCCTCATCATGTTCGGCCACCAGCAATAGTTTCGAATATTCCGGTACATTTTTGTGCTACTTGTATGCACCGAATATCCAAATTTATGTGTTTCCTCGAGAATCTCGTTCTGCAAGGTTACAACATCGGGAACATCCAATCTATCTCTGAATAGGAGGGTCCCATCAATGTGCGTGGAAAAGTCTTGTTTAGGGCCCTCAGTTAACTGTCCCATAATCTTCGAAACTTCGGGATCTAAAGGTTGTTCGGTTCTGATACGATCAACAAAGGTAGGCTTGACCATCATACTAACTAGATGCTCCACCAATTCTGTCAAGTCGCACATCCAATTGAGCAATCTCCTCGAGCAACTTCCAAGCTTTTAGGCGTGCCAGTAGTCCTAAAGATTTCCGACTTAGAGCGTCAGCAACTACGTTTGTTTTACCCGAATGGTAATTAATAGAACAATCATAGTCCTTCATGTGCTCCATCCATCGTCTTTGCCTCAAGTTCAAATCCTTCTAAGAGAATAAATAATTGAGACTTTTGTGGTTCGTATGGATCTTGAAGGTCTCACCATATAGATAGTGTAGTCAGATCTTAAGGCCAAAAGTGATGGTTGGCAACTCAAGATCATGAACCGGGTAGTTCTTCTCATGCGCCTTCAACTATCTCGAGTCGTAAGCAATGACTTTCTTACGTTGCTCCAACAAACATCCAAGTAGGGATGCAAACCCTAAACCGAACATCGAAACTGAACCGAAAATCGGCCCTCCTGAACCGGCCCGAACCGCCCCGAAAACCGACTTAAACCGAACCGAACCAAACCGAAGTGAACCAAACCAAACCGAAGTGAAATCAGTTCGTTTTTTGGTTTGGGTGGCTGGAAACCAAGAACTGATTGGGTACGTTGAGTAAACTGACCCATTAACGGGTTAAAACCGGCCCGAACCGGACCCGAACCTGCTCCCCAAACCGAACCTACATCGAACCGATGCCTTAAAGGCTTTTTTTCCTTTTTTTTCTCTTCTCTCTCCTCTCTCTCTCTCTCCACAGTTGTCCACCTGTCCCAAACGTCCATCACTGCAGCAACACGTCCAAATCCCATCACTCATTTTAAAAAAAAAATTCAAATTCACAACAACAGTGAGCTGTCCCAACTCCCAATTCATATAATATATATATACTAGTAATATATATTATATTATTATATATATAATATATTATATTATATTATTATATATACTAGTAAGTAGTAAAATATACCTTTCTCTCAACAACCCCTTCCAAGCCTCCACTTTCTCTCTACAACTCCCTCCGGTCTCCGTCTCCCCTGCAACTCTCTTGTCTTTCTCTCCTCTCCACTTCCCGGCGTCCCTGAAACTCTCTCTCTCTCTCTCTCTAAAAGCACAGGTAAGAACTCAAAATGAGCCAAACCGAGACACTGAATCAAGGATCGGGGTGAACCAAAACTGATCGAACCGAACCGAACCGAATACCAAAAAGACGGTTCGGTTTCGGTTTGATTTCTTGCAAATCGGTACACCGAACCGAACCGATTCATAATTCGATTCGATTTCTGTTTGTGGTATACCGAACTGAAAACCGAAAATTTCAGTTTCTGTTCGATTCGGTACACCGAACCTGCATCCCTACATCCAAGTCCCTAGTGCGAGGCATCAGTGTAAACTTCATAATCACCGAGTCCAGAAGGTAAAGTGAGTATGGAAGCTGTCGTGAGCTTCTGCTTCAATAAATTAAAATTCTGCTCACACTGATCAGTCCATACAAATTTGTTGTTCTTACGGGTTAGCATAGTGAGAGGGAGTGCTAAACAAGAAAATTCTTCCACGAATTTACGGTAATATCCGACTAAGCAGAGAAAACTTCTCACTTCGGTGACATTTTTCAGTGTTTGCCAATTCGCAACAATTTCAACTTTTGATGGATCCACAGAAATCCCTACGGCAGAAATTACGTGACCCAAGAAAGCTACCTTCTCAAGTCAAAATTCACACTTGCTCAATTTCATGTACGACCTGTGCTCACGAAGAGTCTGGAACACAATACGAAGGTGGTCCTTATGAGTTTCTTTCGTGCAACAATAAATAAGGACATCATCGATAAACACAACGACGAATTTGTGGAGAAACTCTCTGAACACGCGGTTCATTAAATCTATAAACACGGCAGGTGCATCCGTGAGTCCAAAAGACATAATAAGGAACTCATAGTGTTCATGCCCTCCGGAATATCTTCTGCTCTGACTTTCAACTGATGATATCTAAACATGATATCTATCTTTGAAAAGTATTTAGCACCTTGTAGCTGGTCAAATAGGTCATCGATACGAGGAAGATGGTATCGATTCTTCACGATGACATTATTCAGCAGTTGGTAGTCAATATAGAGTCTCATCGAGTCATCTTTCTTCTATACGAAAAAGACTTGTGCTCTCCATGGTGACTCACTACGGTAGATAAATCCTTTATCAGACAATTCTCGTAACTGAATCTCCAGCTCTTTCAGCTCTATTGGTGGCATTCAGTACCAAACTTTCGCAATCGGTAGGGTACCAAGCGCAAGATCAATCTTGAACTCTATATCTCAGTCAGGTGGAAGTTCAAGTAATTCTTCTGGAAAAACATTGACGAACTCATCAACGATAGGAGTAACCCAAGTAGGGTTACTCCTACCCTTTTAATGCCACGAAACTTGAATGAAGGGCTCCCAATTGGTCAGAAGCTGGCTACTTTAGAAAAGCAATCTACTGAGGCGTGATAAGCCACCAACCAATTCATGTCAAGGATTATGTCGAAGACTTGGAATCCGAGTACCACCAGATCTGTGGGTAACTCATGTGTCCCAATTACTAAGATCGTAACTTTGCAAACTTTAAATGCCACCATCACTTCTCCGGACGGCGTGGAAATCGAAAGTGTACTATCCAGTGATATGGGCTTAGCTCTAATTTCATAAACAAAACTCGGTGTAATAAAAAAGTAGGTCGATCCAGAGTCGATCAAAACCCAAGCATAACAATCAAACGAATCGATAGGTCTAGAAATTTTCATAGTTTCTAAATTACAGAAGGGTTCACACGAGATGTAAGTTATACACACACCATAGCATTTCTCAAGAAAAATAATAAAATAGAATCATACACAAGATAAGTCATTCATGCAATAGACAATCATGCAAAAGAAAAAGGCAAATAATACATAAAGAAAAGCAGTTAGATTTATATTCGGGGAAATTTAAAAAAAAACCTTGAACTTTCACCTCAATGCCCCTAAAGCACCTGAACTTTACATAATATCAACTAAACCCCTGAAGAATACAAATGTACCAAAATCAAACCCCTACCGTCACACCCCGTTATCTTTTCGACGGAAACTGATGACGTGAAACCCTAAACCCTTAAAAGCGTTGAAGTGGACCAGTGATGTGGCAAGTTGAGTTGTACACATGCTTAGCACGTGGCCTAAGCCCCTTTAAAATTCCTTTGTTCCCAAATTAACCGTTGTCTTCCTCTTCCTCTTTCTTCTTCGTCTTCTTTCTCCATGGCTGCTGCTACTTTATCCAGAAACTCAGTGTCTTTCATCGATTTTCGGTTTTCAGAAATATTGATATGTAGGTATCGGGGTGGGCCGAGTTTTGATGTCTATTATGTGATATATCTCCTTCATGCTCAAAACCAGATATGTAACTTTATCAAGATATATCAAACCATGCTTCCCCACATCCATGTGGAACAAAAAAGTATCATAAAATTGATCCCGCCATTATTCGATTAACATCGCATCACAAGATTATCTAGATTCCAAAGAGCCTCTTACAGATATCAGTAACCCATAAATCTGTGAAAATCATCTTTTGACAGGATTAGTGGGTAAAAGGCTAGTAAACATGATAATCTATTGAGATTGGTGAGTAGAGTCATCCCAAACTCGAAAACCAGCAACGGTGGATTTTTTTTTTCTCTTTCAATTGATAGCAACGATCAACTTTCGAAAGGAATAAGTGGCTAAAGGGCTATTCAAAAGCCTGAGATTGGTGAGTAGAGTCGGTCCGAAATATATTTCATCCAATCTACGAAGCAGGTAATATCCAAACCGCACTTAGATTCACCCCAACCATGTTTTGGGGATTAACAAGGTATCACAAGATTATCAAGCTTAAGAAACGCCTCTTAACCCTAAATCAATCAGGTCCACATACGTCAAGACTCGTAAATTTGTCAGGTCTAAATACGTCAAGACTCATAAAGATAGCTTTTCAGACAATCAAGTTGTTAAAAGGCTATTTAAAACTTAATCTGTTGTGATGGTTCTCACATCCAATCTGCAAACTGGGTAACATCCAAACAACTCTAAGATTCATTCAAACCATGTTTTTGCTTCTAAGAGTGTTGTTTTAAAGAAGAAAAAAGCAACTTCCAGAAGCAATAGAGATGGGAGCCACCGAAGAGGCGAAGTGCAAAGACGAGGCTACAAAAAAAGATGGAATCTCGACACTAACAGGTGCAAAGACGAAGTAGCAGCAGCCATGGAGAAAGAAGACGAAGAATAAAGTGGAAGAAGACAACGGTTAATAAGGAAAAAAAGGGTTTTTAAAGGGCTTAGGTCATGTGCTAAGCATGTGTACAGGTCAATTTGCCACATCACCGGTCCACTTCAGCACTTTTAAGGGTTTAGGGCTCCACGTCATAAGCTTTCGTCAAAAAGATAACGGGGTGTGATGGCAAAGGTCTAATTTGGTACATTTATCTTTAGGGGTTTAGTTGATATTATGCAAAGTACACGTGCTTTAGAGGCATTGAGGTAAAAGTTCAGGGGTTTTTTTGAAATTTTTCCTTTGGATTTATACCTTGAACGACCTCATTGATAGCCAAGGCATCCTGATGTGACATGGCAAAAACTCGGCCCTGCTCTCAAGGTTGTTGCGGCTGCTGCTGCTGACATCTCAAAGGAATGTCTGCGGTAGGGTCTCACTCTAAGCAATCTCGAATAAAGTGTCCCGGCTTCTTACATCGGAAACACATGCTTCAGTAAAGTAAACATTCACCTAGCTTGTGCCTTTTGCCGCACTTGGTACATGGTTCATACGGAACATAGGAGCACTATTGGGTGTTAGCAGAGGCTGCGGTCTTCTGATACTGGGGAGCTGAGGAATTCTAGGATTTGCCTTAGCTACAACACTTATTTGAATAGTTTGAGTTGTAATCGCCCTTGGAAGGGTGTAACCTGACGAATGTACAAATCTCTGGTAACCGGAGACGGGAGCGGCTCTCTGAAATGGGCGAGTTTGAGGGTACGATGCAAAACTTTGTTGTCTCTGTACCGGTGCATGTAGAGAAGGAGGTGCTCTCGGAGTAAAGAACGAAGAGCTTTCTCGAATTAGTTTACCCCTCAGAGTTGCCTGGCGGGCTACATGCTAAGCACGCATTTCTTCGTTTTCCTGATCCTGGATATGAGCCCGTTCCACAAGCTCTCCATAAGCTGAAATTTTCAGTGTTGCGATTTTGCTCCTTATATTGGGGATTTGTCCCTTCTGGAAGTGATAACATTTCTCAGCTTCATCGGCTACCAACATAGAGGCAAATAGAGAGAGCCGATCAAATTTTGCCTCATTCAATCACGGATATGGTTCATTGTTGTAAAAGAACTCGCTCTTGGTGGCAACCGAGAAGTATTTGTTATAAAACACTTCTCTGAATTGCTGCCAAGTCCAATGCTCATCTTCCTGTCTATTCGCCAATTTTTTCGCTAACGTCCACTAACTCTGTGTATCTCCTTTCAGACACATCACAGTCGGAGGTACATTCTCATTTTCGACAGGCGTAGAGACTTTGAAGATTTTCTCTATCTGGGTGATCCAGTTATCGGCGATGTCAAGATCCAACTGTCCGAGAAAGTGCAAAGACTAAAGGTCACGTATCCATTGTGATTATTGTTCTCGGACCGTGGTGATGGTGTAGGTGTAAGCGAACCGTGGTTGGTAAGATTGTTCAATTTTTGCGCAATAAAATCCTGATAAGTCCTTGCCAGTTGCTTTGGTTGTTAGTTAAATCCTTGAATCAATCTGACAGTCTGTTGCTAATGGGTCTCATTCAACTGGGTCACATGGTGTTGTGCGACCGTTAACTCACGCAACATACGCGCTACCTCACTTGCTTCTTCCTGAGAGGAAGATCCCTCACCATTCCTTCGCGGAGGCCTCGTAATCCTGTTTCAAAAACAGAGACTTGAAACTCATAATAATTTAAGTCCCTAGAGCCAAACAGGAAGTAAAGCCTATTCTCTGATACCACTCTGTCACAACCCGAAATTTTACCCCATCTCAAGGGCCTAGAATTTCGTGTTATGACCCGCACGCATCCCAGATACGCTAAGCAGACAAATACATAATCAGAGTTCTAACGTAAATATGGTTCCACGAAATTCGTGAATCCAATAAATGAATGTGAAATATAAAAGCAGTCACAAATAACCAAAAAAATGTGACAAAATCCAAGTAAACCACCAATAAAAGGGAAATAAAAGTCAAAGACAAATCCAATACATGAAACTATAAAGTTCACAATAATAGTATCAAACGAAACTCAGTACCGAGTGTACAACTATCAATAACCGGCGCTCGAATCAAAATCAGCACCAAAGTCATCCTGGTAACTAGCGGTGTCGCCCTCCCAAGGCTACTGGTACTCATTGTCCATGGGGTCAACGAAATCAACGCCAATAGAACCAGAAAAGTAGCATCCAATCCATCAATATAATCACCTGTAGTTGTTAAATTTTTGTGGGATGAGTTTACTCAGTCACGTAAACTCAATGAATACACCACCAATCCACCCCATACTACTCAGGTGCATTGTGGGTTCATCATGTGAGTGATAATAATAATATATCAAAGTAACAGAAAGAAGGAAACAATAAATTACTACTATCGCAAAATCCGTATCATGATGAACCCACAATGTGAGGGTCACCATAGTATCTTACCACCATATTATAACACCCTCCATAACATACTCATACACTCCTTCCACCCTAATGGGGAGACGTGGTCAAACGTAACTCATAACATACTCATACTATCTCCCAAAGACTTGTCTTGTTTATAAGATACTCATATCATAAGATACTCTTACAACTTAATTTCAGGACGAGCTATAGTGGGATAACTTCACTAAATCACGCTTTCCGAGAAAAGGGTTTCGTAGTAACTTGGATGTACTTCGTGTAACAGTAAAGAGACCTCTCTACTATAGAAGTTCCATACTACCATAGAAGGGTTGCATCTTTACATCGCCTATATTCCAAGTTTCACGTGATCATAAAAAGATCTATCTCACTATAACTAAGGCTCAAGGGCCGAATCTCATATCTTATCCTATAATATTAAAACTCGAGGTGATAGGGTCACCGTATATATCACCGTATAAGAGGCTACATTGAATTCACACTCACCCTACTCGTCATGATGTTCAATTCCACCATGAGTTGTAGGGCATGTGAATACGATGTATACTTCACTTCGATACCATCTCAGCGAATCACCACGCCCAAGTGTAGGCATGATCTCATACACTCACGTACATATAACCTAATATGTCCATAACCCGTATACCATGATCAAGATGGAAGCATAGAACTATCATACTTACAGAAAAGATTTACATCCAGATTTTGTTATGTTTATGCATATATTTATTTACATATCACCTCAATACAAATATATAATAGGGTAGTTATAAGTGTGATTTCACTAACGTGAAGGTCAGAGTTCGATTTTCACGAGGGCATCGACTTTCTAACATTTCGTGTTATTGAAGAAGTCGCGTTAAGGCGATAAAACTGACATACATATATATATATATATATTAGTATAATTAAATGCCCAAAATGAAAGGCATTACCATTTAAAGTTAAATAAATCACAACTATCGATCGAAACATTCAAGTGACTAAATATGCATTAAGTTTTGGTCGTGCTAAGTGAACTTATAAGATAAAAATGATAAAAATAATAATAATAATAATTGATGTCTGTTCGGACGAAAATTGATCGATCAGTTTTAAAATCGATCGATCGAAATATAATATATAAATCATTCAATTCGGGTTCAAATCGATCGAATGGAAACTTATAATCAATCGATAGAATTGAAAGTGAATTTAAAGTAAACAGTGAATCGGTTCTGTCTAGAATCAATCAATCGGGAAGTTAGAATTTGTCGATCGAACATAGGATGTAAAGAGGCATTTTGTTCGATTCAGAATTGATAGATCAGGATCTTAGAATTGATCGATCGATTTTGAAAGGCAAATATATAGGTATAATGATATATGTACAAAATCGATCGGTCGAACATGAGGAATCGATCGATAAATAATAAAATATAAGCACAATCAACTTTATCCATAATCGATCGATCAAAAATTAATAATCGATCAATCAGACATAATAAATCACATTACACAGATGGATCTCAATCCTAAATCGATCGATTGGAACAATGAATCGATCGATCGATTTCAAAAATTTCTGAAGGATTTAGGGTTCCACAATAGATCTAAATGAAAAGCAAATAAATAGATAAATAAAATATACCCGAGAGCGAAATAGAATAAATGAAAAGCAAATAAATAAATAAAATATACCCGAGATAAAAGAAAAACAATTGCAATAGAATTTATGGCTAAGGGTTAGCCATTTTATTATATTTAATGGCGATTTTTATAAATAAAAACATACACGAGTAAGATTTATTTATTCCGTCGATACGCGATCGAATGTACCCTACGTGATATGATCATAGAAGAACAAAAATGGATTGACGGGTACCCATCTCTTGAACTGTGAACAATAGATCTACGACAATTAGGGTTGAATAGATCGACGTCCAACACGATAGTCCATCCAAGATTTCTTCTTCTTCCCCCTTGATCTTGATGGTGGAAATAGATCACGGTGGTTCTTGTGGAAGAACACACAGAAGGTTTTACGGAAGAAATTAAGGAGTTTGAGAAGAGATAAATTGAAGAAGAAAGATTGTGACGGCTAGGGTTTCTTAAGCGAAGAAAATAATAAGCGACGGCTAGAGTTTCTTAAAAGATTAAAATAAGAAAAGAATAGGGTTACGTAACTTACAGAGTTTTCTAAAATAAGGTAGATTCCAGTGTAGAGCGCTACCACCAAGTATAGTGCAAGACACATCTAACACCACAAAATAAAGTTCAGAAATCCGAGTCGTTACTGATCTAGTCAGCCTTCTCCTTTTATAATAGTAAAGATGTATTTAATAATTTAAATAAAAAAGGTACTTTATTGGCCTAAGATACATATTCGATATGTATTGGCCTAAGACCCTGCCCATATACTGTCGATTTTAAGACTCCCTTCTTCAAAGGAAATTAAAATTTAATGACTGTGGGAACAGTAAATATTGAATGATAGTCCCACATCCCCTTGGGCTATATATAATCAGGGCAATCCTCACCTTACAAGCCGGTTTTGAGAGGTCGAGTTAGGCTCATGGGATTCTACAAATATAGCTTTTCTCATTTCTACTTATTTTAATAATGGTTAGGACCGAGGGAGTGGGAATTGGTGGTTGCAACTTGGAGAGAATGATGTAGGAGTGTGGTATTAATCAAAGTCCATCTTCAGCAGTTTGGCTGAAAATGCTAGTTTAGTTGAAATGGGAGGTCAAGGTTATAGCTCTTCCAAGACATTTTACCCCTAAATAGGGAACGATCATTTGCCGAGTGAAGACCAACGAAAGTATGACCGGGCATGTACTTTTAGAAAGATCAACTTGTTGGCCACCGATGACAATTCTTTACTCCTTATGTACCAGATAGCAAAATATATGTAGATAACCCCGATTGGTATGATGTTGGAGGTTTTGGGAGTGTAAGGGATCCCAACTAGGGCCACAAGTTCTTATTTGGTGAGGCTGGAATGAACAAAATGGTCGTACCTTTGAAGATTTCCAACGATCTTCTTCCACAGAGGAGCAACACCCAACATTAGTCCAAGTCCATCTATTGAACTTGATGGGTGGGCGCCCATTGGTGTGGAACCATCGGTTGAGCAGCAAGGAGTTCCATGTTCATAGTTCCAAGTTTAGAGCCAGCGACTGGCGTTGCTAGGTTTGCGGCAACCATAATTTCGCCTTCAGAAAGATCTGTAACAGGAGTTGCCTGAATACTCCCAAGATCAGAGACCAATGCCATCCGAGACTGGAAGAAAGAGATTGTAATTCCTACCTTTCTGATCAATAGCAGAAGGATTTACATAACAGTTGGAATGTACAGGGGAAAAGAAGAGCAATTCGCCTGACGAAAACAGCAACTGGTTACTCTTGCTGGCCGAAAAACATTAGAATCGGCAACAAGAACCCTTCCAAAACGGATGTTGAGGTGACCAACACGGCGGACGATAGTGGTTTTTTGCACAGACGATGTTTGATTGGAGTTATAGATCTGGAGGAGAAGCTTTCGGAAATCAGATAGTGGCTGGCGGAGACTCAATCAAAGGATCACGAACCTAAGGCATCCTCTCTTGGCAATCAGCGTTTCCTCTTCATTTTCAACTCTGTGGATGGTAAAGAGCGATGCCTCAAGGGCAAAATGAAGCAGAACGGAAGGTTTTCAATTAGTTTCAGAGAGTGGACTCCCAGCGAACCCACCGGAGGCAATGAAGTCGGCTCTAATGTTTGGCTTAAGCTCAGTGGTATTCCCCTCCATGCTTGGTGCGAGGACACGTTTGTTAGTATAGCTGAACTTTTCGGTAAATTTATTTGCCTAGACGACAAGACCAACAATCTCGATTTGCTTCATCCCTCAGTTGTCAAGATTTTTGCTAAGAATAAGGCTCGAATCGCGGAGCAGATCAGCCTAAAGGTGGAAAGTAGCATCTATTTTGTCACTATCGACATAATTGATAAGGATGAGCCCTTCGATTCCTTCGTCAAGCCTTATCATCCGGTCCCACAGAAATTGAATCCCAAAAAACTTTGGGTTAAAAAATGGTAAAGAATGACGACAAGAATCAAACGACGTCTATTCCGGCAGAGGATGGCCGGAATTTCAGGGAAGCCAGTGTTTGTCCTAGTGTTGAAGAAGCTCCACCCCTCCCGGAGCAGCCCCTCCTGCTATGTCCTATCCTGATATGCCACGTTGCATTTATCCGCCGGATCCTGACCCCTCACCTTTTTCAAATTCAAATTTTAATTTTAATCGTACGGGGATTCCCAAGGCAGACAGCCTTCCCATTACGGACAGAACAAGATTCAAGTCCAAGTTTGACATTTTGTCTTTTTCACAAGGCAAAAATCCCAAGAACCGTGATCCTCTTGTCCTTCCCTTGGACCCTGAATTGGAGACGGTGTTCCCCAGCTTGGTTGAGGATAGTGTGTCGCAACATGGGCCCCCTGGCTTCGATTTTTCGCTGGATCCTCTTCAAGGAAATCACTCAAACAGAAATGATGAAGTGGGCAACGAGGTAGGCCTGGAGCATATTTTATTCGGAATGGAACCAAATGTAGAAGAAGTTGTAACGCCAATGCTGACTCACCACTTGGACACAACTTCTAGAATGTTTACGTGCTCAGAGTGTGCTTGAATTTTGTAGGAATATGGGGTTATCTTTTGCCGGGAAGGAGTCCGAACTCCTCAAGATTATGGATTTTATCGAAAATCAAACCCAAATCGCTGGTCCGAAGAGCAACTCAAAGCAAAAAAACGAAGCTAGAAAGAGAGCCTAGGCGGTTGCAAACCTCGACGACATTTTCAGGTAAACACAAAAGTACTCATGATTTGTTTGTCCTACAATATAAGAGGGATGGGTTCTATAAATAAGAGGAGACATGTAAGAGATCTGGTTAGAACTCATAAGGTGGAAGTTTTACTTATTCAAGAGTCCAAATTACAGTCAATTGAAAATTCGGTTATCAGGGATTTAGGCTTTGGAGGTCCTTTCGATTGGGAAGCTATAGAATCCCAGGGAATTCGGGTGGAATTATTATTGTATGGGATTCTCCCTTATTTAATAGAGGTCAATTTTTTAAAGGAAGATTCAGCCTTTCTATATCTCTACAACGCAGGTCTGATGGCATTGTCATGCTTTTTATGAATGTTTATAGCCCTCATTTGGAGGCTCTTAGACCAGCCTTCTGGTCTGAATTGGAGTCCATTAAAGCATCGCTTGGGGTTGGGACAGCGGGTTGGTGTATAGCTGGGGATTTTAATGTCACTAGATTTTTATCGGAGAGATCGTCAACGTCAAGTAGTCATGCTCTCGGTTCGATTGCGTTCTCCAAATTCATCCTTGATAATAATCTCATTCCCCATTTCGGGGGGTGCTTTCACATGGTCCGATCTCCGAGAATTTCCTGCTCTTTCCAAGTTAGAACACTTTTTGGTGTCTGAAGAACAGGAGCCTAGTGTCTTGATTTTGTAGTGGAAATGTTGGCTCACGCAACATCTGATCATCGCCCGTTGCTGCTCCAACCACGACCCACCCCATCTAAGCCCAAGAGATTCCATTTTCAACTTATGTGGTTTGAAAATCCTTCTATTTTACAGGTTATCAAAGCCGCCTGGAACTCAAACACCGAAGGAGGTTAGGCAGGGTGGAGGTTTATGTCAAAAATCAGATCAATTAAATATGCTTTGAGGGATTGGAAAAAGAACTCGTTTGACAATATTTTCGTCTCTAAAAGGAGTCTTTCGGAGCAAATCAAAGCCATCAACGACAAGGAAGAATTAGCTCCTTTATCAAGAGCTGATCGGGACATCAGAGCCATCCTTAAGGAAGAATTTCAAGACACGCTCAGAAACGAAGAGATCTACTAGAGGCAGAATTCCAGGGATCAATGAGTGATGATCGGCGATCGAAACTTGAAATACTTCCACCACCTTGCCTCCAATAGACGAAGACGCAACCTCATTACTCAAATCCAGGTAGACGGTATGTCTTTCTCAGATTCTGTGGATATTGTTACTGCGTTTGTCTCTCATTTCAGCCACAGGTTTAAAAAAGAAAATATTTATAGACCTCAGCTGGATGGGTTGCTGTTCAAACCGTTGTCCTTGGAGGAAAATCTAGATTTCGAGCTGAGTTCTCGGATGAGGAAATTAAGACAGCAGTTGCGAACCTAGCAGGTGACAAAGCCCCTGGCCCCGACGGATTCCCCATTGCGTTCTATCAGAAATGTTGGTAAACCATCAAAGGAGATCTTATTGAAGTTTTTACATAATTTCATTAAAGGGGCATTATCAATCGAGAGATGAACGCGACCTTGTTAGCTCTCATCCCCAAATCAGAAGGAGCGGTGGAGGTCAATACTTTCCGGCCCATCAGCCTCATCAATGGAATCTATAAAATTATTGCCAAAGTAATGGCCAATAGATTCAAAAAACTTCTCCCGCGCCTTATTTCCCACTCTCAATCGGCGTTCTTACAAGGGCGCCAGTTAATCGACAGCGTCTTCATTGCCAACGAATGTGTTGATAGCTACCATCAAAAAAATACGAAAGGCTTCTTATTTAAAATCGATCTTGAAAAAGCTTACGACAATGTTGATTGAGATTTTCTCATATATATGCTTCGTCAGATGGGCTTTGAAGCCAAGTGGATCCAGGGATGCATCTCCTCGGTTTGGATGTCGATCATTATCAATGGTTCGGTTGAACATTTTTTCCTGGTCGAGAAGGGCCTCCGTCAAGGGGATCCTCTTTCCCCTTTTTTGTTCCTCATCGTCGCTGAAGGCCTTCATGCTAAACGTGATACTAATATGAGGATGTTCAAGGGATTCGAAATTTCTAGAAATTCTCTCTACATTTCTCATCTCCTTTATGCTAATGACACAATTATCTTCATTGATACGGAGCCAGTGAATCTAGTTACTATTAAAAAAAACCTTCTCCTTTTTCAGTCGGTCTCCAGGCTTAAAGTTAATTTATCGAAATCTCTGTTAATAGGAGTCGGATGGGACCAAGGACCAGTAGACTCTTAGGGTAACATCATCGGTTGTAAATCCGGATCGCTTCCTTTTATTTACCTCGGCCTTCCTGTGGGCATTCATCTTTCGGACAAGAGACTTTGGCAAACTTTAATTGACAGAACAGTCAAAAGATTAGATGGTTGGAAAGGGAAGTTCCTCTCCTTAGTGGGCCATCTCACTCTCATCAAATCTAGGCTTTCAACGCTCCCGATTTTCTACATGTCTCTTTTCCCTTGCCCGGCCAGGGTGAGACATAAATTGAAAAAAACCTACAGAGATTTTCTTCAGCAATGGTTAGAAGAGAAAGGGAAATATCATTTGGCTTATTGGAGGTTAATATGCAGGAGGCAAGATGAGGGTGGTTTGGGGGTCATTAATTTGAAAGACTTCAATTATGCTCTCCTCTCTAAGTGGCTTTAGCAGATCTATTCGGAACCAGAAAGTTTGTAGCGCAAGCTTCTTGCAGTGAAATATGGAACAGACCATAGCATCTAGGAGATTAAGGCAGCTCCAAGGAGAATGAGATCTGGAATTTGGAGAGCCATTGGTGATAAAAGACACCTATTCAAGTTAGGTGCCCGCATTGCAGTAGGAAACGGCACAAACACTCTCTTTTGGAAGGATGTATGGTTGGGTAAGGAATCTTTTCAGACCAAATTTATGTCCATCTTTAACGTTGCTTCTTTTAAGAACGCTAGAGTCTCGGACGTTGCTGTTAGTCATCATCAAGAAGGCACTTCTTGGAACCTGCCTATTTCCCGTAGACTATATGATCATGAGATTCACGATTTGACTGAATTATTGGGAATCCTTGACTCCTTGGCTGCTCTAATCTTTGAGAGGGTCGATCTTCCCATTTGGTTCCTAGGCAAGGAAGGTACATTCACGGTCAGATCTTTGTACCAGCTCCTTGCTTCGACCGTCCATCTAGAGCTTTTGTGGTTGTGGATTTGGAAAGCCAAGGCTCCAATGCGCACCTTTGTCTGGTTAGCAGTTCTCGATAAAGTTCTTACGGTGGACAATCTCCAAAGAAGGGGCTTTCATCTCCCAAACAGATGTGTGTTATGCCACAAGGATCAAGAGAATAATGCTCACCTTTTTACCCACTACGGTTATGCTTCTCTAGTTTGGAACGATATTCTTCTTTGGTTTGGTCTTTCTTGGGCTAATCCTTCTTTGGTGTCTGAGCTGGCTGGTTCGTGCTTCGTTGCCGGGTTTGCTCGTAGAGGAAAAGGCATCTAATTTTTGGTGATGTTTGCCGTTTTTTGGTACTTGTGGAAGGAGCGTAATAAGAGAGTTTTCGAAAACAAATCTGCCTGTCCTAGCGCTTTAATCGAAAAGATCAAGAGCAAGTCTTTGCAATGGGCCCAGAGTCATAAGTTTCTAGATCCATATTTTGTTCAGGATTGTTTAAGGAACTGGGAGTTAGTGTTTAAGGTTAATTATTTGTCGTAGCTTTTTTTGGGTTCCTTGTTCCTTCCTTGGGGTTGTTGGAGTGGGTGGGCGAGTCGCTGCCTCTCTCCCCTAACACAGCCCAAAGTCTGTGTCGAGTCGGTTTTGTATCTTGGTTTTCTTTTTATATGAAGGGTGAGGACCCTCTAACCTCAATAACTTCCATAAAAAAAAAAAAAACTAGGATCTAATCAAAATTATGTAAATTTGTCTATTATTGCAATAATCAACATTATGAGAGGTTGTATTACAAATAATACTTTTATTTAATAATAATAATGATTTTAATAAAGGTGGAGAAAAGAGTAACGAATGACGTGGATGGTTCATCTTAGACTTTTTTTTTTATAACTTAGGGTAATCCCAAGCTTACGGGTTCATCTTAGACCATTGAAAAATTGTATAATATTTTATCTTGCTTAAATCACGCGGTAATCTTATCAATTATGAATCTATTTTTAAGGCAGAGCACACCTGCGAGAACCTCTAGTGCGCCACAGATTCCCATGATTGCACCAAAAGAGCTCTCAGACGGCTTTTGTGCCTCGCCATAGGATTTTACCAAACAATATCCTAGGAGCTTTCATGGCCCCACCATCGTAATAATTGGCTGAAAGCGGGAGCAAGAGCAGCAAGTTCACTTTGATGTGACTTATTGACACCATGAATATGGTTGCTTTTGCCTTCAATTATCGCCTTCAAATCAAAGGGCTTATATGGTGCTCCAGATGGCACCGCACTAAATAATATCGAGTACCTGTATTAGCGCCCACGCAACCCATGTGATCTCTGAAAGTGCCCATGTGTGCAACCCCTTTAAAATCAATGATTTCTTCGAATCAGATGATAAAGATTGTGTTTAACCTCGATCTTCCACAAAATAGATCTTGAATTCATGTTGCCTTGTCAGACGGTCAGTTTTTAATTCCTCATGTTACAGATCCCAAAAAATGTCCCTTGAATTCTATGGCACTCATCACACTCAAACATGATTTTAGGGTCATTTTTTGGAGATATGTGATGTGGAATAAAAAACTAACCATCTAATAGTACGACATGATCTCAAGATCCATTGTGTGAAAGATCGAGATGAAACACGATCTCCATCATCTAAGATGAAGCAATCAATCGTTGTGAAGGGGTTTCTGAGGTGAGCGCTTTCAAATATTGTTGGGGCGCTAATAGAGGTACCCAATAATATCAAGTCTTTCTTTTTAATCAATGTGCCATTGTACAAATCTCGTGTGCAATTTGTAGCTCCCTTCAAAGATATATATATATATATATATATATATATATATATATATAGGATACCTCTATTAGCGCCAACACCATCTCCGAAAGCGCCCATGTCGTAGACCCCTTGAAAACCATTGATTGTTTCGGATCAGATGATGATCATTTTTCACCTTGATCTTCCACAAACTATATCTTGAGATCATGGAGCACGTATCAGGCGGTCCGTTTTTTATTCCATGTATTACACATCCCAAAAAAATTGCTCTAAATTTACATTTGAGCGTAATGTGTGGCATATGATTCAATGGCCATTTTTTGGGGATCTGTGATGCATGGAATAAAATAACTTACCGCTTGATAAGTGCACCATGATCTCAAGGTCTACAGTGTGAAAAATCGGGGTGAAACACAATCTCCATCATTTGATCCAAAGCAATCAATGGTGTTCAAGGGGTCTGGGACGTAGGCGCTTGAAGGCGATAGCGAACTGTACTATGGAAGGACATTCGTGGGACTCGGACATTCTTGGTGAGCTGTGTGTCATAGGTGCATTCATTCATATATCACTGTAATCATTTTGTTTTCATAGTGGATTGTTTGCCTTGGACCTGAGATAGGTCCCGTGGTTTTTTCCCGATTGGGTTTCCATGTTAAAATCCCTTGTGTCTGTGTGGTTATGCTTGATTATTGTCTATAATAAGTTCGCTAGGTAAATCTTAGATTACCCCATATTTTCAGTTTCTATCAGCGATTTTATCTACGCATACACAGATATACTTAAAAGTTAAACCATATATGATAAAGACAAATAATCAATAAGTGAAGAGCAAGAACTTCTTTAAATGTAAACACATTTCTTGATACCTGTAGTCCTAGAAGCTCTTGGCAAAATGTGTCCCATATCCATGGTCCTCTCCCACGCTATCACCTTCTTTTAAGGAATGAAGGATCAAGATTTTACAAATGAAGGATCAGACGCTAAATTGTAGCATTCAAATGAAGGAATAGGGAAGTTAAAAAACAAAATGAGGGATTAGGGAAGTTAAATCAGAAACTAAATTGTAGCATTCAAATGAAGGAATAGGGAAGTTAAAAAACAAAATGAAGGATCAGGGAAGTTAAATCAGACCGCCAATGTATTCAGCTTAAGGAAATTAAAATAAAAAATAAGAGAAAATGAAGGATTAGAGGGGTTTAGAGATTAAGGGTTCAGAGAAATAAGGGATTTAGGGATTTATGGTTTCCTTCGAAAAATTGAAGAAATTGGAGAAAAATAATTTTAAAAAATTTACCATTATATTATAAACCAAGTAGAGCAACCTACCCATTTTTCTCAGTCAATTGTTGCCGCTGCCAAAGAAGGTTTTCCACACAAACAATGTTTGTTGGGTCATGGAGTGAGAAAGTGGCCACCCCCTGCCCTCCATCATCAAACCAAAAGACAATTATTAAGTACAGGCACAGAAACGGCAAAAAGGAACAGAAAAAAAAAAGGTCATTTAATCCTTGCAATGAAGGAAGAACCAGATGCAAAGCTCAGGAAACCCCAAAAAAAAAATTATTTCAGTAAACCAGTAAACCAAAGTGTCAAATGCAGAACAGGCATAGAGAAGAAATATGAGACATCATCGGCTAGTGAGAAAGAGAGAACCTAAGGTTTTGTCCTTCGTTTGGGGAAATCACTCAACCAGTGTTAATAAACATACCCCAAGAAGGGTCCAAATCAATACACCCCAACTTACAAATCCAAATCATCAAAAACCCCAAAAACTGAAATGAGAAAGCCGAGTATGCTTCCATCACTTGGAGCTTCGCATCAAACCACAACAAAACCGATTGCAAATCTTTTGAGAAATAAATTGCTTTTCTCTAACTTTGAACAGATTTTTGGGTTTGGTGAGACTCAACGGAAGTATGGAGCCAAGCGAAAGCAAGTTTCCTCCCACGCATTATGCAATGATAGAGGAAGGGTAGATGAAGAAGACAGATGTAGGTGGGTGGGTGGGTGGGTGGGTGGGTGCTAGAAAAAAGGGAAATTTACCTTATTGACCCTGTCAGATGTACCTTTTACGTCAGAGGCCCTATAGTTTCACCTTTACCCAAACCGACCAGCTCGAAGCCGAATTGACCCTAAGGAGAATAAAAAGTTCATATTACCCCCTTCTCTGACTTTCTTTAACCCACAAATACATCCCATTTTTCCTCATTTTAATCTGCGCTAGAGTTACTAAGAACTTAGAGGTGGTGAAGGTGACGACGTCTTCTGCCTCAGATCTGCTACTTGGAAGAAGAAAACAGAGGTTTGGGAGAAGAAGCTCCTGCATTTTGCCATTGGGAGTTGAAGATCCTGCAGTTTCTCATTCCAACGCGAGGTATGTTCAGATCCAGTGTAAACCATATCGAAAGTTATTTTGGAAAATTGATTTTACTGGGTAAATATATGCAAAGAGTCGATATCGATTGCATAAAATCGTCATCGACTGTTAACACAATCGATATCGATTGTAAATAGAATTGATATCGATTGTTAAAAGAATCGATATCGATTGCGTATCCAATCAGTATCGACTGCATAAACAATCGATATCGATTGTAAAGAGAATCGGTAACGATTGGATAATCAATCGGTAACGATTGTTTATGAAGTCGATACCGATTGGATACGCAATCGATATCGATTGTGTATCAGTTGTCTTGCTACCAATTTGTCATTCTTTTTGTTCATCCGTCTTATGACTCCTTCGTTCTCCTTAAACAGGCGATGTCTGGTGTGAAAATTCATCTTCTCTGTCACTTTGATGGCCATATTGTAAACGATGATGGTTTGTATCAAGGTGGCCGCTGGAGGGTTATTACAATTTCGACGGGTATATCTTATGAACGGTTCAGAAGGCGAATTTCTGCTATCAGTTTTGCTAGAGCAGATGAAACAATTTCCATAAAGTTCTTTATGAAGATAGTGAATACCTCTGTGCTTGTCGACGTTTTGGATTCGGATGATTTGGCCACCCTATTTTCGTTTTATAAATCCGAGTCGGACATTATAAAGCTATTCATCATCAAAGAACCATCCTCCTTCCAATTCGAAGCTAAACAAGTACCTCTAGGTGGGACTGATTTTGTGAGTAACCATTCCTTCCAGCCATGTAAGTTTGAGGAGGAAGGACTTACATATGATACTATTCAGTTAGGCGATGACGGCGATTTTACGGCAAACATATCCACCATGAAGACAACTATTGATCTAAACCATGCCCCACTTGAATCATATGATGACCCACTACAAAATATGCATGGGGCACATTGTAGTCAAGAGTTAGACTTCACGTCTCTAAGAGTAGGGGATGAAGACAATTTTCATCATATCTTTCCCGGTGGATTCACAACTTGGCTGACTCACGAATTATGTTCTACTATGCCATCAATGGAGATTAACGAAGGAGCATAACCCTATTTCCATACATATAATCACCCATTCGGTGAAGGGCCTAGTCAACCATGTCAGAACCCGTTCGGTGAAGGGCCTAGTCAGCCATGCCATGACCCGTTCTGTGAAGGGCCTAATCAACCACTTCAGAACCCCTTCGGTGAAGAAGGATCTAGTGAACCACCTCAAAACACTGCTAGTGAAGAGAACGTCGAAGATTATGATGACGAACCGGATGGTTTTATAAAAGAGAATCCGAAATGTTTTATGAGAGGCATTGATAATTCATTAGTAAGATGAAGCTTACGAAGTGTTAGAGACATCAGATGAGTTTTCCGATCAAGAGGTGGAAACCGAATATCGGAATTGGACGTTTGAAGTTGGAGAGATCTTCAGAGACAAACAAACATTTCAAAGAGCATTGAAAGAGCACGCGGTGGAGAAAAACTTCCAAATTCGGCCTTTGAAATCGGCCTTTCAAAGAGCATTGAAAGAGCATGCTACGAACCCGGTTGTTCATGGCGAATACATGCGTCTAAATTAACTGGGCTCGACACTTTCCAAATCAAGATTTTCAATAGTACACATGCGGGGCCGCTAAGATCGGACCGCACGGTCACCGTAATGCAACAATCTCCTTCGTAGCCAACTATGTATGGGAGAAACTTATGGAAGGATTCGACTACACCCCGACGTCGATAATATTTGATATTGCAAAAACTTATAATGTGAAAATCTCATATGCTAAGGCTTGGAGGGGGAAAGAACTTGCCCTTAATGATATTAGAGGCAGTTGGGAAGGACAATTTGTGGATCTACCAGCCTATGTGAAGGAGATGGAGAGGATAGATCCTAATGTACAAACGTCCTTTCAACTAACGCTTGACGGTAAATTTCAAAGATTTGTTTGGAGTTTCGGCCCATGCATCGGAAGCTACCGCAATACACTTCGTCACACACTGCTTGTAGATGGCACACACCTATGGGGACGTTTCGAAGGGATCCTACTTATCGCCTCGGGGCAAGACGGTAATGGCCATATATTACCGTTAGCATTTATCGTCGTCGAATTAGAAGAAGAGGATACGTGGATGTAGTTTCTTGAACGGGTAGGTACGTTCGTGATCGGTGAGTTTACCGAAGATTTCGTTTTTATCACAGATAGGTCGAAGGGTTTAATTAAGGCGGTCAAACATATCTTCCCTAATGCACATTACAACTATTGCATGTGACATATGACACAAAATTTGCAACACAAGTATCCCAAAAACAATGTGAAGGGTTTATGGTGGTGAGCCGCGCGTGCATATTCAATAGAGAAATTTGATTATTTTATTAACAAAATGAAGGAAGATCCTGCTGATCCTCGGGCCGTAGAGTATATCTTGAAAATAGACCCAAAGCATTGGACACACGCACATATGAAAGGAAGGAAATATGATTCCCTGACTACGAATAATGCCGAAAGCATTGGACAGTGTACTAAAGATAGCTCGAGAGAGACCAATTATCGACCTAATCAGAACTACTAGAGAGAAAGTCGCCGATCATTTTCAAAAGCGCCGACAGATATCTGAGAAATGGACCACCATCCTCTACCCAAAAGCAGACGAGCACATGAAGAAGGTGCTGCAATGAGCTGGTAAAAAGAAAGCTCAACCATACGGGCGCGATCAATTCCAGGTCAATTCTGAAAATTTCATTCATCACATCGACTTGGAACACAAACGTGTACTTGCCGCTGTTGGCACGTTCATGGCTTGCCTTGCTCTCATGCCATGGCGGCCATCAATCGGAGAAGTAACGATTATCATAACTTCTGTGAGAAGTGGTTTTTCACTGCCTGCTTTAGACAAACATACGACGAACAATGACTTCCCACCCTCAATAAAAGCCAATGGACATTCCAAGCTGAGCAACTGCCTGAAAATATGAAAGTGAGACCACCCTACAATTGTCGAAAGCAAGCCGGCCGTCCGAGAAAGAAAAGAATAAGGTCTAAGGGTGAGGTTAGGGCCCTACAGTGTGGCAGGTGCAGTGAGTATGGTCACAATCGCAGAAGTTGCACGGCAATTGAGCCGATGAGTTGATAGAGTACAAGAAGTTGATAGAGCACGACAAATGTAAAGAAGTACATTTTAATCAAACTTTTAAGCATTTTTCCCAACGTTTTGTTAACACAGATAGTCGATATCGACTGTAAATACGGTCGATATCGACTGTGAATACAGTCGATGTCGATTTTATAAGAGGTCGATATCGAGTACCTTTACAATCGATAACGATTGCTTATGAAATCGATAACGATTGCATATGAAATCGAACACGATTGCATATTCATTCGATACTGACTTCTTATACAATCGATATCGATTGTATTCGCAGTCGACTGCTTGAGCACTCTTTACATAACTCTCTATATTTAGTCGATAACTGTCAATAAGGTCTGCGACACGACCAAAACCAGTCTATTGTTAACCAGCTTATATATTTTTACATACTTGAGATTAAAAATTTTCAAGAAAAGTCGAATGTTGTAAAAATTAAAATTTTCATTTACAAATATCCTTACAAATATCCTTGAATGTTCTAAGCTACAACTACATACAATTTTAACTTTTGAAAAAAATTAGGGTGCTGCATCAGTTGTAGGTTCTTCATCGGTGGCTTTCTCAGCTTCTCCATCGGCAGTAAATTTAGCGAGGGCTTGGCTAATTTCTGCTCTGATCTGACTCATATTGCCTTGGCTGAAGTCGAATTTATTCCCCATCATGAAGTACTCTATGTACTTCAAAATAAATACCCCACAGTCCCACCCATTGCTCTGTCGGGGTACGAATTTTCCCTGCAATCAGAACTTGACCACGGATAAGTCTCAGCGTTCAATGCAGTGGAGTCTCCGTGTACATGTAAAAACGCGGGAAGATATTTGGTCTGTTTTGAAAAGTGCAATGTCAGATAATGTTTGATAAGATAAGTAGCATCAATTAAAGGAAATGATGCTGTCACCCACTTTGGAAGAAGTGACTTTTCCCAATCAGAACTCGGATCCCTGTGAGAAAGCAAATTCAGAGCAATCTTTACTAGTCCATTTTTAGAGGCATCTTCTCATGCCAATGGATCTTCGAAGAACTAACGCAAGAACATGAAAAAGTGCGGACAACATACTGTTGTCGCTTGAACTGCAATCTTCACATGATCAATAATAAAGGTAATAACTTTAGACCTGAAACGACCATCATTTTGGGAACATATCATTGCAAGCAGGTTGGGAAGGGAAAAGCTAGAGGCTCCTTCATCTGGAGAAGTCTGGCACAACTTGAAAGCAATTCATCAATAGGAGGAAGCTGAGCAGTTTCTTCTTCCTGGTCAGGATTATTTGCATTGTCGACGACATCTTCCTTTGCAGATGAAACAGAGTTTCCTAGGGACATGGAAAGAGCACGAGCAAGGTCATCATCTTCTTGGGATTCCTCTGGATGTGAGAACAACCACTCCATTGCCATCTCCTCACTATTTGTTTCCACTTGCCTCGGTGCTTCTTTTGCCCTAGATCTGGAAAAGCCCATCTCTACAGTCATTGAAATTGCCGACTCCTCAGGAGGACCAGTTATTCGAGCACCAGCATTGCTATTGGCATTTTTCACTTGAACTCCTGAATAAATGTGCCACATAATAGAGATAATTGGAGTAATGAACTCACAGCTGCACTCTGTGAACTGGGGATGGGTCCATATAGGAAGCACTGCCTTCAAGTACCTTGGATTGGAGTACTTTTACAAAGGTCTCAGCATCTCATGGGAACGGAATATTACCATTTGTTAGAGGTTGTGCAAGTAAATGGTCAGTGAAGGGAGCGACAATGAAAGATGATGTCACCAAGTGATCCATAAGTGTACCATAGCTGGCCAACGAGCCGTATATCCATGAGATACCTGTTTCTTCCTTTTCATCTTGTTTTGAACTCCCATCATCTGTGTCCATAGGGGAAGCAGGCGGTGCTCTGTTAACTGCAAACAGCAATTGACTGGTAGCTTCAAAAGTGGTTAAGATGGCCTGAATAACGCCAGGGCCATAAAAGCAGTTCACAATGATCAGGTTGCAGGATTCTGGCTTGTCCAATAATAGGCCATCAATGAAGTCAATAACCTTACCAAGGTAGCGACATTTTGTTGATACAGATACCTCTCTTTTAGAAGGATCAAGGTGCCCTTCAAAATTCAAGTGGTCCCACACAATGGATGTAAATGTAGAAACAACGGATTTAGCATAAGGGGACAAATTTAGAGTCTTCTCGCCACCGAGAAGGAAGCCACTTTTCCCAACTCTAAAACCAGGTGGCTGATATGAAATAAAGAGACCTCAACATGTCACAGCGAGGAATAGTAAGAACTCTGCTTGTCGCCTTCTGCTTTGCTAATAGAACCAGCATCTGAAGGACTGGAAAGTGGCAGTTGGTTACTGGACCCAAGTCGCATGTTTGATGAACCATCCATACCCAGTCTATGCTGAACACCGTTAGCACAACCAAGATCACAATACAGGCTTATAAGAACAAGAAATTGAGATTCAACACTCCATCCAGACACTTCTTCTCAGTAGCGGATCAAGAAACTGCTTCAAAGAATTGAACCTTTGCTCGCCAGTTTCATTTGTACTCGTGTTGTCCAATCTCTGTGATTCACGAGTAGAACTAGAACTATCATCCTCCCTCTCAAGCTAGGAATCTTCAAGAAGAGCGATTTTCCATAGAACTTCCCAATGGACACGTCCAATATCTTCCAGGACATCCTTGCTTCCATTTCCGAATTCTGAAAGTAATGCAGCTACCCAGCAGTTATCTTTAGAGGCCACAAGAAAAAGAAGAAACCTAACAACAAAAAGAGAAGAAAAGATTGTGCTATCCGGAATGCTGCGAGGAGGCAATAGAAATGAGCCTGAAATGGAACTAAATCCACTCAAAGCTTTCTTCAAATGATCCCTAAGAGAAGAACAGAACGCATGTGCCAGTGGAGCAGAGTGATGCAGAGTAAAACCCTTAAAAACTACAGTGCTATGCAGCACAATAGACATCCCTTTAGATGATTGGGCAATACTAGGCTGCAACAGAAGCTTCATCAAAACTTCTATGCCTTTCTTCTCCACAAATAACCAACAAGTTTCAGAATTACCATTGTAAGATGAACCAATACCATCACGTGAAATATGCATAACTGAACAAACCGTTCATCACTGATGCCATCAGCAGTCGAGTCCTCCATTGAACTCGCCAAACATTCATTCTCTTTGTATTCATAGTTCGTCTCCATTGCAGTATTCCCCTCCACTTTCCCCGATGACCCGAAACATAAATCCTTCCCTAAAGTAGCAAGTTTTTCGATAATTTCAACAATTATATCCACACCAGTGCTTCTCAATGTAGATACATGCGACAAAAGCTCCTCCACAGCATTTGCTGAAGGGACAACAGCTTCATTCATTGCTACCAAGTACTTCTTGGTCGTAAAAGTGTCTATGAGGAACCTCAAAGCAGAAGATTCCTTAACCACTTCCAATCCTTTAGGATTAAGGCATGTGGCACCAAGAGAAACTCATTTGGAAGACCCAAGTCATTCAAAGCAGAGAAGCAAGTCGGGCCCTTGTGAATTATCTCACTCATAACAGTTACTGCTGAAAATATATGTCCCGTCCAAATCTACTTACATTGTGAAATATAAGTGATAGAGAAGCAGGTAACAAATTATCATGTGAGTTCCGGGATCTCATTGAGTTTGTTGGAGCATAAGTAGCAGAACCGAGTGCCTTCAGTAAGGCCTTGATGAGTCGCTTCTGAGAATATAGATTACCATCAACAGACTTTGATAAATCGGCAATAACCATTGAACAACTACTCTCCCCGACTGCACCAATAACCCTGTGAACTTCAATCTGTAACCTCTGAGCCAAAAATTCTACTCCCCCTAGATCTTTGAACAAGGATACAGCTGCATTACTGTAATCCATGAGCTTTTGAAGAGTTTTTACAGCAGAACAGACAAGATGCATATGAGAAGAATCAGCATCCTGTAAAAGAGGCAAGAGAGTTGGAACCATTCCTGACCCTCGTATAGAACTTCCAGAACTCGAAGAGGATATAACATGAAGTAGGTAGAACTGTAAAAGAGCATCAACAAATAAAAGGGATGATGGATCACTTGAATTATTTAATGACAATACAGCTTTCTGAAGCACACTAAAGAGTAGCATATGATTCCCCCCAGCAGAAAAAATGCTTGAGCCAGTCAATATTCTTGCCCTTCGTGAGATGATCAATATGCTGTTAATTGTGCTCCTAATGGTACTAGGAACAGAATCTTCAGACTGAACGAGCCTGATCAACTCATTTGTATACTCAGGTTCATTTGCAAAGAAAGATACGAGTTGCTCATGAGCATCATTAGACTGAACCAGCACAATGAACGCAAGAAGACAAATTCTGCTGTAAAGCCTACAAATCCTTGGAGAATGGAAGGCACCAGCATATCTAATTCTTGTCAGCAACGAGAACCTGTGCTCTGGCAGTACATTATATTGGCCAACACACTGTTTCAGAAGGGTTAAATCGTCCTCCTTTTTCAAGTGCAGATCTGGAATGTGTACAACACATAAGTTGGAAGATTGGCTGTTCTTTTCAAAGCCTTGAGAGGCGGGGCTGTATGGAATTCAAAATGAAGTGTTGAACCTAATCGATATTGTGATTTCTCACATTCATTTTGTGGGGTAGGTGGGAACAGACACATGCCTTCCTCTTGGCTTCTCTCATTATCCACAACACACGAAAATAAACCCAAGCCTTCTTCATTGCTTCCCCATCCTTGAACTAGAGAGAGGAGACAGCTGTTCATTGAGCCACACCCAAGCAGCTTTCCACCAATTAACATGTAGCTTGAAAGGATTTATTTTCACTAAAGCAGAAAGAGTTTCTAAAGTAGCTATAAGGATCCCAGGATCCATTGATGCAAGGAGGATCTTGAAATGCTCTAGGCCACCAAATGAACTCTTCTTGTGGCAATTCTCCAAAATTATACGCATGACTCGTAAAATTTGTAGGACCGCATGCTTCGGAAAAGGACTATCATCTTCAGAAATATTATCAGATAAAAGAAGATCTTTCTGAGAAGATAGAGATGTCTTGAAGTATGTATCAAAATACAGAAATAGTGGCCTCCAGTGATGGAAGTTCCCCATATTGTATTCCCAGTGGAAGCTTGAAAGAGGTATTGCTATATCATGCAATGGACTGTTCATCACCTTCTCAATGAAAGCACGTATTTATCCACTCCACGTCACCCAATTCAATTGTCCACATGATTTGGCTTGGCTTAATCCCGCCAACAAGTGCCGGGCAGTGTTAGAATAAACTCGCATCGCCTGTGGGCTGGAAGCCTTGGGCTATATATAACCTGAGCAATCTTCACCTTACAAGCCTGCTTTGAAAGGTTGACTTAGGCCCATGAAATTCTACATGGTATCCTAGAGCAGATACCACAGGGATGTAGAGAGACACGTTACACATGAGGGGGCGTGAATGATAGTCCCACATTGCCCGTAGGCTAGAAGCCTTTGGGCTATATATAACGTGGGCAATCCTCACCTTACAAGCCGGTTTTGTGAGGTTGAGTTAGGCCCGTGAAATTCTACATGGTATTAGAGCAGGTACCCACAGGGATGTAGAGAGACACGTTACACGTGACGTGGTGTGAATGATAGCCCCACATCGCCTCTGGGCTGGAAGCCTTGCGCTATATATAACCTGGTCAATCCTCACCTTACAAGCCGGTTTTGGGAGGTTGAGTTAGGCCCATGAAATTCTACAAACCTTACTATGGATTTCAAGTTGAGTCTTCCATTGACTTGACAAGCTAGTTATTCCATTCCAATGGGTTCTCATAGAATTTCCAAGATTAACATTTATACGACATAAGAGAGTTAGGGATGTGATGAAAGTGGCGAACTTAATCTTTGACGAGCTGGTTCATCTAGATGAGATCCTCAAAACCATCACTTTCGATTGCAATCTAATATTCAACAGCAATTGTTGGCACATCCTTTGCAAGTGATTAGGAAGTAGATTGCGTTCAAGTATTTAAGTTTGTGCATGGTCATAGTAGTAAAAAAGAGCAGCAGTGCTGATTTGTCAAATATATTTGAGACATCCAAATATCAATTAACAAAAATAGTAGTAAAATAATTGGTCGCTTTCACATAGTGAAAATGGTTGATGACAAGGCCTGTCGAACTTCCTGTTGAGTTCCATATCTCATAAACATTGCAGACTTATTCAAGAGTCATAATGCAGTTGCTGCAGCAGCATTGAGAGCTCTACTTCAAATGCAGCTGCAGCAGCTGCTGATGTTGCTCGATGATCTGCTGCTTGGCTAAGCCAAGCAGCTCATATATATGTTAAAAGAATCGGAGAAAGAGGTGGGGCTGGTGAAAGTTGGTGGCGATCATGGTGAAGTGGGCTATGAGGAAGGAGATTGTCTCGGTGGAGAGGAAGTAGAAGAAGAAAGAAGCCGAATAAGTAGAAAAAGGTCATATATATATATATATATATATATGAGAAAGAGAGAGGAGGAGGAGCAGCAGCAGAATGAGAGGGTGGAGTTACCTCAACACATCGCATGGGTGTCAAGTCTCGAGGTGTAATAAATGTTTGAGATGCCAATTTCTAAGAAACAAAAAGAAAGTTGTAGGGAAAACAAATAGAAGGGAAATCATACAGCGACAATTGAGATATATAATGAAAAGATACATAATATATGCCATGAACCGGACTAAATCTCAAACAAATCATTTTCAAGGACCCAAGCCTTTTATTTTACAAGTTACTAAACTTCACATAATTGTTTCTAAATAAAACAGTGGTTCAATTTATTGTGTCAAAATGAGGAACAATTTGATGCATTATGTGAGATTTTCATACATGTCTAATAATGAGATTTTCATTATGTGAGATTTTCATCGTGTGAAATTTTTGCTTTTTTTATTTATTAACTAACGTTTTTGTTACTAATATCTTCAAAAAAGTTATTGATAAAGTGAGCTTAAAGCCGAGATCCACCTTTATTAATATTATCATTATTATTAAATAAAAATACCATTTGATTACAATGCCACTTATTAGGAGAGGAGGAGAGATTTACATATACGGTTCTAATAATTAGATCCCACAATTCCCACCCGGTCCCCCATATAGAAAAGTGTATCCCCAGTTGTCGGGATCCCCTCTGTTATAAAATTCTCCGATATCATAGCAATCAGGTCTATCTGCATATAGTTTGCTCTCTTTTACATTAGGAACAAAGCTGTCGTCTTCATCATTCACCAACACGACCCTTCTAAAAATGCATGCCCTGTCATAGTATCCATGGTCTTCTTTGGGAAAATGGCCACTCCCCATTTCAGGGTAAACTTGCTTTGAATAGCTATAAACCTGGCCTCCCATATGAATCGTACCAGCACTCTCTGCCAAACTGGTGAAGAGTGTAGATGGCCAATATCCCATTTTTAAATCATTATCTCCAATTATCAACCACCAGTTCCCGCTCTGTCGATCCTATCATTATTAAATAGAAAATGAAAAATATTATATTTAATTTACCTGCATTAAGTCGGCAATGGGTCAGATCGACCAAGTTGGGCACATAAATTTGACGAATCTGACCAGATCTTCAAGTTGGGCACATAAATTTGACGAATCCAACCAGAACTTGGAGTTGGGCCTTGTAGCCATGTTATCAAGTCGCAGCAAAAGAATCAACGAAAAAATGTGAAAAAACACTACAAAAAATAAGACTATTAACGACACCAAAAACTGCTTCTATTAACAAAAAACCTTGTTGTTTCAATAGCGATAGGACTAGTAGTGGCAATTTTTTTGTTAATAACGACAGTTTTTGGTGCTGCTAATAGTCTTATTTTTTGTAGTGAAATCAAGAACCATTTGAAAAATGTAATGAAAAAAATAAAGAATATATATATATATATATATATATATATATATATATATATATATCTTTTTGACAAACAAAGGAAAATTTTGAAGAAATGCGTTTAAAACTTAAAAATTGTGTTTTTAAAAAAAGTCTTTTTGAAGAAAAATGTGTTTTAAACAAGTTTATGATGTTTTAGGAAAAAAAAAACATTTTAAATTAGTTTTTTTAATAAAACGCTGATTTTGATAGCTATACAATTTTCCCCCTTTCACATGAAACACCAAAAACCAATTATCCCCATTGCAATGAAAATTATCTTTTAAAGAAGAGTAGAGGGTGTAAGTTCGTTTTGGGTGGCTTACTTTGTAGCCTAAAGATCTTTCAATGCAACCCAAGTATGGTTGCGCCTGAAGTTTGTGGATAGCAAATAATTGAATCTTAGTTTTATTTTATTTGCAACCTACAAATCATTCAATGCAAAAAACATGTGTAGGTTGTGATGAAGTTGTGTGGAATGCAAATAAAGCGGCCCTTTTTCTTTCTTTACCTTGGAGATGAAGGTTTTCATATAGTACTGGGATCCTTGGTAAACAGAAGGCTCTAAAACGCTGCCTAAGGGAACCTCGCTGCTAACTTGTACGAAACCAGGGCATTGAATGTTCCAGCAACCACTTCCGACTCCCTATGAATTGGTTAATGGAAATAATAAACAAAAACAAATAAAAAGGGAATATTAGGAAAATTATTAATGGTGGACGGTTTTTGATGAAAATTTTGGTGCAGCTTATTTGGTGCGACATGACTGACAGCATTGCTTGAGCCTCACTAAGCATGCAGCCTATCACGTCATGCCCCGTAAGTTGCTTGCAAACTTGTCTAGCATATAACAGTCTCAAAAATTATAATGACCAGACTTCAAACTGCAGACCAACAACGGAATGCTTATGTGTTGTGATGCAAGTTGATGGCCCAACCTGCATTACTTGACCCATTGTGCTTGCATCGCATCACGTAAGCAGTCCGTTGAATGACTTGCTCTTTGCGGTCGACCACATATCAGTGTCCCAAAGAAAGCTGTGATAAAAGCTGACTTCTAGAGATGTCACCAAAACTAAGGTGCAAACATGGGTTTGGGGCAGGTTAGGATCAACTTGAACCCTACCAATCTAACCACTTTCTTTGACCTGAACCTGACCTGACCCATTATTCTCTAAACTTTGACCTGAACCTGAACCTGAACTGACTTGTGAAAAAAAATGTCCCAACGTCAGCCTGACTTGTTCAAAAAACATCATGTCCTGGACTTGGACCAATTAAGCATATGATGCATGCATATCACTTATAGCAAATAAGTACAAGGTTGAGTTTGGTTGGGGCTTGCGCAAACTTGAACTCGACTTTTTTTTTTTTTGGCAGCAAAACCCAACTTATATCAGGTCAAGTGATCTGAAAAACTTGCCAGGTCGACCCAGCCTGTTTGCACCCCTACATGTCATGCTCCTAAGGAAACTTGTTACTGTGCACTTTTGATGTGACTCGGCTAATGGAGTCAATGACCTACCATTCAAATAGGTATTCCCAAGATTTTAAAACTTACCAGCCAACCCGAAAATATTCGTGTCAGATTATCGCCGTGAAAATATGGATTTACCTGAGAGATTCAACAACTCAAAATAATTATTAAAAAAAGATAAAAAAAATTCAACAACTCAAAATTATTTGATTATGAAGACCTACTTGCATGACCACTTTGCAAAGATATTGCACTAAGAAGCACCCATTTAGGCCACTTGGCATCCATATGTGGATCATTTTAAGTACTTTGTATTGATGGTTGTCGCTTGTACTCATTCAGTACGCAGACTTTAATAGTGACCGTTAAAAAGGAAATAAAAAAATCATCCATACTAGACCGTTAAATCTGTCAATGCATGTGCTCTTTGAGCCCATCCACCCATGGTATATAGCTCCATAGATAAGCTACAACTTTGAGGTTCATATGCCCTCTTCCTTAGCTTTTGCATTTTTGAACCCTTGGTTTTAGAAATTCGGTCTTCTAATTTACACTCTTTCGTGAGAGAGAGAGAGCATCAATCGGAATCTAGCGTGCTACAAGGGATAGCGCTAAAAGATTTGAGTGACGGGAGTTCGACTGGAGAAATGGAGATTGGAAATGTGTCAAATGTGGTTACCACAATTTCAAATCGAAATTGTCTTGCAAGTTGCAACAGAAGAAGTTGTTCTGCCTCGGCAAATTCAGGTTTGTGATTCCCATGGAAAGTTGCTGCTCTGAAACAACCAAGAAACAATAATCTGGATTAGCCTTAGATCAGGTAAAAGACCTGCACCATGGCTTCTCTATATGGGGTAAAGGCAAAGTCAGACTCAAATCTCCCAATCTGAACTCAAAGTTAACTTTGGAAGAGAAATGGATCCCGAAGTTGATCATTGGAAGGCTGCTCTATCCAATAGGTGCGGCGGTCTTATTGAGGTTGATCCCAATTTTCTGAATTTTAAGAGTCGAATATGCCAAGTTAAGGGTGTCCAATTCGCTTTGGTGGGAAATTTTCCCTACAATTGAGATAAAAGTTATAGAATGCATTATTTTCTTGGCAATCGATATCGAGTACAAGAGCAAAATAAGTTCTCCAATTCCAAATTCTACCATCACAACTATCAAGGCAAAGGAAATAACTCAATCAATATTTCTGCCCCAATTAACTTGGAAATAACTCAAACAGAAGGGTCTGCCCAGTCCAAATAGATGTGCATTATGTCGTGGATTTTGAGAATAATGCCCACCTGTTCATTCATTGCCCCTACTCCCTCAATATTTGGAACCCTCTGTTTCAATGGTTTGGCATCTCTTGGTCCTTGCCTTCCTCAGTCTCTCAATTGGCAGGAGCTTGGTTTGCTAATGGCCTTTTTCTCATTGGAAAGATGAGGAAATCATTGGCTTTTGGAGAATTAATAGATATAATCGGTCTTCGACTTCATATCTTCTTCAATCTAGAACAAGTGTTATCTCTGCTGACAAAGTGGGATTTTCAAGATGGTATCCAACTTGCAATATGATTACTCCGACACTCAGTGGATCAATCTGGATCCGAGTTAGAAGTCTCCCACTCCATTTTTTGAATCTGTCACAAGTTAAGGAGGTTGGATCACGATGTGGCAGTCTTATTGAGGTTGATCCCAATTCTTTGAATTTCAAAAGAGTCGAATACACCAGGTTAAGGGTGTCCAATTCTCTTTGGTGGGAAATTCCCCGTGTAATTGACATAAAAGTTATATAGGGCATTATTCTCTTGGCAATCGATATCGAATACAAGAGAAAAATAAGTTGTCCAATTCAAAATTCTACCATCACAACTATCAAGGCAAAGGAAAATAACTCAATCAATACTACTGCCCCAGTTAACAAACGGCAAATCCAAAAATCAGTGTAAAAGGCAAAGAGGTAGCTGAAACTGATGCTTCAATGGCTACTCCGGTGAAGTTTCCAGTCTCACACCATATCCAACCCACACCAGAAATGATCATCAATCGATCAGGTCAGAAATTTGACCAGTCCTTTGGATTTGAAGCCCTTAATTTCAATTTTCAAAAGGTGAACACGCAGCCAATCAATATTGACTCTGTTAGTTCGAGTCCAATTATATCGGAAGACCTTGAGATACCCAACCCCAAGAAAGATGCGTTTGAGAGTCCTATTCCAGGATGCTCGGAGATTCCTTCTGGCGTTATCATACTGAATGAAGTGGGCCAAACCTCCAAGGCCAACGAAAATCTTTCTGATCCAACCCATGTTCAGACGTCTCAAATAGACCCACAAGATAAGCAAAACAGAGAAGCTAGTTTTATTCTCAGACCAGAGCAAGCACCCCTTTCTCCGCATGCCATGCAATCACAGAATGAACATCAAGATATGATGCTCAGCTCCCCTTTGCCTTCCACACCACCAAATTTTGTACTGCCACGCTCACCACCTTCAGTTGAAATTTTCTCTGCTAATTCCCTTGAATTGCCTCCAGGTTTTATTCGATGAAATGAAATTTTGGAAGAAGCAACCCAGGTTACCAATGAAGATAATGTCAGTGATGGAGGAAGTAGTTGGAGAGAAGATCCAAATGAAGACGCTGAATTAGAACTGTCATCTGGAGATAGTTGCTTTAACCAGCCAGAAGTACCTTCAAGTTCATCAGATCCCAGTTTTAATGCCCAAGAAGATGAAACTGACCCATCTCACAGATTCCCTATCGAGAAGGAAAGTACAGTTGTTGCATCCACATTAGCCATTGAAAATTAGGAGAACGAATTTTCTGCCATAACCGATGCCAAGGCAGAAAATCACAAGAAGAAATTAGCTGAGTTGAAGAGACTTCAGTGGCCTCTCAACTACTTCCATTAATTGCTTCCTGGTTTCATCTGTTCTCGTGACTTTCCTTTCGTGGAATATAAGAGGACTGGGAAGACCCACTAAATGTGTTGTGGTGAAGAAATTAGTAGTTGATAGTAAAGCCAATATTGTAACATTACAAAAAACTAAGTGGCAGGAGTTGAACAGGAGAAAGTTTCTCACCATTGCTCCTTCTATAGACTGGAATTGGTATCATAAAGATGCTAGGGGAACGCGAGGTGGAATAATTCAAGTTTTCGTAACTTCTTTTGGATAAAAGAAATAATTCAAGTTTTCTATTTATCATCGTCTATGCCCTTGCACCAAGGGCTCAGACATTGAAATGTGGGATGGTCTATTTAGATGGAAGGTCATACATAATGGGCCATGGGTATTATATGGTGATTTCAATGCTATTCTACATCCACTTGAAAGATCGAATAGTTCTCGTATTTCCACCTCTACGAATAGAGTTAGCTGGGATTATCTTCTATGGATGATAAAAAAAGATTGGTTTTGAAAACAGATGGCAATCTTGGATCCATGGATGTCATTTCAGTGCTCATTTTTCAGTCATCGTCAATGGCAAAGCATGCAGTTTCTTTAGCACTACAAGAGGATTGAGGCAAGGATGTTCATTGTCCCCTTACCTATTCAATATAGCCAGTGAAGGTCTTGCCCTTCTCTTCCAAAAAGCAGAAGACGACTGCTTAGGTAAGGGTTTCCTTAATGCCAGATGCAATTTCAAAGTGAATCTTTTTCAATATGCCAATGATTCCCTTATTATGTGCGATGTGAATCCGTCGAAAATCATTCAGGTGTGAAATCTTCTCAAAGTTTACGAAGTATCCGGTCAAAGTGTTAATTATAGCAAATCCAATATATAAGGTGTTAATGTTGGAGAAAATTTATCGGATTACTGGTCTCATATTTCCAATTTTGTGATTGCTAATTTGCCGTATAAGTATCTTGACATCCCTAATGGGGCGAGCAAACTCAGAATTTCAGATTGGGATCCGGTCGTCACTAAGATTAAAAACATATTAAGTGGTTGGAAAAGTAGGATTCTCTCCAAAGGTGGCAGAATGATTCTCACGCAGTCTATGCTCAATGCTCTTCCCACTTATTTACTTGCTATGTATAAATGTCCTAAGGTTTGTCAAGAAATAGAAAGGTTAGAACGGAACTTTCTATGGGATGATCTTGATGATAGAAAAAGAATGCATTTGATCAGTTGGGACACAGTTACGAAACCTAAATGGGCGGGTGGTCTCGGAATGAGACCAATCAATATCATCAATCAAGCCCTTCTCATGAAGTGGTGGTGGCGGTTCGGGGATAAAAAACCAAATCGATGGAAAGACATCATCATTAACAAGTACCAAGTTAGGGCAGATGGCTGGGGAATTAAAAATTCGTAAGTATCACAATTCCTCTTGGTGGTGGGTGGGGATCCTATCCGTTCGCGATAAGTTTGTCAGGAAGACAAGTTACAAAATAGGAGATGGAAGCCAAGTGCATTTGTGGACTCACAGATGGGTCAATGAGGTTTACTCTCTTAGTATCAAATATCCGAATCATTTTGCCATATTCACCAATCCGAATGCATACGTATCTGAAACTTTCTCTTTGAATAGATGTTGGGCCCTTTGTTTCAAAAGAAGGCTTACAGACGTGGAAATCTCAGAGTACAGCGGTCTCTCCAGCATCATGGATAACTTCAGGCCAGCTCATAACCAATCTGATGTGCGTCTATGGCAAGGCAGCAACAAGAATCATTTCACCGTTACATCAGCTTTCAGGTTGCTGAATTCTAATCTCTCGGCAGTTAAATTGGAAATGGACTTGGGTTCTCAAAATTCCTTCCACGATCATTATCTTCCTTTGGTCTTTGTTACAGAATAAAATTGTGATTGTCTCCGGCCTCACTAGGACAGGTATGATCATCAAGTTGTTTCTTTTGTCGTGTTGGTGTTGAAGATATTGAACATCTTTTTCTTCATTGTCCCAGAATTTGGCCAATTTGAGCCAAGGTTTCAATGCATTTGGAGTTTCCATGTGCATTCAAATAAGTGTTACTGATATGTTTTGTTGTTGGTATAAGAACCTTGTTTGGGGCACCAAAAAAAAAAAAAATATATATATATATATATATAAGAGTAGAAAATATCGTTAGATGTAACAGAGGATCTTTCAATGAAGAAATCATTCTTTGTGATAGTATTATCACCTCTTGCTCTTGGGCAGTAGCTGGTGGATCAGATTCTATTGACCTCTTCAGTCTTCGAAGATTTGAAGTCTGATCATCTCTCTTTTTTTCTTACTTTATTATAATTAGGTTGTTGGTTTTTGTGTATTTTTGCTTCAGCTTTGTATTTTTTTTTTGAAGGTTTTTTCCCTTCTCTCCAGTTTCCTCCTAACATAAGTTTTTCCCCTTTATTTGGGTTTCCTATGTTTGCCCAATTACCTATCTTGGTTTTCTCCAATGTGGCAGGAAGTCTATAATGGGTGCTTCTCATGAAAAATTGACAAGAAATCCAACGGGCCTTACTCAAGCCCACAACACTGGCTTGTAAGGTGAGGTTTGCTCAAGATATAAAGAGCCCAAGAAGGGCCAGCCCAAAGCCCATGTGGGACAAATCTAACAAAAACATCTATAACTTAGTTGATAACATTGTAGATAGAGGGGAGTAGAAGACTTACTATCCATCCAGCTTGTATACTGTTTAACGTATTCCCCAATCCATTGTTGACCCATATTTGGGCAGTACTGAACTGTTCGGGTGCAACTTTTGGATTATACACATTGATATGTACTTGTGCTCCATGCAAGGTTGCACTCGATGCAGGAAACATTCTAACCACCGCAAACTGAGCAAGAAAATAGCGAATTGCTAAGCAACTATACTATTTGTAATTCTTTCAAAAAAAAAACTATACTATTTGTAATTAAAATTTGAAAGGATAATTTGATAAATCACTATATATAATGCTTTTACACATTATATTCATACAAATCTAGCATCTAAAACTAAAATCCAATTATCTATAACCATAGTCACCAAGTAAGAAATATTTGACAAGAAAAAAATTTGGAAAGGAAAAGTAAAAAACAAAATCGGGAAAGATAGGAAGTATCAAAGAAATAGAAAAGAGTTACTTTGAACAAAGTCATGTGCAAGAATTAGTTTGAACTCGTATTTTTAATTTTTCAAACGATGCATTTTTAATCTAAAACCCTGCTCTTAACTAGTTTTCTAAAACAAGAAATATGAGGGTTTTCATTCTTACTTAGTATTAGAAAAACAACGGGAGATATAAGAAATTTTCATTTATATTTATTTATTTAAATGATGAACAATAAAAAAATCATGTTAAATACAATTAAAATACAATGTTTGTGTAAAAAATGTAAAAAATTGACTATAATTAATGGTTTAAATTTCAGATAGATAAAAATCAACTTTCTAATTAAAATAAAAAATAAAAAATGATCTATGCACTGTCCGGTAAGTTAGCTAGCATCAAAACAAGATTTGGGGTGCCACACCCACATAACAGCCAAATATGTACTATTTCTTCAACACTCTTGGTTGGGAATTGGGATGGGCGAGCCATCCCCCTCTCCAAACCACCAACCTTAGGAAAATGAAAGGCTGAAATTGAACTTTTACTATTTTAATGCTCATAATTGATTGTTTGGTTCCAAAGGTTTGACCTTAGCTGTTCCTCGGGAAGGACACCTAATACTAACTTTAAATAAAGGAAAATTGCAAACAGCAGGCAGGTTTTGTATAGGCAGCTAACGTGGTGATCATGACTGGAGACATGCATTGCTTGGGCCCCACTGTTCAATTGCATCATGCCACATCAGTCGCCTGAACTTTGCTGCACAAAATCTGCTTGCCATTTAACACTGTCCTTAAATCAAACACAAGATTACTGTGATGGAAGATAATTTACATGGTAACCAGGTTCCTCAGTTGTGAGTGGATGAACATCTGCTGCTTGGTATCTTTTCCGAAATTCTTTTGTGAGGGAATTGGCCCTTATTAGATTTTCTTTGGTAGTCCGTTGAATGGGAACTGTCCCTGAAGGGCACCCAACACGTTCAAAGATCGAATTCGAACTCTTTACCGTAGGTGGTGCTCGATCTACCATTTCTTTGGAACTGATACTGGGTCTCAACTGCATAGCAAATTCTCATCTCAGCACATTTATAAATATGCTATAACCATTTTAATTAAACATCATATAATACAAAATATTTTTCTTAGAATATTCAAAGAATAGACTATAGATAATATAATTACCTTCGTTTTCTATCGGTCTGTTTGGCAACGCTCCCTACCTGCTTCGCGCCGCGCCAGAGAGCAATTGGGTGCACATTCGGTAAATATCTCTGGTGCGGGTGGGGAGCAGGTGGGGAGCTGTGAGACGCAGCGGAGTAGGGCTAGCTACAGTTTTGCCATAGCAGTTTTCAATCGCTTTGGCAAAGAGCTAGCAGCCTAGCATACGGAGGACGTGACGCTGGTGCGTGTGCAGCCGTCCATAGTGACAAATTTTTCTGGAATTCTCTGAAATTTCTTTGAAATTTATCGAAACAGGGGTGGGGCGAAACTTTCGCGAAATTTCGATAATTTCTCTGAAATCGCTGAAATTTAATTAATTTCAAAAAAATTACAAAATTTTACTGAAATTAATAAGTCTTTTCTAATTTTGTCATTTTTCAAATAATAAATAAATTTTTTATGAAATTTAAATATAATTTATATTTAATATTTTTTATACTCTCCTAAATTTTCTCGAAACTTTTCAAAATTTATGGGAAATGATCCCCTTCCCAAATATTGCCGAAAACAAAACTTGTAATTAAGCCGCGGTCACAATCTCCTTAACGTGTGCAATGTAGGCAGGAAATGCCAAACCATCATAAATAGATTTCAAACTAAAAACGAAGGCCCACATTTTTAGGGCTGTCAAAGGGCCACCTCGGGCTGGGGGTTTTGAATGGCCATGGCCCTAGCATTAGGCGGACATTAATATGGTTGGCTCTAGATCTAGCCTTAGTGAACTTTAACAAGATGGCCCTAACCTTTGCGATAGCTGACTAACTAGAGCTGGCTATAGTCTAACATTGGGCTTTGGAACATTATCATTTTGTATTATCCTTAATGTGAAGTATATATATATATATATATATATATATATATATATATATATAATTAGAAGTATAAATCTATAATAGTAATTAATATAAAGTAAGTGAGCCCTGCCAAAGACTGCTTGATAAAGGTATTTATTGTATATATTTTTCTACATATCTACACTAACTAAATTTAGTCTATGACAATGTAATTCAAACCAATAAAAACACCCATTAATTATGTCAGTAAGTTAGAAATGGTATAATAGTAAGATAGAAGGATATATATATATATATATATATATATACAGTCGGGCTAGATACGGCTTTTAGGGTCAGCTCAACCCTTTAACAAGCGTACACCTTGTGAGTTAAGCCCTATACACTACAAAAATAAGGTGTTTTAGCGACACTTACTTTTAAGGCAATTTTTGATTGCGGCAAGATTAATAGCAGGAGTTTTTGATAGCGATAGGACTAATAGCAGCAATTTTTTATTAAAAAAATTGTCGCTAATAGTCTTATTTTTTGTAGTAATAGATTTATCAGGACCAACTAAATTAGCACTAGGCAATGTTTTATTTGGATAGACACAAGTTATAAGGGCTGGGCTAGGAAAGACCTTGACCCAATACATTGACAGCCCAAAAGTCTCCAGTTTGAATATATGAACCTGACTTGTTATATGTAATGCAAGGGATCCTAGTAATTCTAGATTGTTTTTCCTCATCCTAAGTTTCACTTGCTAAAAGAGTTTTCCTCCAGATCTTTCGTACGGTAGATCTTGAGATCAACGGCTATATCAGATCGATAAATGTTGATTTCAGCTGATAGATATCCCAAAATGTAAATACATGGGAAAACATTAAACGTGATTTCTAAATTACTTTTTGGGATGTGTGCCACATTGAATCAAAATTTGATTGTCTAAAGGTAGGAAAATCATCTCAATATCCATTGTGGATGATTGGGATAGAAAATGATCTCCACCATCTGGTTCAAAGCAATCAACGTTTAGCATGTGAAACTAGGGTTGAGAAGAAAGAAGATCAAGTTTTAAATAAACGAATCTTCATTTTAATAAGGTGGAATGAGCTTTATAGTCAACAATGCATGAAAATTCTCCAACAATTAACATATTTCAATCAAGGTATCAAAATTCGATTCGGTGTCGAGTAACGGTCCATGGGGGATCAATATGTATCGGTATCAGCTGATACGCCGATACCGTGTATTTTCTTTTCTTTTTTAATTCAAAAAGATCTAAAAAATGTAAGAAAAATATCATAGAAGGGGTGTGTAAGTGTGTTATAGATTTAAAACTATCATATAACACTACAAAAAACAAGACTATTAAGTGTTATAGATTTAAAACTATCATATAGGAGACCTACCAAACATTTAAGAAAAATAAAAAACAAAATTTAAAACTTGAAGGCCTCGGCCGATACCGGTACCACCCCCGATACTGATATTGGGGTGATATCGGTATCAGTTGGCCAAAATACCGATACGAAAAATTATCAATTAAATGTTTGTTTTGTTAAAGAATAAAAAGGAGATAAGTTTACCTGGATTGTGTGATTCTTAAGCAAAGGATGATCGAAAGCAGGTTGTTTGTTGATATCGATGCAATCAATGATATCCCCATGTTTTGTCTATAAAAAGGGCAGGCATAAATAATTAATATACTAAATAATTTTATTACGGAGACATTAAGTGCATAAACCAGTAAAAATATAGAAATTTGTCTTGCCCAGGAAGAACAAAAACTATAAAGCTTTTATTAGAATAAAATTTGTATTAGGTACAGACCACATAGACAGCAGTGGTATATACAAATCAGTCTGAGTCTACCTCTACCGGTAAACAATGTATATATCTAACATCCATTAATTTTTGGTAAACATAAAAGATGATTGGATAAAAGGTTGTACTAAGACCAGCATCCAATGCTGGTCCATTGTGCTATTTCAAGTGCCATCAATCTAACAGCATAAAAATAAACAATGAAGTGATGCAAGGTTCTTTTCATTCATTTGTTAAGCATTGACAACTAGCAGATCGATGGTAGCTAGTCAACACTTTTTCAAAGTTCTTTTGCTTTATATATTTGGGTACCTCTGTTTGTGCTCACACATTTTCTGAAAGCTGCCACGTCTCAGACCCGTTGAAAATCATTCATTGCTTCGGATCAGATGATGAAGATCCTATTTCAGCCTGATCTCCTCACAACAGATCTTGAGATTATGACTCACCTACCAAACATTTTATTTTTGGGGATATGTGAGACTTAGAATAAAAAACTGACCATCTGACAGGTGCACAATGATATCAAGATCTATTGTATGAACGATCGGGGTGAAAACTGATCTCCATCATCTGATCTAAAGCAATCAATGATTTTCAAGGGGTTTGGGACGTGAGCGCTTTCACAGAATGTGTAGGGGCAAACTGAGGTATCCTTTATATTTTTTATAAGAAAGCTAAAACTTGCACACAACATTTGTGACGTGGCACATGATTAAAAATAAAGATTTTGTTGTTTTTGGGATTCCTGTCACGTGGAATGCCATTTAAGCCGTCTGATTTGATGTCCAAGATGGAAGATCTTTGAGGTCAAAGATTGGCATGAAAAGCGATCTAGATCATCTGATTGAATACAATCAAATGCCATCATCTAATTCAATAGATGACTCTGGCAAATCAGATTCGTGCCAATTTTTTGCCGCACAGATCTTTATATCATGTTCTTCAAACCAGACACGATAGATGGTGTTTCCCTTGACACACATCCCAAAACTAACAGTCTTTCTTTAGAACCATAAGCAGACGGTGCAAATCTCGGGTTCAAATTTTGACAATCATCCATGAACTTTTTTGGGTGTCATATGGGACCAATCTTACCCAGACCAGCTTTCTTAGTCGGTCCAGCTTCCAGTGCTCATGTAGAAGTCAATAACCCATCTATACATATATAGCAAAAGTCGTACCCGGATGGTTTTGATAGCCGGCTTATTGAGAATTTTGAGTTGTCTCTCTATCTCCATACTTTCTGCTCGAGATAGTTTTTTCCCTTCAACTCCATACCTGCAAAATACAAGAAAAAATACAGCATACACAATTAGCACAATTTCCTTGGAACCCATTCTGTTTCTGCAGCTGGGAACGCCAATAGAACCAAAACTTTTTTAGATTGGCAGTTGGTGACCATGGCTATTTGAATAGAAAACCACCATCAATGCTCCTTATTGACATTAAATTATTACTATTATTATTCTTATTCTTTTTCCAATTCTAAAGTAAAGAAATCTTCAATCACTAACTATAATATAAATTACTTAAAATCTTTACTAATATATTGAGAGAAAGCAAATTAACATAATTAAGCCGATTCAGCAAGCGCGCTTGTCGAGTTTCTTCTTTGGGTTTTATGGTTTATGTTGAAATACACTACTTTTGGGGAGAGAACGCCTACATGAGCGGAAAAGAGTAAGATTGCGTATTCTATCACCTCGCTTGGAGGTACCCACCATAATCTACCGCATAGGCTGGTGTCACTAGCACGACCCTTTATATCACGGCCACCTCACTTAGATAAAGGGAAAATACTTTGAATGTTTTAAATCAGATGATGGAGATCCTTAGATCTTGAGATCATAGGCCTATTATCAAATGTTGATTCCAGGTAGCACACATCCTAAAAAAATAAACTTCACTACTGTATCATCAAACATGTTTCATGAAATAAATATCCGACTGAGTGATAGCAGGCCTATTGTCTCAACATTTATTGTGCGGAAGATTTGGACAAAAAAAAATTAACATTATCTAATTTAAAACAGTTAACAAATTTTTCCTTTGTTTAAGTGAGATGACGGTAACATAAAGTGGTGTGGTAGTAACACTAGCCTAATTAAATTGTTACATTTTTATTGGTTAAAATTTAACTTTGGGAGCCATTATTTGCACACATTTTTCAAGTTATTGTACCGAATTTAAAGAAAGACTTGGTATTTTAGGGACATGTGATATGTAAAAATGTAATATGGGTCGTCTGATTTGAAGTTCATGGTCAATAGATCTCTGGTACATAAAATTGGAGCAAAATACTATACTCATCATATGATCTATTGTAGTCAACTGTTGAATTATATAATAACCTTTGACTCCATTTAATCAAATGATGAAAATTATATTTTTGTTCTAATCTTTTGCAATTGATATCTTTAAATCATGGCCTTCAAATCAAACGGCTTAGATGGTGTTTTCATATAGTAGAGGCCGCCAAACTTGCAAGTCCTTATTTTAAATTTGGTGCAATCACTACAAAAAATAAGACTATTAGCGGCAATTTTTTATTCTATTAATCTTGTCACAACCAAAAACTGCCGCTATTAGTACTGCCGCTATCAAAAAATGCCTTAATAACAAGTGTTGCTGAAACTCCTTATTTTTGTAGTGATTCTGGTGCAATCACTTGAAAAGCGTGCGCAAATAATGGCTCCCTTTAACTTTTGGTCAAACTTTTGTAAGTATAACCTAGCAATGGGTAGAGGCAACTACTTTGTTAACTTCTACTCTAAACTTTCGTTAGTATAACTTAGCAATCGGTAGAGCCAACTACTTAGTTAACTTGAAATCTTGCAATATATTATCTGGTTTTTTCGGTCAAATTTGACTTTTAGTTAATATTTTAGTACAAAAAATAGGATAAAAAACTGCCCCTATTAACAAAAAAATTATTAAATGCTATTAAAACTATTAGCGGTAAGGGTATTAACGCAATTTTTTTGTTAATAGCGATAGTTTTTTGCTGTCGCTAATAGTCTTATTTTTTTGTAGTAGTGTTTATCACAGTTTAAGTAATCAAACTATGCTCAATGTAACATATAATGGATAGTGGCTTCGGCTATGTTACTTTATAATTTGGCAGTAGGCTAGCAAATTTTTACTTTTTAATTATATGTTTTGATCAACAAATAGTGCGTACTAGCTGCAATATATGGATAGCGGGACGCTGCATGAGCGATGCACCATTGATCGCTGTCCTATTTTTATTCAGGTCATAGTCACAAAAATTGTCGATTTATTGAATAATTCGCGAATAATTCACGATTTTTGTGAAAAACGAACAAAACACGAATAGTTCGCGATTTTTTGAAAAAATTGTCAAAACCACCGAAGTTTGTGAATAATTAGGCAAATTCGTGAAGTTCGCCGAGGTCGGCTGCCTGCGCAGGCAGCACCTATTTTTTTTCGCGAATTTTATGGTAAAGAGACTAATAATTTACTCACCAGTCACCACAGCTGCTTGTTTTGTTAAAGCCAATGGAGAACCCATTATATAGGTGGCTAGAAGAGTTGGCTTTTCTTGCCAACCGATGTGGGACTAAATTTTAGTTAGAAGTATAGAAAATGTAATGTAAACGTGAATGGGTATAGTTGTTACTTTGTACAATAGATCTACTTTTTGAGTTTTGTTTCCATTGAGCCACCCACAATGTTATAATGGTATCAATATTTTATATATATATATATATATATATATATATATATATATATATATATATATATATATATATATTTTTTTTTTTTTTATATATTTTTTTTTTTTAATTATTTTTTTTCCCGAACTTTCCAAACTTTGTCGGATTTTTCTAAATTTTAACTTTGCCGAATTATTACCGAATCCTGATTTTGTGATTATGATTCAGGTGCCAAGTAGTGAGGCAACACGATCACGATAGTACTAGTGTATGTTCAAATGCTATACCTCTAAGGCAGCCACCCCATAACCAATTTTTAATTTTAGGTAGTTACTTTTCTTCTAATTAAGTTTGAAATTTCGTAGATCCTTCTAACAGGTTCTCAATAACCTAGATTAGTCTAAAGTGTAACAGATTATGCACAAATAATAATAATAAACACAAACAATAACAAAGACAACATTTTTTTATGCAATAAAACTCTATCTCGGGGACCAATCCATGGGATCCGGTCCAAGCAAAAAGAATCAACTATGAAAGTTAAACAAGGCTAGATAGGTATCGAAGGATATGCAGATTATATGCTGACATTTTGATGGGAGCAGTCCTATCTAATCCTTTCGTTACAAGGAATCTCCTTGAATCCATCCCTTTGTTAGATATTTAAAAGTTTATTAAAGTTGTTTTTTTCCGAGAGGTGTGTCTTTTCAATTGAGGTGTCTTTTCTCAAGAGATGTGTCTTTTTAATTGAGGTGTCTTTTCAAAAGAAGTGTCTTTCCAAAGTGGTGTATCTTTTTTGAAGGGATGCGTATAGCACCTTTTCATAGGAAAAGGGTGCATTAACACACCACTTGATTTCTATTTAAGAAATTCAAAGTCATTGTTTTATACAACACAAAAGAGTCTTCTTTCTTCTATCTTGTTATGTCTTGATCAGAACGTTCTTGCAATATTTGGTGTTCAGATAGCGTGATCGGATTCGCCAAATCCTTCACAAGAATACACAGCCGATTCGTTATATCTAGGAACCAGTTTGCCAGTAACCTATTGGTGACCACTTTGTCGAAGTGGTGGGGGCAAATATTGGTTTAAAGACAACGATATTTCTCGTGCCTCGAACCGGTTCCCTGTATTATTTCGGATCAATATTTTATAATTTTTTCAACGACTTTAAACCAATATTTAGTTTCTTATCATGTTCTGATGACATGATAAGAAAATGGAGAAAGTAGCAAAAGGCATGAGGATGATTGATTCCAATATTTATTTGGAAATGGAAGTCCTTTAAGTTAGTCTACTTGCCCCTCATGATGGTCAACGCTATTTGACCACAAAGACATCCACGCTCGATCAGGTTTATGAAGGAGTAAAATAAGTGATCGAATAAGAGTAAGGAATGAGGAATCGGATGTCAATCAACCAACTGATCTGGAGTCCGATGCCACGAATCCAAAATCTGGATTTAATTTTGATGAGAGTCAGTGAAGGAGCCTTCAATATTTGACACATGGAATCCTTCTCTCTATATGACATCATTCCAATATATGCTTGGAAATCAATGGAAACACATTAAAACAAAGCAACCAGTCATTACCAGGATGATGGAGATCAACAATGATGGAAAGGTATATCAATCAATATGTGGGGGCAACGATTGTACGGTCAGTGTCGATTGGAATTGGTGTTGCTTGGAAATACATTAAAAAGAGGTATGTTTATCTTTTATTTTTAAAAGTATTGATATAATAAATTAAAATTATATTAATGGGATGGTTTAATGGCATAGATGACAACTTTACCCACACCATTGTATGAAACGACCACTGATATAATATTGTTGATCTGATCGTTGTTAACAACATAAGAACTGCTAGATGCCATAATATCCGATTGCCACCATGCTTTTCAATTGTTGAGTTGTACATTTTTAAAACATGGCAAATGTTCATAACACTAAAATAATATATATATATATATATATATATATATATATATATATTATTTTTTATTTATTTTTATATTCTTTATGGGTTTTTATGAAGGAGACGACCCAATTTATTTATTTAGTTTGGGTCGATGCAACCAATAAAGTTCAAAGTTCTTTTACATCAATTTTTCTCTTTGATGTTGAAAAAAAAGAAGTAAAAATCGGGGATTGGATTCAAAATTCAAATTGATGCATATTTTTTTTTTAATGGGGTATGTTTCGATTTGACAAGAGACACCAAATACGGTAATTCGAGATGGGTTCTTATCATCACTCATTGTAAAACATGACCGTTCAATCCATGAACTCTAAATATGGATGGTTGGTCACATTTTTATTATTTTGGTCAAAATTTAAAGTGTTTCCAAGTAATTTCTTGGCTAAAATTTGTGCCATCTATTTTAATCATACATGTACAACATATTTTCACATGTTACTGTGACAAAGGTAATTTTGGATCATGAGCGAGTACCACCGAACATGGTTCTTGCCTACTCAATTTCTATTTTTGGGTGTCCTTTGGAGAGCCTTGTTGAGAAGGTTTTCGATACTCATGAAAACTCGCAAGATCATAAGTGCATATGATCTACGACGATAGTCACTTGATCATTGTTCATTAATGATCTTAATCGAATGGTTGTGATTGACTATTCACGTGATAAAAGTCATGACCACTTGAGTTTAGTTTATTGGCAACAATTGAATGACTATGATTGATTAAACATAATCATATGTTGATTGGATGGTCATGATTGAGTGTGCTTTATCAAATCGCTCTAGAATTATTATGATACTTAAGTTGCTACTAATAGATTTTCAAGATCAATTTACTATTGCTATGTTATGATTATTTCGCTATAATAAAATCGTAGCAATTGACTAGCCACATGATGAGCTTGATAGTGATGCCCATGATTTATTTTTATTTTTTGGCAACATCGAGTTATTACCAAAAGTAATTCTGATTAGATTATCATATTTATTTTATAAATTTTTTAATTATTTGTCTTAAGGAACATGATTATTTTGTTTTAACTATGCATTAAACTTTGATATCTTTCATTACATGAATGTTCTATTGTATTGAATTTATTGAAAAGCGAATTGAGCAGAAATGCTAAGAATTATCTTAGAAAGATAATGGATTTGAAATTGATCATTTAAATCATTTGAATATGATATTCGGTGTATATAAATCTCATTGAATGCATTGCTTGAATGAAAATAGGTAGCGAAATGAAGTGACTTAAGGTCCATTGGTAGACGTACCAATAAGATTAAGTCAAAACTTCTAAGTTCTCTATGGAACTTGTTTCCTTGTCAATGAACAAGAAAACAAATAATAAATGATTTCAGGCAAAAATGTCTGAAGAAACACTTTATGTGTTGATAATTGCAATTATAAGTAATTATGGAAAATATCAGTCTAAAAGAAGAATCGGGATGGGTTTAAAGTCATTTACCCAAACAGTCACTTACAATAGGAACCCTACCTAATATTTGTTTGGTCAATGTTTAGGTTCAAAGGAAAGAACAAGTCGTAAATCTACGGCGGACAAAAGGGCACTACATTGATGAGAGTTAAATTTTCATAAGCATCCCAGGAAGGGTAGTATTTTACCTGTAATGGATAAGGGGAGGTTAAGCATTGCTCTTAATAGACGCTATAACACAATGTGTTGAGATGTTAAAGAAACAAGAACATCTCTTATAAGTCTACCTATATAAGTGTGAGGGTGGAGCCGCTTTCAATGAGATATGACTTTATTTCATAAACACTTATAAAAACTAGGGTACTAGCATATGGCCTAAATGTGCTAACCAATTTATTGAATACTAAATATATGAAATATGTGTGAAATAGTTCCAATTTGTCATATAAAATTGTTAGTTCAAGACTTAGTTTTACTAAAAATCTTGGCAAACTTTGTGTTATTTCTACTAAAGTGAAAATTCAAGTCTGTAAGACATTTTCATTTACGCATATATTTTAGGCTTTGCTTTAATTTCAAATTTTTAAATAGTGGGGGATTGTTAGATATTTAAAAGTTTATTAAACTTTTCTTTTCCCAAGAGGTGTGTCTTTTCAATTGAGGTGTCTTTTTTCAAGAGGTGTGCCTTTTCAATTGAGGTGTCTTTCCAAAGTGGTGTGTCTTTTTCGAAGGGAAGCGTGTAGCACCTTTTCATAGGAAAAGAGTGCATTAGCACACCACTTGATTTCTATTTAAGGAATTCAAAGTCATTGTTTTATACAATATAAAAGAGTTTTCTTTCTTCTATCTTGTTATGTCTTGATCAGAGCGTTCTTACAATATTTGGTGTTCGGATAACGTGATTGGATTCGCCAAATCCTTCACAAGAATACACAGTCAGTTCGTTGTATCCAGAAACCAGTTTGCCAGTAATCTGTTGGTGACCACTTTGTCGAAGTGGTGGGGGCAAATATTAGTTTAAAGACAGCGATATTTCTCGTGCCTCGAACCAATTCCATATATTATCTTGAATCAACATTTTACAGTTTTTTCAACACCCTTCACAACTTTCGATCTGCCTTATAATCGTTGATAATAACACAACAATCTGCTTGTAATCAATCAATCACGTTCAAATTCACGAGCATACCACTCGAATTTGTGAGCAATATTAAGGACTAAAGAAGTGAAAAAGAATCCCCTTTTTGTTAGATATTATCGAAATGCTTAGAATTGATATCTCTTGAATATATATATATATATATATATATATATATATATATATTAGTATTTCTTTTGAAACCTGTAACCCTAAAAGACCCCAAAACCAAGTATATTTATAGGAAAAGGTTTTAAAAATGGAAAACAGCTCACATACGTCCAAGAAGTTCACGGACGTCGGTCAACTTAGTCACAGATATCCATGGACTTTTTGTCTGAAAACTTTGATCATTTCTATTTTTGTAATTTCAGGCTCAATACAAATCTGATTTTGATAGGTGAGCAGGCAATTTAAAACTCTACTAAACGAGCCCCATACAGTGGGAAGGTTATTGGGATATTTTGGGACCACTAAAAACTCTTTTGAGCTCCTTAACGATATGCATCATCATGAGTAATCTCTAACCATTAAAATCGTATCACCACTTAATCTTCATCAACAATTGGCGACACACACAACGAAAATGATCATACCATTTTTGAATGATTGTGGCAACACTTCACTTAACATAATCAATATAACAATAAGTAATAGCTACTCGATCCCTAGTAAATCTGTAACTTAGCGGGGCAGTGTTAAATTTTTTGATGATCAAAATTTGACTTTTAATCAAGATTTGATATTTTTGTCAAACTCTACTACTAGTGCTTTATATCCATGTTCTACTTCTTTATTGTCAGTTTTTAGTAGCCAAAGTTTGATCCTTTATTGAACTTGTGAGCTGTGGCCCCTTATTCCTCGATGGCCTGAGGACACTATGAGAGCTCGTAAATGAGAGTATACAATTTGGAATTTGGGATTCAAACCTTAGTTGATCTAATTATTCAAATACAAAAAATTTCATTTGCATTTCCGTGCATTATAACTGTGATGTGTGACTGTTTTGATAGTAGAGAAATCCCACATAGGAAATGAGATCAATTTCCTAATTCATTTCCCACTAAATGATATATTATAGAAATGTAATTTTTGTTTTGTGATTATGTTCATGGTGACCAAATTCTCCAATTGTTTAGAAAAGTCACAAGTAATTCACGATTTTTTTGAAGATAATTATAAATTTCAAGAACTAGTTGACGGTTTTATTTGTGAATTTCCTGAAATTTTTCTCAAAATTTTCCAATTAATTTTTTTTCATCATATATATTTTAAAATTTTTTAATTAATATAATTTTATAATTTTTTTTCTTATTTTTCCAAATTTTGACCTTTTTACCCAAATTTGACCAATTTGCTCAGATATTTTTTCAAGCCAATTTATTGCCGAAACCAACTTGGTCACTTTGATTAGGTTTCCAATGATATCCAATTTCTTTCATTTGATTATTTTGTCTTGGGAAAGAATCTGAAAATTGGTAGAGTACTATATATAAGCACTCCCAAGTGCTTGATGGTTTCCAACCATGCATCTATAAGTTGACTTAGCATATGGATTGAGGCATGTAAGATATCATTAAAAATAATTGACTCATAAATTAATAACGAAAAATATAGACAATAATAATGAAGTATTTAATCCTAACCATGCATCTAGGATATCAAATCAAAATCAGTTTTAAATAGGGTAAAGCGGTCTCAAATGTAAACTCACACAATATATCAAGGCTAAAACAAGTCTCTCAAGAAATAATGAAAACTAGAGTAAAAGGGTGCTCAATGCTGGTAAAAATCTGCTGGATCTACGCTCTCATCAAGGTGGTAGCCGACATCCTTGTTTATATGAGCCATCTCCGGATCAGCAGCTTTCAAATCATCAAGGACGGGATAAGCAGAATCTTCACCTGAAAATGTTAGATTTTGGGAGGGGGGTGAGTTTACTCAATCGCGTAAACTTCGGAGGTTGTGCACACCATAACTTACTCGTATGTGCGTAATCGCTTGAATTGCGGTGCATTTTTAAAATATAACCAACATCTTAAATAAATGAAATAAACTTATCCATAATTCATAGACTATCATAATCAAGACTGAAAAATATACTAATATAACATGAAGAGTGCATGATGCTTCTATTTTCTTATCTCTTTTCCTATTTGTCTCATCAACTTAGCATACGTGACATATCGTAAGTCTTATTAATTACTCCATACGCCTACACAACGTACTTCGTATCTTATCTTATTTAAACGATCTGTGCCAGGATCGCTGCTCGAGCCTACCACGCAAGGTCCACGTATAGATAACCACCTAACCTCCATATTATAACATAAACCACCATCCAGCCAGATGAGGTTGTCGGCATAGTAACCACGATGTCCCCTTAGTTTGAGACAAGGCTATAATGTCCTTAAGACCCGTCTTGGCGGCAGACGTTAAGCCTTTACGGTGGCTCGTAAGGTATGGCACGTGTAGAAACTTAATTTATATTTAGCTGGCTTTCACAGCGTATCTTAACATATCATAACATTATTCGGTTCTGGGCTTAGGTCCCCGCCCCGATTTTATATTTGCGTGGGCTTAAGTCCCCACTTTCTTAATATATATGTGTCTTAACATATTCTTTTCTCATTTTTTTCTTAAAACTTAGTTAGAATAGGCCACGGTGCGATAGGCTTCACTAAACCACGTTTTCCAAGGGACGGGTTCCGTAGTAACCTAGATGTACTTCGTGTGGTATCCCATACTACCATAGAGGGGTTGCATCCGTACATGGATGCCTACATTCCAAGTTTCACGTGACCGTGAAAGAAACCCCGTGAAAGGCTTAAGTCATGTGTCATATTTTATTCTTAACTTATATGCGTATGCCTTATCGTGATTTTCTATATGATGAATGTCATATGATAATGGTGAACATATATAAGAATGAATTATAACATAAACCTTAAACATTTCATATTTTTGAAGAAAATTAATAAAGAGCATAACATACGAAATATTAAAGTAAAACAGAAAATAAGAAATATTTAACTATATTTATTTTACAATAGTGTTGAAACTATACTTCATTAAGGTTAATTATATTCATGAAATTTGGTGATTAACTGGTATAGCGATCCAACCTACTTTAAAATTCTAAAGGAGCGCATGTGTCAATTCAAGAATTGTATGAGGCTTAGAGGAGGTAATAGAATGGTAAGTATTGAAAAATGTCAATATTTGACCCCTTAAACTTATAGATTGTTATTCGATGCAAGCTATTTAATGTATTTTATTTAATCTTAGCGATTTATAAGTCTAGAGATAAGTTTAGCATAAAGTAGTCAAAGAGTTAAAAAATAATGTCAAACCCATGTAACCTTAGATCATCTAAAACGTATCCCGACTTGCAGTTCAATTTTGACCTTAAAAATATTAAATTCGTGAAATTGCTATTTCAGACAAAGTTGTAGATCTCGTTGTCTTCTTTCCAATGCCGTAAGAATCACGTCAATCCGAGTTCGGGATAAAAGGTTATGGCCAAAATACCGAGGCTATGTCTGTTGAAGAGTGTGGCCGAATTTCACGAAAATCTGGGAAAAACGATCCTATCGATTTTGGGCCTAATTTCTATATTTTTAAGACCCGAAATTTATCAAAATTTAAGGAAAAATTAGAGTTTTCTTTTTAAGAAATAACTGAATAATTTAAGATGGATTTAGAGGCACCCACCTATTGAAGCGTGTTTCGAATCCTACGATGATTTGGGTTGATGGAGATCGGATTCGAGAGGCGATATGCCTGAGTCTTTATGCAAGAATTCATTTCTTACGATAAATTGGTCGCGGCGATGAGAAACTTTGATGGTGTAAGATTCTCTGATAAGATCGAAAATCGATGGAGATCCGACGAGAAATTATGAAAGATGGCACTGTCAGAGCTTTTGCAGAGAAGAGGGGATAAAGAGAGACAACTGAGAGATGAAGTAAATATATATCTAATTTCCTGTATAGGTTAACTCTAATTAAGACTTTCCGTATAAGATTTAATAAAATAGTAGTTTTTACACGCAAGTAGAATTCATACGTGACTTGAAAAGCTTGAGAAGAGGTTTTGCTCCAGCGCTTTGTGTAAGCACCAAGGTAAATGGTGATTCTCTCCCGAATTTACAGTTCTGCCCTTTAACCCGCTTCACTCTTCAAACGGGCATAACTTTTTATATTCTTATCGAAAATCGACAAATTATATATCGTTGGAATCATATCGACGAGTACTCTGCAATGAGTCTAATATTGATATATAAAAAAAATCAGACTATTTCTAAAGTGAGTATATTCCGGTGTGGAGCGTTAGCACCACGCACTGTGTAGTACATCATCTAATACCATTAAATAAAATTCAAAAATCTGGGTTATTACACATATATATAAAAGTTTACCTTCCATATTGTTTGATTTGAAAAGAGGTAAAGAGTTCATAGCGGCGGTTCGCTATCGCGCGTGTGTGCGATGTGCGAATGATGCAATTAGCGCTTTTAAGGCGCACTTGCACTTTCTTTTCTATTTAAATGAGATTATTTGATCGGGCACGAATTGATTTCACACATGTACACCGCATGAGTGCACCAGATAGTTTCCGACCCTTCATGGAAACGGTCGGATTCCGGATTCGAACAAACAGTTAGGATTCCGGATTCAGACAAGTCAATTGACCAAAAGATGTAACTGTTCGGATGTAAACCGTCGGATCCTTGCAACCGTTGATCGGATCGATCAGAGCTCTCGATTGCAAGAATCTTACATCTGTGTCCTCGATATTCTTGTGCCTACTAGAGCAATCTCTGTGTTTCTTTTCATTTAGTCGCACACTACATTGCAACGTAGTGTGTGACAGATCGGTGCTTCACCGAGGCATCATTATATTCATGTTTGTTCAGAATATAAGCCGATACAATTTTGAATCCATATTTGTTCAAAATACAAGACGATACAAGATTTTTTCGGATTTTAGGGACATGAAGGACATCATTCAGGGTAACAGATTTCCCCAAAGTAAAGTGTAGAACAACTTTGTCTTAGCCTACCACTTTGGCAATAGTGAAATTTTCCCTGAACAATTCATGTCCATCATGAGCTTCCTCATAAGATACAAAATTATTTCTGTCAAAGGTTACATACCCAATAGCCCTAGAATCAAACCACCATTCATTTCCACCATCTATCATGTTAACTTCAGTGATCACTGCAATGAGATCTTCTTCACTCACTATGTTTGCACGAATTTTACTCTTCAAGAATTCTCAACAATAACGTTTGAAATGGCCGAATTTCTTGCAATAAAAATAAGTACCATTCTTTACCTTTTTCTTGTATTATCCTCTCTTGAAATCTTTCTTATTCGGCTTCAGTTTGAAGTTCTTCCTTTTCTTACACCGGCCGAAACTGTTGAGCCACCACCATCATATTTGTTGCTGAGGAAGGAAGACCTCAGCCGGGAGAAAAGCTTAACAGTTTCGAAGGACTTCGAGGAGGAGGAGGTTATACTCCACCTCCTCCCGGCTGAGGTCTTCCTTCCTCAGCAACAAATATGATGGTGGTGGCTCAACAATTTCGGCCGGTGTAACTGGAGGAGCTGCACCTGGTTCATCTGCTCGAATATCCCGAGAGCGACACTGCCAGCAAAGATACATAATGATCCCAAGTAGAAATACACTAGCCAAAGCTATTAGGACTAGTATGACCCACCATGGGATTTTGTGTTGTTTTGGAGGTTTTGGTCCAGGTGATTGAGCCGAAGTGGCCGCAACATCAGCCATCAACAATAATGAGAGGAATAGAAAGAACAACAAGCATAAGCTTTTGCTCATGTTTATGCTCCTGCTGCATACGGATATATGGAAGTTGGGTCTGATTAAGAAAAAATTATGTACTGATAAAAAAAAAATTAATAGCGAAGAAACAAATAAATCCTCATGGCCTAAGTTGTAAATCCTCATGGCGTTAAGTTGTAAGTTATGCCGTTATAATTCTATTATTCCTCTAATCATGTTAAAATTGAGTTGCTATTATCAGCTACTTGAGCTAGGGTTGACGTTCTTAGTATTGGAGTCAAAATATCGGGCATGCGTCATGTAGAACCATTATATGTGTTCTATAGCATTTGCCGCCTATGATTGCAAGGCATATGGTGCAAACGATTGGTCCAGAAAACGAGCACCATAGATTGTTAGGTATGTAGCCTACCTAATACTAAGTTACTAACACCTCCAAACGAGCACCATAGATTGGTAGATATGTCCAGAAAACGAGCACCATAGATAAAATCAAGGTATCAAAAATCGGCCGATATAGATACATATCAATTTTTCGGCAAACCGATACGTATTGGTCCTTCAATTTGGTATCAGCGGATATGGCATCTGTTTGAACCGAGACATGTATTTTTTATTTTTTATTCTTCAAGTGTTTATCCATATCGGCCAATACATATTGGTCGATTCGTATCGGTCCTCCATAGACCGATATCCAATACCGATACCAATATCAAATTTGACACCTTAAATAAAATAAAATATAAATGTGGATATAATATTTGGTATCCCACTGGAGTGCCCAGTTATTTGTGAGGACCAAATTAATGACAACATTTGTTTTCCGTTCCCTGATTTGCCGCTAACTAATATAAGTGCATTCCCAAAGATTGTAAGAGGAAGAGTGACTCAAATTTCAGGTACCACTATGCTAGCAGGCAAGCCATTTCACTAATAATTTGACCAATTTGGCAGAGTAAACTTCATCCGTGCCTAGGGATGCAAGTTCTGACCCGAAACCGGAATCCTACCCAAAAACCAGCCATCTGAACCGGACTGAAACCGATTCAAAAGAGAAACTGAACCGAACTGCAATAGAGTTTTGGTTTTGGGTGGCAGAAACCGAAAACTGATTACGTAAGATTAGAATACCAAAATAAATTGATAAAACTGGAAATTTTTTAAAAAAAATGAATAAATAAAACAAATAAAAAGAAAAAGATACTGAAGAAATGCTAATGAACCGGTTTTTATTGGTTTTGGTTTCAGAAATTGAACAAAAAAAAAAAAAACCACAAACTAATCCGTGGCCAATCTTCACGCTTACACACAAATGGCATGATTAAAGAAGGAAATGCCACGGGTCGTGCTCACATGATCTCCACATAACATTTGGCTTAAATGTTGGTCTTAAGAGAGGTCAAAGTAATATTGATTTGGCATTTGACTTAGATTGGTATTAAGAAATGAGTTTTTGGCCATGAAGATCTTCAAATCAAACGGTTTAGATGGTACTCCACGTTGCACAGATTCAAAAAATAACAAAATTTTTCTTTTGAATCATGTGCCATGGTATAAATCTCAAGTGCAAGTTTCAACTCCCTTTCTAAAAATGTGAGGGAGGCGAAAAATCTAATATATTGCCCTTCTCAAATTTCAATTGCTTAAACTGTTGAATAAGATAATGGAGATCGTTTTTCGTCCAAATCCTTGACACGGTAGATCTTGTGAACATGGTCGTAGTATCAAAGGATAAACCTTTTATTCCTCGTGACAGAAAGGTGATATGAGAACCACGGTTAATGTATGTCTTAATCATGTTCACTCTTTGGAATAGGTGCCCCTTGGAATCAAAATCTGACAGTTTGATGGACCTAAGATCTCAACGATATAGCGTGTCAAAAATTGGAATAAAATAAACTTTCTATCGTCTAACGCAAAACATCAATCACCTAAGCACGCAAAACTCGGGTTGAAAAGGACGAATCTGGGATTGTAAATACAATTTCCCTTTAAGATTGAAAGAGAACAAAGCGGTGGTAGTAAGTGCATCATATTATTTTGGAAATATTGATGCCTTCATCTACAAGGATTCCACTTAGATTGAATGGACTTTCTATATGACGGCAGTTAAACCTACCGTATTATATGGTGCAAAATGTTGGGCTACAAAAAAAGGATAAGAAGATAAGAGTACATGTGGCCAAGATGCATATATTGAGATGGATGTGGGGAGTAACACAAAAGATTAGAATACAAAATGAGTAGAAAAGAGAAAATTTAAGAGTAGCACCGATAAAGGAAAAAATTATTGAGCGTCACTGGAGGCAGATTGGACATGCTCATAGGAGGCCAGAAGCAGAACTAGTGCGAAGGCTGAAACTCCACGATTACAAAGACGTAAAAAAAGAGGAAGGTCAATGAAGACCTGGATGGAAGCCATGATAAGGGATATGAATGATAAGTACAAGGACGTAAAAAGAAAAGGAAGGTCAATGAAGAGTTAGATGGTAGCCGTGAGAAGGGATATGAAAGATTGTGAAGTTACATAGAGCTTACCGCTAATCCGAAACGAGTGGAGAAATAGGACTCGCAAAACCGATCGCAAATAGATAGGAAATGACTTGTGATGATGATAATAATTTGTCTCACGGACTCACCCACCAAACTAGGCCTTCTCACATTATATATATATATATATATATATATATATATATATATATATATATATATATATATATATATATATGAATTATGCAAAATTTGAAACAATCTACTCCAAATCATTGAATTATACAAATTTTTCAAGGAAACAAAGTACCCGGGAAACTGACAAGGAGGCTTTTCCGAAAAACAAACAACAAGTGCCCCTGCTTGCTGAACAGAAGAAAGATTCAAGTACAAAAAGCAAAGCAATGCATAAAACACTCTTATAAATATATGGATTATATCAAACAATTCAAGCAATAATATCAAAAGCCTTCAATTTAAACAACATACTGCATCTTCTTTTCATGTTTTCTTAATTTATCTTTGCTCAAAGATTAATGATGGGATAAGGGCTATTATTATTTTGCTCAAAGAAGAAATACAATTTTCAATAAAAACAAGACTGCTTAACAACCAAATTCTACCTAAACTGAACATTTAAAGTTAGCATCAATAGAAGAAAAAGGTTACTTTGTATAGAGACATCAATCATTGCCTTGCTCAAGGGCATATAAAAGGTATGAAAGTAAACAAAGTCTTTGTCAAATTATTTGTTGTCCATTCCAAGCCATTTTTGTATCAATGTTACACGATGACTGACAACTTTTCACCTTGCAAACCGCATCGTCCACTCCGCAGCTGTCTCATCATGTTTTGCTCTATCGCTCAAATACAAGCGGGCGATGCCCGGGACAAGTGGGTTATCTACGAGGTTACGAAACAAACAGTTTAGAAAGAGAACCTTTGATAGATTAGCAAGTGACATTTTTGTAGAAAAAAGCAGTACTTACATGCATCTGGATTGGTGAAAATTGATCTGACTGCTAATAGCATCTTTGAAATTGTTAAAGCAGGACTCCAGCCATCTTTCAAGATGTCCAAACTAAGATTTCCAGCAGAATCAACATTGCAATGGTATATTCGAGTTTTAAATACCACCTGTTAACCAAAATCATAATAATTACTAGAGACGGACTCCGTCACCGGCTTTATCTTATTAAAGAAAAAAAAATGTAATATCCTTTTCAAGGCAGTAAAATTTGTACATGTCAGCTTATATATATATATATCAGCTATTTGGATGAAGCAGAAGTGTGTAGCTTTCTTCTTCTATTGAATAGGTGGAAGTATTAATAAAACGCCAAAATTTCCATAGCACCTTCTCAATTTAAGGGCTGTTTTCCTATTCTTGACTGTTCTTATATACCTTTACATTGGGATTCTGGGCTACCTTCTTTTTAATTTAAGGGCTGTTTTCTCGTCCAACTGGAAGAATCCTATATATCATTTGGTTTTGAAAACCTTGGATACAACGGATTCTGGCATGGAAAGCATTTGCCAAATCATCGTAGGACCTTAATAATTGTAACCCTCAGCTACCGAAAGCATTTGAATAGTTTTCTGCACCTAATTCAATCATAGGCACCCGCTCCCTGATATTATATAAACACCATAATCATACTGTAGTCTTTGCAAATACTTTCCGTGTCAGAATAACTTGTATCAAAGGAATTTAAAACTGGTTGAAACCAATACTGGGTTCAACTGGTTGGATCTGAATGCAGCCTTCAATTTAAATATCCTATATTTATTCCCTGAAAGAAGTCAAACAGCGCCCTCAGCTTATATAGCAATGATGGATGTAAATGCTACAAAACTTTATATATATATATATATATATATATATATATATATATATATATATATATATATATATATATATATATAAGGCCCAGGGATATGCATAACTGGTGCCACGGCAACACTCCCATGGTCGATCAGATACCATCAAAAAATAAAAATAAAAATAAAAGGATATTTGTCGACCATTGAGTATTTGGTCAAAGTGTTCTAAATTTCAATGCACCATATTTGGATGGCGAACCCAAAACTTTGACTTGTGATTTGAAGGGCGAAAAAGTTTGAAACAAAATTCTAAGAACTTCGGAAACTGGCTGAACCCTTAGAAGTGAAGGCACTTTGGTGATCAGGTCCATTTTAAGTAGGGTAATTTTTCCATCATAATTATTTGACACCATTTCTTAATAAGTAGTTATTGATTAGAGAGTCTAATTTGTGGGAGGGCTTTACTTAAATAGAGGTGCATTCCTCTCTTTCACGAAGAGATAAATGGTTAAGGCCTCCCGCAAACTGGTTTTTTGCTTTCTTGTAAGTTCAAAGTTGTTAATGTGCAATCAATTGATTTCCTTATTCACGGGTTCCTCTAATTCTAGTGAAGATGCTTAAAAGATAAAAAAAAATTTGTCTTCTTCAATTATTATATATACTGAATCGATCTGAAACATAACATGAACCCATTTTCCTTATTCAACCATCAGCTTCATAACATAGTTCAAAGAATTAATGCTATAGTATCTTTGGCTCAACTAAGGCCAATGCGCTAATTCTACTGAGAGAAAGCAAGCACAGAACTAGAATATGGATGAAGAACAAACAAATAGTTGACTTCTGATGAAACAAATGAAACTTATTAATCCATAACCAAAATATCCTCCCTTCGTTTATGGATGAGATGGGATTGAACCTGCAACCTCAAGGAACAACCACAATGTCTAAGTATCCTACTGTCCTTAAGAGTGACCAGCTAGAACAGATCAAGCAACCTGAAGGTCGCAGGTTGGAGCCCAGCTTACCTAGAGCCCAAAAAAAAAAACAGATCAAGCATATGCAAGCAGGAAATTTAATTTTTTTGATACAATCTGGTTGGCATGGGACTTCACAAAAATCATCTGAAAGAGCTATGGTAAAAGCACCCAAAGAGGACAAATAATATTGTCCAATAAATTACCAAGAATTTAGTGGTATCAATGGGTCAGATATCCTATAAAAAAAAAGGAAATGCATTGATGCAATCTAAACCACACAAGATGATATACATATATATATATATATATATATATATATATAGAGAGAGAGAGAGAGAGAGAGAGAGAGGGCGGAAATGAGAGAGCTGGGAGAAGCCCATTCTGTACGCCTCGTGCATGACAGATATGAGACTAGGTAGTGCGAAAAGAGAGAGCCCTACATGAGGAGACTCCATACATCATGTGCATAACTCAGAGGAAGGAGAGAAATCCCTTATTTCTTGTCGTTGTGTGGTTGGAGAAGGGAGAGGTATCGGCTGCAAGGTCGGGTTGGGGTTGGGGCTATGAGAGGGCTGAAAAGGATTTTCAGGAGGTGGGGTTGAACCAGGTAAGGAACTAGGTCCTCCGCATTGAATGTTGAAGTAACCTCCGTGCCCGAAGGGAGCTCAAGCACGTGTGCATTAGGACTACTCCTTGCCAAAACTCTAAAAGGTTCAATGCCTCGGGATTGGAGCTTCTTTGCGGATCCCAATGAAAACCGTTCAAGCCTAATTCGGACCATCACTTGATCACCCACCTGATATTCCTTAAAATGCTTATGAGTATTAGCAGATAATTCATATTGATTGTTGCTTGAATTAATCTTCTATTTAAATTCAGCATGCAAACTATGAATGTGTTGTGCAAATGCATAGGCAGACTCAGATACTCTATGTGACGCAGACATGGGGATCAAATCTAAAGGTATCCTAGGCTTATGACCATGTACAACCTTAAAGGGACTCATGCCTATAGATCTATTGACAGAATTATTATAGACAAACTCAGCTATGGGAAAAATGGTATCCTAGGTCCTAACATGATCACCGATAAGACTACGAAGGAGATTCCCTAAACTCTTATTGGTACTCTCGGTTTGGCCATCTGTTTGAGAGTGATAGGCCGACGAAAATTGGAGCATTGTGCCCATCATGTGCCAAAGAGTCTTCCAAAAATAGCTAGTGAACTTGACATCCCTATCAAACACGATGGTTTTAGGCAACTCATGAAGACGCACTACCTCCGCGAAAAACAACATAGTAATGTGGGATGCATCGGAGGTTTTAAAACAAGGTATGAAATGGGCCATTTTGGAAAATCGGTTCACCACAATAAAGATGGATTTGTGTTTCCTCGGAGTTTTGGGAAGTCCGAGTACGAAATCCTTGAAGATGTCCTGCCACGATATGTGTGGCATGGGTAATGGGGTGTACAAGCCGGTATTTTGCTTACTCTATTTCGACACTTGACAAGTACAACAATGTTTGGCAACCCGGGCGACAGCTCTCATCAGGCTAGGCCAAAGAACCTATCCTCTATGAGCGCAATGGTCTTATTACGCCCGAAATGTCCGGCTAACCCTCCGACATATAACTCCCAAATGAGGAAGTCATGCAATGAAGTGCAAGGGATGCAGAGGCGATTGCCCTTGAACAAGTACCCATCCTGGAGGGTATATGTGAAGTGTGTGCTGGTCGGGTCACTAAGGAGAGCAAGGTATTATACCCCAAAATCTGGACACTCGGGGTACTCATCCTTTAATCTTTCGAACCCGACAATCTTGGTGCTCATAGTGTGCAAAGTCGCCACCCAATGACTAAGCGCATCAACAGCCTTGTTCTCAACACCGGGCCTATGCTTCAACACGAAGGTGAACCCTTAGAGGTATTCAACCCATTTCGCGTCTTGGATTTAGTTTCTTCTGAGAGGCTAAGAAGCATAAGGCTTCATGATCAAAGAACAGCACAAACTCCTGCAGCCTAAGGTAATGTTTCCAATACCATAAGGAACGAATGACCGCACAGAACTCCTTATCATAGGTGGAGTATTTTTGCTTCGCCTCATTAAGTTTTTCGCTAAAATAGGCCACTAGGTGACCCTCTTGGTTAAACACTCCTATACCCACACCCGATGCGTCGCATGCGACTTCGAAGACTTTGGAAAAGCCCGACAAGCGCATGACTGGTGCACTACTCATCCTTTGTTTGATCTTGGCAAAAGCTTTTGCCGCGGCTATGCCCCATTGAAAATCCCCCTTTTTCATTTAATCAGTGATTGGGGCCATAATGGTGTTAAAGCTTCTAATGAAGTGACGATAGAAAGTAGTCAATCCATGGAAGTTGCGGATATCGTGTATGTTCTTAGGTTAGGGCCACTCCACAATGGCTTTAACCTTTTCGGGGTTCGCGACCATTCCATCGGCCAAGATAATGAATCCCAAGAAGACAATGAAACGTTGCATGAAGGTGCACCTCTTGAAATTCGCAAACTTCTTTTTGCCCTTTAAGGTTTCGCAAACCAACCTAAGGTGGTTCAAGTGTTGTTTCTTGTCATGACTATAAATCAGGATGTCATCGAAATACACAAGGAATTTGCCTAGAAACGACCTCTGACACTTGAGTCATGAGTCTCATGAAAGTATTCGGGGCGTTAGAAAGCCCAAAAGGCATGACCATCCACTCATAGAGACCATCCTTGGTCTTAAAGGCGGCTTTCCACTCATCACCGAGACAGATTCGGACGTGATGGTAGCCACTCTTAAGGTCTATCTTCGAAAAGATAGTAGCACCAACCATCATATCCAGCATGTCGACGAGCCTCGGTATAGGAAACTGATACTTGACCATAATTTTGTTAATCACCCGACTATCTACACACATTTGCCAACGTCCATCCTTCTTAGGTGTGAGTAGCGTGGGTACGGCGCAAGGGCTCATGCTCTCTTGAATGAACCCCTTTTTAAGGAGATCATTAATTTGCCGCGTTAACTGGACATGCTCAACCGGATTCAACCTATAGTGGGGCAGGTTCGGTAAGGTGGATCCGGGAACTAAGTCTATGACGTGTTGAATGCCACGCACCGGAGGGAGTTCGTTCGTTAAGTCTTTGGGGAAGACATTCGAAAATTCTTTTAAAATCGGCTCAACCTCGTTGGGGTGTTTGCCTATAGACTCGAGAGCTTTCTCAACAGCGATGACAACTTAGACCACATTCTCATCCAAAGATGCCTTTTCAAACTCTAAAGGGCTCACTATATTGATGGATTTAGATGTCTCACCCTTCTTCTCGACTTTGTTGGTCGATGGCGTTTTGGGAGGCAAAGGATGTAAAGTGATCTTTTTGCCCTTATACATGAACGTGCATTTGTTTGATCGACCAAAAAGAGTCGCGTCCATGTCATAGAGCCACGGCCTACCCAATATGATATAGCCCGCACCCATCGACACCACATCACACCATAAGGTGTCCGAATAAGAACCCAATTGAATCGGCACACGACACCTTTCTAACACGGGAATGGATGAAGAGTCAACTCATGCAACGTTATAAGGTCTCGGGTGGGCTTCAGGTGTAAGCCCCAATCGGCGTATGATGTGAGTTGACACTATATTGGTGCAACTACCGCTGTCCACGATGACCTTACAACTCTTTTCACCCAATCTAGCAAAGGTGTGGAAGATATTCTCCCTTCGCCAATCATCCTTTTTATCCTGTTGTGGTTATGCAAGGGCACACCTCACAACTAAAGCACGACCACTATCATCACCCTCCTCATCGATGGGTGTGACGTCCGGCTCAAACACTTCTTCAACCACTGCCTCACCTTCATCCTCCTCTCTCAATGAAGAGATTCGTTTGGGGGTCTTTCGTAGGGCATTGGGTGGTAAAGTGTCTCATCCCATGACACTTATAGCATTTAACTTGAGAGCTACCCCGTGAGGATTCCCTGACTACACCTTCTCCCTTTTCAAACCTCGCATTGGTAGGGACAGGTTGTGTAGGTTTGGCAGGTGGGTTTCCAACATTAAATTGTCTCTCTCCGGAGCGAGGACCACTGTTTTGTGGTTCGACTTGCCTCACCACCGTTGTTTTCAAATACCGTTCAAGATCTTGCACAACAGCATAACATCTTTCAAGAGTTTCTACGGGGTGAGAAATCAACTCCTTTTGCAAATCAAATCGTAATCCGATGCGGAATCTAGAGAGGGTGATTTCAAGGTCTTCCGATACCTTGCCCCTCATCATGAATTCTTCGAACTTGCTGATGTACTCGGTCACGGGCATAACACCTTGGCGTAAGTTTTGCCACTGGTCGAGGAGGCGTTGATGATATGATAAAGGAACATACTTCTCAGTAAGTTGTACCTTCAAGTCGACCCAATGGGTAATGGGAGGACAACCCGCATTCGACCTTATGCGCTCGACATTGGCCCAGAAGAGTCGAGCTTGCCCAATTAATTTTATTTTAGCGAGTCTGACACAACGGTCATCATTCATGTCATACCAATCGAAATGTCGGTCCATATCGGAAAGCCAATCAAGGAAGACTTTAGGGTCCAGACTTTCGTCAGAGGTTGGAAACTCAACTCGGACATCTTTTAAGAGTTTTGCATCCGGTCGTAGTCATCTCGACGATGATCTCTAAGGTTATGATTCCGATCAGCTTGGCAACCATCGCGTTCAAAGCGTGGACCTTCACGCTCTCGGCGCTAATCACGATGCTCATCAAACCCATCTAACTGGTTGATTCGATCACGCAGCCTACCATTAGAAGCCCCTAAGGTTGCTTGGGCTTGCTCTATGGTATTCAGTCGCTCATTAATTGCACCCAACTCTTCTCGCATACCTCTAAGAGTATCGAGAATCTCACTTAAATCCATGGTGATCACAAATGTCTATCAGGGTTCTAATATGGAATGTAGTATGGACTCACAAAAGAAAAGAATGCACCAGAATGAAATATGACAAGCAATTATGCCCTAACCTAGAAACCTAAGTGCTCTCATACCAAAAGTGACGCGAGATGGCAACCCTAAAATGCGTGCATGACGATTGAATGGATTTTACCGAAATTAAAAAGATTAAATCAACCTTAATCGCAAAATTATCTCGATACCTAAGGGTTCTGAGAATTCTGATAGGCAGATCACACGAAATCTGGATAGGGTCCAGTCCGATGTGCGAGTCCCGTTAACTTTACGGCAAGATCGAGCCTAAAGATACCTCTAGCTTTCCAGGCTTGGGCGTTCGTCGTTAATCCGATGTAGAGTCATTAGTTCTCACTAGGGTTGTGGGATTGCATAGATTTAAGGGTTCAGGCGAAAACTAGGGTTTTGGTTGAATTAGGGTTTCAAAATAGATGAACAAAATAGATCAAGGTTTGTAAGACAGAATAGAGATAGGCAGATAGAAAAGATAAAAAAAGATAAAGACGAAGATAAATGGGAATCACTCCCTTGGCCTCATACCAATGTTCTTAAAGTTGACAGGCGCGTTCGAGCGGTTGGGTGAATTTTCAAGCGGATCGGGCGGGGCTTGGGCGGGCGCCCCAAGAACCAGGCGGTCACTATATATATATATATATATATATATATATATATATATATATATATATATATATATATATATATATATTAGCATTGATGTCATATGCGATCGCATATGCGAGTATGCGATCGCACATGCCATTTTATATGGCTCCTATAAATGGGGGGTTTCTCTTCCTAATCCATACCGCATCCATCCAAGGTATGATTTGTGTCTCTTTAGTCTATTTTTTGAGTTTTTAGTGTTTTCTTTCTCTCTCTCTCTCTCTCTCTCTCTCTCCCTTTCTTAAATCTTTAATCATAATTTATTTTACTTTATTTTGTAGTTAACTTAAAGAGTTAAGAGGTTCAAGCTTTAATCTTCATTCTTCAAGCAAAGAGGGAGGAATCACTTCAAGAATCAAGAAACAAGAGTTAGAATTAATTTCAAATTCCTATTAAATTTTATTTTATTATTTTTCTTCCTTATTACACCTCATTTCTTTCATTTTTTTAGTGTGGCTGTTAATATCTACCCACCAACTTCTTTAAATTACATTATCATTATGTCTACATCCTCGAACGACGCTCTTAGGCCGACAAATTTCGCCGATCCGGGTTGGAAATATGGACGTTACAAGAGTGTAACCGAAAAAAGTAAGGTCCAATGTACCCTATGCCCCATGTAAGCATCAGGGGAATAGGGAAACACAAGCAACATCTTGCTTGGCAACTCGGATCGAATGCGAAGGCATGTCCAAATGTCTCGCCGGATATTCGAAAAGAGATCTTGGAATGGATGGATAAGACTTCGAGGACGAAACATAATGACGAAATGATTTTACAACAATACTATAATGTTAATGAAGATGATGAGGAAGAACATGATAGATCTACTCCCTCCACGGCTCGTATTGGTGCAAGACCACCACCCTCTAAAAGAGCACGTGGTAGAAAGGATAAGGGAATAGATAAATTCTTCTCTTGTAGACCACATCCCGAGGATGTGGTAGACACTAGGGGTAAGGGTCCGGCCCAAACAACTATAGAAAATAGGTTGAAAGCTAAGGACCGATCCACCACTATTCAATATGTGGCTAAGTGGATGTACCAAGCCGGTATTGCATTCAATACCGTAAAGTTAAAGAGATTTAAAGTAATGGTTGAAGCTCTTGGAAAATTTGGACCTGGCCTAAAACCTCCATATCATGAGATAAGACAAACATGTCTTAAAAAGGAGGTAGACTTCACAAAAGCCTTTCTCAAGGAGTATCAAGAGGATTGAAAGACATGGGTGTTCACTAATGACCAACGGTTGGACAGATAGGGCCGGTAGGTCAATTATCAATTTTTGGCAAATTGTCCTACTGTAACTATGTTCATTAAATCTGTAGATGCTTCAGCCCATTCTCACACGGCCGAATATCTATTTCCCTTATAGATGAGGTGATAGAAAAGAACATTGGTACACAATATGTTGTCCAAGTTGTCACGGACAACACTACAAACTTGGTGGCCGTAGGTAGACTAATAATGGAACGGAGAGCACACATTGAACCCCATGTGCGGCCCATTGCTTAGACTTAATCTTAGAAGACTTAAGAAAAGTGCATATTAAAACCGTAGCTAAGGCTAGGAAGGTAGTAGTGTATATGTATAAACATACACTTCTACTTCACCACATGCGTAAAGCAATTGGGGGGTAATTTGCAACGCCCCACTATCACCTGTTTTGCTATGGCCTTCTTGACATTACAAAGCATGTATGCTAAAAGAAAAGAGCTTAGAAGCTTCATAACTTCCACCAATTGGAGGAATGGAGTTTGGTCAAAGAAGGCCGAAGGGAAGTGGGTGGCACAAACCATCTTAACCAACCCTTTTTGGAATAATGTTGCCCAATCACTTAGAGACTTTCAACCAATCGTAGAAGTACTACGATTGGTTGATGGTGATGAGAAGCCTGCTATGGGCTATATCTATAATTTTATGGAGAAAGCTATAGAAAAAATTAAATATAATAATATGTACAAATCTCGCCTCTTTCGACCCATTATTGATATAATTGAGAAGAGATGGGGTGTCCAAATGTCTAGGCCCTCGTATTCCACCGCATTCCTCCTAAATCCCACAGTTTATTTCTCTTATTCGAATCGGGAGGCGGCGGACGCAACACATATTAGTGGTTTCCTTGACGTTTTAGAGAAGATGGTTCCGGACAAAGAAGAGCAAAATCGAATAGCAACTCTTTTAACCGATACAAGAATTCTCAAGGGATGTTCGGAAGAGAAATTATGGTTCGACAAAGAGAATCGAAAATACCTAATAAGCATGTTTATGATATATTTTTTTAGTACATTTTATTTCTTCTAAATTAATAGTTTAATACTATAAATATATCTAATTAATACTAATATTTGTAGCCGATTAGTGGTTGTCCTATAGAGTGGATTCGGTGACAAAATGTGGATTATTGAAGAAGATGGCCGTTAAGGTTCTTAGCCTTACATGTGCCATCTCGGCATGTGAACGGAATTGGAGCACATTAGAGATGGTAACCATTTTATTTTTATTTCATTTTTAGTCTCATAATTTTAATTTAATTGTTGTTTAAATTTTAATAGAGATTAATATTTATTAAATGTTTCTCTCAAATAGATACACACGAAGAAGCGGAACAAGCTTGAGCAAAAAAAACTCAATGATTTGGCCTTTGTGCAATACAACCAAAAGCACGGGATCACTTTCTTAAACATCGGGAACATCTGAGACACCATGATCCCATCTCTTTCGAAGACTTGCCATTCGACTCTCCTTGGATGGCGGATGCCTCCGATGAGCGAGTTTTTGTAGATGAGGATCTTACGTGGAAGTAAGTAGAAGAAGCCGCTTTTCGAGATGAGCTTCTTACCGAGCGGAGAAGATCGACAGCGGGAGAAGGTAGCTCACGCTCACGCTTGCGTCAAGAAGAAGAAGAAGAAGACGAGATACATGAAGAAACACCCATACACGATATAGATACCGTCTTAGTAAGATTGGATGATGAAGAAATCGAGGAGGAAGAATTGAAGGAGACGATTCGGATGATGATGGCAATGCAAGTGACGACGATGGTGGAGGTGGAGGTGGAGATGTACCATTGTGGATTAGAAACCAATGTGTAAAATTTTTTCTCGGTACACAATACCGTTAGGACGTGAGTCACATGACAACAATGAAAATGTACCATTGTAGGTTAGACTTAAAACTTAGAATTTACTATTTTCCTTCTTTTTTATATGTTCCTTTGTTCATTTTTGTACTATTTTGTTTAACATTAATAAAATTTATATTTTTCCTTCTAACTTATGGGTTATATACTTATATAGTTATATTATATACTTTTATTTCGTATTCTACACACTATAAAATTAATAGAGCCCAAAATTAACACAAAACATATTATTGATCAATTTGAGAAACTTTGAGAATTTTTTGAGATTTTTTGAAATTTTTTGAAAAAAAGCAAAAAAAATTTATGCCATCGCATAATGGCATATGCGAACCGCATATGTGATGGCCCTATGCCATCGCATAGGGTCGCATATGCCATGTGACTACATTATATATTAGAATATCAAAAGAGGAAATTGAAGGTTTAAAAATTATAAGTAAACACAATTGAATTCAATTCAAGTAAATACTCCATTACTACTAAATAGTCTAAATATGAAGTTCAACTTTAACCATCACAATTTCACATAATCAGGTAGTCTAAAAATATAACATATATTAAAACACATAATTGTTCATTCTAAATGTCCCTCCTCATCTTCATCTTCTTCGTTTTGTAAATCAAATTCATCATTATCGAAAGTTATGAACTCGATATCATCATCCCCTTCATATCTCGCTTCTACATCAAGTTCCTCCACATTAATTTCTCTCGTTAGCTGTGTGACGGTTCTCGTGCTCCTCCTTGGTTATGCCTTTTCATTTGGTCCTAAAGCCTCGCCAACAACACCCCAAGTCAAGGACTCACCGGAAAATACTTCTTCATTAGGGCCGACTAACCATTCAAGTATCCCTTCCTTGTCTTCAGAGAGCAAGATATCCTCTTTCCCCTTTCTTTTAGACCCGCGATTTAGTAGTTTGGTATTAAATTAGACATACCAAATCATTCAACTTTGGGGTCCCAATTCTATTTCTTTTTTTTGAGTGGATCTTCATATATAAAACAAAAAATATTTTAATTGATATATACATAACTGATTTTATAAATAATTAAATACAATAACATAAACATATGCTTATATTCTATAAATTTATTTAGTATTTACCATCTCGAGCGTTCTCCATTTTCTCTCGCATCCAGAAGAACTGCATGTTAAATTCAATATTTGTAGAATCATCTTTTGCAAGTTAGGAGCTTCCGCACCATGCAATTCCCACCAAGTAGCTATTAATTAATTCCGAAAGAAAATTAAGTTAAGAAATTATCACTTAATTGAAACCTCTAAATTAAAATATAAATTATAATTAAAATAATAATTAATTGTAAATTACTTAGGTCAGGCCTCTTATCTTAATGCAATACCTTCATATCCACATTCCTTCGCTTGATCGCTAAGGAATCTCTAAAAGATTTTTTCGAATTCATATAACAACTGATTTCTTGAAAATTTTCGGCACCTTAGAGTTCAGGATCAATCAACTTCTTAATGCAATTATTTACGCCATTCATAAACCACGATGCTCTACGAATTTTTTCTTTCTTTATAGCAATAGAAAAGATTCAAGAGGTGTCCTACTGCAACCAATGGATGTTTTAAGTGTTTTTCAAATCTCCTTTTGATGATCTCCAATACCTTCTGAATTCGAGTTTCCTTGTCTTGAAAAGAAGTTTTAATTTCTCTTTCTACCTCTTCAATGGATGCGTAGATGTGTCCCATGATAGGGGCATCCGAATCAACCATTCGTAGAACTTTTACGAGCGGTTGGAAGACCTTCAAAGCATAAATCATGTCATTCCAGAAAGCATTACTCAATATGATACTCTCTACTTTCCTCCCTACCCTCTCTTTATACCATATGGATTTCTTCCAATCTTCAGAGGAGAACATGTCTCTTAATGGGAGCCTCAACGTAAAAGAACTCTGTAAACTGAGAAAAGCAGTAGCAAACCGTGTGACCCTGGTTCTAACAAGATCTTTTTTCTTTGTCTTATTCTTCATCAAAGCCAACACTTTAATATGACTGTATATAAATGTTGATACAGTCATATTGTTCCCACTTTATCTTTTCAATGGCCCTCTTTATCTGTGTTAGCTTACCCATATCGTGAAATATCAGGTCAATCGAATGTGCCGCACAAGGAGTCCACTAAATACTCGGATAATTAATTTCTAATATTTTTACAACTCCCATATTGTTTGCAGCATTATCAATGCCCACTTGGAGCACTCTCTTTTCCTCTACTTGTATGCACTGCTCAACCAACTCATAGATGATGAATTGTGCGTCATGAATTTCCAACGAAACATCAACCGATCTTAAAAAAGTTGTTCCCGCACGACAATGCACTAAAAGATTCATTATACTTCTTGCTTTTCTATCTGTCCACGTGTCTGTCATGATAGAACAACCATAAGTATCTCATGCCTCTTTATGCGGGATTAATCTCTTTTTTATACTGTCAACCTCATCCATCAACAAAGGAACCCCCAACTGATAATCTAAATGAGGAATATATCCTGGCCCATATTGGCCGATTGCTTCACACATTTTCAAAAAATATTTTCTTTTAATAGTGTGAAAAGCGATGTTGTGGACCTAGAACCATCTAGCAACATGTTGGTCTACATGTCATTTTATCTCTTTCGATAAGTGTTCTGGGAGGAATGTTTGCCGCATTTTTCCCTTGCCCTTCACTTCATCAGCTGGTTTGCGGCGCACAAAAGAATCCATCGGCCCCTGAGTGCGTGGTCTCTTTAATAAGAAGCGGCGACTTTCTCTAGTTACCCCCTCATTACCCTCATCACCGGAACTTAATTCCTCATCTTCATCATCACTAACAATCCGCACTGACTCTCGTATTGCCTGAGTTTATTTTTCCTTGGTGACTTTCTTTTCCTTGATCAAGTTGAGAGCGCTTAGCATCTCATCCCTAATTTCTGTTAACACATCTTTACAAGGGATTATGTCCCCCTAACACCAGCAAGATGTTTCTTCAACCGATTAATGCTGGAATGTCATTCCTTTTTACAAAAATTGCACGTTATTCTCTTTGGATTTGATGGATCCTTCATAAAGCAACACTTCCAACCAGGATCCCCACTATTCTTTCTGGATGCACCAGTTGATGCACAAGAATACGACATTTGAGCATTTGAAGTCTGAAATGGATATATAATTAATTAGATAAATATTAAATATCAAATAAATATTATATATATAATTAATTAATTATATACATTCAATAAAGAAGCAACCATTTGATATTTCACTAGCACTATGGCACACACAGTTTCACACTCTCACACATATTAATATATATATATATATATATATATATATATATACACATTACTGGTCACTGCCACTGTGGACCTATATATAATTTTTTTATATAATATATATATACACTGAACATTGGTCCTGCCACTGTGGGCCTATATATAAGTTTTTTTTATATAATATCTATATCTATATATATATATAGTTATACAATCTCTCCATCCCGGTATTCTGTGTCAATTTGCTCAGACAAATAATGATTACTGTATTTGGGTCATATACATGATACAAATTGGTATCAGCCATTATAATGTAAAAATGTAGTCTAAACTATTTTGCGTCGAGCAAGACAAACCAATACAAGATTTATGTCACGAGCTAAAGAACCTGATACATAATAACATTCAACTATTCACTACTTTCTGTTGTGCCTCATTCTGCACAGTAAAATTTCAATGATTTTTTATTGCATAAAAAGTTTCTACAAATTTTAATCTATTTCTTGATTGCTTCCCACTACTTGTTAAGAAGAAGGATTGAGTATGAGTGTATGACTCTAAGTTACTTAATTTGCACATGTCACTAGCACACACACACACAAACACACAGGCACAGTCTAACATATACGATATAGGGTTGTCGGTTGTGGAAGAGACGAGAGGAACTGAGGAAGAGAATAGATTTAGGGTTTTTTTTTTAATTTGAAGGTTATATATAGGGCTGTCAACAGGCTGGGTTTCAGCCCGGGCTCGGCCTGGATGGGTCGGGTTCAGGCCCATTTTTTTATGCATTTAATAAATGGGTCGGGCCGGGCTAAGGTTGGATAAGAATCCGGGCTGCAAAGTGTAAGGCTCGGCCCGGCCCGGATAGCTAATCGGGCTGGGTTCGGGCCGCAACATTTCAAAACTGGGCTAGGCACGGCCCGGCCTGGTTAGCTATTGGGTCGGGCCCGGGCCCAAATTTTATCTTTTAAGAAAACGGGCCGAGCGGAAAACCCGGCCCATTGACAGCCCTAGTTACATAGGCCCGCCCCATCCAAACCTGCCCCGATTTTGGGCCTGCCCGGGCGGGCACCCAGGCCCAATCCACCTAAAGTACCGCCCCATACCTAAGTCGGGGCACCCAGGGTTCCGATCCGCCCAGGCAGCCGCCCCGGCCGCTTTTTGGAACATTCCTCATACCAAACCCATCACGGGGAAGAAGAATCTCTCTCCATTCAAGCAAAAGCTCATTCAATATATTCAAAAACTAATTAAATTGTGTTTGCAAGCCTCTTTAAATAGATAACCAACTAATAACTCGAATTAAACGAGTCCTAAAATAATAAAAGACTAAAAAAGGTAAATTTTCGCAGAAAAATAAAAATCTCCATCACTGGGCGGATATCTCCACGGACGTCCGTCCTGGAGGTCACGGGCGTCTGTCGCCTACAAAAGCATCACGGACACCGTAATAGTCACGGATGTCTGTTGCGCAATAAACAGTGGGGTTTTCAATTTACGGACGTTTGTCACCTGATGACGGCTTGTACCGCCTTTTCTCCCTTGAAGCTGTAGTACTCGGACTTTCTCTTCGTTTCTTCCGACGCCGGTAGAAGCCGTGTAGTCCAAAACCGATATTCATGCATTCGGCGTCCCCATCAGTAATGGTGTGTATTGTTGGTTAAGTTTAATCCCAACGTGTGAAAAGAGACACTTTGAAGAGTGCTCTCTAGTCGAAATCGATCGATCAATTTTGGAAATCAATCGATCGATTATGGGCGACAATTATTTGACAACTCTCGGGTTGAAATCGATCGATTCTGAGCAAACAAGTTTCGCGAATTTGGACGTTTTGGTTATTTAGAGGAGTTTTTGGTCAAAGCTTCTTAATGAGAATTGGAACCTATTAATAGCAGATTTTCCTAGGGTTTGACAGAGGGTTTTCTAAAGGGTGAAAACTAGAGAATACTTTTGGGAAGACAAAGGGTATTGAAGAACAACTTGGGGATTAAAGCATCCAATTGAAGCCATTTTTGTGTTAGAATCGTCACCATGGGTTAAAATATCGGGTTACCGATACGTATCGTCCGAGCTCCAAAACAATACGTATCGGACGATACGTATCGGTACCGGTCTGTATCGGACGATACATTGAATGTATTGGATGATACATTCAATACATTTGAATGTATCGAATGATACATTCAATGTATCGTTCGAGTCCAATACCAATACGTATCGTCCGATACGTATCGGTATCGGACGATATTTTGATCCATGATCGTCACTTTATTTCAGCGGATCTCCTCTGTATCGAAGGATTAAGTCCCTGTTTATTCAGTGTGTTTGCAGTTGAAGATCATGTGAGATCTTGTTTGAGAGTGCACTAGAGAGAAGAGAGTGTGTGCATTGTAAACGTTCTGAAATACGCCGTGGACGTAGCCCTAGATTGGGTGAACCACGTAAATTCCTTTGTATTGTGTGTGATTGATTTTGCTTCTTATTTTGCCATATTCATTGTAGTAGAGTTCGGTATCTCCAATCTCAAACAAATGGTATCAAAGTCAAGTTTAGGCTATAATGGTGATGAAAGTCACGAATGCACGATTCGAGATGAAGTTTTCGGGAAGAATAACTTCGCTCTATGGCAAGTCAAAGGTCACAGATCTCCTTGTCCAACAAGGCATTGATGATGCTCTACTTAGGAAGGAGATAGAAAAGAAGGCAAAGACGTCCGATGGAGAGTGGACTTCTCTTGATAAGAGAGTCGTAAACATTATCCGATTGTGCTTGTCCGATGAAGTTCTGTACAGCGTTCTTCACGAAAAGATGATTGTGGATCTGTGGAAGAAGATGAAATCTCTCTACATGACAATGTCGTTATCAAACAAGCTCCTCATGAAAAAACAACTCTACACACTTCGTATGAAGGCTGGTACACGTATTAATGATGATTTTGAATTTGTTTAATAAAAATAGCTAGTGAACTATTGAACATTGAGGTGAAGCGTGAAGAAGATCTTGCACTTCTTTTACTCACCTCATTGTCTGCATCATATGAGCACCTAGTGACCACATTAATTTATGGTACAGATACCATAGCCGTCGAAGAAGTGACTGTTACACTTCTATCAGACAAATTAAGAAACCAGTCCGAATCGAACTATGAGGGACTAGTCTCTTTAGCGAAAGGGGTCGAAACCATGATCGCAAAAGAGATAAAAAATCAACAAGAGGAAACCGCAGGTCCAAATCGAGGGGTGACAGAAAGGATATTATTTGTTACTTCTGTAAACAATCTGGACATATTCGTGAATATTGCAAACAGAAATTGAATAAAGATATGAGTGATGAAGGTACTTCACAACAGGCTAGTGTTGCCAAGTCAGATGCCGGTGAAGATCTATTGAGTGGCGTTCCCAAATTCACACATCGGATCAATGCCCTCACTTGGAGACATCACATATCCATTATCATAATTAATCAATTAAACTAATCATAAGTTCAAATCTAGAAAATAATTAAGGACTAAATAAGCGATAAATCTCGGTTGTTACATTCTTTCCTCCTTATTGAAAATTTCGTCATCGAAATTAAATCGTACCTGAAGAAAAAAGGAGTGAATATTTCTTCCTCATATCATCCTTGCGCTCCTCCCAAGTAGCTTCTTCTCGTGAGTGGTACTTTCAATTAACCAAAACCAATGGAATCTTCTTATTACGTAGTGTCCTCTCCTTTCTTTCTAGAATTGAAATTGGTTCCTCAATGACGGTCATGCCCTTCTCAATTTCTAATGGCTCCAAATCGATCACATGTGAAGGTCCTTGAAATACTTCTTCAACGTTGATATGTGAAAAAGTTGCAATAGAATTCCTATTGGTCTATTGATAGGGACATCAGATTCAAGCAGCCACCAATGACGTACCGAAGGCGGAAGAACATCAGAGGTGGAGGAACATCAGAGGCGGAAGAACATCAGAGGAAGAAGAAAAGAAAACAGCTCAAATTCGGAGAATTGAAGAATGCTCAGTCGATCGAACGACTCCTAGCTTCGATCGATCGAGGAAGGACAGCGGCTACACATTCTGAGGTAAAGTTACAAGCTTCAGTCGATCGATCGACACCCACCTTCAATTGATCGATTGTAGTTAGGAATAATATGGCTTTCAGACAGAGACTATGGACAAGTATATATTTATATACTCAACGATTGACCCTAGGCACCGATCGATCGATCAATGACGCGAATTTTGACGAAAATTTATATTTTAGTCAAAAGTTGTCATTTGTGTTTTATTTTCATTAGGATTATTCTAATTTCGTATTAGAGTTTTAATTAGTCTATTTAAAGGCTTGTAAACAATTTTATTATTAGTTTTTGGTTAATTAAAATTGCTTTTGCAAGTTTGAGAGTTCTAAACTTTCGTGAAGGTGTGATTCTCTCAAAACAGAGAGCGATTCTTCGATCCTACGTGCGGTTTAGTGTGAGGCCAACTCTTCTTCCATCTCTATCTTCTTTAGTTCTACGGTTTGCGTAAGTAGCGTACCCTAGTTATTTATTGCTCAAATTCAATCTCAGATCTAGTCTATTTATCTCATAAAAAATCCAAAATTAATCTATTTGTTCATCGCTAATTCTTTGTTAGTCTTTTATTTTGTGCGGTATCGAAAGAACCCGCTTGCGAGTTCGTTAGACGCCCTAAAACTATCGGAGATCTAGTCGTTCATAAGAACCCTAGTCTTCTAGATCTGATATGGACCGTACACGAAAAGTAACGTTATTTTGGGCCGGAATTAAATCATTTAATTGAATTATTTGTTATGAGAAATTGTTATTTATTAATTGTTTGAATCAATTTTAATCCTACTCAGCCCTAGCATTGCATTTAGTAAGTTCTCGCATCACTTATGCTAAAGGAATTAACATGAATAAGAATGACAAGAAAAGTTATGCATTCATGCATTAGTAGTAAGACTGAAGAGATAGGAGGTGGTCTTTAATTTTAAGCTTATTACTTAATTGAAGATAAGTATGCGAAGGTTAACGTAGATACTAATCGAAGGATCAAAGAAGATGAGGATAATGATTACGAAAAAGATAACCATGTCCATTATGCATATCGATTAATGAGCATTAAATGCACAATAAAATGACCACACATGAAATTAGGGTAGAGACCCAAGCCATAATGTTTATTTAGATTTAATGTTATGTTTCAGTTTCATTCTATCTATTTACACATATTATATCTCTGTTATTGATTGATTTTATGAGTTGGCTTGAGTTATGAACCATTTCTATTAGCCTTTTCATGTCTGGTTCATATCGGTTTACTTGGGAAACTAACCCATTGTTTGAAATTCTAGGGAGTACAACTATACATAGAGTGGATGATGTAGATGCGTCATTGATTGATAGAAATCCATATTTGTACGAAGAAGGATTTGAAGCTTAATTGATTATATTTTCCTTTATGCATTAAGAAAGATTTTAAGACATTTATTTCAAATTTATTTTTATGAACAAGTTCATGTTAATGAAGGATTATGCTTGATTTCAGTTTTTATTTAATTTTAAAGAGTACGCATAGAATTTGGTATAATATAACTCTCATATTTTAATATTGCTCTCATGATGATGGGAAAAAGAAAATTTATGTGTGCGCTTTTAATAGTTATTTTTCCGTTGCGTTTATATGCGGATCTTTATGGATTAATTGATTCAATTATGATCATGGATATGTGATGTCTCCAAGTGAGGGCATTAATCTGGTATGTGAATTTGGAGACGTCATATATTGTGTGCACTTTTAGGCTCCAGTCGAGTTGATGAAAATTTGATCCTAGATTCAAGGGCATCGTATCACATGTGTCCATACCGGGATTGGTTTGACCAGTACAAGGAAGCCAATGGTGGGGCGATTTTGATGGGGAATGATAGTGTATGTCACGCAATGGATATCGGTTCTATCAGAATAAAAATATTTGATGGTTGTATTCACACTCTTTCTGAGGTTAGGCATGTGCCTAATTTGAAGGCATTAGATGAGATAGGATGTCGAGTCATCTTATAACCCGAAAAACTGAAGGTTGCACAAGGTGTTATGACCTTGATGAAAGGTGAGAAGATGGAGAATCTTTGCATTCTAGTAGTCGACACAATCAGCGGTAGTGGCGTTGCAGCTACGAAAGATTCCAAGGATCTCTCATATTTGTGGCACAAAGGCTTGGTCACATGAATCAACGTGGGCTACCAGAGCTCATGCAGAATAAGGTGATTTCTAATATTCAAACTTGTAAACTGAAATTTTGTGAAGATTGCATCTTCGAGAAGCAAAAGAAAGTTTTTCCATAGGAAAATATACTTCGAAGGGGTTGATTAACTACATACACTTAAATGTATGGAGACCGACTAAAGTCACTTCAATAGGTAGAGTCAACTACTTTGTGTCATTCATAGATGACTATTTCAGAAAAGTTTGAGTGTATCCGATTAAAGAATAAGTCAGATGTGTTTCAGAAATTCAAGCAGTGACAAAGTATGGTTGAAAACCAAACTAACAGAAAGGTGAAGGTTCTCAGATCAGATAGTGGTGGGGAATATTTGTCATCGAATTTCAAAGCTTAATTGAAAATCAAGGGATTGTTAGGCACTTAACAGTTCCTGAAAATCCTCAACAAAATAGCGTAGCTGAGAGGATGAATAGAACACTATTAGAAAAAGCGTGGGGTATGTTGAATCATTCCGGCTTGAGTCATAGGTTCTGGGCAAAGGCAGTGAGCACGACATGTTACTTGGTCAACCGGTCGCCATCAACGGCATTGAACTTAAAAACAGTTGATGAGGTTTGGTATAGAAGATACGGAAGTTACTCTCACTTAAGGGTGTTTAGATGTGTCGCGTATGCATTACTTCAGGGAAGTTAGCGATCCAAGTTGGATCCTAAATCCAAAAAGTGTGTCTAGATTGCCTATGGCCAATAAATAAAAGGTTATCGTTTGTAGGGTACACAATCTCACAAAGTGATAAGTTGAAAGAGATGTTACTTTCAATGACGATGAGTTTCCGATGAAAAAGGCGGAGGACAAACCTTAATCACCTGGTGAACCACAGGTACAAGTTGATGTTGAAAGGCATGAGCAAGATGAGAAAAATAATGAAAACTCTAAGATAGAGCACGGTGGCACAGTTTCTCAAGGCTTGCAGTCCCAGGTACTAGTTTCAGTTCAAGCTACTTTGAGAAAGTAAAAAAGGACATAAACGTCCTGATAAGTTTAAAGATATGACGTCTTTAACACTAGCACTCATCACAGAGAATGGGGAACCAAGCACAGTTCCAGAAGCTCGAGTGGATACAGATGATGTAAAGTGACAGCTATGGAAGAAGAATGACAGTCACTTTTGAAAAATGATACTTGGGATCTCATGGAACTTTTTAAAGGGAAGAGAGTCATTCGTTGTAAATGGGTCTTTCGAAAGAAAGAAGGTGACGAGAGATAAACTCCGAAGGCCAAAGCAAGGTCAATTGCAAAGGGTTTCTCTCGTAAATAGGGTATTGATTACAATGAGATATTCTCTTCAGTTGCAAAGCACACATCGATTCGCACGTTATTGGTCATGGTTGCTCAGCAAGATCTAGAACTAGAACGGATGGATGTGAAAACAGTTTTCCTCCGTGGAGATCTACAGGAAGAAATTTATATGAGATAGCTAGAAGGATTTGAAGCTGAAGGGTCATAATCGCTCGTTTGCAAATTGAAGAAATCTTTATACGGTCTCAAACAAGCACCCAGGCAGTGGTACAAAAAGTTTGATTCATATATGCGAAACATAGAGTATCACAGGGGGCAATATGATTGTTGTGTCTATTGGAAAGAGTATTGTGAAGGGGAGAGAATTTTTCTAGTTCTCTATATAGATGATATACTAATAGCAGCAAAAAGAAAGGTTGAAATCAACAAGTTGAAGTAATCATTGAGCCAGAAGTTTGAGATGAAGGATCTTGGTTCCACAAATAAGATCATAGGTATGGAAATCACCAAGGATCGTAAATATAATAAGTTTTGGCTAACTCAAAGGACTTTTATCCAAAAGCTCCTTAAGAAGTATAATATGAGTGATGTTAAGCCAATATCAACTCCTCTAGCAGAGCATTTTAAACTCACAAAGAAAATGAGTCCGTCCACACATGCAGAAAGGGAAGACATGAAAAATGTTCTGTATGCAAATACTATTGGGAGTTTAATGTATGTCATGGTGAGTACACAACCAGATTTAACACAGGCCTTGAGTGTGGTTTGCAAGTATATGTCTAATTCGAAAAGAGAGCATTGGCTTGCGGTTAAATGAATATTGAGATATCTACTACCGATAACGGATTGATTTTTGAATGTGGGGATACATGCGAGATGGATCTCTACGGTACGTTGATTCTGACTATGCTGGTGATCTTGATAGCAGAAGGCCTACCACGGGATACGTGTTCGTTTTGGTAGGTGGAGCGATCAGTTGGAGGTCTATGCTTCAAAGGATAGTTGTGTTGTCAACTACAAAGGCTGAGTATATAACGGTTACAGAAGCTGCTAAGGAATCCTCATAACATAAGGGTTTGGTCAGTGAATTTGGTAAGGTTGATGAGAGAACTGATATTTTCTGCGACAGTCAAAGTGTAATTCATTTAGCAAAGAATCAAGTTTTTTTATCCTAAAACAAAGCATATAGATGTCTAGTATCATTTTATCAGAGATATGATAGAAGATAGAGAAATATTGGTTAAGAAGATTGATACGAAAGAAAACGCAACGGACATATTGACTAAACCGGTTATACAGAATAAGTTTAGGCATTGCCTAAACTTGATCGACATTTGTCGCAAATGTTGATGCCCGTTGGGGCAGTGACAAGGTTGAGGATGAAACCTAGGTGGAGAATTGTTGGCAAGGTTTAATCCCAACGTGTGAAAAGAGACTTTGAAGAGTGTTCTCAGGTCGAAATCGATCAATCGATCGATTGATTTTGGGCGACAATTATTTGACAACTCTCGGGTAGAGATCGATCGATCGATTTTGGAAATTGATCGATCGATTATGGGTGAACAAGTTCCGTGAATTTGGACGTTTTGGTTATTTAGAGAAGTTTTTGGTCAAAGCTTCCTAATGAGTTAGAACCTATTAATAGAAGGTTTTTCTAGGGTTTGACAGGGGTTTTTCTAAAGGGTGAAACTAAAGAATACTTTTGGGAAGACAAAGGGTATTGAAGAATAGCTTAGGGATCCAATTGAAGTCGTTCTTGTGTTAGAATCGTCATTATATTCCAGCAGATCTCTTCTCTGTATCAAGGATTAAGTCCTTGTTTATTCAGCGTGTTGGCTGTTGAAGATCGTGTGAGATCTTGTTTGAGAGTGCCCTAGAGAGAATAAAGTGTGTGCGTTGTAAAAGTTCCAAAATATAGTGCGTACTCCGTGGACATCCCTAGATTGGGTGAACCACGTAAATTCCTTTGTGTTGTGCGTGATTGCTTTTGCTACTTATTTTGCCATATTCATCGCGATAGAGTTCGATATCTCGAATCTCTAACATGTGTGTATTATTATTTCCACTTAATATAAAGGTTAGTGGGATCATCACCCAACTAAGCCATTCATTTTATTTATTTCTCATTCTCCTCTTCTTCTCTAACCCTCAACCTGATACCACTAACCTAATCCTAATATCACTAAATCTAACCCTGAACCACACACCAAAGTCAAGTTGGCATCATAGCCTCTTCTCAGGCACAAGATCTTGCTGATGTCAACAAGGACCAATCATTTGACCATTGTTCAAAACTGTAACAAGGGTTTGAAAGCTCATGAATTTACAAATTTGTTAAGAGCCCTTTCAAAAAAATTCGAGCTCATTTGAAGCAGTTATTGTTAAAGGATACTATGGGAAAACATTGATTTCATTGTTATCAAGGTTGTCAGAATCATGGAGGCTACATGCCAATGTAAGATCACACATGTTTGATCATTTTTTTGTGCTGGTATTACTATTAGAGACAGATTTGGTGATTGCAGAGGCTGTTTCGGTGTTTTTATCAAGAACTTTAGTTCCTGTGTGACAGCTCCTGTATGGTCAAAGGTTTTTCAATATTTCTGATCTGATGAATCATATCTGAGGCTATTAATATATGTTTACTCATACGGAGAAATATGATAGTTTTTTTTCTAGCAGTTTTGCAGACTATCGATGCCTAGTCTGTGAGTTGTTGCTCCTTTCTTAAGCAATAATAACTCCAAGAATTACAGAAGAGCAAGAGTGGTTGCTCCTTGTTTGGTTATTTTTTAGATTTTGTGCACCTTATTTAATCATTCCAAATTCAATAGTCAATGTTTTTTAGCATGGTCTCGAGCTATACTGCTTTATATCACAGGTCGATTGAAGACTGGTTAACTTATTGGTGCTACAATTATCAGCCATCCACTGGATCCTCTAGTATAGAAAAATGGTAAGCCGATAACTGCATCCTTCTTAGTTGGGTTCTCAAAGCAATGGAATCGCACTTCGCTCTGAATTATATAACTTTTATTACACAGTGGATGAGCTTTAAGAAGGTCTGATGCATATGCATGCTCTAGCTGAGAATGATGCACACACCAACATAAAAAACATACATCAAAATCTCGGACGATACAGGCGTATCGGGTAATAAGTCATAGTATCGGAGCTATCTGAGACAGATCTATCATCCCGGGCATCAGCCAATGCGTATACCTTGTAGTATCATTTCTTTTTTGTATCGTGGTACAAACTTTTTTATTGATGATAACCAAACACGATACGTCTCACTATTGGCACAGATGAATGCCAAGACCAATTCCGAGATTTTAATCCTTGATCAACAACTCCATCAATTGGAACAAGCTATTAAAGAAATTAGCCAAAGATTAGACAAATTTTGGGGGGTGTATAGGGCGGAACTAGGGAACAAAGGTGATGATCTAGAAGCAAGAGATTTGATAATTGTCTCATTAACTGCTGTGGCTTTGGAGATAAAATTCATCTGACAACATAATCTTTGAGCCACAAGGATAGATTAGGGCTGAGCAGATAGCTGGGCAGGGCAAAATGATGGGCGAGAAGGAAATTGGGACCTTCGGGACGGATCAGAAAAATTACAAGGAACCTCCCTCCCTTTCTTAGAAAGATCTCTGGGATATTTCTCATAAGAATTTTAGGACAATCTTTTATTCTGAGGTTACGTAACTGTCAAACAGCATGTCACAATTAGGCATTGTAATTTATTTATTACGATACATACTTCCCAATGATGGTCACTAATGTTTTTGTTGCTGGAAACGGAAATTGGAGAATATTGTCTTCTCTTTTATATCTTCCTATTTTCTTGTGGGTAATTCTTGTGTTCTGCTCCCATTTATTTATCTTGGAATGTAAAACCATCAGCGACTTGCATCATCAATGACCAAAAGTTACATTCCCAAAGCTAAGTTCAAGGGCAGAAGAAAGTGGTCGTTGAGGGGACCATAAATTTTTAAATTGCAGAGAGCATTCTAAGGGTGTTGTTGAATGGTGTGGGTGAAGCAAATTTGCTGAAGAACAACAAGAGCAATTGGAATTTAAAACTCTACCAAAACAACATTTCAAACTTTGAAGGGTTCAACAAGTAAGAAACATCTGTTATGACCTTATTATCAGATAAGAGATTCCCATAATGTGATTTTTGAACCTTTAAGCGTGTAGGTTGGGGAATACTATCTACAGCCCAATAGAAGCTACACATATCTCATCGGATGAGCAGGCTCCTGATTTCCCCACAAAGGGTCTATCGCTTGGTTTTTAAAGGGCAAGCTTTCAATACTTTATGGCTCTTATGAGGGAATTTTAACCCTCTCTTGGATCGTTATATAAGTGAATGCAATCAGTCACTAGGTAGGGTGTTGATGCTCATATTTCATTCCTTACGACTCATCGATAGGCCACATTAATCTTGACTATTGCAAAATGAAGTTTGCAAACAAATATACTTCCATGACTCTAGCAAAAGTTGAATAATTGAGCATTGAACTCTAAAAAGAATCAAATTGGACACAGAAATCTTAAAAACCAAGAAGCTTAGTCGGAGATGATGGACTACCAGCTGGACTGTTTTAAGTTGACCACCGATGTGTGCGAAATGATGTAACAATAAAGGGAATCTTAATGGTGTAAGATCCAAACTTTACATTATAAACTTCAATTTGGTTTTCATAGGTTTGAAACCCATTATTCTTAAAAGAGTAGTTGATTTATGGTAACTATCGTGTTCCAAACAGCAAGGACAGACCAAAATAGGGGCCAGCAGGTGCACATGCCCTGCTAACTTGAAATAGGAAATTACAACTCCAAAATAGCTTTGGATTAATGACAGCTAGCAGAGGGTGTAGCATCATAGAGTTCAACGTGATCCATTCCACAAGCTGGTATATACATTGTCATTTGGATATCTCATATCTCTAATATAATCCAAGCCATTCGATCTACTTAACACTTTGGGAATGATTGTCAATTCCTCTGTTTCTTATCCAGTAATAAGTAATTAATCATACAGTTATAGTTCACCTTATTAGTGTGATTTTGAAGAATTCAGCCATCCAATATGCATTTTAGGAATATACATCACAAGGATAAAATGGAATCAGGTCATAACATGAAAATTAATATTATATTATAGGATCATTTAATAAATAGGCACAAAAGAACGAGTTTGTCCTTGATGAGAGGTAAAGTGGTTTAGATACATGCACGGACTTTCAATACATAAAAGTCCGTTCACCTCACAAAGTTGCACGGACGTGTGCACCATTTTACCGCATATCATGCTTGGACCAAAATTGCAGGCAAACTTGAAAATAAAATTGTGAATCAGGCTTTTTTTTTTTCGGTAGATCCATTGATGGGGCCAAAGAGCAGCTCTTTTGCTCATATGGCGCGTTTGGTCTAACATGTATTACGACGTTTTCTCTTGTGGGGAGATGTTTTAACTGATAAAATGAGCACCTACTCTAGCAAAGAGTAGGTGGGGAGTTGGAATCCGCTTTAATAGTGTGGACCCAAAGACAGCTTGAGAAAATCCTAGCTCTGCCCTGATGCATGGACGGATGGACCTTAAGACTACATGATCTTTAAGAGCTTGGAAATCCATATGCATCTGATTTACAGAGCATGGATATGTGCCATAGGATTCAAGAGGCATTGTTTGGGGAGCTGTGACATGTGGAATAAAAACCGACTGTCCGATAGGTGCAACATGATCTCAAGATCCCTTGTGTGGAATATCAAGGTGAAATACGATTTCCATCATTTGATCCAAATCAATCAATGATTTTGAAGGGATTGCACACGTGAGCGCTTTAAGAGATTGCATAGGCGCTAACACAATAAAATATTCCCTGAGCTTTTAATTGTGTTCACTTGCTTTTACTAAATCGCAACAAATTGACATATCTTTCCCTCTTTGCAAACAATAATAATTATCTTGGCTGCGAAACACTAAAAAATGACAAAAAACTAACGGCAAGTTGTTTGTGACTAAGGCCTCTGTCTCTCTCTCCTCAACCTGAATCCACCCCAGCTTCAGCCAAATAAAAATCTTGAACTTGAATCCATCCAGCCGAGAGCCTAGCCCGATTTTGTATACAGGTTGGGTATGGAATTTATTTTAGGACACAAATTAAAAATGATCAAGCCGCTCAAATCCAGTCCAGGCCACCAAGCCCAACTAGTTTAATAGATAAGGCTTACGAATGATGCACTAAACCTATACGGATCCTTCAAGCCAAAATATCAGTCCCTCATAGTATATGGATCCTCTTCTCCTTAAAATTGTTGACCACACATCAATGAATCGTTCAACTTGGTGAGCATGCACAAACACCAGTAGAGAGATTGAATGAAACAAAATAACCCTTTTTAATTCAAGAATATTAGTCACACATAAGAATAGATCTTCAAAAAGGGGAAATTTGGGTTAAGGTTGTCTAGAAGGATCTCTCGGATATTTCTCATAAGAATTTTAGGACAATCTTTTATTCTGAGCTAACATGACTGTCAAATAGCATGTCACAATTAGGCATTGTAATTTATTTATTACGATACATACTTGCTTACTATAGTTTATCTGCTAGGCAGGACTAGGACTTGACTTTTTATAGTACAGGAATCTAATATATGTAAAACAATGGAACATGTGGCCCGCAATGATGGCTACTAATTTTTTTGTTGCTGGGAACGGAAATTGGAGAATATTGTCTTCTCTTTTATATCTTCCTATTTTCTTGTGGGTAATTTTTGTGTTCTGCTCTCATTTATTTATCTTGGAATGTAAAGCAATCAGCGATTAAATTAAAAAGGGTTATTTTATGTGTGAATTCAATGCAGCATTATTAAAAACCACTATTGATTGCTATTGCGTTCGCAATAACATAGTTACAAACAACTCAAGCTTCATACATTATGAAATACCTCTACAAAAACCTCTATAAATAAAAGCTGAGACCCCAGTACAAGAGAAACTTGAACTGGCACAAAGAGAGGGAAAAAAAGCATACCTAGAGCGCCTTCCCAGCCTAATAAACCAAATATTTGCAACCCTTCACAGAGTATGAATAAAGGCTAATACAAAGAAAAGCCAAAAAGTTAAACTTCATGTGTGGGATTGCACACAGGCTTTGAGCGTTGAGCTACATTTAAGAATTAAGTAGTTTAAAAATCTTGATTAAACAAAAAATGGTTTAAAAGTATATGGGAAAAGCAACTCCAACTTCTCTCCCAAAGCTCTAGTTTTGTATTTTGAGAAGTTCCTTCTGACCTCTGATGAGCGATGACTACTACTTATGCAAAAGTTGGGTTAATTATATTGTTTATTAGAAAATATAGTAAGGTATTTGTAATGGGCTAGCAATTTGGCGGTGAAAGAGAAATTTGAGCGGAATGAGTTCTTTTCTTTTCTTAAAATCAGCTTCTAGTCACCACCATATTGTCTCAAAAAATAAATGTTAGTACCAGTATTTGCACCCATGAAATTATAATCTCACCCCATCTCCCCAGCCGAAATGCATTGACTACTTGGAATCAAACAATGGATCGTCCCAATCTTCCACCAGTGGATCTTGAGATCTTGGGTGTACCATCAGACGGTCATTTTTTTATTCAATCAAGTACACATCCCAAAAAGTAATCTGAAAATCACATGGCACATATCAAAATCAAAGGTCGCTTTTTGGGATTTTCCCATGTGAAATAAAAAACTGACCATCCGATAGTACACTACGACCTGAAGATCCATTTGTGAGAAGATTTGGATGAAAAGGGTTATTTTATGTGTGACTAAAATTCTTGAATTAAAACGGGTTATTTTGTTCCATTCGATCTCTCTATTGGTATTTGTGCATGCTCACTGAGTTGAACAATTCGTTGATGTGTGGTCAACAATTTTAAAGAGAAGAGGATCCATATACTATGAGGGATTGATATTTTGGCTTGAAGGCCGTCAGGACAGATATATCTATATATGTTTAGTCATCATTCATAAGCCTTATCTATTAAACCAGTCGCACTTGGTGGCCCGGACGGGATTTGAGCGGCTTGATCATTTTTAATTTGTGTCCTAAAATAAATTCCAAACCCACCCTGTACACAAAATCGGGCTAGGCTCTTGGCTGGATGGATTCAAGTTCAAGATTTTTATTTAACCCAAAATTTGGCCCGAGCTGGGTGGATTTTATTTGACCCAAAACTTCTAATAAACAATATAATTAACCCAACTTTTACATGAGTAGTAGTCCTCTCTTTGTGCTAGCTCAAGTTTCTCTTGTACTGTGGTCTCAGCTTTTATTTTATTGTGTTTCCTCTGTTTGGGTCAGGTTTTTGTAGTGGCATTTCATACTGCATGAAGTTTGAGTTGTTTTTAACTATGTTTATGATCTTTGCAAATGCAATAGCAATCAATAGTGGTTTTTAATAATGCTGCATTGAATTCTATCAATATGTTAAATTTTTCAAGAAAAGAAAAGAACTCATTCCACTCAAATTTCTCTCACCGCCAAATTACCAGCCCATTACAAATACCTTACTATATTTTCTAATAAACAATATAATTAACCCAACTTTTGCATAAGTAGTAGTCATCACTCATCAGAGCTTAGAAGGAACTTCTCAAAATACAAAACCAGAGCTCAGAGAGAGAAGTTGGAGTTGCCTTGCCCATATACTATTAACTGAGGGGGACGCCGACATTGTAGACATCGGATATGGACCTTTTCGCGTGTACCGACGTCGAAAGAAGAGGAATGAAAATTAAACCTAGGCGAGAGAGGACATTCTGGAAACCACAAGGAGAAGTGCCGCAGCAAGCCCTCGCTCGAGCGGTTATAATAATCGCTCGAGTGGGCCCAATGACGAAAATTTTCTTTTATTATTATTTTTTTTTTAGTCTTTTATTATTTTAGAACTCTTTTAGTGCAAGTTTTATTTCGTTTAGGGTTTTCTTAGCCTATATAAAGGCCTTGTAAACACTCTATTAAGGAGATTATTGATTATGAATGAAAAGAGCTTTTGCTTATGTGTACTTGAGATGAGCCTCTACGAAGAGTGAATCTTCTTCCCGAGAAGGGTTTAGTGCGAAGCCAAGGGTGTGAAGCCTACAATTCTATCTACCTCTTTTATCTATGTTTGCGTGATTCTACAACCCTAAATCGACCATCTTCTTGTGAAATCCTAAACCCTAAATTTCTCTAAATCCTTGAATCGATCCGATTCAACAACCGTAGAGCCCAGTAGAGTTATTAAACCTTTCGCACCTGATATTCAGAGAAAATCAGTGATCCCATCATTGAATCGTGAGCACCCTAATCTGGAAAAAAACCTAGAGTTCTATCTTTAGGATCGATCTGCGCTGCAACCTAACGGATCTAGCGCCTGGACTAAACCCTGCCTGAATTATACGTGATTCTCCCAAGGAATACTACGAGACCCTGAGGTATTCGTTATATTTTACAAGTTTCATTGTTTAGTTTAATTCCAATTTAATTTCGGCAAAATTCAATCATATCATTCACGTAGTTTAGGGTACCGTCCTGCGTCAGTTTTGGTATCAGAGCCCTAGGTTCTAGGTTAGGGCATATTGTGTGTCATTTTAATTTTCGTTGCATTTTATCTCATTTGTGTTCAAAAGTATACACGTCTACTGTTTGACAAAATTCTTCATCCATTGTGGTTCATGTTTGCATGGCATTTAGCATTCGTGTTAGTAAGCCGTGTTCACCATGAGCATGAGCGAGATTGTTGATGCCCTTAGGGACATCAAAGCCCAAATGTGTGCAATTAATAATAGGGGCCGCTACACATCAAATTATGGGCAAAATCTCAAAAGTTGTGATGAGACTAGAGTTAGGGGATACCTTTACCATTGTGAACCTAAATGCAGCCGAGAGGTTTCTAAAATCTATTCGGAATGAGGTTCCAAATTTTGAAGGTACGGCAAATCCTAAAACCTTTGTAGAGTGGTTATCTAGTGTGGAAGAGTATTTTGATTGGTATGGTGTACCGAATGAGTACAAAGTTAGGTTAGTGAAAACAAAGTTGGAGGATAGTGCCAAAACCTATTGGACTAATGTTGAGCTTCTACACGACTTAGCTAATCGTAAGCCCATCACACAATGGGAAGACATGAGGGAGCGACTTATCGAGAATTATGTTCCTCTCACACACCGTCATCTTTTACGATTTTTAAAATCAAAGACAGACAAGTGTCCTGATTGCTCCAAGTGTCACGGATTTGGACACTTTGCTTACCAATGCTCCACAGAACTTTCCACTCCGAATTTATTGATTAAAAGGGAGAGTTCTAAGGAGCAGGAAAATTTGAGAGTAGAAGAGGTGTATGACCCCCGTACCGTGATGAGTGAAGAGGAGATGGAAGAAGCTGATGAGAGCCTAACTTGTGTCAAAGAGACTACCATTTCCCCTGTGAGTAGTGATATTGAGTTGCCCACACGTGAGTCAATTGAGTCACCCACGCACGATTCGATCGAGTCACCTACACACGATTTATTAGTGCCCGTAGAGCCCGTTGTGCACAAGTCCTTGTTGGTGGTAGAGTCAAGAGTACTTGAGTCGGTTACATGTGAGTCATTCGCATTGCATGCACATGAGAGTATCGAGTCCATAGACACGCATGCACATCATAGTCTCAAGTTGCATACTTCTATACATTCCAAGTTTTATTGTAAGTCATCTTTTGAGTCTTATTCCGCATTGCATGCCGAAATTAAGCTTGAAATTAATTTATGCAATGAAGCTCTCAAAATATCGATGCAGTTACCTAAGGCTTTTATGGAATTTCAATTGAATGATTATGCGATGGTTCGGGTTAGGCCTGAACGATTCTCATTGGGAGTCGTAAAGGATATCCAAGCCCACGACGCTGGACCTTTTAGAATTGTGGCAAGGAGCGGACCTAATGCATATGTTCTCGAGCTTCCACCTGATATAGGGGTCAGCTCTACATTCAATGTGGAGGACCTGGTTCCTTCATTGGTCCCAGCCCCACCCCCTCACAACCCCTTCCAAGCAGCCCCGAGCCCAAATTCCAGCCCCACCCTGCAACCCCTACCCTTCCCTTCCCCACACAAGCAACGCAGAGAGGAGATCGAAGGAATACTAGATGATAAGGCGATATCCACCCATGATGGTGGAATTCAAAAGTACTTGGTCAAGTGGTTTGGAAAGCCAGACTCCGAGAACTCATGGGTAGCTGAAGACGAAGTTCGACGTTTGAACCCCGACATACTCGAAATATTTACGACGCCGCTTCATCGGTGATGAAGCCTTTTCGGCCCGGGAGAATTGACGGGGACGCCGACATTGTAGACATCGGATATGGACATTTTCGCGTGTACCGATGTCGAAAGAAGAGGAATGAAAATTAAAACTACGCAAGAGAGGACATTCTGGAAACCGCAAGGAGAAGTGCCGCAGCAAGCCCTCGCTCAAGCGGTTATAATCCTCGCTCGAGCGGCCACTTAAGCTGGCTCGAGCGAGCCCTTGCTCGAGCGGTTATAATCATCGCTCGAGCGGGCCCAGTGACGAAAATTTTTTTTTTTTTTTTTTTTTTTTTAGTCTTTTATTATTTTAGAACTCTTTTAGTGCGAGTTTTATTTCGTTTAGGGTTTTCTTAGCCTATATAAAGGCCTTGTAAACACTCTATTAAGGAGATTATTGATTATGAATGAAAAGAGCTTTTGCTTATGTGTGCTTGAGATGAGCCTCTACGAAGAGTGAATCTTCTTCCCGAGAAGGGTTTAGTGCGAAGCCAAGGGTGTGAAGCCTACAATTCTATCTACCTCTTTTATCTTTGTTTGCGTGATTCTACAACCCTAAATCGACCATCTTCTTGTGAAATCCTAAACCCTAAATTTCTCTAAATCCTTGAATCGATCCGATTCAACAATCGTAGAGCCCAGTAGAGTTATTAAACCTTCCGCACCTGATATTCAGACAAAATCAGTGATCCCATCATTGAATCGTGAGCACCCTAATCTGGAAAGAAACCTAGAGTTCTATCTCTAGGATCGATCTGCGCTGCAACCTAACGGATCTAGCGCCTGGACTGAACCCTGCCTGAATTATACGTGATTCTCCCAAGGAATACTACGAGACCCTGAGGTATTCGTTATATTTTGCAAGTTTCATTGTTTAGTTTAATTCCAATTTAATTTCGGCAAAATTCAATCATATCATTCACGTCCTGCGTCATTAACCCAATTTTTTTAATGAATACTTTTAAACTACTTCTAAATTCTTAAATGTAGCTCAACACTCAAAGCCTGTGTGCAATCCCACTCATGAAATTTAACTTTTTGGCTTTTCTTTATATTAGCCTTTCTTCATCCTCTGTGAAGGGTTCCAAAGATTTGGTTTCTTGGGCTGGGAAGGCGCTCTAGGTATGCTTTTTTGCCCTCTCTTTGTGCTAGTTCAAGTTTCTCTTGTACTGGGGTCTCAGCTTTTATTTTATTTTGTGTTTCCTCTGTTTAGGTCCTTAGAGGTTTTTGTAGTGGTATTTCATGATGCATGAAGCTTGAGTTGTTTGTAACTATGTTTATGATCTTTGCAAATGCAATAACAATCAATAGTGGTTTTTAATAATGCTGCATTGAATTCACACATAAAATAACCTTTTTTAATTCAAGTCACTGATTGCTTTACATTCCAAGATAAATAAATGAGAGCAGAACACAAAAATTACCCACAAGAAAATAGGAAGATACAAAAGAGAAGACAATATTCTCCAATTTTCGTTTCCAGCAACAAAAAAATTAGTAACCATCATTGCGGGCCACATGTTCCATTGTTTTACATATATTAGATTCCCGTACTATAAAAAGTGAAGTCCTAGTCCTACCTAGCAAATAAACTATAGTAAGCAAGTATGTATTGTAATAAATAAATTACAATGCCTAATTGTGACATGTTATTTGACAGTCACGTAAGCTCAGAATAAAAGATCGTCCTAAAATTCTTATGAGAAATATCCCAGAGATCTTTCTAGACAACCTTAACCCAAATTTCCCCTTTTTGAAGATCTATTCTTATGTGTGACTAATATTCTTGAATTAAAATGGGTTATTTTATGTGTGACTAATATTCTTGAATTAAAAAGGGTTATTTTGTTCCATTCAATCTCTCTATTGGTGTTTGTGCATGCTCATAGAGTTGAACGATTCGTTGATGTGTGGTCAACAATTTTAAGGAGAAAAGGATCCATATACTATGAGGGACTGATATTTTGGCTTGAAGGCCATCAGGACAGATATATTCATATAGGTTTAATGCATAATTCGTAAACCTTATCTATTAAACTAGTTGGGCTTGGTGGCCTGGACTGGATTTGAGCGGTTTGAACATTTTTTAATTTGTGTCCTAAAATAAATTCCAGACCCACCCTGTATACAAAATCGGGCTAGGCTCTCGGCTGGATGGATTCAGGTTCAGGATTTTTATTTGACCCAAAATTTGGCCCAAGCTGGGTGGATTCAGGTTGAGGAGAGAGAGACAGAAGCCTTAGTCACAAACAACTTGCCGTTAGTTTTTTGTCATTTTTTAGCATTTCGCAGCCAAGATAATTATTATTGCTTGCAAAGAGGGCGAGATATGTCAATTTGTTGCGATTTGGTAAAAGCAAGTGAACACAATTGAAAGCTCAGGGAATATTTTATTGTGTTAGCGCCTACGCAATCTCTTAAAGTGCCCACGTGTGCAATCCCTTCAAAATCATTGATTGATTTGGATTAAACGATGGAAATCGTGTTTCACCCTGATATTCCACACAATGGATCTTGAGATCATGTCGCACCTATCGGACGGTCAGTTTTTATTCGACATGTCACAGCTCCCCAAACAATGCCTCTTGAATCCTATGGCACACATCCATGCTCTGTAAATCAGATGCATATGGATTTCCATGCTCTTAAAGATCATGTAGTCTTAAGGTCCATCCGTCCATGCATCAAGGGAGAGCTAGGATTTTCTCAAGCTGTCTTTGGGCCCACACTATTAAAGCGGATTCCAACTCCTCACCTGCTCTTTGCTAGAGTAGGAGCTCGTTTTATCAGTTAAAACAGCTCCCCACAAGAGAAAATGTCGTAATACATGTTAGGCCAAACGTGCCATATGAGCAAGAGAGCCGCTCTTTAGCCCCATTGAGCAAGAGAGCCGCTCTTTAGCCCCATCAATGGATCTACCTAAAAGAAAAGCCTTATTGACAATTTTATTTTCAAGTTTGCCTACAATTTTGGTCCAAACATAATAAGCGGTAAAGTGGTGCACACATCCGTGCAACTTTGTGACGTGAACGAACTTCTATGTATTGAAAGTCCGTGCATGTATGTAAACCACTTTACCTCTCATCAAGGACAAACTCGAGTTTTTGTGCCTATTTATTAAATGATCCTATAATATATAATATTACATTTCATGTTATGACTTGATTCCATTTTATCCATGTGATGTATATTCATCTAAAATGCATATTGGATAGTTGAATTCTTCAAAATCACACTAATAAGGTGAATTATAACTGTATGATTAATTACTTATTATTAGATAAGAAATGGAGGAATTAACAATCATTCACAAAGTGTTAAGTAGATCGAATGGCTAGGATTATAGTTCCAAATGACAATGTATATACTAGCTACACGATCGGTAGATCAGGAAAGTAAAGATAGAGCCTACCAGCTTGTGGAATGGATCATGTTGAACTCTATGATGCTACACCCTCCGCTAGCTATCATTAATCCAAAGGTATTTTGGAGTTGTAATTTCCTTTTTCAAGTTAGCAGGGCATGTGCACCAGTTGGCCCCTATTTTGGTCTGTCCCTGCTGTCTGGAACACGACAGTTACCATAAATCAACTACTCTTTTAAGAATAATGGGTTTTATACCTATGAAAACCAAATTGAAGTTTATAATGTAAAGTTTGGATCTTACACCATTAAGATGCCCTTTATTGTTACATCATGCAGCACACATCAGTGGTCAACTTAAAATAGTCCAGCTGGCAGTCCATTATCTCTGACTAAGCTTCTTGGTTTTTAAGATTTCTGTGTCAAATTTGATTCTTTTTAGAGTTCAATGCTCAATCGTTCAACTTTTGCTAAAGTCATGGAAGTATATTTGTTTGCAAACTTCATTTTGCAATAGTCAAGATTAATGTGGCCTATTGATGAGTTGTAACTTAGAGGAATGAAATATGAGCATCAGCACCCTACCTAGTGACTGATTGCATTCACTTATATAACGATCCAAGAGAGGGTTAAGATTCCCTCATGAGAGCCATAAAGTATTGAAAGCTTGCCCTTTAAAAACCAAGAGATAGAGATTGGCGGCAAATCAGAAGCCTGTTCATCAGATGAGATATGTGTAGCTTCTATTGGGCTGTAGATAGTATTCCCCAACCTACACACTTAAAGGTCCAAAAATCGCATTATGGGAATCTCTTACCTAATAATAAGGTCATAACAGATGTTTCTTACTTGTTGAACCCTTCAAAGTTTGAAATGCTGTTTTGGTAGAGTTTTAAATTCCAATTGCTCTTGTTGTTCTTCAACAAATTTGCTTCACCCACACTATTCAACAACACACTTTGAATGTTCTCTGCAATTGAAAATTTTGTGGGCCCCTCAACGACCATTTTCTTCTACCCTTGAACTTAGCTTTGGGAATGTTACTTTTTACATTTCCCACTCTCTTCCCTCTCTCAAGCGATCCTCCCACTTCCCATTCTATTTGAACGATCTGGAACAGGGTTGTTGGTTTTGGACCTTAGTAGTTATTTGAAGCTCTCAATTGAAATTAAAAAATAGATATCTACAACCATCAATCGCAGAAGGGATATTTGCACAGTTAAAATATATATATATATATATATATATATATATATATATATATATATATATATAAGAAAAACAAGATTAATGGAGAAAACCACCGTCATTCCAGAGCCGCAATGAATGTGTCCATTTTCAAATAAAATAACTATAAGGGTAAACATTTTTTCTTAAAAAATGCAATTATCTTCAATTTTAAAGTATATGAAGTGCTTCACTATTTTTTCAAGAAAAGTTACAACTTTAAAACTACAGAAAAATAAAATAAATACAAACCCTTAACGTATCTGAGTTAACTCGCCACTATCTATTACTTAGAGATGACTAACTCACCATCAATTGTGAGAAAGAGAGTAGGTGAGAGAACATGGGAAGAGAGGATTTAAATGGAATGGGAAGAGCACTAGAGAGAGGGAAGACAGCGAGAAATTGGTCAGCGGCCTGGGGCCGGATCCTCACTAGGGACCAACTTCGGAAGCGTGGTTTTGCACTCAGTAATAGATGCATCCTCTGTATGAAGGGTAGAAAATCGGCATCCTATACCTTGCTCCATTGCAAATTTTCAAAGAAAGTTTGGGAACTGTTCTCTCAATGTTTGGGGCTCTATTGGTCTTCCCAGCTAGCATCGACCTATTGATTCAACAATGGGATGGTGTGGTGCCTCTTGATGATGGGAAGCTGTTATGTGGGCCATTGCTCCGTTTGCCATTATGTGGGCCCATTGGTTGAAAAGGAACAATAGGGTTTTCCAATGAAAGGCCAGTCCTACTTTCCTAGTTATCAAGTCAGTCAGAGACCTCCTTGACTGTGTTACGATGTCTCACGGCCAACTAATGCATGACCACTCTGATTTCTTTGAGTTATGGAACCTTTTGTTGTAACTTTCTTTTTCCGGACCCTTACCCTGTCCATCGATGACCCGGCTTTCTAACTCCCTCCTTTGCGGTTTTCATCTTCAAAGGTGCCATGGGTCTTGCTGCTGCTCGGGACATGAGAGTCAAAGGAATGTACTTGCTTTCCTTTGTGTTTCTAATATATTTTTTCTTTATTGATAATATAAAAAAAGACCACGAGATATGTATTCAAAAAAATGTTTACCTTGGGGATTTATGCACGCATATATTTTCCTAACATTCCGTTGACATATGTCGTATGGATGTTGACAGATTCCCTAAGCAGCAAATACATTAAATGAATTCTTTAGTGGCAATTTTGCTAAACCACATACATGATTGGTAAAGCCCCTTAGAATTTTAATCAAAGACAAAGGTGAAATCCTTTATAATTTCTGTTTGGCAAATATGTTGAGTAGATATGGACACTTAGAATTATATACAAATGTCAAAACTGGCTGAGAATAGGACTCATCATAAAGCTATAACCCGCATATAATCCGCTATCTCGTATCTATATTTTAAATTCATATAATATTTTACCTATGTGTAATGCGATATAACATACCCTGCACACTAAGGTGCTTTAGAGTTTACAGCGTGCAATTTCCTTTTATGACACAAAAGAAAACTAGCCAGCCCATATAGATGCGAAAAGGTGATAATGATGAAGCTAATGACACTACGCTAGAAAAGAAAACTAATGAACTTAGTGCAACCTTATATAGTTACTGTATCCTAAAGTTATCTACCCAACATAGCAAGTGTCGATGCCAAAATGCCAAGTATATGCAAGAAACTAGGCATTCATCCTAGGTTTGAAGTTTAGAAAAAGCAGATCAAGTACATGATAACAAATTCTTTGGGTAATTTCATTATACTACAGTTTTAAATGGAGAAATAGGAAAGCCAATAAATCACGAGGTTTTAGGCATTTATATTTCTTTTGGAAACACTTTGCTATTTCTGCTGTGAGTAAACAAGAAATTGCTTCAATGATTAAATAGAATTTTGAAATACCCAAAATTGTTGTACTTATTAGTTTATAAACCACGCCTGATAGCAAGGAGATTTCCGACTTTGGCCAGATTTAATTTGAAATAAATTGGCTAAATATATCCATAGTCACAAAGTCAAATTCGTCAAATTCAGCCAAATCCGAGGAGATAAAATGTATATATATATATATATATATATAGAGAGAGAGAGAGAGAGAACATAATAATATTTGTAATGAAGAAAAAGTACAAAATAAGCATTATTCATTAATATGCATGATCTGATGATCATTCATTCATGAATTACGAACACATGTTGTAATTTGTTAAGTGTAACCATATAGCCTTCAATAAAGGGATATCTGAAGATTACATACGTAATTGAGAAAGAAAGAGAGAGGTAGCTATATAACTTAAAGAGAGAAAATAAAATTTCTTTAAAAAAAAAAAAGATCATCACCAAACTCATCTTATATTCGGCAATGAGACGAATTAGCCGAATCATTCGGCTGCATACCCTTGATCCACCGAATTTTTTGTTTTTGTCAATAGTTTGGAGTATTTTGTGACTATGAATATATCTCGGCAAAATTGGTATAACTATTAGGCACTAGAAATCTTAATTTTTTGGCAAGATTTACTGTTGCTATAAAAACAGGAAAATGATTTTGAAAGGACAGCAAGGAGATTAATTATGATTAATCAATAATTATGTAAAATTTAAATTTCAATCAGTGGTCAATATTAGTTCAGTTTGAAATTAATGATCATTGGCTCAAAAGCAAGTATAGTTAGACAGAGTAAGGGGGATGCATACCTTGGGGGGTTTGTAGGGATAATCGTTTGGAAATGTGATGTTAAGGAAAAATATACCTCCTTGGTATGGCGATCCTACATATATAATTAAATGAAATGAAATGAAGGCGATCAACTAGAACGACAAGCGTACCATAAAATAAAATAAAATGAAGAGTAGGAGGAGGAGCATCCAGCTACCTTGTGGACCAATGATGGTGGAGACCCACTGGTAGAGGTTATCTCCTTTGGGACCAGCTGAGCAGTCTAGTGGTGGGTTGCTGTTTAGCTCGTGCATCTCCATCTGAATCCTCTTACCTGAAGTAGAAACAGAAGTTGTGGACGGCCATGATGATGATCGAATCCCTACACCACTAGAGCTCGTGCAGTTCGTGGACGACATGCGTATGGCGTTTTTGTTTCCTGCAACTCTGAGGAGAGAGAGAGAGAGAGAGAGGATTTGCAATACTGAATGTAGAAGAGTTGTCAGTAGCTGCTGTTATGCACACGGACCATGTACCTGCACGGGGCGATTGAGCTGCTTGACTATTTTCAATGTTTCATCTTCGTCCTAGCCGCTGCCAATGGATCAAGTTGACCTTTGACCCAACCCAAACCTGACAATTGAGTAAAACCCCACCCGACCCGATGGAGCATAACTTATATGCTCCGACTGGTCCGATAAGAACTTATATATATATATATATATATATATATATATATATATATAAAGCTGAAATTTTGGTGCCCAAATTTTCTTTTTTTTTTAAAACTCAAAATTATCGGCCGATAATTTGAGTTCACCCACGTTAAAACACATTGACTACATTGAATCGGACGATAGAGATCGTTTGTTGTCCCAATTCTTGAGATCATGCGTGTGCCAGCAACCGGTCAATTTTTTTATTTCATGTGGTACACACCCCCCACTAAATCTTTGAGTTCACCCACGTTGAAACACATTGATTACGTTGAATCAGACAATGTTGAATAAGACGATGGAAATCATTTTTCGTCCCAATCTTTCCCATGATGGATCTTGAGATCAGGGGTGCACCATCAACCGGTCAGTTTTTTATTTCATGTGGCACACATTCAAAAAAGTGACCTTAAAATCAATTTTGAGTGTGCACATGATGTTAAGCTCACTTTTCTAAGATGTGTGCTATATGAAATAAAACACTAGGTTGCATTGAATCAGACGATGGATATTGAGATCATGGGTGTACCATCAACTGATCAATTTTTTTATATCATGTGGTACACATCCAAAAAAGTGACATTAAAATCAATTTTCAGAGTGCACGTGATGTTAAGGTCACTTTTCTAAGATGTGTGCTACGTGAAATAAAACAATGATCGCCTGATAGTACTCCTATGATCTCAAGATCCATCATGTGAAAGATTGGGTGGATAAACGATCTCCATCGTGATTAAATGCAACCCATGTGTTTTAGCGTGGGCAAATGATGTGTGTTACGTGAAATAAAACACTGATCATCTGATAGTACTCCCATGATCTCAAGATCCATCATGTGAAAGATTAGGAAGATAAATGATCTCCATTGTCTGATTGAACACAACCCATGTGTTTCAGTGTGGGTAAACTCAACGAGTCAATGGTTGGATTTAAAACAACCAGAAACCCAAAAAGATAGAACCCAAAATTTAAAAACCCAAAAAGATGCTTTGTTTTTTTTTTTAATGTTTGCTAACCTAAATCAGGAACCCAAAAAAGTTTGAACCCAAAATTTAAAAGAGAAAAGTATTGAATCAGACCCCCCAAACTAATTTATCACGAAATCCGTGATTTTTTTTTTTAATACCTGAGAGGGCCCCAATACGAGTTTAAAGAGGTTCTACCCTGCCGTTTAGCATCCACAAGCCCTTATGCATGGAAGTTGGATTACGCAATTGCCCCCCTATGCCGAAACTGCCCCTGAGGCCCAAACCCGCTTCATTTCCCTTCTTCTCCGGCGAACACCAAATAGCCTACTCTTCTTCTCCGGCGAACAGATGGCAACAAAGCCCCTGGCAATCGTGGTGTCTTCTGCGGCAAACACTAAACGCCCATCTTCTCCGGCGAACAACAAACACATGTCTTCTTCGGCGATCGGATCGTTCAATTTGGTGTTGGATTTAGGGTTTGGACCGGCATTGATGGGGGAGGACAATTGCGATCGGGTTTTGTTGGGGTTAGGGTTAGGGTTTTGGGACAAGGAGAAGTGGAAAATGTCTATTTGCAATGGGGTTTCGCCGGAGATGTCTGATTTGAGATGGGGTTTCACCGAAGATCTCTAATTTGCTCAAAATGTCTGATTTGCTATGGGGTTTCACCAGAGATCTCTAATATTCTCTGCAATTTTTGTAATTTGTAGGGGGAAATGTCTATTTTTATTTAAATAGTTATTCTCGTCAGAGTTCTTCTTGTCGGAGAAGAACTTGGTGCTAAAACATTGTCGAAGAAGAACTATGCAACTGTTGTAATTTGAAAATGTCTATTTTTATTTAAATAATTATATTTTTATTTGATCAGACGTCAATTCTTCTCGTTGGAGATCACTGATTTACTCTGCAACTTTCTTCCGGCGATCGCGAACCTGGTGTCTTCTCCGGTTGATGGAGAGAGATGTTTCGTCAAAGGATGAGTCTTCTTCTCCAGAAACACTAAATCCCCCTTTAATAGCTTTAATCAGCCAAAAATAAGAACAAACACAGAAACCTGCGTTGGAACGAAGGGAGAGAAGAGATACGATCAGGGCAAATTTTGTTTTTAGGGCATAAATGTAATTTCTGAGCATTTAAGTGTATATTTATAATAAGGGTAAAAAGGTCATTACCTGTTTGAGAGGTGTCTGCACAAACAACTTGATTCCCGTTCAAATGGTGTTGGGGCACTGTTGGGTTATAAATAACAGCACTCGACTGTTAGGTTATAAAAAATGGCACAAGACCTTTTTAAGTAAATTGCTCAATCATGAAATATACTTTCATGACTCTAGCAACCATTTGGTAAGATGTGACATACAATCAATGATTGCTAGAGTTATGGAAGTATATTTCATAACTCAAGTAAGAGTTCATTATTCTATATATATATTTGGACATTTGGATGGGTCCAGTTAGGTTAGCCTTAAGCTAAAATCCAAGTTTGTTTAGCCAGGGGGCACGATGACATCCCTACTCTTAGCGCTTTACATAGGTCGGATACTTAAACTTGACCTATCAGGTTGAGTCGGGCATAAGACATCCAACCTAACCTTCGGATCAAGTCGGGCCAACAAAGAGGCTGTGTCGAGCAGGGCTCGATAATTTTTAGATCAGGTCGGGTCAACCCAATAGCTTATATGTAAACAATAAGGGTTTTTTATTGGGCCGGGTTGGGTTGGCTTGAGTGCTCCATTAGGTCTGATCAAGTCGATCGGCTTGAGTACACCATTGGGTCGGGTCGATCAGCTTGAGTCAGTCAGGTTGGGAATTTTCAATTTTTTTATTGAGTAGCAAGAGTTTTGACCTGACCCGACCTGTTGATAGACTTACTACTCTTGGAAATGCACATATAGTAAGGACCTTCAAATCCATGTAAGTACTCATATGGGTGCAAACCGGTCGAGTTGAGTTGTAGTCAACCTAAATCTCACCGACCCAACCCATTTATCAACACTCCCAACCAAACTTTGATCCAACCCAATTAGCAAAATCTTGGGCCGGCTTGTGTAAACTAGGTTAAATATAAGGACGGGAGTCGGGTCGAGTCGAGTTAGGAGTCAGGAAACTTCAACCCGAAGTTGCCATTTAGGGCTTGTTTGATTGCATGTAATGGCGAAATGCGTTTGGAGGCTAATACACGTTTCACCTGTAATGGTACTACGCGTATCAACCTATTGTTTGATAGCGTATACACTGAAACGCGTATTTTCTTGAAACGCGTTTAAACGTTGTTTGTTAGCATGAACTTGTAATGTATCACTTAAGTTATATATTATAGGTGTTTTTGCAATGGTGCTTATGATATCGAAAATTTATCTCTCTTCTTTGATTAATCCATACATGAAGGGCTCAATATAAGGACTCAATAAAAAAAAAAGATCAAGTAAGAAAAAATACATAAAAATCCATTGAAATTCACTTGAAAAAGAAATAAAAACAGTAGTAGCATCTCCCTAGTGATAACGACCATCGCACAAACTAGAAGTCAATCTATCACGCTTTTCACGTGCAAGTGCACGTTGTGGCCGCGTTTGTGCCCTATAGTGATCCACTTCCGTTACATATTGTGATCCCTCTTCATCAGGCGGAACTTCCCTTTCGTTGCGCCACTCTCGGAACATGGGGTCATCATGGCGATAGCTATGAATGAAATTATGCAAAATACAACAAGCATAAACAATCTTGATTTGAGTTTTAATTGGATAGCATGTTTGCGCCGACAATATTGGCCAACGTTATTTTAGCACCCCAAAGGTGCGTTCTACAACATTGTGTAACTGTGAGTGAGACTTGTTGAACAACTCTCTAAGACACGTGAAAGGATTAGAACTGTTGAAATCTGAGAGGTGATAACGAGTTCCACGATATGAGGCTAAAAAGTTGACCATGTTCGCATACCCTGCATCGATAAGGTATAATTTACCAATTGGTACTCGCAATGGATTTTGTGGCCTTGTAAGAGCGTCTTTGAGGATCCTTGAGTCAGTTGCCGACCCCTCCCAACCTACAAGAACGTATTGGAATCGCATGTCAAATGATACGGCCGCTAATGCGTTTTAGGAGAGTCTTTGTTTGCGATTGATATATCTTGGTTGGTCGCGCAATGGTACTCGAATCGGAATGTGTGTACCGTCGATCGCTCCCATGCAATCCTTTCAAATGCATGAATGAAATGAGTAATAATTTTATATATATATATATATATATATATATATATATATACAATTAAATAATTTTATACTCAGAAAAAAAAGGAACAAAGTTGTGGGGTAGTTACCTTAAACCAAGGATAAAATCGATGATTATGTAGTATCTCAAGTGGTGTTTCACTTGTTGGTGGTAGTATGAGGTCTCAGTTAAGTTGTAACAGTGCATCGAGCACAAGAATAAAATATTTACTCATCGTCTGCCCCGAGTGTTGGAATCTATTTTGAACGATCTGATTGCGTTCATTATGTGACAACACTAGCAAACATATCGCTACTTATTCCTCCACCAATAAATCTCTAGAGTCTCGTAAGAGACTTCTTTTCTTGAACGTATCACACAATTCAAGAAATAAGGGGGTTTTCATTCGAAAGAGATTGTATGATATAGCTGAATGTCCATTTAGGGTCTCCTGGACAAATTGGTGACCACTTAAAGATGATGTATGCATACGTTGCCTGCAGGTCATATAGTAATAACATGCACCTAGCATCATCATTGTACTTGCCATCATATACAACCACTCTATTTCAAATTCATTAAGATCCATTTCCACCTACGATACAATAAATTATAAATCAAGATCAACAAAAATAAAGGATAGGAGTTACTTTTTCATAATTGGAGTCAGGCAAATACATTGAAGTAAAAATAATAACACACTTAAAACTAATAACATAGCAGTGGAAAATAACCTACAAAAATAAAACGACAAGTTTCAAGATTTGATATAATTAAAGACAATATAAAGACAACATAAAGCCAATGTATTCTACGGGTCAAGTTGAGTCAATGTGTGCACATTTGTCAACCTTTTTGACTGGTTAAGTGCTAGAAAAGCCTCGGCTAGCTGCCTATCAGCTAGCCGGAACGATGCGCCCATATAATGGACCTCAATGATGAGTTGCCGATTGATCATATCATCTAATATTGATGTCCATCGTTCGCTCATCATTGGGTGGGTCCTGAACTCCCTCATTTCTTGGGTGCACTCTCGCATTGCCTCAAGGAGATTGTCCCCAATATCGCTACGCTTGCGACGAGAGCCAGAAGCACCATCACCCCTGCGATACATTCCATTAGTCTCTGTCTGACCATTCTCTGTAGTAAAGGGAGAGTCGTGCTCTCTGACCCCAAACCCATCAGATTGGGCCACATTGGTCGGTAGTGGGTGTGAAGGTGAGTCCCCTAAACCTTGGGTTGGGTGAATACCATCAAAAGCATCATCATTTGGGTGGAACACGCCTCTCCCATCAGCAATACAATCATTAAAGATGAGACAAAGGCTATCCCAATCTGGTAGATCCCTATTTGGGTAAGTTGTGGCCTATGGATTTGCCTGCACATTGATCCAAACAAATCACGTTATACTTTTATAAATTTATTGTTTGTATGCAAACTTAAAAGAAGTGCAAGGCACTGCTCTTCCATTTCCCTTATTAGAGCCTCTTCCATCTTGTCGGTCCAATGAAAGGTGGCATTGCGTGTTGGAACAACAGCATGGGTCCTAGAAAATGAAATGTTTGTCATTTGATGGGGCTTTATCAATATGAGAACAATTTGTGGTCGTGGCATTAACAACACCCAAAATTTAAGAGAAACATCTGGCCATGTCAAATATAGAACTATATATTTATCATAGCTAAGAGAGACTCTCTTTCAGAGGCATCGATTTTATGATGAGCCTTTTAGTCATTGAATCCTGCAACTGAAGTTTCCACGGCCTTAAATTCTGTGACCGAATTTTTATTGTTTTCATAAAATAAAATAAATGACTCCCCTTAATCCACATTTCCTATACATATAGTTCTATGTCACAGAATATCTTAGGCATATCAGTAAACAACTTTTTTGCCTCATTAATGCTTACAAAAAGGCTACTAAGGACCTTCCAACTTTTTTGCCTCATTACTTGGGCACAAAGGATATCTGCACAAACATGTGATGTTAGCTTACTATTGTCTGCACAAACATATGGCTTTAAATAGAGAATACCAGATGTGAAGATGAGAGATAATTAATAGCAGTAGGTGTTTTGGTCAATGTAGCTGTAATTTCTATCTATGACCATATCCAACCTACATTTGCCTTCCACTGAATTGTAAAATCAAGCGACGGTCCCTAGTGCCCTATGGGCTATACAGAGCCTCTAGCTCATGGTCGAGTTTTTGTTCATCTCAATCAGGCTTGAGTAAGCCACAGGTAGGCTTTAAGAACCAAAAGAATATGAAATACTAAATTGAGTATTTTATAATGTAAATAGAACCGAGGAGTGCACTAGCAAAAACCACAAACTGAAAACCATCTATTCCCCCCTCACAAATTTGACATTGATCAAAGAAAGTGAAAAACTCATGAATTGAAAATAGTGGATGAAACTCATACCTCTAAAAAAAAAAATTGAAATAAAATAAAATTATATAAATAAAGCCCAACAGAATGGCCACAAATTTAGCATCAAAATGCTTATTCTCCGATCCACCTCCACAGAACAAAGAAACCTTATCAAACCCAAATCATATCCATTCTCAACCATAAACAACCCATTAACAAACTAATGAAGACCAGATTTCTAAATAAGGCCCTCTTTTTTTTATATCCACAAATTATGGGATCTGCATTTTTATTTTAGTGGTGTAGTCATTATGCCAAGCTGAAATTTGGGGTGTTGCCAGTCTTACATGGCTAATTGATTTGCTGATTTATCTTCTATATATATATATATATATATATATATATATATATATATATATATATATATATACTCGAAATTGCAGCATATTGTGTAGTTGCAGATGAATAAGTAGGAAGACAGGTTCCCATGGCTTATCTGGAACGTGTCAAGGAGGACTTTGTATGAAGATATGGAGGTGGTAAGGGTGCAACAGCTGCTGCTAGTGGGTTCACAACAGAGACTCAATTCCTCTTGAAATATGGGACTTTTAGAATTGTAAATGAATTGCTCCACAGAGACTATGTTCTTTCCTATATATGAGAGTTAATGGCATCACTTACTCATTAATATAACATTATGGTCATGTAATACAACCTCACTTATGAGTTGCCGCTGCTAACATCATGAGGTGCTGCTACATGTGAGTATATATATATATATTCTAATGGTGTGAAACCATCACTAATATGTGGTAAAGGATATCTGCACAAACATGTGCTGTTACAAAAAGCCTCTTAAAATGGCTACTAAGGACCTTCCAAACAGAATAATCACATATTACTTGGGCAGAGCAAATTGGCCTATATTGCATAAGAAGGTGAATTTGATACATTGCTGAAAAGAGAGCAATAATAATATCATACCATTCCCAAACATCTAGTTTATCATACACCAATTTACATGATCCAAACATGGATAACCAAGAGTTTAAAGAGGATTTTAAACATTTTATTTGTTTTGAAGGATTCTACTACAATTTACTCAACAAAACTGAACAATTTTCTTTTGTGATGGATAATATCCTGGAACGATGTACATCATCTTTAAAAGAAAATTTGGACTGCAAAATGCTTAAAGAAAGCAATCTGACATAGCCTTAAAAATACATGCATAACAATAAAAATTTGGTGAATTTTAGGACTCTAGTGTTCATTGAGAGGTGGCATTTACAGTAATTAAATGATTAATACTACTAACTTGAATAATATAAAAGGAATATTAGGAGCAGCAGAAAGAGAAAAATCAACAAGTGGTTAAAATGGGTTTTTGGTAGAGATTTTAGGATGATTTTGTGGGTTTTTAAGATGGGTTTTCTGATTGGGTTTATGGAAAATTTATTTTTTGCAATGTGTGATAGTTTTTTAACCACTTCCGTGAATTTGAGGACTTATTTTAACCACTCAGAAATCCATCTCAGAAAACCCATTTTAATCACTTCTATTTTTTAACCACTCAAAAACCTATCTCATAAGACCCATTTTAATCACTTCTATTTTTTAACCACTTCCCTTGTATCCTATATCAGAAAACCCACCTCAAAAACCCAAAACCCACTACCCAATCAATAATTCCAACCTCAAAAACTAAATATCATAACAGAAAAATCAATAAGTTGATCCTTTAATTCCCTTAAATCCAATATCATAACAAGCACCATAAATTCTACATAATTCCCTTGAATCCTATATCATATAACCCATGACTTTGGGTTCTCAAATCAGAAATCAACAATCAAAATATTCTAAGACCCATGAATTAAAAAAAAGTGGCAATCAAAATATTTATTAAGAAATTAAAAAAATTATTCACCTGGAAGTATGCAAAACACCAGAATTTTTCAGAGGAGGGTAACAAAAGCAGTGGTAGGGGACCTTGCCATATAACCGAACATTGAAAGAGATGCTTGAGTGGTCACCTCCTACAACAGGGGTATCCAAGATTTGATAATCCGAATCTCGCCATGAAAGATAGCTCATGAAGGCATTGCCCTTGATCTTCATCAAGTAAGAGTTCTCGTACAATCCTATGGTAGGGGCTATTAGAAATCTGTAAGAGTTATGGAAATCCTAGGGTTTTAAGAGCTTTCAATTTTTTGGTGGGGAAGAAGTTGGATTTTTGCTTGGATTAATGAGAGTAATAATGGAAATGAAAGAAGAGTTGGTGGAGGTCTTTACTTGCAGTTGAAGGAAAAGAGAAGAGGAAGAAAAAAAATAAAAGAATAGGGTCATTGGGATAATAAATTTGGGAGGTTGGTGCTTGATGCCCTCCTATGCGTTGCTTCAAAGGCCTGCGAGGGGTTGGCTTCGTAGCCGATTTGGGCTACGCGTAATGCTGGCTGTACAAGACGTGTTTGGTCAAAGCGGCAATCAAACGCACATTTCAAGTTTGACTCACGTATTTCTCCTTCGAAACGCGTTTTTCAAGCCCATTACGTGCAATCAAACAGGCCCTTAATGAACGGTATATCCAAGGAGTAAACCATGGGAACCCAACCCGTGATCTGTTTGCACCCTTAAGTACGAATTCAGATTACACTATCAAAATAAATAAGTGTGATAATTACAAATGACAAGAGGCCGATACACGCATCGAAATTTCGATCAATTATCAAAAAAATAAAATTCAGAAGATTATCAACTTTATGAGTATCCTCTTGACCATCAAAATTTCGATCACAAGATAATTTTCACTTTTATTCCAGACCTCGACATCTGTGGAAGTCAGTTTTGAGAGGACTGATGGACTTAAAGGCTATACTCTTATAATGCCAAGGGGTCATCCCCTTAATCCTTTTCAAAATATTCCTATAATTTATAATGTCCGTATGTGCTTCCATTACAATTTACATGTAAACTTGACTCCTTACAAGCTTAAATAGCCCAACAAATGAAGGACATAACTGAAGTGTAGAACTCAAAATCCAATCAACCAATGGATGTTGATCGCATAACCAGTCAGACCAGTTGAAAATTAGACCACTGGCTGTATTCCGATCAGGTCAGAGCAAGAAATATTGCGGGAATTAGAAATGTGATCTTTGAAACTTGCAGTAATGGAACTCCATAGCTCGAGCTTCCAGGTCCTGGTGAGACAGGTGCAATATCTTCTCTCGCACTGGAGCTCGGGTCGTAAAAGAGATAAAAATAGTGTTAGTATAAGAGGAAGGATAGGTATTATAGTACATGAACCACACAATTGATTCATCTGCTCACAAATCCTAACCGTCAACTATCGGATGGGTCATTAGCTCAAAAATCCCACCAATCAGATGACTAATGATATGATCAACAGATGATAGATCTATAGCCGAGAAAGTCAGGCAATAAATGGTCCATGAAACTGGTGCGGCTTTTGGGCTAGGGCCCATCAAATGCATTTGGATTGTATGCCTATTTGGCCAATTAATGGAACAGAGCATGGAGTAAAAACAACAAGGTTCATTATGCTACTGTTCATCAGATCTAGAAAAAAAATTGATGGTAGATCACTTCCAAGATAAATTTGTAAAAGTGCTCACCTTCCTGCAAAAATGCATGAACCCTCGCCTGCCAAGTGCACCCAAACAACGAATCAGAAAGATGCTACACTCAAATTAATAATAATGCCAAGAGAAAAAAATCAATTGTAACCAAAAGAGGGAGGATTGCACTCTCAACTAGGAGACTGCGTCTTGGAAGAGTTAGTATTAGGTACCCAACCTGAGTGACCTTGGCACTCATCAATTGCCTTCTGATCAAGTTTTCAATCCTCGGGACGTGCCCAGTAATTATTGAGCATGCACATCAGTGAAAGTACGCTTTGATCTTTCAATAATTTGATCCGCAACAATATTTGCACATTCCCAAGGTTGTCAGAGGGAGATTAACCTGGGTGCCAAGGCTGGCACTCGGGTCAGATACCTAATACCAACCACGAAACTGTTGGATTTGTCCCACGTCGGCTGTGGGCTGTCCCTTCTTGGGCTCTTTATATCTTGGGTATACCTCACCTTACATGCAGGTTTTGTGACGTTGAGTTACGCCCATAAAAACTTTACATGGTATCAAAGCCGTTCTTTCTCCCCACGTCACCCATTTCTTATCCATGTGATTTGGCTCAATCTCGCCAACAAGTGCGAGGGCGTGTTGGATTTGTCCCACATCGGCTGTGGGGTGGCCCTTCTTGGGCTCTTTATATCTTGGGTAAACCTCATCTTACAAGCCGGTTTTGTGAGGTTGAGTTAGGCCCGTAAAACTCTACAGAAACAAAGCTACGGTTATCAACAGAAAAAGTGGGGGCTGTACCAATATAAAGCGACTCAAAACTACCGCGTTTGGATCAACTTCTAAAGTTTAGTTAAGAGTGACTATTATGGAGGGGAAATCAGAAATGATGTGAGGGTGTATTCCTCTTCGGTAGTACAGCCTGTATGTCAGCAAATCCGCAGGGTAGCTCCTTCCATTATTGCCCTGGTTGCGGGTCTCGCTTGGCCTTTTGATACGTTGTATTTCATTCCCATTAATGAAATTAGTAGATTTATATTGAAAAAAAAAAAAAAAGATGACTCAAGTCTGAGCCAGGTTCTAGTCAAATGTTTGCTATTATATAAGTTTTAAGGAACAATGTCTAATGAAGACTGAAACTTACTGGGATCATTAGCTGTAGTCATGGCTGTCTGACCAAAGTCACAGGTGCCACCCGCTGCCCGTGTTCTATGGAAATAATCGTTGTAGGCATAAGAAGCATGATGTGCAATGGTATTCGGATAAAAGCAGGGCTGCCCTTCTTGAATAGCACCACAATTTGCCTGCCCTGGTCCACAAGCCCAGTCTAGTCCGTTCTTTAGCACAGCAAGGTTGGCATCAGATTTGGCCACACAAAACAACAATCTGTCCTGCAACATGTTCCCTGATACCAATCCCATATTATTCGAACTCAAAGTGTATATAGCCGTTCCATTTGGAAAGAACAAACCCCAGTTCTTCTCGGATATGGGCCCCATCCGCAGGTCCTCATTGAACAGCTCGTAGATGTATGTGCTGACGCCCGTAGCCGGCCGGCTTGGAGTGCCTGATCCATTGAGCACATGCTGGATCAGGTTCCTGTTGTAGACCAATGCATTATCCACCGTGGCATCGGATTCATTAGATCCCCCGAGTGAGGGCCATCCCGATTCCGTCACGAGAATTGGAATCCGTGAAAAATTTAGAGATTCCATGGAATAATAAGCAGCATCAACCATGGCATCAAACATGCTGGTGTAGAGAAAAAGAGTGTTGGGGTCCACAATCTGCTTGTTTGGGGGAAGAGGCTTAAAAAGCGCATATTCAATAGGGAAAACACCACCTCCTTCAGTGTAACCGTAATAAGGGTGGGCATTTAGCATGAAAAATGAATTTGTGTCCTTCAAAAACTGGAGAATTTGGTACATGACGGAATTCCATGTGGAATTGAAGGTGGCTGTGGATGGGGGGAATGGTTTTGGGATCATGTCCATGGATTGGGGAGTAGAAACTTTGACTTGATCATTGAGGTTAGTGGCTACGAGAGCGGATTGAAGGAATTGAAGGGTTGAGGCCAGAACGACAGCGGCATATGGGATAGTGGTTAGGACCTCACTCCCAACAGCAATGACAGTGATATTGGTTGCAGGCAAGAAAGGAGCAACATTTCGGTTGATCCAGCTCGCAGCAGCTGACCGGGATTTACCTACTCGAAGGAGCTCGTCATTGGGGATACCTACTATTACTTCGATCCCTGTGTTTGCAAGGGCTTTTAGCACCTGGTGATCTGCATCAAAGAGACGCACATGATTGATCTGCTGGGCCTGAAGGATCGCCACCATAGCTGCTGCTGATGGCAACTCGGAAATGTCGGTGCCGATGTTTATCCCCACAAATGAGCCTAAAAAATTTGCAAATATACATTATGAATGGGAATGTGAAATGGAAAAAAATACAAAGATGAATCGAGTAAAAGGAAATAGAGATGTGAAAGCAGAGAAAGAAATTATTTCTGGTGGAAAAGTAAGATGGTTCAAACAGAATAGGAAAACAGCCTAAACAATCTAACCATGATATAGTTATCTAATTCATGGACGGGGAATCTAATTTTTGATTCATAAAAAAGCAAGAAGAGATAACTAACATATCTACAATATTCCTGATCTCTTTTGAAGAAGCTAAAATTTCCTAAAACAGCTTATTTGAAAATTGTCCCTCAATTAATTTGCATTAGGTGGAGACCAACTTCCATGCCACAATTAACTCTGTTTCAGATATTTCTATATGATGTTCAGGTCATCCACACCACACATCGTATTGATGTACATCAATCCATATCGCCATTTGGAAGGTCAACATGCAGACCGGACACAGCACAAAAATTGACTCGCTAAAAATCCTAACCAACTGCTCATTGCACTTTTCACATTATTTGTAACATGCTTTCCATATTCAGTTCAACCATTCATATACTACTCCTTTCAGGCTCTTAATTGACAATCATGAGAATTCTAGCTTACATATTCAATCCCCCCAAAAAATAAGGCTGCCGATTAAGTTTACTGGAATACCTGATGCACTGGAAATGATGGAAATCAGGAGTAAATACATGTTACTTCGCCATTTTTGAGTTGACATCGGGCCCAAAGAAGTTCAATCTAAACAGTCAACCGTGCTTCTGTCCTTCACTAGCAAAATAAAAATGAACCAAGATCAGTACATATAAACCAAATGCAACAAAGACACTTGGGGGGTCGAGCTTGTAGAATTCCATGGGCCAAACTCAACCTCACAAAACCAGCTTGTAAGGTGAGGAGTGCCCAGATTATATATAGCCCAAGACCTCCAAGCCCACAGCCAATGTGGGATTATTCTAACACAACCCCGCACGTGTTGGAAGGATTGAGCCAAGCCAATTGGGTGACGTGGAGTGAAGAAATAACTGCTCTGATACCATGTAGAATTCCATGGGCCTAACTCAACCTCACAAAACCGGCTTGTAAGGCGAGGAGTGCCCAGATTATATATAGCCCAAGACCTCCAAGCCAACGGGCAATGTGGAACTATTCTAACAAAGCTCATAGCAAAATTGAATGGTGCCCTACATTTTGACCTTGAAAATGTAGGTTCAACCTACAACTGAGCTCTTATTCCCTTCCATGATTACGCAGTCAGTTTAAAAGGCAGGGCAGATATTTATAAACAAAGAAAAGAACCACATCATTCATGCACAATTCAACAAGCCACTGGTTTCTGGAAATTCTTTGTCTGAATTGAGCCATTTTGCTATGGAATCAATGTTTTCGATGACAAGAAGATGAATTCATTACAAAAATCTTATATAAAGGTTGTTATGCAGGTTAGAAAGCAAGGTTGCGCCAGATTAGTGAACATGTTCAGTTAATTTAGTGGTTAACCATTATTGCCCGTCTATCAGGATTTTAATCTATGATAAACAGATTAGAATATGCAGTTAGAATATCCCCAATGGTCCGCAACACAGAGAATAAAAGATTTAAGAAGACGGATTAGAAGTTGAGGGTTCAAATCCCCTTATTTGGCTTTTTAACCCCAAAAAGATAATAATGACAGATAAATTGTTTGCTAATCCATAAGTCAAGTAAAGAGAAATTCACCATCCGCATCATCAAAAAAAAAAAATCACCATACTTTCAGGTGTCCTTTTATCAAAGCATGAATGAGCAAATCAGGCTTTTCGCTTTTCAACTATGGTTACTCTAATATAGTATAAGCAGTTGTGACGCGTATCTTCCCTCAGTCAAAGATGTTGTGTTCAGTGATTAATTCCATGTTACTTACTCTTAGCCACAAAGTGAAGGAGTTGAAGACATTCATGATTATCAACTCATAAATCTCATTTGCGGGTCTTGTAATCACCAGAGTTCACGCTCATAGATTGGGTGAAGCATTCAGAATAATTTTCTTATTGTAAAAACTTTGTAAATATTTTGAGATGTCTATATCCAAGACATTACATAATTTATCTAAAATTAATATGAAATAGCATAGATACCAGTAAATGAATCTGTGTGTGTCCAAGAAATGCAAAGTCACATCTGGGAATCACAGCTTCTAAATTTATAATGATAATGCATATTGGGGAATCACAACTTCAAGGTGATGAGTGGAAACACCTCTGATCCTTGCATCAGCCTGGTGATAACCAATCCAATTCCCAACCCTACTTCCTAAAAGGGACTTGTTAGAAATAGTGCCCAAAGAAACCATGAAACGGCAAGTAGCATCACAATCTACAAGGAGCCAGCAACCTTGACCTCCCAAAAAGTGGAAAAGAAGTGGAAGAGAACAAAAAAACAGATGGGAGAAGAGATTTCGTAACCACAAGGAGTGGCAAGAGGAAATTCTTTAGAAGAGGATTTACCATGAGACCATGCTTAACACTGCATAGTGAAAATAGTAAGAAGCGAACACAAACCTAGGATTGAGTAAGATGAGAGAATATTGTGAAGTAATTAAAAGTGAGCAGCATTAGACCATTCCGAATAAAAAAATTGATAAAAACAAGCAGCACCCAGTGTACGCCAGAGGGACAAATTTTCAAACCCTAAAAGAAAAACATCATACTTGGTTGAAAATAAGATATTCTCTTTTGGCTTCATTATACATCGAAGGAAATATAAATAAATTTTATATATTTGCACATATTCAAATTGGAAATGAACAAATACTGGCATTATAAGACCATGAGCACATCATTGTTCAAGGAAACAAGGACTAGATAATTGCTTCACAATGCTCATTATAAGAACATGAGCACATCATCATTTTAAGTTGCTTCACAAGCAGCTTGAATTCATAAATCATCAATTCAAGGGGATTTAGTTGGCTATAAAAGATAATTAATTCACCATTCAAGGAAACAAGGACCGGATAGATGAGGATCAAATTTTAAGTTGATTCACAGGCAGCTTGAATTCATAAATCATCAACTGGGGGGTTGACGCAGTGGCCAGGACCACACCTCAAGAAGGGGAGGTTCTGAGTTCGAATCCCACCCGTTGTTGGCCACTCGCATGGATTTATCCCTACTGACTGGTAAGTGTGATGTGCGGATGTTTGGGACTTAGTCGAGTGCTCTAAGAGGCCGGATACCCCGTTATTATTGTTTTAAAAAAGGTTAATTAAACCATTCTTTCTGGACATAAACACTGAACCACACTCTATTCAAATTAAAGTACCTCTCTTCTTCCTCAATAGTAGCAGCTTCTCTAACTGTCTAAGAATCAAAACAAACGTTTGTGCGGTAGTTATTATTGAAACTAAGCAAACGACTGGAAAATAACATATCATGGGTGTCTGCATTGATCAAGGTGAACCAGCCAAACATTAAGAAACTTTTTTTTTTTTAAGTCAGAAGGAAGAAGATAAAAATAACAATTATGATTAATTGTAACCAAGCTAAATTTTTTTAACATATTGATAGAATTCAATGCAGCATTATTGAAAACAACTACTGATTGCTATTGCATTTGCAAAGATCATAAACATAGTTACAAACAACTCAAGCTTCATACATCATGAAATACCACTACAAAAACCTCTAAGGACCCAAAACAGAGGAAACACAAAATAAAATAAAAACTGAGACCCCAGTACAAGAAAAACTTGAACTGGCACAAAGAGAGGGGAAAAAAGCTTACCTAGAGCGCCTTCCGAGCCCAAGAAACCAAATCTTTGGAACCCTTCACAGAGTATGAAGAAAGGCTAATATAAAGAAAAGCCATAAAGTTAAATTTCATGAGTGGGATTGCACACAGGCTTTGAGCGTTGAGCTGCATTTAAGAATTAAGAAGAAGTGGTTTAAAAGTATTCATTAAAAAAAAAAGGTTTGCAACTCCAACTTCTATTTCTGAGCTCTGGTTTTATATTTTGAGAACTTCCTTCTGAGCTCTGATGAGTGATGACTACTACTTTGGAAAAGTTGAGTTAATTATATTATTTATTAGAAAATATAGTAAGGTATTTGTAATGGGCTGGCAATTTGGCGGTGAAAGAGAAATTTGAGTGGAATGAGTTTTTTTCTTTTCTTAAAATCAGCTAATTAGTCACCAGTCACCACCATATTATCTCCTTTAAATCAAAAAATAAATGTTAAAGAGTACCACTATTTGCGCCGCCATCAACTTGTAATCTCACCCCATCTTCCCAGCCGAAATGCATTGACTACTTGAAATCGGACAATGGATCGTCCCAATCTTCCACTAGTAGATCTTGAGATCTTGAGTGTACCATCATTCGGCCATTTTTTTATTCAACTAAGTGCATATCTCGAAAAGCAAATCTGAGAATCACATGGCACATATCATAATCAAAAGTCACTTTTTGGGATTGTCCCATGTCAAATAAAAAATTGACCATGTGATAGTACACTCACCACCTGAAGATCCATTTGCGAGAAGATTTGGATGAAAAATGATAGTCATCATCTGATTAAAACCATTCAATGCATTTCAGCTGGAAAGATGGGGTGAGATTACCTTTCCACGGGATAGATAATAGTATTTTAAATTTGTGATATGAAAAAATGAGATATTTACTCGAGAGGGTAACATTTTCAAAAAAATTACCTTATAAAGTACACATTTCTCACATATATTTTACTGGTACATAAGGTTCTATCTCAAGTAAATATTTTTTGAAATAAAATAAGATATATACCTTTTTTTTGTCTTGTTTTGTTGAAAAGCTCATTTAAAATGAGGATTCTTTTTGGACCCACTAAAACTTCAGAGCACCTTGACCAAAAACCAATCAATGCTGTGAATGACAAGGAGTTTATTTCAGTCTCAATCTTCCACACAATCTTGAGACCATTGGTGCACCATTATAGGGCTCAGATTTTGATTACATGTGGTACATGTTGAAGTTTAGATCATATACTAGAAGATAGAATTTCATCTTCTAGTCTCTCCTCTTATAAGATCCTTGCCCTTTCATTCACAGTTAATTGATTTTGTGATGGATATCCAAATTTATGAGTACCTAACCCAAAAAGGTTTAGATGATTGAGACTAAAATCGACCCCCATTGTGTTCATTCAATACATATATAAAAAGGGCATCTCAGAAAATATATATATATATACACACAAAGGAAATATTGTATTATTGTCACTATAACTATAACAATAGAGTAGCTCTATTTGCACGTGCTGAATCCTTAGCAACAACAAAAAACATTGAGAATTTTGATACTCTTTTCTCGTCCCAATCTTTCATACTCTGGATCTTAAGAACATGAGTGTACCATTAGATGGTTGAATTTTGATTCCATGTGGCACACAACCCAAAAAGTGATATGAGAAGGACCTTTTGATCAAATGTTGTTCTCAGATCAGTTTTTAGAATGTGTGCCACATGGAATTGAAATCCAACTTTCTAAAGGTACATATCAAGATCTATTGTATGGAAGATTGGGATGAAAAATAATCTCCATCGTCTAATTCAAAATATTCAATGGTTTTTGATGTTGGTTCCCTTGAAGATTCGGTAAGTGCAAATAGAGCTATCCTTTATAATTATCAAATTTCCGAACAGCTTTCTAACCGTAGAATCCTGTCAAATTCTGCCTTCTAGATTTTAAGGGACTAACATCATTGGAAGACCAATATTAAGAATTGCCTTTTAAATCCCTTTTAAGCATAAGAATTGCCTTTTAAATCCTTTTAATCCTGTCAAAAGCTGACTTTCACAAATTGTAAGGGGGGCTGACATCTTTAGAGGTGACCCATATGGCTAACCCCGGCTGAGCCCAATGGAACAAGCGACCCAAAAGCTTTTGCATCAGGAAAAAGTGCATGAACATACTAATCATACTCACCTAAGTCTGGGAATAAGTCATCAAGAAGAAAATTTAGAAAAAATTATCAAAAAATAAAAAGGTTAAAAAAAGCCAGAAAAAATTGGGAAAGAAATTAAAACTTTTAAAAATAAGAGTATTATAAGAATCTTAAAATATTAAAAACTCTCAATTTATTGAATTATTTGTGATTTAATCGTTAAATTCGTCAGTTTTTCAATAAAACAAAATCTTTTGACTCATTTTACATTTTATTCTTAAAAGTCAAAGGATTTGGTGACTATGATATGAATTGCTACGAAATAACGTGAGAAACCAAGAGAGGCAAAGCCTCGCTCGTGGTTTAAAGGTCCAAAGGTTAAAGAAGGTTTCAATAAAGTGTAAAACCATATAATTAAGTTTTCCCATTTCTGGATCAACTTTTTGGCCGTAAACAGAGAACTCCTTTTACACCATCCCTTATTTTTAGGCTTTAACGTCTTATGTGGGTGAAAGGGGACTATGATAAACTTTCCTTAGCGTTTTTGACATCGTGTGTTGTTCTAATATAATCTGTAGGTGACTTAGCACATCTATCACTGTCCAACATATTCTGCTATCTCTGCAATGCAACCCCCCCTTAAAAAAAATTAGAAACTGCCTTGATTCTCAGTAGCCAATACGAACCTCTATCACAAAATTCTCCCAGTTCATCGAAATTTAGGAAAAATTCTCCTAATAGGTGGTTTGCTGAACTTTTTGCTTAATATTAGCTTGATCCATCTTTTTAAATCTGATGATTTTTTTTTAAAAGTGTAAAAGTATAATTCTCCTTGTTCTTTTATTATTGTAAATTATTAATGCTTAGAGACTATGGTAATTTTAAACAAATTAACCTTTATTTCCATATATTTTAATAATTTATTATTATTTTTATAATCCTCCAACTATTTGTGAAATTTTCCCTAAATAATTCCTGAATTTGTTAGAATAAAACTGAAATGACACCCAATCGGATGATTGCCGCATCAGAACTTGGTTATTGGTACACAATGCACTGACTTTTCGATACACTAACATAGCATACTCTTTTTCGAAGAGATCGTATTATTTTAACTTACATTCAAGATAGACAGCAAGGCCGGCCGTACCCTCATGCATGCGAGGCAGCCGCTTTGAGCTCATGGACTAAAATGCTCTCTTGTCAGTCAATTTTTTAAAGGCTCATGGCCTAAGAATTATTTTTTTAATGCCCTATTTTGATATTTATTAATTTGCCTTATGGCCCCCAAAATCTCAGTGTCAGCTCAGAGAAGGAGATATCATGAACTAAGAAACCTTATAGGGCCGCTATGCTCCCTGTTTAGAGCCGTCTAGATATAATTTTGTTTCTATAAAATTACATCTTCACTAATAAAAAATTAACATATAATAAATGAATCCTAAATAATAATTTTATAAAATGGAAAGCTTGTAAGTCACACCCGAAGAAAATTGCTCGACAGAATAATTTAGGAGCACCGCAATTCCTCTTAAAAGTAAAAAAGTAAGTCGTGCATCTCAAGCCTTTGGATATCCTTTTAAACTTTTGATAAAGGAGATTAAAATTTTGCAAAAGGTACGGCTATATCACCCGTTTAATAATAAGTATCACACAAATCCTAGAAAAAAATAAAATAGAGAAGTCATTACTTAAACACGTTTTTCAAGTGATTGCACTGAATTTAAAAAAAGACTTAATATTTTAGGGACATGTAATATATAAAAATACAATATAGACTGCCTGATTTGAAGTTTATGATTAATAGATTTCTAGTACATAAAAATGAAGCAAAACAGGAAACTTGCCATATGATCTATTGTAGTCAACTGTTGAATTATATAATAGGCTTTGACTCCATTTAATCAAATGATGAAAATTATATTTTGTTCTAATCTTTTGCAATTGATATTTTAAAATCATGGCCTTTAAATCAAACGGCTTAAATGGTGTTTTCACATAGTAGAGGCCGCCAAACTTGCAAGTCTTTCTTTTAAATTCGGTACAATCACTTGAAAAGTGTGTGCAAGTAATGACTCCCAAAAAATAGTAGCACACAAAATTTTCACAAACGAAAATCATTGCCTAATTGAAATCAGAGGATCGAGATTTTTTGTCTCAATCTTCCGAAAAATGGATCTTATGACCACTGCACACCTATCAAACGGTTAGATGTTGATTCCATATAACACACATCCCCAAATGTGACCTAAATCATGGGCAAAGAAGTTGGCATTGCTTTTAGGGACATGTGTCATGTAGAATCAAATAGGTTGATAGTCACGCCATGATCTTAAGATATATTGTGAGGAAGATTGGAAGAAAAAGCAATCTCCATCATCCAATTCAAGTCAATTATTGGTTTTCATACGTGAAAAATTGTGTGGTGCTTATTATTAAACGAGTGAGAATTGTCGTATCTTTTTACAAAAGATAGTGTAAGGTGCCTGACCTAGACCCCTTACTGCCGGGTCAATCTCAAATCCACAACCTTAGTAAAGGTGCTGATAATTTGAAGCCCAATAAGGGAAAAGTCGAAAGTGATCCTTCACTGATTTTGGTGCTTATTAAAGTAGTGTTGCACCCGAGACATAACCATTTGAGCAGGAGGAGATTGCCTCAAGCATACCCGCTGCGCAGGTCGGATACCTAATACCCACATCTGATGGGTCATATCGTCATAGTAAGAAATTGTCGGTTGTGCATGACTTACACGTTAGAAGGTACATAGACTTTAAAGAGCACGAAAACACCGTGCACATCTCAAAATTCAACAAAAAAAAAAAAATAGGTACACAATTAACGATACATCATATGAGTGTGCAATATGCCATTGGCTCATTATAGATTGAAGTTCTAATATTATAGCAATGAGAAATAAGAACTAAGTATTAGTTACGCGGCTAAGGTGCCAAATACGTGGCAGTCAAGATACCTTTTGAGATGTGTGTCGTGGAAATCATTATGCATCCCTTGATAGGTTTGTCTGAGATTTAAAGATCTTTAAACCAAAAGATTGGGATGAGAAACAATCTTTATTGTATTGAGATAATGAAATCTTTATTCTATTGAGATAATAAAATCAATTGTCATCTAAACATTTACTGACTATCATATAAATATAATATACTATTAATTTATTATATCGTTTGACTACTTTGAATCACATGATAAACTGCATCATAAATTTTGATATCATGATTGTGAAATCACAAGGAACACATGAACGGTCCAAATGGCATGCCTTCCAAGAAGTGGCCCGAGTACCAAGAGGGTCGACGCTTTGATCAGGCATCTAATACCATCTTTTTTCTTATACAAATCGTCCGATCCAACTGCTTGAATTGCACTCGACCGGCCAAATCGTGAGCTTCATAGTCACAATTGATGATTCCCATTTTGTTTTAATAGTCAAAGAATCATGGTCAACACACTTCTTTGACAAACAAACCGCTTGAAGTGGAACTGTGGATTCCAACAGTTAGGTTCATGGTCCGGTTATTAAAACACTAGTCTACTGACATAGGTCAACGGCAGCAACCACCATAAGAAATGAGTTAGTCTACAGTGAGCGTCCACACATCTTTGTGACTGCATGACATGCACGGACTTCCAATGACCAATGAATAGAAGTCCCTGCACGTCACTCACCCTCACACATGTGGACTCTTTTAATGCACATGATGAGTGGACGTCAATCGTAGACCAACTGTTGAAAAATAGGCTACGCCATATTTGGACTAATCGATAAATCCGTTAAATTAAAATTCGACTAACAGGTATGTTCGCCCACCTAAATCCAGCTCTAAAGTTTACAAGGCCTTCCGAAAGAGATGGATGGCAAACAATGATGCGTTACGATCGACCCATGTTCGACAACAGACAGCTTTATTACTTCCTTATTTTCCAGGGCCATAGGTCAACTACCTTACTCTCGAGTGCCAACCATCTAGCTATCAAGGCCTTTCTTTGCATTAGAAATAAGTCAAAACGAAGAGTTGGAAATTGAAAAATTCTCAGTCCAACCAACCAAAGGATCCTAATCGGCCGGTGTTGGATGGCCAGCCAAATTAATCCTACAATTTCCACCATTAAAACCGTTGAATGCCTTGAATCAGACGATGGATATCATTGTTCGTCCCATTCTTGTACATAACAGATCTTGAGATCGTGGCCACCTGTCAGACGGTCACATGTTGATTCCACGTGGAATACATCTCCAAAGATGACCTGTGAACTCTTCTCATTGTACACCCATGATCATGATCACATGTTCATTCCAGGTGGCATGCCACACGTACAACTACAGAGATGACAAAGCACTCCATCAGCTCTTCTTAGTCGATTCATTTCCCAGCCTGCTAATGGAGTTTCTAGCAGCAGAAAGAACACCAACAAGTATTGCTCATCAGTTCATATATAGAGTTTGCCACCACATGAAAAACTAAGGCATGCTTCCTCTGAATGCATTAACCGAAATCACAAACACCAGAGGCATTCATCTGGAACTCCCGCAGTATATTATCGTAATTATCTTCATTTCCTTCTTTTGGGTTGGGGAAATTCCAACTTTTCCCTATCTAATTCTACCAAATGTCAAGTAAATGTCACTAAAACCAACAACGAAATAGTGTAATTGGAAAACAAACGCTTCTACAGAATCTGATAAAATTCAGTTGAAAGTGGGACCCAATTGTGCAATTGGCATAGTCTCACCACTTTCTTACTCACTCAGAGATGCGGATCTCTCTCTATGAGGATGCCTCCTTGAGTAGTCTCCAGGGCTCGGACTCCTGGAACCATTATATGGAGGAGAGGGGGAGTAAGATCTCTCTCGATGATAACCTGTATCTCGCGGGGAGACCGACCTGTCACAGAAGAAGAGGCAAGAGCAATATCTGTAAGGCAAAATAGCCATACGTGTTGAATCCAATTTAGTAGGGATTGCACTTACCTTGAGTAATTCCTTCTCGGAGACGGTGAATAGTAACCAGGGCTACGAGGGCGAGATCTTGCATAACGTGGAGAGCGTGAATAACGAGGAGATCGTCTGTAATCTCGACCCCTATACAAGGAAAAACCTAAGATGGTAATTCTTCAGATACATCCACGGTGCCTTCATAGATAAATCATAACCATAATGCCATAAATCTGTAATCATGGTGTCATCGTTAGCCTCGACGTGGCAAGGAGGCTACTGTATAACAACCAGTCATGCAATAAAACCTAAATAGCTAGTGAGGAATTGAATAGCAGTGCCATGGCATCATCATATGAGTCTAGCGTCATGGTGTCATGGTGCTGCTATAAAGATACTTGGTAAATGGCCTTTTAGACTTGTCAAAATGTGTATAACGGCTGATTTGTACTTTCATAATTTGACTTTTGAGGCTCTTTATTTTATTATTTGAGGGTTTTTTGTCTTGAAAATCTAAAAGCTTAAAATATATTTCATATTTGTTGATATTTCACATTCGGATTCTCAATAATTGTATGCATACTTGATATTTGATATCTGTTAATATTTCAAAGGGTATCTCTATTTGTACCAATTGCATCTCTAAAAGCACCCACCTACTATTTACACCCACTTGTTATTTGAGAAGTTACAAACAAACCCACTTATGAATTATGATTTATCAATTTTCATAAAATACGCACCCACTCAGCCCTGTAAGCACTCTCTTCTTCTCCAATGAGGGAACTCCGCGGATGGCGACAACAAATCTAACCGTGGGTTTCATGAAGGTTCGAAGGGTTTCAGGTGGGTTTCCGATGGGATTAAAGTGGGATGATTTCAAGTGGGTTTCGCGCTTCTAAAGGGTTTCATTCCAATGGATTTTTTATGGGATTTATTCCAGTGGGTTTTTTAGGGTTTCATTCGGATTGATTTCAGGTGGGTTTCTAATGGAGCTGAAAGGAAGAAGAAATTAGTGGCTGTGAAATTTTTTTTTTCACCCCACACGTGGAAAGGTGGGTGCTTTTAGAGTTTTGGTTGGTGCAAATAGAGGTACTGTATTTCAAATTTATTGATATCTGTTAATATTTCATATCCTACGAACGTGAAATCTCAAATCCTCCAATTTATAGTTTCATAGAATATTAATCTTGCTTGATATTTCATATTTTTTTAGGTTTTCCGCATTTAGCCCTTGAAATGTCTTATTTACATTCCGCCCACGTGTTTCACCTATTTACGCCGCGGCCCTTGCTTTTGTGTTTCCTTTACTTATTACCCCCCTAGAGCAAGGATCAAAATAGCAGTTTCGGGCATAACTGAAACCGAAAATTCGGCTGATAATTTCCCCTCCATATATATTTGGACCAAAACTTTGGTTTAAATTATCGTTTCGGTGGAGACCTAAACTGAAACGATTCGGCCGATAACTTGAGTTATTGGCCGAAAGTTTGAACCATGCCCTAGAGTGACGGATTGGCTACAAAATTAATCTTTGACTGCTCTTAATAAGACGATGTTCGATCGTTTCTCACCTCAATCTTCCACCCAATAAATCTTGACATCAGAAGCCTCCCATCAAGCGGTTAAATTTTGATTCCACGTGATGATCAACGTCAAATGTGATTTTTGGATCACTATTCGAGATGTGTGCCATGTGAAATCAAAATATGACCGTGTGATTGTAAGTCCATGATCTCAAGATAAAATAGATCAAAGATTAGGGCGAAAAACAATCTCGATCAACTGATTCAAAGCAGTCAAAGATTATTTTGCCGAAGAACCCATCACTGTCATTGTTGTCATAAGCGATCGCTTAAGCCATAAAATCGCATAATCCATCATGGCTTATGCGATTTTGACATTATGCCATGGCATACAAAAGTATGCAATGGCAATATGCTCCAAGCACTTTTTTTTTTTTTTTTGCTTTTTAAGGTCTCATTGCCTCTATAAAATGGTGGGTTGAGTTCTCTACTCCTTATACAACTATTTTGGCTTAAATTTCCTCGTTAATCTCCATTCTTTACTCTCAATCTCCTCCCACCTATCCTGTCTAGTTTTTATTTTATTTTATGCTTTGTAATCATTTTTTTTAGTGAATTAAATTGTTGTAAACTTAATAATATTAATGTTAGTGTGTCATAAAGCCTTAAAGGGAAAGATTAAGGATCAAGATTCAAGAGTGAAGCAAACTTATAGTTCTAGTCTTCTATCAATCAAGTGACCCGGATTAAGCAAGTAAGCAAGTGCAAACAAGCCTTTTGGGAAGTTTGAGTTTTATTATTTTTGTTTCAAAAGTTTTAAATCTCTAATTTTCTTTTCCTAGTTCCTACTTTCTATCATCATTGACCAATTAATTATGTCTACATCTTCGACCCTGGATCCTCTAAGACCTAAATCGAATGATCCGGATTGAAAATATGGCCACTCAGATGATATAGATTCCATACTAGTGAGATTGGATGAAGACGAAACAGAGGAAGAAGAGTATGTAGAAGGAGATCATTCCGATGAGGACGGCAATGCTAGTGATGATGATGTAGTTGGTACTTGGTATCAAAACTAAAGTTATAATTTTAAATATTAGTATGTAAAACTTCTTTTATAAATGCAAGAATGTCTATTTTTCCCTTCTAGGGACTTGAATACTTATTGTTTTTTTTTTTTTTTTGAAAAAAAAGTACGCCAAATCACTTAAGCGAAATGCAACTAAATCACTTAAGCGAAATTAAGCAATTTGACAACAATGATCACTGTAGGGGTAATATGTAAAGGAAACATGAAAACAAGGGTCACAATGTAAATAGGTAGAACACGGGAGGGGCGGAGTACAAATAAAACGTATCTCAGAGGGGTAAATGATACTTGTTTTAGCACTTATGAATAATATAACTAACATTCAAATAGTACCATTACAAGATTAATAAAAAAATTCCTTCCTCTGAAGAAAAAATTAAAAAAAATAAGGGAAAAAATAATAGTGTATAAAATATATATTTATAAATAAAATAAACATAGCCTTGACATGACAAGGCCACAGAGTAGCAAGCATGACCATCATGACCTCGCCGTGAGTTGAGGACATGATGCTCGAGTCTTTGCTCTGATGCCATGTGGCACATGATTGCAAGTCGCACCACATCCTCTAAGGGTTCACCAATCCCTCTGGGTTTTAGAAAAAAAAATGATTAGTACTGAAAAGAAATTTCATTGAAAGAACAAGTACACAATAGAAACCGCGATGCTAAGCCTAGCCCAAGCTGGTAGAAAGAATAAATCAAAACAAACTAAAAAGGAACTAATGGTCACATCCTTGTGAACAGCCAGCCATCAGCAAGATTAGTCCCAGACCAACCAGAAAACTTCTTAGAGAGGGCAACCCAGTCTAGAAGGGAGCCCTTATGGACTTAATGACCTCTTGGGCAAACCTACAATGACCTTCAAAGATATGAACTTATTTTCCCTCCATTTCATGGGTCAAAGATATGGGTTTTTCACCCAAAATTTTTTCCATTGACCACAAAATCAAGTGTAGAACTAGTTTTTTTATTTTTTCGGGAAGTTGTTGATCGCCAAAGGGGTATCATCATCATGGTATTTATAAGAATGCCAAAGGGGTGTTTTTACGAAAACACCCCACTCATTCAATTTACTTGGCCTTTTTAAATCAGTAAGGGCATTTTATATCTAATTTTGAGTGACATTGCATTTAAAAATTGAGAATTAGAAAAAGAAAATGGGCACTGAGTGATCAATGGACAATGATTTTAAAAATGGTGAAACCAAATATTGTTTCACCGTTGATCGCGTGATACAAATTAATTTTTTTCCTAAAACCCCGAATGGAGGGCTGGGAATGGTGAAACCTGGGGGGAATGGGTGACATGAGGAGTGAGTCGCCTTGTGGCACCCAAATGGACGAGAGAGAGAGAGAGAGAGAGAGAGAGAGAGAGAGAATAAAATTACACCGAACAAAAATCTGGAAAAACCCTACAACCAACGACAAATCACAGAAATCACCAATAGACCAACCTAAATGAACTAATAGAATACCTAATCTGAATGCCAAGACCAAGCAAGGAATTCAAGAACTAAACAATAGAGACTGAACAAAACAAAAAAATTGTTGATCTACAAGAACACATTACCTCACGCGTTCTCTTGCTCTCATGTCAGCTGGTTTCTTTCTATTCTCCTCCGCAAAAACAACAGTTAGCTCCCGGCCATGAAGGATTTGTCCATCCATATGGTACTTTGCTTCTTCTGCATCAGCAGGATCCACATATTGGACAAAACCGAATCCACGTGGCTCTCTACAACAAACACAAGTTTAAAACGACGAGAACAGTATAACAAATTCGCAATATCACCACAGTAATACACAAAATAATGCTTGGCTGATATAACCATGGATATAATCCCAAGAAATGTGGGCGGTCATGAGTAGGAAATGCTCTTGGCATTTATAAAATTTAAGTAAAGCAAGCACTTGGCTGCTGACCTTGCACATTTCAGCGTGTAAAGATGACTTCAAATCTTCTCGACTTGAATACCTTCACAACGTATAACGTCAAACCCAACCTCTTCCCACCTCACCAGCTACCACAAACACTAACATCTTCGTCAACAGAACTCTTAAGACTTGATTGATGTCTTCAAAACTTTATTTTCGCTGTTGAATCTCAAATTCTCAAAATTTTAATAAAAACATTCAATGCAAAATAACAGAAAAGCAGAAAACAAAAACTAAATCCCACCATGCAATGATAGTTTTTAAAAGAAACGTGAGAGATAAAAATGTAGGGAAAGAGATAGTTTCAATCTGAACATGGGACGATAACTCGTGGATAAAATTAGGAACGAGTACATAAAATTCAAGAGTGGCACCTATAGATGGAAACCTTGCAGAATGTTGTTTGAGGTGGTTTACATATGTTTGCCAGAGGCCCGAAATAGACCCTATACAAAAGGCAGAGATGCTAAAGCACAAGGAAGTAGGAGTAGAGGAAGACCTAGAGGAAGCAGTGAGAAGGGACATGAAGGATTGCAGAGTTACGAAGACTCCCAAAGCCGACCCCATATAGCAGGGATAAGGTTATGATGATGATGACGACAGCTCAGTTTCATTTGACAAAATGGCATAGAAACATGCATACATTCAATCCCACTTAAATCAACAATTGTATTTACAAATTAGTGTTGCAATTATGCAGTCAACAATAGAAATTCTAATTACTTCGAACAAAAGAATGGTAGCTGGAAAATATGCTTACCCAGAATAATAATCTCGAGGCAAATAAATGTCTCTAAGAGGACCAAATTGCTCAAATGGCCGACGAAGGTCATCAGCCCTGATAAAAGTGCCAAAAAAAAAACAATAAATATGAATGATCAGGCGTGGTAAACTGAAAACATCTACTAAACTATGGCATTGTATAAAAAAAACAGCCAAACTCGTACATATGCTTTATCTTTTACGAAATGCTGTATATCTATTTTGTTGAAATGAAAATTTACAGGAAAATATATAACAAGTGAAAAAGGAACATAAAGAAAAACATATTACAATCGCCAAAGATCCAACCCATCAAAATCTTGAAAGAGGCCCGATCCAATGCATCCTAAAAATTCTGGGAGTCAAATTAACAATAAAGTCAATTGCATAAGCTACTTCATTAGCAATGATCAGCCCTTGTATTGCCGTATCTATGTATGTGGGAAAAATTGTGGTCTTGCAAACATGGCATTTCCACCATCCAAGGATAGCATGGAAATTTTTTGTTAGACCAGCTAAATAGCTGAGAGGAAGAATAATTGGAAAGCAAGATACACAAAAAGGCCTTATACATATGCTGCCCCTATCCTTTGGAAAAATTGCACACCTGCATTTCTAAAAGGTGGAAGCAAATGCATTAATAATAATAATAATAATAATAATAATAATAATAATAGAAAACAATAAAAATAAGATATGAAGGCATTTCTAATAGATGTAAGCAAATGCACTAATAATAAAAATAACTTTAGCAATATATTAACACGAGAAATAAACGAAAGCCACTACTAGGCTTCTAGGTAGAGAACTTTGGAAATGCCACAATCAAGCAAGAGCAATCTTCCTGAACTTCTAGCAAATAGTAGATAAAATGATATAAGTAGCTACTTAAAATTATAAACAAAATCATGACAATAGTATGCAACGAAGCATTACAAAAACACACAAGCTAAACAACAAAAGAAACCATGACATGCGGAAAATTGATGAGAACAAACCTACAATCACGACGAAGGTTGCGGACTAAAAGGCTGGTAGGAAGATCTCTACCATGACCACGGCCTCCAGAGCGACCCCTAGGGCTAGGGCTCCGACCTCTTCTGCCATAACCTCTTGGTGGTGAAGGACTATAGCTATAACTTCTTCCCCTCATTTTAACACAACAATCCAACCTATATCCAATTCAAGTAAAACAAGCAAAATGTGTAAGTACAACTGAAAACAAGAAATGAAATTTTGCAAGAATATCATAGCTCACCAAATATTATCAATCTGTTCACACAAACTTACAAAATATTATTAATTTCAAATAAAATTATTGAATTCAACATAGACAAATAAAAATAAATGCGAAGAGGGTTCAATACATCAACTTAATTTGAAAGTTCCTTGATTTAATTATTTTAAAACATAAGCATAAGGCAAGAAAATTAGTTCGAAGAAAGAACCCAAAATCTAACTCATCTAAGATTTTTGAAATAAGTGGTGGAACACTTGCATTGCAGGTCAACCCCACCACGCACCAGTGAACCACTCGTCTCTCCAGTAGTGCTATGACGCCTCCTACAACATCATAGACTTCAATTGATGCATACCGACCAGCCAGTCAGACATGCCCGGCACCTCCAGGCCATGATGCCCCATCTAGCATGCTCACAATCATGCTTGGCCTGCTTGCTTCACCCTATGTCGTGTGCACTAGTACCTCACAATCGACAGCGGCATGCAGCTTCCATGCCTGCTTGAGTGGTGTGTAGTGGTCATTCCACATCTACTCGTTGGGGCATGTAATTAAAAAGCACCATCCATCGCACTGCAATCGCAGCTGGGGTGAGACCTCTGGTAATAGCAAAAGGAGTAAACAATGTCACTTGTACGTGGAGGTCCAAGTACATGGTATGATTCCCCAGAATGTGGTGTTTCAAAGGAGCATAAAGACAGCAGGGGGACATAATAATGGTGTTTGTTTCACCGCTTTGAGAAGGCAGTGCCATTATCAGTATGTTGTGCTTGAGCAGCAGAAGTACCATTACGAGTGTCTTGTGGTGGAGAATAAGTTATATTGTAATGTTCAAGAGTGTGCAGTGGTGGAGCAGTTAAGGTACCATTATCAGTACATTGTGATAGAGAATAACTACCGTTGTAAGGTTCAAGAGTTACCATTATGAATGTGTTGGGGTAGAGAAGAAGTACCATTGTACTAGGTTCAGTTGTTGTGATGGAGATGAAAGAGGAGGTGCAACAACATTACTGTCGGAAGGAAGAGATGGCAGACCATCTTCCACTTGTGTTAATGCAGTGGACATAAGTGTTTCCAAGGCTTAGCCGCCATTTGCTTATTTGTTGGAATGAAGAGGGTGAAGCAACAAGTAGGAATACCGTATGGACTTTGAGTAAATTTGTAGTCAGACTAATCCCTTAATTGATGAAACAACTCCTAACTAGTTTGCATCATTCCTAAAAAAAATTGAAGTAGGAAAATGGTTGGTTAACAATTGCTAGGAGATGTTATATTTGAATTGCAAGTACAACAACCACTAGCAATTGTGACTCAACCAAGCAACTTTTCTTCAATTTTTATTTTAGGAAAGGCAGAAACTGGTGATGAATTGTATCATCAAGGCATTAACCTGACTACAAATTTACTCAAAGTCCGTACAGTATTCTTACTTCTTCACCATTTTCGCTCTAGAACCTAAGCAAATGGCGGCTAAGACCATGATCACAGTTGTACCCTGGAAAGACTAATGTCCACTGCATCAATGCGTGAATAGATCACCAGTTTGCATCATTCCTAAAAAAATTGAAGTAGGAAAATGGTTCGTTAACAATTGCTAGGAGACGCTATATTTAAACTGCAAGTACAACAACCACTAGCAATTGCGACTCAACCAACCAACTTTTCTTCAATTTTTATTTTAGGGAAGACGGAAACTGATGATGAGGTCTATCATCAACTAAGGCTACCAATTTACTCAAAGTTCATACAGTATTCCTATTTACTTATTCACCATTTTCGCTCTAGCAACTAAGCAAATGGCGGCTCGGACCATGATCACAGTGTGACCCTGGCAACACTAATATCCATTGCATCAATGCACGAGATGATCTGTCACCTAAACCATCTCTTCTGTTCACCAATAATGTGGTTGCACCTCCTCTTTCAGCTCCACCACCAAGACACATTGTTGAACCTTACAATGGTACTTCTCCACCATAACGCACTTATAATTGTACTTCTATTGCTCCACCATGACACACACATGAACCTTACAATAGTATTTCTCCAACACAACACACACATGAACCTTACAATAGTACTTCTGCTGCTAGAGCGCAGCACACTGATAATGGTACTTACCACCTATTGAAAACAGTGAAACAACGACCATCAATAAGCTCTTCTAAAATACCAAATTCTGGGGAATCATAGTAGACATCGTTGGACCTCGGCTTACAGGTGACCTTTTTTACGTCTTTTATAGTTATCGGAGTTTTCGTGCACAGCCGCTATTGCAGATAAACTGTGCGATGGCGATGGATGGTGCTCTCTTAGTTACAAATCCCAATGAGTAGATGATGAGATCGTAGCCACTCCTGGTCAAGAAAGCATGGGAAGTTGCATGCCATTGTCAGTCACAAGGTACTTTGCACATGTTCATTCAAATCATAGCTCATCTATTTCTCAGTTTGGTTGTGTATATTTTAAAATGACTTTCCCTACAATTTAGTACATTTCATACAAATTTTTTTCTAGATACTATAATTTTTACCCATCACAAGCCTTTCTCCAAAGTTTTGCGAAGGTTTCAAAATTCATTAGTGGTGACCAACTCGGCTAGGGCCAATACTGAGTCGACTCGGTGATGACGCATCTGAGTCACGATTCAAAAGTGCATGATTTGAACGAGTTATATGTAGTTGTAGACTCGATACCAAGTGGCATTGAAACCAACTCAACTTGGTCAATTCAAGACCACTCGCAAAATTTTAAAACTTGCCTTGTACAGTTTACATTAAAGATTGTGGGAGAGGAGAAATCACAGACACTACTTACGTTACCATTGCATAGTTGAGATGAAAAGGGTGTGCCATCTCTATTAAAGTTGTGGATTATTGGTGATTGATAGAATAGGTTTATACGTTTGAGAGTAGTGACGCAGGAGTGGTTTTTTGTGCTTATTTATGGCTAGCTTTCAATCTTTGTTATTGCAACCAGCTCACTCAAAGTGGTCTTAAGAAAGGTGATTATCTAACCCATTCTACAAGGCACTTGGTAGAATCATCTAAAGGGACTACCTTTTTTATGTGATTAATGGTGGAAGACACATGGTGAAAAAATGGTGATGCAGCTCACACTATGTACCAAGGTAGTTAAGGTGGTGTGTCGAGGTCATGACGCACGCCATAGTGAGGCCATTTATTAAATTTTTTAAATATATTTTTTATTTTATTTATTAATCATCAATATATATTTTTAATTTTCTACTAGTTTTCAATTTTTATATTTTTTATAGAGGACGAAAAAAATTCAACTAATTAATCAAGGAGATCACTTGTGTGGAAAGATTGGAACGATCATCTGATGATATTTTTATGACCTCCAAATCAGTTGTGGGAAAGATTGTAACGAAAAACAATCTTTGCCAGTTCGACTCAAATAACAAATTAATAATAAAAAAAAGTAAAAAAATAAATTGTTGATATTAACGTTCATAAAAAACAAACAAAAAAACAAATACAAAATAGAAGAAAAAAATCATACATGCACGTGAGTCTGCGAAGAACTTGAGCGTTGACGGTTGTGGATTGATTGCGAATGTGCAAATTGGATTTAAAAACACGAAAGAGAAAGGGACAAGAGAGTATCGATAAGAGAGAGAGAGAGAGAGAGAGAGAGAGAGAGAGAGAGATTTAAAAATATATACAAACCTGTATTGAGAGAAAGAGAGAATGGTTGCGAGAGAGACTGAGCTGCAATAGAGCAACTGTGAGAGAGACTAGAGGGTTTCACTTGAACCCTAAATATGATGGATATAACTTAGCAAACATAAGTTACAATTTTTATAATTTATAAGTTCAAAATAGTGGTGCCATTGCGCCGCCATGGCGGCGCCATATAGGTTCATATGATGAATTGTCTTGCCATTCGCCATGGTGTCACTATGGCAACGCCATGGCCTCAACTTGACAACCATGCTATGTACAATTTGGGTCAGCAAGTGAAACCCTATATCATTATATAAATGGGTTTCCAAGAATGAGGTTATTAAGAGAAATTCCAAATTTTGCTAAAAATAGGCGAAGCATGTAGCATCCCGAAATATTATCAAACAAGTTAGCGAGGAACCATGGTGTCCCCTTACTCATTCGAGCCCGTGTAACAACCATAGTTACCCAGAAACCCTTTTTACCCTATCCTACCAATCCCCATGTGTACCAGTACCGGGGACTGGTACGAAACTCTTTTGAAAATTGAAACTTTTCCGAAATGCGTTTCCATTTATAATTGAAGCTCGTTTCATTTTGAATGGAAACTTTTCTATCATAGAAGAAACCCATTTTAATTTATATAGAAACTGATTTCCATTAAAAAAAAAACTTGTTTCCTATTTAATTGATACTTCTATTCTTCAATATGAAACTAATTTCGTTCTTCCATATAGCAATTTTTTAGAGCCATTAGATTAGGTCAAAATCGGACTATTACAGATTTTTAGGGACATTGAAATCGTTCTTTTTATAAATCCGGAAATCGTAGAATGGTCATGTGGGTATGATTGACAATTATATGTACACTTTGGATACGTTTCGAGTAATATTTTTTAGTAAGTATTTTATATTATATATTATATTATATATGACTATATACTACTAACAGATAAATTTAATCATCTGCTTTTACACCCATTGGTACATGAATTCAATGAATCATGTATCTAAACTTTAAATTTAAAATTATAAATATTAGTACATAAAAATATAGTTCTCATATATAGCTATACAAAAGATTCACCAATGTCATATATATGTCATCCCACATCCATTTTGCATCTATGTTGCACTACAAATATCTCTATTATGAATCCATCTCGTATCAATGTCATACTAATGTTGTACTTATTTTGTACCTATAATGCATCTACTACATTTCTATGTTGTATGAACATCGTACCGAAGACGCCTCAATAAAAATGTATCCGAAACTTTTTCCACCTAAACATACCAGTATCTGTACTAGTAAACCCGTACCAACTCATGGTAACAACACTTAGTGAGTCATTTTTATAATTGGTGGTTCAATAAAGCATAGTTTTTTTCTTTTGCTCATGTGTCAAGCATAGGCACCATGTTAGGAATAAGTAATTATTAAGAGAACAAAATTTCATTAGTTTGGCATAAAAAAGGGAAAAGCTGGGATTCGAAAATTGTTAAGTGAGAAACAAAAAATTGCAATTCATAAATTTAACATGTAAAAGAATATTAGAAAATTATGAAACATAAGGTTTTTAAATTTTAAATCTAAAGTGTTTTATTCTAACACCCCATTTCTGATATATACTAGTGGGATGCACATGCTATGCACGTGCAGAGAGATGTGTGGGAGAGAAGTAGGGGATGTTTATAATAGAGATATTTTTGGGTACTTTTATTTTCAACCCAAGATTCTTCCTTCTCAAATCAGGTTTCACAAGCTTAAACCATTGACTGGTTTGAATTAGCAGATGGATATCGCTTTTGGTCCCAATCTTCAACACATCTTGAGATCATGGTCTTACAATCGCACAATTAGATTTTAATTCCACATGGCACGCATTGCGGAAAGTGATCCAAGAAGTGTGTTTGATGTACGCCTATGATCATGTTCATTTGTGAGATGTGTGCCACATGGAATAAAAATCCGACCATCTGATGGTACTTGGTAGGTCCATGATCTCAATAACTATTATGTCGAAGATTCGAACAAAAAATGATATCCATGGTCAAATTCAAAGCAGCCAATGGTTTAAGAACGTGAAACCCAGGTTGAGAAGAAAGAATCTTGGCTTGTAAATAAGAGTACCTTTTTTGAAAAAAAAAAAAAAAAGAACCCAATCTTAACCTTAGAGACACATAGGCTAAAGTTTAGTTTTTATGTTGGAGACTTACTTCAAAATATGGGAACCAATTCATTGGACCTCTCAAAACCCGTGAAAATCTCTGCAATCCTTGTAAAAAACCAGGAACCAACTCACCAATCATCCGAAAAAATTTGCTTGCCAATAAAATTGTTAAGCTTTAAGAAAACTTGTATATTAAAGTCTTCTTCTTCAATGTTTTTTCTTATTTTTTTGTCTTCTTCATAGGTTCTAAAAAAGGTATGACAGAGAGTTTGAAGGTTTGCGGTTTTAAAGGGTAGGCGTTTAAAAGGGTTTGCAGTTTTAAAGGGATGCACCTGTATGAAAGGAGGAAAGGCTTTAAAAACTTCGCAAAGAGACTCGGAAAGGGCCTTTAAAAACTTCAAAGAGACTCAGAAAGGCAGTGTTTGTAAGGTTGGTCAGTCCACATGGGAATTAAAGGGTTTGCGGGCAATTAGAGAGAGAGTGGGTTCCACACTCTAGAGAGAGAGAGAGAGAGAGAGAGAGGAGAGCAGTTTGAGAGACTTTAGGAATTGAAGAGGACAAGAGATTAAAGGGTGCCAGTCTGCGAGAGAGACGGCATTGCTTTTCATTTAATTTGAAAATCAATTCAAAAGATGTTAATCCCTTATTTTTCATAAAAGATTTTGTTATCCTTTTTTAAAGTGTTATTTTTATTTTAAGAAAAAAAAGATGAGCAATTTCACCATGGACAGTGGAAATTGAGATTGCGATTTTGGGTTGAAAAAGGTAACTAAAAAATAGGATGGTGTAACCATCAAAATCGTAAAATTGCATCCTTTAGGATTCCAAACTATGTGAAAAATAGAGAGGGTGTAACCGTTTGCTGAAGTGAGAGGTATTTTTGTCACAAAATGTCAAAATTTATGCTGCGCTTTTTCACCTGGCCCAGTCTCAATAATAGTATATATATATATATATATATATATATATATATATATATATATATATATGTTTTAATTGAATTTAAAAAAATAATTTTTAAAAAGAGACTTATGAAGATTATTTTACTATGTTTAAAATTCTAATTGCATAGTTAGCTAGATATAGAAAACTATGCAAAGTATTTTATAAGTCACATTAAATTGAATAATGCATTTTGAATAGAAACCCGGGATTTAAGGGTGCATTTGATGTAGTCTAGAAAATTATGATTTTTAGATTGTGTTTTTTAAGTTTTTGAATTTCTATAAAGTTATCATCTTCATTATCATCATAGCCTTATCCCATCAATTTGGGACCAGATTTTTTAATAAACTAACGATTTCTAAAATTTCATTGTTTGATTGACCTTAAGTTTTAAATAGCGAAAAGTGGAGGTGCAGTTCTAATTCGTCCTAGTAATAGTTATATATCAGGGTAGTATAAAAAACCTAAATGAAAATCGTAAGGAGGATTCGCCTTAATATTGTGCCTATCATCTTTGTCTAACTTAAATGAAACCTTGTTACTATGGAACATGTTTCCACAAAAAATACCTCCATTTATCTCTATCCAATTTCCACCACAAAATTCAAGCATTTATATAATTACAATGATCAATGTCGTAAACTGTAAGTACATTTCATGCAATTTTCCTGCACCATTTCCGGTCTGGAAACTAACTTTTCTTTCATAAAGCCAATAGTTGTCCCACAATCACAATAATGTACATGGCTTCAAAATCAAGGTTTAAAATTCTAGCAACGGAACCATTCATGGTCGGTACCAGTACATACTACCATTGCTGTTTGTACCAGGTGCAACAAAACAATATGTACCAGTATAAACCACTAATAAGTCCAATATACTACATAATATATAAAAACAAGAGTGCAATATATATATATATAGAGAGAGAGGGAGAGGCAAAGCTATCCTTCATCATTATTGCCAGGAGACATCTCAATTGCCAGAAAACATTGTATCGCTACTGGAATAGGCACAATCACCACTCACTAGAACTAGAAGCCCTACAGTAAAGTGATTACCCTCTCTCACCCAATCAATTATCGGTCGGAAAACTCAACTTTTAGTAAATTACCTAATTTCTTAATTTTTCATCTTTTAAATATATTTTCACCCAATATCAAAGGGTTTTGAAACTCATATCCAAAGATTTTTTACATAGGTTTTTTATATCGGTAAATTTCCACTAATTAGGTTGACACTTTCATTGATCTGTGTAATTAGGTTGTCCCGTAAATATTATTGCCATAAATATGGATTTTAAAAACCCTTCAATGGGTTCACAAATAACAATAAAGTATGAAAAAAAATCATGCATGGTTTGTGTTTGTAAGTTTGGAACAATGGCACAAATGGTATAATACAAAAAAGGGTTTGTATTGCCTGATATAAATGGGTTTTCAAAAGGCCGGACATACAAAGTGATGGTGACGCCGCCACTGAGGACTTAGGTTTCAGAACATACAAGGTTTACTGGCGGGAGAAGAAGCGATGGAGGAACCAAGATCTACCGAGGAAAGGCCCTAAGGATCAGCCCAAAAGGAGAGTCTCTGCTCAGGTTCGGTCGAGCGAGAATGCTTAAAAAACACGAGCAACTCTCGGCCTATGTCGCTCGAGCAAGGGAGCATCACGAATCAAAGCCAAAACTTTCGGCAAAAATTCGTTCGAGCGATCCCTAGTTATCGCTCGAGCGACCCTCCATGAAGATTTCAGCTCGAGCGAGAACCAAATCCGCTCGAGCGAGTCGAGTGACGGGAGTTGTCTTTTTTATCATTTTTCTTTTGTTTTCCTTTGTGTCAAATGTAAGTTACCAACTTAGGATAACATGGTACTTTTCTACTTTAGGGTTATTCCCATTTGTAATTAGTAATTACTATAAAGCATCTTTTTATAAGCCATTTTTAGCACTTGTTGATGAATAATGAAAATGCTTTGCATTGAGCTTGAGATGAGCTTTGAATAGTGAGTTTTCTTCCCCATATGAGTTTGGTGTGAGGCCAATGGTGAGATGCCCATGTTATCTTTGATCTTCTCATTACTTCTTGTCCTTGTTGAATCTTCCTATTTTCTTATTAATCTCTTACATCCCATTTTCCCCTTTTTATTGATTGTTCCAACCCTAGATCTAGAACAACCTTGATATCCATCCTTGTGAATCGAATCCGATCTTAGCCTGTCGATCCATGACCGTTGTTGGGTTTGAGCTTGTTCAATTTGTACCGGTAATTGCCTCGATTCAAAAGCCTTACCGAGGAGCTACCAATTCCACCGCAAATTACGATCGAACGCCTCGACCTAGACGAAGCTAGAGTTCTTATCTCTAGGACCGCATTTCCTAATGGATCTCACGCATCGGATTGGACTCTATGTGAATAAAGCATGGTCACTTAAGTGGAATTCCACAAAACCCTAAGGTATCGCTTTAATTTGTAATTAATTGTTTAATTAATTAGTTTAATTTCGTCAAATTAGCATATGATGAGCATTCACGTATTTTAGGGTTATTGTCCTATGTCACAAAGCCTAGCAGTTCATATGGCTTTGTAGCACTCCAAGTAATTCAATACTGAAACTTATACGACGGTATAATGATGTACCAACCAGTTTTTTAATCCACGATCATAATAATGTCACCAAATGATACTAAAGTATGAAGAGGAGCCCCCACCGCACCACGAATCTATACAATGATTGTTAGCAAGAAGATAGTGAAACTCACAAGGCCACATGATCCGAGAGCCATTAATAAGGATGAAGGTTGAATCTTGTAGACACCCCAAAATGGCACCATTGAAGTCAAATGTTGAACTTGAGAGATGATGACATCCACAAATCTAAAAGCAAGAACTGAGAGTATACTCGGGGCCCTGAGGTCACTGCAGAACCTAGACAAGGTGCAGCCCATGTGCCCTGAGGTCACTAGAGAACGTAGACGAGGTGTAGCCCTCACAGGGGCTGCACCCCTTTTAGTTTTTTCATGGCCATCTGGTTGTATTATACAGATGCCAACTTAGATGCACATTGAGTACGGATCCAAGTACTGATCTGCATTCAATCTTCATCTCAGTTAACATCTTGCCCTAAAAAATTGTCCTAAGTCCTAACCTACCCAAATCTTACCTAAACTTCCGCTCTTAGTTTCCACTATGCCTTCCACCCCTTGTGGATCCCACCATATCCATTTCTTATTCCAAACTTAGAATCCTTGAATTTTACTCATCTCTAATTAAACCTGATCCAAACCTCAATTACACTCATTTTAGCCGAGCTAAACAATTAGGAAACCCTAACCCTTTAGAAACCCTAGAGTTTGAGAAATTACTAAACTACCCTCGCTTATCCACCTATTTACTCTATGCCCTTTCTAGAGCAATTCATGGATTGGTGACATTTGTCACATCCATGGGTTGCCTTGAGGAGAAGCACAATCCTTATGCCTCAAAGAAAGCCAATAGGGGCTTGACACTTGTTTGACACATCCCAAGCCCCCGTTGGCCCATTTTCCTATAAATTATGGGCATTTCTCCTCTCAAAGGGCTGAAAGTTTTTTAAACCTAGAAAACTATGCCCTAATTCCTCCACATTCATCTCCTTCTCTATTCCAAAACTTTAATCCTTCATCCCTAAACTTAGCCTAGCCCTATAACCTTAGACCTACCATACCCCCTCACCCTTACACCCTTGAAATAACATCTCGGTTCAAGCTCCTGTCAAGATCAAGAGCTTCCTTCACCTACTTCTCTATTTTTTATTTTCAGTCTCACTTTTTTTTTTTGATAACCTAGGTATCCGGGCCTCTTAGAGCACCCTGTGACGGGGCCAATACTCGAGCTTGCAGCATAATGCTTGGGGCACGATATGTGGTGCCAGGAGGGCACGCGACATGGGGCCAAGTGGGCCTGGCGACGTGGTCGCGCTGCGAGGACGCGACACGGTCGCATGTGGGTAAGACGCGATCGCGACACGGACGCGACAGCCAAGGTGGGCTAGCGATGCAGGAGGCGTTGCGGTATGTCAAACCAAGGGGTTTGAGGTCCTCCCGCCATTCTGGCTGAATGACTGTTTTACCCTTCTATGTGGGAGAGAAGCTGGAGAATTGCCTTTCACCCACACGGGGCCTTGCGTTGCCAAAGGGGGCGCAAGTGTCTCCTAGGCCTGAAAGGGTAGGCGTAGGACGTCGACGCAGCGATGTCGTGTGGCACCCAAGGGAGGTTGATGTATGGCTCCGGACTACGTGTCGCAGTGCATACGGCTGGGCAACCTCGTGAGAACAAGAGCGCGCTGCGTGGAACTCAGTTGAGTACGACAGCATGTGGGCCAAGGATGAACGTGTGCTAGTAATTTGAAACGCACACGAAGGCAGGCTGCGTGGGACTCAGTTGAGCACGCGAGCACGAGGCACAAGGCTGTGGGCTTGGTTCGGTATGTGAGCAAAACATGGTGGCATGGGGAGCTGCATGCCAAAACTCTTGCGAAGCGAGGTACTAGTGCAGTGCACAGGGTGAAGCTTGAGTAGGCCAAGTTTAGCACAGTGGTGCAAATGAGTGTGTTGTAAGGGGCACGATAAGCTGGGTGGTAGGCCGTGAAACAGACGTAACCACATTGGGGGAGTTCCCGTCCTCTAGTCGGGTGGTATCAGAGCTGATGTGTAGATGGGTTGGCTTCGTTGCATGCGGTAGCGAAGCACCGCGCGAGTTGAAAGCGCGTCGAAGGACGCCTCGCGACAATTGGTATCGGAAGTAGGCTGACCTAGCACAGCGTGCGTTAGGTACCGTACGGGACTGAGGTTGCAGAAGTGCGACCCCGTGACAACCCGCCTAATCCCAGGGGCACATGCGCATCCCAAATTCAGCAAATGTCGAGTCAGCATGGGATATAAATCCCTAGGGTGGCCTCAAGGGGGGGAGGGGATTCAAACTAACGTCTCCTGTTTTTAGTCTCACTTTTACCCATCAGAAGACTCCACTCTGCCAAAATTATGGCGAGTTTGGGATTTAGCTTCGTGGCTCATTACCTTAGAGAAAGAGGAGACCCTACCTAATTTTAGTCTTCATATTTGCACACACACTTCCTTTATCATCGTCGTTACTCTGCGCAAATGACATTGTAGCAGCCTTGATATCAGTTCAAGCACGTGCACTTTCGTATAGCCATTGAACGACCTTAAGTGGAGATTGTGTTCGCGCGGGCACAAGGGATGTGCAATTGTGCAAACACACTTCCCCTTTGTATAATCGAGTCGAAAACCTAATTTTTCGATGAAACTGGTATCGGGAGTCAAATCTATAAGACTTTGGTTCCTGGATTTCCCAACAAAATTAGTGGTGCCTCCATATTTTACTTAGTGGCACCTAGGCCCCTCCCGGGTAGCTACAACTCTATATGGTACAATGATCACCCACAGTACATCGCAAACAATTAAATGTATGTGCTAAGGATCTCACCAATACTCCAAAAATACCTAGGCTTCAGTGGAACAGAAAATTAAGCCCTCCTTAATTTGGGTCGTAACACACCACCACGCTCTGCAGCCAAGATCTGCGCCAACTCATTCTGTAGTGGCTTTCACTCCAGTACCCTCTGTGGGTCCTCAGATCATCCCTTTCATGCACGAGACTTTAGTTTATGCTGATGAATATTGTTTGAGGAGTTGCAGAATGACGCTTGAGTACCTATACACTGTCTTCCTAAATCCTAATTGATCCTCCAGCCATCTTCGATAGTTGATAGTAAAGAAAATTAAATGAAGTGGTAGCGCTAGTTTTTGAAAAACAATCAACAATTTCCATTACCAAGTAAGATTCAACATTTTTTTCTCTTTTATCTTTTATTATTTGTAGACACCAAAATCTAACACCATTGGTGACATTCACGAATTCCAATGCAGACTTGCAGTTCAATTTTAAAAAAAAATTGGACTTATTGACTTTCGATCTTGAATAGATTATCGTTCCCAAAGCATCTCCCACACTTTTCCTTAAACCAATTCCCTCTAATGGCCCCCATTCCATCGAGTTCCCATTTAAAGTTTTGAATCTTTCAATCCCCATGATCTCCACCCAATTTTCTGTACTTTTCCAATCCTTTAGAGCCCCTTCTAGAATAATTCTTGGATGAGAGATATGCGTCTCAATCTAATGTTCTTGGAGTAAATTAACACAATCCACGTCCTCCCTTTGTGGCCAATTGTGACTTAACATGTGTATTCACACATGGCAAGACCAATGTGACCTTCTCTTTCTTTCTGGAATAATACTTAGATGTTGGACATTTGTCACATCCAAGGGCTATTCTTCTTTAAGGAAATTAGAACAAATCCTTGTGAGTCCTACAGGATCCAATTGGGGCTTGTTAAATGTTTCACACTTGACAAACTTCAATTGACTCATATTTTCTACTAATACAACTCTTGGATGAGACCATTTGTCTAATCTAAAAGTCGTCATTAGAAGAGAGAAATACAAGCTTTTGTGTAATTGAATAAGCTAATAGGATCTTGCCATGTAGTCCTAGTTGGCCATTTGCTTATAAATAGAAGCTTTCTCCTCCATCCAAAGGGTTAGAAATTGTTAGAATTTTGTAACTTTTAAATTTCTAAACCCTAGTTCTTCCATGGCCATCTCTTACCCTTAGTTTTAATCTAGATCTAGATCCGAACTCTTAACCCAAACCCTAGAGCTCATAGGTCCTAGATCCTCCCATCTACACCATCATAGCCTTTCAATTCAAGCCACTAGTCAAGATCAAGGCTCCCAAATCCCCTCTTCTTCTCTCCCTTTCTTTATATTATAATATTTTCTATTTTACTTCTCCTTGCCCTTTGCTAAGGCATGACTCTGCCCAAATTATATCGGATTGCGAGCAACGGGAAGTTCCACCAAAATTCCGGCGTGATTTTGGCTCTTATACTCCTTTATCTAAGCTGTTACTCTGCCTGTTTGGCGCCGTAACGGCCGGGATAGTGGATCCATAGCCTTTTTTTTTTTACCTACACCCCTAATAATTTGGGTCATAGTAGAGACCCGCACCGTTGCAGGCATAGGAGGTCTGCCAAACGCTTCTAATAGGGTCGCTTTCCTAGTACTCTAGGCGCTACCGGTGATTGGAGTCAATACATCTTCTAAGTATATTGGTGTCCCAGCTCACCTACCTAAAGAAGCGGGTGGCGACTCGTTCTCATAGGAGCTTTCCCTTATGGGTTAGGCATCTACAAATTTCTATGATGAATACCTAAAAATTTCATTCTTCAAATGACTCTGCAAATTCAAATATAGAAAAAGAAAACTTCCCCTAACCATCCATAGAGGGAAATCGTCTGGTCAACGACTTGCACATCGTCTTAGAATCATATATAGTCAATTAGCGATCAAATGTTGACAGCACTCTTCTTCATCATCAGGAAACAACACCACAAGATCTACCAAAGGAAGATTTAAGAGTCTCGAAGTCAAATTAAGCCAATAAAACAAACAGTGAACGCACTAACAAAACAACATTGCTTTCGTAACGATCCGGTCATATAAATCACGATAACGAAATTTAGAAACCCTAGGAGAGAGAAAGAAATACCCTCCAATGAAATTTACAAACCCTAGGAGAGAGAAAGAGAGAAAGAGAGACAGAGGAGAGAGAGAGAAAGATATACCCCTTCAATGAAACGAGGTTGCAGAGTGGATCGTGGTCTTTTCCTGTACACACTTTCGTATCCACAAACTTCCAGTTACCCTATAGGAACCACGAATGTGCTTTTCGTTTAAATAGTGCCGTCGCTGACGCATTGGGTATGAAATGTTGAGCTAGCAAAAGATAAAAGAACTTAACACTTTGTTAAAATGCTGGTACGTATACAGAGCCACAGTTGGGGTTAGGCACTTGACCCCTTTTACAACAAAACTTTTAAAATTCGTGGGACGTGGTTTCATGATTCATCAAATGTTTGACATTCTTCCTTCTCAACTCAGAGTTTTCACGAGATTAAAGGATTGATCATAATTTGAAATCTCGGATTTCCGAGTTGTATCAGACAACTCAGACATCTCACCTTGGCCGGACGTCTCAGCGAGATGGTGTGAAATAAAAATAATCCTTTGAATGATCTTACACCATTAAAATAAGCATGTGATCTTATACCATATAGCAAATATTTTGGATCAATTTAACAATCCAAGTGTCTTTTCATGATTAAAACACATTTTAATTAAAAAATATACGAACAAATCAATTTTATATCATATAATCAAAGATTTTTAATTTTGGACATTAAAAAATAAGAACAATAGTGACATTAGTGTGCATAGATTTGGGCACACCATCATAGCCATTTACCATATCATCATATGGTAATATAAAATAGTATTATAAGTTGAATATAATATTTTGGATATTTTATCTCGAAACAAATCATATGAGAATCTCGTCTCTCTTAAGCCCGAGACGTGAGACATCTCATCGAGCGTGATTTCAAACCATGGGATTGATTACTTTAAATCCCGTGTTGAGTTTTTTTTATCATTCTTTTATATCATAGATTTTAAGATTCGAAAAGTGATACGAGAAGCATATTTAATATACGCCCAAGATCATGTTTCATTTTTTGAGATGTGTGCCACATGAAATCAAAATCTGACTATTTAATAATAACTCCGCGATTTAAAAAATCTATTGTACCGAAAATTGATATCCATCATCTAATTCAAAGCATTCAATGATTTAAACACAAGCAAACGAGGATAAGAAAGAAGAATTTTGGGCTGTAAATAAAGGTATCGTTAGATTTAAAGACCTGAGATCTTTTGATGTTGAAGATTGGGATGAAAACACATTGTTATCATATTATTCAAAGCAATCAATAGCTTTAAAATTATTTTAGAAATTTACGTTGTAGCCATTAATTTTAAAAGCATTTGAATAAAATGAGAGATGATTTAATTTAATCTCCCAAAACGTGATCCATTACCAAGTTAGTTTGTAAACCACATTCCATGTCCCCCAAAAGTGACCCAATTGCGAAGTTAGTTTGAGTAGTACCAAACAAGGATCAAAATTTTGGATTTTGTTTCGGTTTCAGTGGGGACCAAAATCAAAATCAAAATTTTGGACCGAAATTGCGACCAAAAATTTGAATTTCGGCAGAAATTTTCCCCTTAGTACCAAAAAACCAAAATTTCCAATTTCGGTGGGGACCGAAACTGAAATTTTGGATCAAATTTTCGAACTATGGTACCAAATACCTTTTAAAAGAGACTAGAGCTGCACTAGCACCTCCCTACCCGTGCACCAAGCAGTACACATGCAAGATGCACATATATTTTTCAAAAAAATTGTCTACATGCAATTCTAAGACTAGACATAATTAAGGTTGCAAATGGTTTGGATCGGGTTCGGAGCAGGGTTAACCGGACCCTACCCATTTGGAATTTAGGTAGGATCTGATTCACCGCTAACCTGTTGAAAATGGGGTCTAAGTAAGATTGGAATCCTGGTCCAGGTGTAATTTATAAGCTTGTGTTCTTCTCAAATACAATAATTAATGTGTGTATACATTCTTATCAAAATTAATATAAATATAGCTAATTAGATGAATAGCTAAAATATTAAACATAAAAGCTAAGCATATGACCAGTGTAAGAGGATTGGCACCCATACTATCTTGCAATTATCTTGGCCCGAAATTCCTTCTCTAACTAACATGAACTAAGTCAATGACCCACTGCAAGATGATTTAAAAACCTATTTTATTTTAAATAAATGAATATAGATCTTTAACTCTTTTATAGAAAAGAAACTATATATATATATATATATATATATATATATATATATATATATATATATATATATATATATATATATAACACAAATGTAAATACAATTGTATTTCAATTGGGTCCAGGTCTGGGTTCAGTCCGGTTCAAGTTCTGGTCTTAAATCCAAAGCATCGACAACCCAAGTGCAACATTGGTTGGGTCTGAGTCGAGCTGAGTCTGTTCCAACTTATACTGAACCGGGCCTAATTTTCAATCAATTCAAGTCCAATTGGGTCGATTTTTTAGTCAAGCTTGGATCAACCCAACCCATTTGTACCTTTCTAGACAGTGGACGAAATTCTTGTCTGTTGATCATTTATTTGGATTTTGAGATATGCACAAACTTTTATTCTTTCTATAGCCTATATCTACCTATGCATGTCTAAAGACCCGCTCACTACACAAAGGATTCTTCATTTGCGACGAGCCCTTCGTAGAGTATTTCCTTTTTAAATAAAAAATTTATATATCTAACAGTCATTAATCACCATAAACAATAAGCTAAGTGTTGTCAGCTATGCATGAAGTCGAGCACATAAATTTTGCTCATCCAAGTAGGTAAGGCATGAAGCATGCAATCCGACCTCCAAATTGGGACGGACGGGGTTGAAAATAATTGAGTCGAGCTAGAACAACAACCCAACCAACGATATATTATATATATATATATATATATATATATATATATATACACGATAAAAAAAGATTAGGAGATTTAGACGATAAAAAAAGATTAGGAGATTTAGGAGATTTTAACATGGATCTATATTTAAAGGCTCGGATTGGACATCATAAATCTAGCTAGGCACTAAATGAAGTTCACATAATGTCTAATCATATTGATGAGGTAGAATTAAGGATCAAAATTTCGGCCTAAATGACCGAAATTATCGGTTTCGGTCCCCACTAAAACGATAATTTGGACCGAAATTTCAGTTCCAATTTATATGGGATCAAAAATTTCAGCCAAATTTTTGGTTTTTGGTCGAAATTTCGGTTCAAATTTTCAGTTTCGGGCTAAAATTTTGATCCTTGGGTAGAATGGAAACAAATGTTCTCTTGAGATTAGTCCAAGTGCAAATTGGGATTAGTCGCATGGATGGGGTTCTGGGGCTCTACACCTTAGGGATTAGTCCAACTGCAAAGTGGAAACCTTGCACTTCATTAAAAAAAAAAACCAAAAAAAAAAGAGGGTCATCTTAGAAGGCTGCTAAAGGATGATTAGAGCATCTCCAAAGCAGCTCTTCAAAGCCAGCATGGCTTTTGAAACGGCTCCTTTTGGTATTTGAAGAGCCACTTGCCCCATTCCAACCTACTATACTCTTCAAATCCAACGGGGATTAGAAGACTCGGTTCCACTCTTCAAATTCAAATATAATTTTATTTTAATAAATTGTGGGACTGTTGATTAGAAAAAGAAATAATAAAAAAATAAAAATAATTTAAATATTTTAAATTTGAAGAGCATGGTTGGAGAGACCCACCATGCTCTTCAAATTCAAACTGACTCTTTAAATGTGTGCCACATCATTAGTCCAACAACTAGTTTGGAGGAGTTGCTTTGGTGATGCTCAGCAGCTAATGTAAAAGCCCCTATATTCCTTATTTTATATAATGGTTTTCACAAAGGCACTCTCCAATAGGTTATGTAAAAGTTCTCTAAACTACATAATCTGCTACAGTATTTCCTAAATATACATAAGTAAAAAGCTTTATGTAAAAATAAAATATTATTTTTTTGCGAAACCGTTTTCTCTCTATCCTCTTTCTCTTCTTCACAACTGTCTCTCTCCCCGAGGGCTTTATTTCTCCAAATACATGATTCTCACTACAAAAAATAAGACTATTAGCGATAGTTTTTTGGGGTAAAAAACTGTTGCTATTAACAAAAAAACTATTAGTATTTTTATTAATATCGGCAGTTTTTGGTTGCCGCGAATGATCTTGTTTTTTGTAGTGTCTCTAAAATACATAAGGTTGCTGGAGCATTTTCTGAAAAAGCATTATATAAATTGTCCTTTACATAACCAAATTTACATAAGATGCTGGAGATGCTATTAGGCCCCTAAAACAAAAAAAAATTTTGATCTAGAATTAACACCAAGAAAGGATATGGAGCTCAAGTGTATCCGTGATTTGCCCCACCCTGAAAATTCCTCATGATTAAGTTGCCATAATTGTCAACAAGACCCCACTTTCCTTATAAATTGAACTTAATATTACAACACCAAATATCAAACAACATCTCAAAGCCACACAAATCATTCTATCATTTATCAGTTTACAAACACCTTTGCCTCAACACCCAACAACACCAAGCACTCTCTTCAACACCTCTAACAAGATAGTATAAGCAGTTAGCTGAGGTAGGTGGCCTTCAGTTTCCAAGATCTCAACCCTACTTTTACCTCCTATCTCTCTCTCAATATAAGATGCCACAGATAAGGGAACAACCAAGTCCTTTTTTGATTGTATGATGGTACATGGCACCTTAACTTGTCTCAGCACGCATCTCAAGTCACTCAAGAACACAGTTTTAGCCACATGAAGTGCAGTCTCTGGCTTCATTATCTCCAAACTAAATTTGAACTCTCTTATTGAAATTGGGTCATTAACCCCTATGGCCTTTGGAGCAAACGTGGGCACCCAAGCTGAGAAGTTTTGTTTTATTTTGTCGAAAATTTTGTTAAGATCTGGTCTTTCAAAGCCACCTTCATATCCCTGATCATTTAAGTACCTACAATTAAAAAAGATGTGTAAGGAAAATTATAATGAACCGAGGGGAAACAATAGACCATTTAACCGAAGCTTTCATCACGCCACATCAGCAGTCCATTGAATGGTCTGTCGTTCCCATCCGCCATATAACATTGCCCACAAACAAGATCATTAAATAGCGGTCGCAGAACCCATTTATTCCATAACCCATTATTCCTACAAACTAGGTTTTAACTTTGAGAGTCCCACTCTTAGGCCACAGGGAACATATCTCACCAATCCAAGCGGTCCAAACTGTAGGTCATCATTTGACCTTAGCTAGGTGATCATATTTTTCGGCTGAGGTAAAAGTCAAATAATAACCGGCCATTTGGACGCCTTAGATTAGCTAAAATTTTGCACCATATGGCTTAAAAGTAGGGATGGTTAGGGGAACCTTAACCAGACACGGTGAGCTCCCATTAGACTTTTTAAACATTTAAAGTCCAAGACTTCGATTCAAGTGGGTCAAAATTATAACTGTTGAGTTGACTCAGTGAATCAGTCTATTGGAAGCTGTCTTGAAGGGATGCCGGGGAAAAAAGGAGCCCTCGGAGCCACATAAAGTCAAATGTTCACAAGAGTCCATGGTGAAAAAGTAGCCATTCCATTTTTAAAACCAGAAGGAAAAAATGTTGTTTTGGTGCTCCGATCATCTCCCCTGCTTAACTGGTTATTTAGGCACCTGAAATCAGTGATAGTATACGCAATCAAGGTCAACAGAAGCGTGTAGAGAGAGAGAGAGAGAGAGAGAGAGAGAGAGAGAGAGAGAGACCTTGGTGAGCCACTCAGCAGTATAAGGTGTTTAAAGAGGTCCGGCCTCTCAACGGCAGCGATGCACCCAACCATGGCAGACATGGAGTGGCCCAAGTAGATGGAGCTCGTCACATTGAGCTCATCTAGGAGGCACGTGAGGTCACGTGCGTACGAGTCAAAAGTAGAATACCTCTTACTATCGTATACATCTCCCCTCACATTTCCCGCAAACGCCATGTCGAAGATCACCACTTTGAAGTAGCAGGCAAGGTATGGGAGTATGTAGAACCATACGGTCTGGTCAGCACCGAATCCATGAGAAAGAACTATGGTCTCGTTTCCATGGCCGTATATCCTAGTGTTTAGAGCTTCAGCAATGCTCATCTCTGGCTCCCGATGTGCTAGGCAACAAACCAAGAAGCTGTTTCGATGGTTATTTATAGATGTAGATATAATCAAGTCAAAGGTTGACTTCTACGGAGGGACGTACTTAGGAAGAAGAGTGGGAAATCAGATCAGTTACCATTGAAGATTTTGCTAAGATGCCAAGGGCTAGTCATGGGAGTAGCTCGGAGATATGGAATTGTGATGCGTTAATTCTTGTAATTAAATACGCCTAGCAAGTGTAATTGCTTGCTTGGGACTTGAAACGCTGCTGAAAGATTTTGCTAATTTGTTGCCCCAAAAATGGAGATAGCTAATTTGTTGTCAGAAAGTTATAATGAGCGGATGGGATACAGCAGACCATTCAACGGAAGCTTATTTAGCACAATACAAGTGGCTGTCTCGACATGTATTGTTGGCCCCACTGCACTTGTAACATGCCATGTCAGCAGTCCCTTGAATGGTCTGCAGTTTCCGTCCGCCATATAACATTGTCCTTTGCTACCCAAGGAATGCAACAAGTCACGTCACGCCACATAAGCTGCTTGCAAAATTGTCTACCTCTATTAATGTTCTTTGGTAAATGGGGAGTGCTGATAAGAACATGTCCATTGTCTGATTCTTCATCAGTCACATTCTCTAAAATGAACGGCTAAAACTGATGTTAGAGATTTCTTTGATACGTTTCTATGTTAGCAGGGTTTGATCACTTCTTTGAATGAGACAATGGAGATGTTCTTTCGATGTGGACCCACCAAACCTTCCCATCTGAGTCTTTCGTATCACACATTACACAAATATTGGTTAAATATGCGACACTTGGGTAAAACCAGTGACACGGTCCAAATCTAGGTTGGTAACGGGTCAGTTACCACATGCCATTTTTTACAAAATTTAGTGGTGTGAAATGTCTTATAGCCGTAGACTCGGACCTCGGGGCGAGGCAAGTGTTGTCAGCCCAAACGATAGGTCACACGTTCGAATATCTTGAAATCAACCTCTCCATAATGGGGGCAAGGCTGCCTAGCTATCATCTACCTCTCTCGGATTCCATCGGGAGCCTTGTGCACTGGGTATGAAGTGTCTACGCTTACAGCCATTGCCTCCTATCAAAAACTGATTTCTACAAATTTCGCATTCTCGCTCATGAAAACCCAAGCCTTTATTTTGTCAACGCAGTGACTTCTAAATTTGTTCTAATCAGTTCTTGTCAGACATTAGGGCTGTGTTTGGTTTTGCTGGTTGGAGGCAAAGAGGAGCCTATATTCGGTTATACGTGCTCTTTGTTGGAGAGTGAAAGAGCTGAATTTGAGTTTAGGAGCAATTCAAACCTGCTCTTTTAGGTGGGTTGCTCTTTGCTTCCAAAGACCAATCTCAAACACAGCCTATATATCCCATAGAAATTATCACATGCATGGAATTTGCAGCTAGAACTTGCACTTGGTCCTCCATAGAGATTCGTGACTCCTGTGCATGTTCCATTAGGGCCTATTTAACTTTCTGATTAAGATAATCCAAGGCAAAAATTCGATTAGTATAATACCATGCATATTGATGACAATCTTAATCATCAATGGAGATGCCCAATTCACAAGCCAAATGTGTAGGAGAAACTTAACGCAAACTTCATTCTCAAACAATATGATATTTTTTTGCCACTTACTTTTTGGACAGTGTTAATACAATTTTTATAGACAATATTGCAGGCAGCTTATGTGGCGCAATGTGATTGGCTGCACACATAGTGGGGCTAAGCAATGCAGCCAATCACGTGATGTCACATAAGCTGCCTGTAAAATTGTCTATCAAAATTTGTCCACCGTTTATAATCTTCCTTACATTTTTATTGTTAGTTCAACAAGAGACTTAAAGTTTGCAATTATTGGCAACTTTCCTTATTTGATTAAGGCCATGTGGTGTTATATAGGGCGCATTCTCGGCCAATCTACTTCATCCATATGGTTAGACATTATGCGAATTATTTCAATTCAGGAAGCCGACCCCCACCCCAAATAGATGGTATAAGGCTAAGATGATAATAATGATGATGTCTATGAATAATAGTTTATGACTTGATATTAAAGAGCCCAGATTGAATGATAATAATCTTTGGATCAGGGCCAATGTACGATTAACCTCTATTCATATGATAAGGTGTTTATTTTTATTTATTTATTTTATGATAACCTAAATATCCGAACCTTTTGGAGCACCGAAATAATCCCAAGGACACATGTGTGCCACAAGTTAGCACGTGTCGGGCAACACATAATATAAACCTCTAAGGTGGCCTCAAGGTCAAGGGAGAATCAAACTCAGTTCATATGAGGATGGGTGCCGCGTTTTAAAACTACTGCATTGTAAGCGTTCCCTCAACTAGTAAGTCCTATCATTATTTTTTTTAAATCTTTTTGTTTCCAAATAAATCAATTTGAAAGAAGCCATGGAAAATGTCACGGAGCACAAATGTGCGCTTGCTTTCCAATATTTGGCCTTGTATATCCTAGTGGCACGTGCATGTGCCGAGAGAGAGAAAGAAAGAGAGATCAGAGATTTGTTGGTGACAGAAGAGTTGAGAGGAAGATTAAGGCTGTGTATGACATAGCAAGCACTCTGCTAACCCTGTCATAGCAAAGTTCACATGTTTTAGTTGGTTCTTATTATCTTTTCTAATTCCTTACAAATGAGGATTTATCAATTCTAGTAGCAACCTCCTTGCTTTCTACTAACTTTTTATCAGAGCAAATCTTACACAAAATCTTGCTATATAAAGAGTTATCAAGGAGAATGGGTACCTGCTAAAACAGGTAATAGGATGTTAACAAATAAAGAGGATGTGAACTTGCTAAATCAAGTGGGCTCTGCTATGGCGGAATTAACAGAGAGTTATGTCTTACGCAGCCTAAGTCTCTCTTGAAGTCTCTATCCATGAACCAAATCAAATAAAGCCCTCTTAATCTTTCTAAATGTCTAAGTGTACCAAAAAGTGCCACATGAACCAAGTCATCCATTGGTCAGGCCGCTTACCTAATACCTAAACGGGAGGGTTTTCCCATTCTACTTTCTAGTTTTAATGCCTGTGAGGATGTGACCATTAATGCAAGCCAACCGAATTGCTGTCCCTAGTTTAATGCTATCACCGGCTTTAAAAATTAAACGTGGGGCTACTTTAATGAGTTGTGAGCTTCCATTAAATATGGGTAGTTTCCCTAACCAGTAAAGTAGCCACATTAAATAAAGAGGAATGACTCCATAGTCTCACTTCTTGTTTATGCATTTTGAGCATATGATGTGGGCCATTCAATTAATGGTAACTTCTTTGATGACTTCACGTAAATATCGAATCGATCGGATGCTCCTTAACGTCCAATCTATGAATTCTTGGCAGATCGATGAACATAACATTACTCATCGTCTCAATCCAGATGGTCCATTCGACAATTGGATATTTTTTTGTCCGGGGCACATTGAATCCTAGACAATGAGCTGATCTCTTGTGAATTGTGCAGTTGTTTAGAGTCTGCGACATCCACAAATTTCAATGCTCCTTCAAGTCTAAGAAAGCCTCAGCAATTAGTTGTTGGGTCTCTTGCTTGCTCTTCCTAGACCATGAACTGAAATAATGCCAATTTGTGTAAATTTTTTTGAACTTTGGGACATTCACAGATTTCTATGCTCTTTAAAGTTTGTGTATATCACAAAGTCTACTCCCTACACACAGCTAAGAGAACTTAGCTCATTATATGCAATGAGCCGCTGACACATTGTGGACCAATTCTAAAATAAATACAAAGCCTCTTAGCCTTGCCGACATTTAAAATATGCAGATATTTTTAAGTATCAAACCAACGAAAGAAAACATTCTCATCAGTTGAGATACAAAAAAGGATCAAAATTTTAGTCGAAATGACTGAAATTTGGGTCTAAATTATCAGTTTCAGTCCTCACCGAAACGATAATTTGGACCAAAATTTCGGTCATATTTGTATGACTCACATTTTCGATCGAAATTTCGGCTAAATTATCGGTTTTCGGCCAAAATTTCAGTTTCGGTCATGCCCGAAACCAAAATTTTACCCGATATTTTGATTGTTGGATGCAAAAATACTTGGCCATTGATGGACCCATGCATCGACCTTGGTGCATGGATGACATGCGTAATATCAGCTCTGATAAAACATCTATCAATTCTTTCCCAATTGCCCATCCACCAAGTGGAAGATCATGCATTAAATAGGTAGACTGTAGGGTTGTCAATGGGCTGGTCATACTTGGCCCTAGCTCGGGCTGCCAAAGGGGTCAACCCTAGCTCGGCCCTAGGGCAGGCCAAAAAGTACTCAGCCCTAGCCTGGCCCTAAGGCTGGCCAGGCTAGGCTAGATTGGGATGCGGGCAATTTTTATTTTTTGAAAAAATACTTATACATATTATTTTATTCGTCAACTCTTCCTTTTAAAATATTTAAAAAAAAAAAAAAATTAATTATAAATCTAATTTTGACATAATCCACGATGGTATATATGAGGAAAGGTGAAGGTACTCCAAGCGTGATACCCTCACTGTATTTCAACATTCACATGGGCATTCAAGTGCCCACCCAAATACTGTTTTGGTGCCACATAGAGCTTCAATTGCCTGTATAGATTCAATTTTTTATAAAATGAATTCAAAATTGAGTTTTTAAATTAAAAGTCAAATTTTAACTGTAATTCAAGGATCTAGATTTTTTATGACCCAAAAAATACATGATGGAGATGTTATTTTATATATTTTTATTTTCCAGAAATGACCTAAATAATGCTACCTTACTCCACCTGATACTGAAAACATATTTTAGCTGCCACATAGACCTTTATGTGGATGTTGGAGTACGAAGAGAGTATTCTACCTAAAGTGCCTTCCCGGCTCTTATATATATATATATATATATATATATATCACCTGATCATGAGAGACAGAGAGAGGTGTTAGACTATGAATGCAACACTTTACAAGTTACAACTAACAAATACAACTTATTTCTTACAAATGAAATTGTACTTTTGTCATCGTCGACTGAAAGGCCCTCTATACTTTAAAGCAATAACTTCACAAATGTCATAAAGATTTATGGCCCTCCCACCTCTCTATTAAATTGAAAAGTCTCTTCAGATTATTTATGACTTTGAGACTACTATAATATAATTACTATACTTGGGGCAATACAAAATAATTTATTATTTTATAATGGATTGCTTTCATGGGCTATCACAAGCTTCAGTAATAATTCATCTGAGCCCTTTAAGTCGAACTCGATCACCCGTCAAATGTTAATATAAAGGATTTCTAAGGCTCCTAAAATTGGTAGAATTTCATCTATAAAAGCTGATCTCTGCCCCCAAATTCTCATCCAAACATAGTCTAAGGGCCCAGAAATCTGTAACAACTAGTAGTCTCTAAAAGGGAATCATGTTTTTCTTTCAAAAAGTTAAGCCAGCTATAGGAGTTGCTCTCTAATGGGTTTAATTACTAGCAAAGACTCTGCAGAGCATTGGAGGTAAAAGATTTGAAAAAAATGGATGAAATTTTAAATGTAGAAATTAGACAAATAAATAGATAAAGGGTGGCGTTATTTACACCCGTTAATTCTTTGAAGAATACATGCATTTCCACCATAAGAAATTGTTGACTGCATTGAATCAAACGATGGAGATCATTTTTTGTCCAAATCTTCCAAATAACAGATCTTGACATCATGGTGCACCTATCAGACGGTCACATATTGATGCAATGTGGCACACATCCCCAAAATGATTGTCTGATAGGTACGCTTGTGATCATGGTCACTTTTGGTGTTGTGTGCTATGTGGAATCACGATTTGATCATCTGATAGATACGCCATGATCTCAAAATCTATTGTTTGGAAGATTGGGGTGAAAAACGATCTCCATTGTTTGATTCAGTGCAGTCAATAATTACTTATGGTGGAAATGTGTGTGGGCTTCACAGATTTAACATGAGTAAATGACGCCACCCATAGATAAAATAAAATGATTTTAGTAATGGTCCTAATGGATGGTTAAAAGCATCATAAAATGAAAAGGTAAGATATGATAATGTTTAAAGAGGACAAAGAAGACAAGAAATGTAAGGAGAAGCAAATTCACATCAATTTTAATAAATTATTATATTAAATTTATGTTTTAAATGTTTAGGAGTAAGAAACCATTACTACTATAAAAAAAATAAAATCATTACTACTACTTTAGATGCAAATGTATAATGGCAATATGTTTTCGAATTTAACTTAACAATTTTAACTAATTTTATGAAAAAACTAATGATTCTTTGTAACACAGTTAAATAAATTTTAAAAACAAATTACTTTTATGATTTTATACTTTAATTGCATAATGTCTTTTGCCTTTTAAATGAATTCAATATCATTATATATATTATTAAATATTTGAGATCAATTGCTATAACTGCTTTACACAAATACTATGAAGTAATATACCCATTAGGTCACGTGGCTTACATCTTTGATCATGGTAATTGCTTTATATATAGTCGTCGCTTGCAAGGAGTTAATAAGGAGAAGGGGAGTATGCTAAAGCAAGTATATCCAGCTGGCTCTCGCAAGTCATAGGGACCTGACATTTCTACAAGTCATACTATCATTTGATGAAGTGGAATATGCATCTCTTTGCGGCGCTAATTATTAAAAGTAGACTTTCATGGAGCTCAAGGCATGAAGCCTCTTTATCCCTTGTCCTAAGTTTAATTGAAAAACTAAAAAATGCATAGATCCTAATGAGGAAAAATTGAATTCTCACGCCTAGAACAGAAAATGGTAAAAAAACAGAAGCTTATCCCTCGAGTACATGATGGTTTTACTTACCAATTAGTATCAATTGAAATCTGGATAAATTGGTATCTAATTTTATAAGCCTTTTATCATGCTGCCTTAAAATACCATTGTTAGATTCAATCCACCCTAAAAAATTAGAACTAAGAGACCAACAGAATTCTCACAAATTCTTCAAAAGCTCGTTGGGATCTCTGACCTTTTTGCTAGGGACAAACAACCTAATTGAAATTATCTGAAGGACGAGGACAACTAAATATAGGATTAATGGGTAATGACGGCCCATTTGTAGATAAGTTGCTTGACCACCCCAAATTCAATCCACATGGCACCTGCTTTTGTGCAAACCAAGTCATTAGAATGGTAGCTCAAATGTTGAATTGATATGGTGCACAAAATACACATTGGGGGATCTGAACTGTTCGATCGGTGCAACTTAATAGGAACCGGGGTTCAATATTAAGTGTGCTCAAGAGAAACGCCCCCCTGATTTATCGGACACTTACAAACACTTTTAATATAGTCCATTGGCCTAGATTTTGTCTATTCTCTGTATTTCTTCCATCTCAACAAAATTAATCCTATACAGACCCTACGTGCACCTGCGCATACAAATTTTAAAAAAAGTCCTTTTTTCAGTAGCAGGAAAGATTGAAACTCACCAAACAAACATGCACATACAAATTTAAAAAAAAAATCCTTTTTTCAGCAACAGGAAAAATTGAAACTCGCCAAACAAAGCGAGTTATGTATCAAATAAAACCAACTCAATGCGTAGCCACAAACCCGATGGCAGGCCAGAAAGGGATATCGATTTCGCCCTACAGAATATATTCCATTGTATATTAAATTTTCCTCTAAAATACACTATAAGGATATTACATCACAGGAGGCATGATTGATACAACATCGTCAACTAGTATGAATTTGAATCGGGTCTGTGAAAATTGAAAGGGAGATCTGGATATCTACCCAAGGTTGAAAGCGTCGTTGTTTTTACCCACTGGTTGCAGCTATGGCTTTGTCGGAACATTTTATATATATATATATATATATTTTTGAGATTAAGCTGGACTCGAGCCTTGTCGGAACAATTATCTTCAGTGCCCATTTCTTGAGCCGAGAACGTCGTTGGAACAAGGAAGTTACAAACTCCATTACGGCAACAATTCCAGGCAGGAGCAAAAAATATATGAGGCAAAATTACTAGTTAAGAGCATAGTGAATTCGCTCAAGCAATCGAACGACCTCGTTGACAGGGAGAGGTGAGTATGATGGCTTTGAATTCGAAGCTCCCGTATTTGGTAAGCCAGATGATGACATTACAGCTTCTTGTTGTATGCTAGTCAGCTCCAAGAATTGGGCTAGCATATCCCCATCAAGTATCATAGGTACTCCAGCCTGAAATGCAAGATTAGTTAGTTTCTTATTAACCGTAGAGTGTTCTGAGGTGAACAGAGCGACCGAGACATAAGCTCCCCAGAACGATGATAAAAGATGGGAGCCACTACTTGCACAGGGAAACTGGCATTGCAAGGGAACATGTCCAGATTTTTGTGTGCAAAGGCCGAGTTTCAGTGTGCAAGTATAGGTCCATAAATAGATTAGCAAGCAACAATGCAAGAAACGATTCAAAAATTTACATATTTAGAAAATATAATAGATTAAGATAAAGACAATGCTTATTGTTCGAATTTATTCCTAAGAAGAAAGCCAATGCATGATGTCTTTATTGATGGTAGGTTTTAACCATAAAAATCAATTAAAATTTGTTAAATGCAAACAATTACAGTGATACCTACAAAACCATGTTTTGAAAAGAAACTCCTGTACAATACAGCATAGAACAATTGCAGTTCAACCAATACAGAGAAAAAACAAAAATTGGATATTATAAGTGCAGAAATATCTATGAAATACAAGTACTGCAATTTTAAAATGAAGTCGATGCCAGATTTTATATAAGAGGCCCGGACTATGCATCCAGATGCAGCCATGAGGGCTGAGTCCAGATCACCTGAGCACCATGTGGCACCCATCACGAGGATCGGGTGCCATGGCCACCTAGATAGGATCGATCAAGTACCACCCAAAATTTTTGGATATGATCTCTGATGCATATCCACCATTGAAATGGTGGTCAAAGGTTCCCAAAATTAATGCACCAAGTTGTTTGGGCGTCACCTTATCATTGACAATCAAACGGAGGTGAAAAAGGCCAAGAAAAAGTATTTTTTTTAAATCACATGCCCTATGGCTGATCAACCCAAAGCGGGTGTTGTTTTGGGTTGATCATTCCACGTGGCATGTGATTTGGCATCCGGGTGCTGCGTCCGGATGCATTTCCCCAATTCTCTTTATATGAGGACCGGGACTATGCATCCAGACGTAGCCATGAGGGCTGTGTCCATATCAGCTGTGATTTAAAAAAATATTTACCTAAGGTAGCCATGAGGACTACCTTCTTCTCTGATTTCATGTTTTAACTACAGCTACGCTTGGGAACGAACATTTGTATTTGACAATTTCTAATCTATGCATTTCAAATCCAGGATTTGAAATATTCGGATTTGAAAATCTCTTGTTTGGATGCTTAAGGAGTGTATTTTGATTTATCCAATAGATTTACAAATGCTTCATTTGACAAGTTTTAAAAAAAAAAAGATTCACATCCTAATACCCCAAATTTTAGAATCCATGAATCACAATTAGGATAGTAGATGGGTAGGGTGAACCTGATATCCAACCCACCTGAGCCGAAATTTTTTACTGTGACAAACTTCACTCGTCCAGATGGGTCAGGTCGAGTCAACTAAGAGGTTAGGTCAGGTCGGGCAAAATGCGGGATGGGTCGGTGAAGATTAGGTCAGGTTGGATCAGCCCGACCCAATATTTTAGATATAAAGATAATGAAAAATAGGGTTTTTTTACCAGGTCGGGTAGGGGTTTTTGGGTTAGGCGACCAGTTGGGTTGGACATGATCACTTTAGGGGATGTGTGCCACGTGGAATAAATATCTAACCATTTCATCCCAATCAACCACATCTGCAGCCATTAGAAATTGTGGAAGTCAGATATTGATTCCATGTGGCACACATCCTAAAAAGTGACTGTGAACCACTGTTTGATGGTATGCTATGATCACCTTCACTTTTTAGGCTGTGTGCCATGTGGAATCAACATCTGACCGTTCAATAGTATGCCCTTTGATCTCAAGATCATTTTTGTTGGAGATTGGGACGAAAAATTCTCTCCATCGTCAGATTTAAAGTAGTCAATGAATTTTTCCTTTGTTCGAGTGAGTTGGGTGTAACATAAAGTGGTGTGGTAGTAACACTAGCCAAAAAGATATAAGGGTTTTCTTCTTTTAATACGGTTCGCACATCAGATACTGAAGGATTTTTTCTAAAGGGGTTTCCTTTTGGTGAGAAATTTTATATCTACAACCATGTTTTTTGCAAGTGAAAACCGTTTACTGTTTGGAATCAGCCCATGGAAACTATTTTTTGGCCCAACCTTTCACACAACAGATCTTGGAGTCATGACCCAACTATTGGGTGGTGAGATGTTGATTCCACGTGGCACACATCTCCAAAAGTGACGTGAGAACCCCTTCTCATGGGATTCCATGATCATGATCATTTTTGATGACGTGTCCCACATGGATTCAATATCCAACCTTCCGATAGATGTATCACGATCTAAGGATATGATAGTGTGGAAAAGTTGGACGAAAAGTTGTCTGTCCATCTAATTTAAAGCAATCAAGAGTTTGCTAAATGATTGCAAATAAAGTTTGCTTATTTTATTTGTTTTTCCTGTGAGATGATGCACTGGTCACCTTGCGCAAACACTACTGAATTTGAAATAATGCCTCAGAGACATTATTTCAAAATCCCATTTTTTCTTCTATTGCTGGATATTTGCAAATGACTGGGATTTGCAAATCTAAATCCAGCGCTTTCATCCAAATGGTGGATTTTTATTTGATCAATTCAATTCCAAATCCAACTTGTGAAATGACAGTTCCCAAACGCAGCCGAAGATATATTTCAATATATCAGATAAATTCCAATCTATAGTATCACAGTTGCTCATTTTGTCAGTTTGATCTATATCATCTATTACTAGCAAAATTTAGTAAGACAGTGCAAATAGGTAAAAATTAATTTGCCCATCAACTCATCGAAAAGTTAACAGAGAAAAGAAAATTTTAAATATTGTTTTTATCGAGTTAGAGAATGCCCAAAGATTGGGTGTCAAGAAAGATAATCTAATGGATGTTCGGGGGAAATGCATCCCGAATGAACATATATATATATATATATATATATATATATATATATTCTAAGGAATACATGAAAGGGCGATAACTAGTATAAAAAACTGTGTGGGGGCTGTAGCAGATGGCTGAGTTATCGTTTAGGATAGGGCTACACCAAAGGTTCACTTAAGTTTCTACTTGCTTGCATTCACTAGAATTGATAATGGAATATAAGATGAGATTCCACAATGTGTTTACGAATGATGTGGTGTTCATTGGCTAAACAAGGAAGCAAGTAAATGATAGGTTTGACCTTTGGAGGGGGGCTTTAGAACTAATAAATTCAAAAATTAGCATGATAAAGATGAAATATATAGAGTGCAAGTTTAGCAAACATGAGAGTCTGAAGGATGATTAGCTAGACCAGAGAACAGGTAAATGATACATAGAGAAATTACTAGCAAACATGGAGAAATGTTGTAGATTGAGAAATTTTAAAATTAGCATAATAAAAAAAAATACATAGAATCCAAGTCTAGCAAGCACGAGAGTTTGAATAACGATTTGATCCAAATAGAAAACCACGTAGTGCACAATGTCATAGAGTTCAATATTTGGGACTCTGCTATATAACCATATGATAAATCTGGGTAGGACATCTGAAAGAGGATCAGTGCAGGGTGGACAAAGTGGAGAAAAGCGAGTTGTCACTGAGTCACTCTTTTCGACGTGCACTCGCATGCGGCACCTAATTTTCCAAGTTAGGTCGGCCTATCTCAGATACCAATTGTCACGACGCACAGTCTGACATTGGCTATCACACTGGTGCAACGCCCCACTGCCGCGCACAGCAAGGCCAACCTCCAACCATCACTCTGATACCACCTGCCTATAGGACGGGACCTCTCGATCACGGTTGCCTTCTCGCGAGGCCAACCATGTCGACGCATTGTGTCTCCTCGCGACACTCATGCACACACGTCAGTGCCACTTGGCCTGCCCAGCTTCACCCTGTGCATTGCACTAGTTCCTCGCCCGTGACAATAGCATGCAGCTCCTCATACTAAACCAAGTCTGCCATCGTGTGTGGTCCATGCGACCAGTACAAGTCCGCCTCAGGCCCTCAATTAGCGTGCACCACTGTGTCCCACATAGCCCTTGAGTGCCCTCGTGAAGTTGCTGACCCATATGCACCACGACACATAGCTCAAGGACATATGACAACCTCACCTTGGGTGACACATGACATTGCCGCAACGACGTCCTAGGCCCACCCCTGACCTAGGAAACCTATGCGCTCATCAAGCAACGCAAGGCCCCATGTGTAGGAGAATAGCTCCACAGCTCCCTTCCCCCCAAGTATGGTGTAAACACCAACTTGAGCCAACAGGTAGAACCTCAAACGTATTGATTTGACATACCACCATGGCACACAGACCTTGCCCGTGGCACACAGGGTCATCCTCCACACCAATACGCCCTGTAAGGTCACGCATCAGTGTCTCATGCGACCATGTCGCATTGGCATCGCGACCAAGTCGCGAGGCCCTCATGGCACAGTATCATTAACCCCGCATGACACCATGTCGTGACTGTCTCACGCCTACCTGGCACTATGCCGCGTGCCCTCATGGCACCGCATCACGTGCCTTCTTGGCACCAAATCACATGTCCCACAGCACCAGGATGTCGCGTGCCTCACGGCACCAGGACGTCGCGTGCCCTCTGGGCACCACATCGCGTGCCCGGAGCACCGCATTGCATGCCCCACATGTGTCTAGCCGCCACACTAGATCCTCGTGTATCTTGAGTCACCGTCGCATCGTATATAAGGGACACATGCACGCGTCGCTGAGGCCACATGCCTCGGCGCTCACACTCCAAAGTAATCACACCGTGACAGAGTGGTGTGTAGTACGATCAATAAGTACCACTCTGTCTAAGGGTTGGGCTTATAGCTCAACTAGAATGTGCATTGTGATTCATTCGTGAGCTTGCAATTCAATCCCAACTTACTTATAAATAAAATAAGAACCACTCCGATAAAAGTATGGGCATGTCCATTCGAAACAACTCTCATATGAAGGATTGATACAATACAAGCAGAAGGAAGTCGGGACAACAAAAACTTGGACAGAAGTGAGAAACAACATGAAGGATTGCAAGTTAAAGGAGAGTTGACCTCTTATGTGTTGGGACAAGATGATAATGAGACACACAAACATATATATATATATATATATATATATATATATATATATATATATATATATATATATATATGAGTCGAGGTTTTGTGGTCCCTATGACTGCCTTCAACCGTAGTCCCAATCCATTTCACACTCCACATGGTATCCAAACATGATTTTGGGTGCCACACAAGAGGGCATTACATAAATCTTTCTTTTTTTAAATGAAACCTCATCTCTAAGGAGAAAGTAAAAAAATCGATTACATTGAATGGTCCCAGGGACTACAAAACCTTTTCATATATATATATATATATATATATATATATATATATATATATATATATATATATATATATATATATATAGAGAGAGAGAGAGAGAGAGAGAGAGAGAGATGGGACTATGGTTTCAAACACAAGGATTGAACCGTGCATTCATACCATATATCACGTGCCACATGATCGCGAGTTACACCCATCCTCAAAAGGGTTCAACCATCCTCTTACGGTTAAAAAAAGTTTAGGCCATTTTCTCCTTCAAATCCTAGGTCAAAGTTTCCCATTCGCAGCCTAAACCTGCTGCATTGAATGTTCCCACCTTTGACCAATTTTTTAACGATCGATAAACACACTTTTAATTTTTTGTATGATACCTGATCGACTTGGGTTGTTCTGGCACCCAATCCATAGGTTAGGTGCACGTGGAGCCCGGCTGGTTGAACACATGGTTCATCTGCGTGTTTGAATCATCTGGGCGCCATGTGGCACCCATCCCGAGGATCGGGTGCCAGGACAACTTGCCCAAGGTCGATCAGGTCCATCTTAGAAAAAATAAATTAAAAACAATATTTATCCGCTATTCAAAAGATGGTCAAAGGTGCAAAATTTCAACGCACCAGGTTTAGCGGCGGATGAGAAACTTTGACCTGGGTTTTGAAGGCAAAATGGTCCTATATATATATATATATATATATATATATATATATACACACACACACATTTGTAAAATGTTGCAACTTCTTTGCTCCTAATTTATTAAACAACGAAAACTACACCATGCTTCTTGAGAAGACATTGACATAAAAAAGAATGTCATACCGGTGATCCACGCCCACGAAACTCATTGTGATCATTTCCCAAGGTAGGAGCAGTCAGTGGGTGAACCACCAGTCTAGCCTGTACAGCTTCTAATAGCTCATGCTCTTCCCTGCTTGGCAAGGTAAACAGTAAAGTAATCAATCAAGAATAATAAAGATTAAAATCTGTATGAAAGGTGAACGTGAACTATAAAGACCTCAATAAGGCATGTTAGATAGATATAAATAAAAAGCATTCTTCAGAAGCTGCTTGTCTGGTCAGTACACTTGCAAAGATTTTACGGGCAGAAGAAAAGCATTCCCCATCGCTGAATAAAACTAATATAGAATCAAGTTCTTTAAAAAATAAGCTTTTCATCTATAACTTGCACATATACCAAACAAAAGCACTTTAACTGGGGAAACTGAAGCTGAAAGTTGCGTTGTTTAAAGTAGAACATCATTCATGTTACCAGCATACTTTAAAAAATTGGCCTACTATTAGAACGACACAAATTTTACTTCATGCATAAAAACTAATTTAGGGGGTTTAGAAAAAAATGAACACATCAGCACATAATTTTATGGACTCAGCAATATAACTGACCATCTGAGATATAAAACTAGCTTTGTAGAAGAGAGAGAAAATTACAACATATAGCATGTAACATTGAAAAAAAGGAGCAAAATTTTCATCATATTTATATTTAATGATATATAATTGGGAGTTTTATTTGGTTTTTGGGCAGCTTCTCACTTCACCTTCTTTTTTTTGCTTTCCTTGTTTTAATAAATTTTATGTTCAGCAGATCTAATAACATTTTTATTATTTCTTTATCAGTGATATCCACTTAATCGTAAATAATGAGTATACTCTCCCCTTCCTCTCTCTCTCTCTTGATTGCCCCTGAATCTAAACCTATACCTGACCCACTTATTTAGCAATTAAACTCGATAAATATAGGTTCATAGCCATCTGCTTTAGTCTCTTTCTAAACATTTTCCTATATTTCAACTTCATTGACAACTTCTCATTGCGTTGATTGATGTTGTGTTGGTTTAGGTGATTGGAGTTTTCAAACTCGACCAAGTTGAGCTAGGAGGTTAGGAGACCAATATCCACGCAAATTTCAATTTTTCAAACGAGGACAAAAACTGCAAAGGGTTTGAATGGGAGACATGTAGCTTAGCTGTTTGCACCAAAGGGCAAAATCTGTCCAGTTGCATTTAGCAGCTAACTTTAAAATTAACCAATTCAGTACATGGTAATATTATTATTTTGTCATCCCATGTATAAATGTCCATCAATTTTCTTTTGTCATCCCATTGGCAGATTATAGAGAATGCTGTTTAATTTAGAGGTTTAAGATACTGACTCCACATATGGAACTTTTCTACATGGAGCTTTAAGTCAAGACTCAATTCTTGCAGGGAAAGAAACCAGAGCAACACAACTTCACAAGCAAATCATAAATCAGTGACCCAAGACACTTTGAAGCCAATTGAGTGTATGGTGCAGATTTTGCAACTGCACTGCTACAGAAGATAATGGTGTATGAATCAAGAGAGAGAGTTTGAGAACATATGAATGCGTAACATGCGTGTAATCAAAATCAAAATAAATAAGATACATTAATTATTTTAGTACTATAAAAAATTCACATGACTAGAACTTTAGTACACAAATTGCTATAAAGCATATGATTGTGTGATAGAACAAAGAACAAATACTTCCATAATTCCATCTGTCCCAAAATTGGTTGATCGAGATGGTAAGTGGGTTGTTAATAAGACATTTTCTATTTTCTTTAAATACCCATCATGTATTGAAAAGGAAATGAAGTTTGAGAACGGGATCTGCAGAGCCTGTTTATATATACAGTTATCGGAAGATAATCAGAATGTAAATTTGCCATGAAAACAAAACAAAACACACTAAAAAGTAAAGATAGCTAACCAGGTATTTATATTTGGTAAAAGATTCAAATTGAAGATTTGTCAAAGTATAAGTTTTAATTGGACATGCTTCTGCTTATATGTTTAGTTTTGTAACAGTTGAAAACTAAACTATTACAAACATAAAAGATAAGGATAAGGGCAGTCTGGAACCAAGGACCAGGTAACTTACCGAGTCGCACATTAGTTTGCTGTCATGTCGCACTCAATCACATGATCGGGTGCCATGTAAAGGAATGGCTCAATGATCATAACTATTGCCATCATCATCATCATAGCCTTATCCTATCTATTTGGGGTCAGCTTTGTGAGTCCCATTTCTCCACTCGTTTCTGATTACTGCTAAGCTCTCTGTAACTTCATAATCCTTCATATCCCTTCTCACGGCTTCCATCCAGGTCTTCACTGGTCTTCCTCTTCTCCTACGTCCTTGTGCTTGTAAAGTTTCAACCCTTCGTACAGGGTCAACTTCTGGCCTCCGATGAACATGTCCAAAACACCTCAAGCAACACTCAGTAATTTTTTCTTTCATAGGTGCCACTCTCAAATTTTCTCCGATGATCATAACTATTGTGAAAAATAATAATAAACTATATAAAATCTTACAGTCAATGAATAATGAAACCAAATGTAGTTTTATCGTTCAATTTCCGTTCAATTGACTCGGTTGATTGCACAGTTTTATATTGCTTATTTTGACCTTTTCCACAATATTTATGATCATTGAGCCGCTCCTTTACATGGCACCAAATTACTGTAGGACCAGGCTACCTTTATTCAAAAGGTAAATGAAAAAAGTGAGTGAGAGAGAGAGCACAAAATGATTGGAACAGTACGTCTTTACTTCACTTGAGATGATGTTCCACTCATTTCTAGGGTTTGCAGAAAACCCTGAGATTCATCCTGGTCAGCAAAAGAAGCCGAAATATCTGAAGTTGCAGGTTTAAAAAAATGGTACGCACATGATATGTTTGGTGAAATGTCTGAGTGGGATTTCAGGGCATTTAGAGGGATTGAGCGGTCTGGAGAAGACTTTGAGTTTTGTGCTGGTGCGTGATAACGATGGTAAATACATAAACATCAAAGGAACACATTGATTCCAAGGGCATCCCAGCCAAGATGGTGCATATTTTACTGAATAAATGAGGGAGAAATGGTTCACGAGGGTGATGGCTACACACGTACAGCAACGCATGGAAGATGAAACATAACAACAAAGAGGACTGTAGATATTGAGATGACTGCAATACACACAAGAAGAACTAAGCTGGCTGCCAGAAATATGAACGTGAAGGAGTGAAGAGGAGATGAATGTGATTTTTTATTTCTGATGGACAAAGATCAATACGTGTAGCAATTTGTAGAGCATACGTCAAGCGAAACCAGCATATGACAAAATGACGGGGACGCCGATATCGTAGACATCGGATATGGAACTTTTCGCGTGTACCGACGCCGGAAGAAGCGGAATGAAAATCAAAACTAGGCGAAAAGGGAGTTCTGGAAATGAAGAGGGTGGGTACAAACCGCGAGGAGAACAGTATCAAGCGAGCCCTCGCTCGAGCGACCACTTAAGCTCGCTCGAGCGGGCTACAGTAACGGAAAATTTTCATTTTTTCATTTTTTTTTTCCTTTTTAGTCTTTCATTATTTTAGGACTCTTTTAATTGCGAGTTTTATATCGTTTAGGGTTTTCTTAGCCTATATAAAGGCATTGTAAACACTCTATTAAGGAGATTATTTGATTATGAATGAAAAGAGTTTTTGCTTATGTGTGCTTGAGATGAGCCTCTACGAAGAGTGAATCTTCTTCCCGAGAAGGGTTTGGTGCGAAGCCAAGGGTGTGAAGCCTACAATTCTATCTATCTATCTCTTTTATCTTTGATTGCGTGATTCTACAACCCTAAATTTCTCTAAATCCTTGAATCGATCCGATTCAGCAACCGTAGAGCCCAGTAGAGTTATTAAACCTTCCGCACCTGATATTCAAAGAAAATCAGTGATCCCATCATTGAATCGTGAGCGCTAATCTGGAAAACCTAGAGTTCTATCTCTAGGATCGATCTGCGCTGCAACCTAATGGATCTAGCGCTCGGACTGAACCCTGTCTGAATTATGGGTGATTCTCCCAAGGAGTACTGCGAAAACCTGAGGTATTCGTTATATTTTGCAAGTTTTATTGTTTAATTTAATTCCAATTTAATTTCGGCAAAATCAATCATATCATTCACGTAGTTTAGGGTACCGTCCTGCGTCACAAAATGGACATCGAACGCAACCAAAGAAACATAAACGGGATTTAATCCACTCTAATACCAAGTAGAAAACTAGATATTATAAACATAAAAGATAAACGAAGTAACAACCCTGATTAGGTGTATTATGCTAAAGAAATGAGAAAAGAGAGCACAAAATGCTTGAAAGACTACATCTTTACCTCACTTGATTGGTTTAAGTAATTGAGTTACATGGAAGGAACCCTATATATAAAGGATAAACAAGACACATATTTCATTTTTACTCCATGTGGGACTAGACCCTCAACAATACATAACTACATAAACACATACACTAAGCTAAATACATATTAACACATTATCTCCGACAGTAAGAGTACCCAACACAACTTTGAGGAGCATTTATGTTATTATGGTTAAATGACAAATTCACATTATTAAGATAATGCAACTTCCATTGCATTCACGCATCAATTTCATAACAAAATCATGCAAGAATTCTGACCAGACCTTTTCAATAAAATTTTGTAGTAATTTCATTCTGCCTGACTACTATGGGAATAGTAACAGGATGCTGTACCAATTCTATATCATTTCCACAGTACTCAAGTAACAGTGATTGTGAAACTTGATACGAGAAGGGAAAGGCGGCTCCCAATTTAACATCCATTCAACCTCACATATAATTGTCGATTAAAACTAAATTGTACCAAAACATGCCCATAGAATATCAAGAGCATGCAGATTGCAACAGCTCTGCCACATGAACAACATATCCCTTTGAAGAAAATGTAACTTGGTACATTTTGACTCTACCTTGATATTGGAATGAAAATCATTACACTTCCTAATAGTGTGCTCGCAACTATGCTGTTGTGTGCAGAATCAAGGATTGTTTCTGCACCATTGCAGCCCTTCAATACGTCATCCATGGGAAGTTTGTAAGCAAAAGATCCCTACAAAAAAGAAAAATTTACCAAGTAAGGTTTAACATCAAGACAAGCAATGTGCATAACAATTTCAGAAGAGATAAACTTCTTTTTTAGATTGTGGGTTTAATAAATCTCAGTACAATATCTAAATATCGGGGAATCTTTTCACAAAGATTAAACAAGTTTCCTAGAGTTTTTTTTTCTTTCTACTTTTGGACAAACCACTTCATTGCAAAAATGTTGGATTGAATTCTAAAATAATAGTGAATGACACGGTCATAATCAGGGGCATCACTCATTGAGCTGATGAGACAAAAATGACCAATGGTTTCTGCTCTAGTAAAAAGCTCAATGAGTGACGGCAATGATTATCAAGCGTATCATTCACCATTACATAAATTGGCTTATCCAGCTATTGTGTTCTTCTTTCTTTGGCAGCCATCTAGAATTGGCCTCTCCAACAACTGGATGTCAAGAATGCCTTTCTAAATGGGCATCTCACTGAAGAAGTATATTTGAATCCCAAGCCTGGTAACCTACTTCAAGGGGAGACAGGGAAAGTATGTCGACTTCGTAAGGTGATCTATGGCTTGACGCAGTCACCCAGAGCGTACTTTGACCATTTCAGTGGTGTGGTCAAGGGCAAAAATCTACGAAAGTCGATTTATGCCTGCATGGTTGCCATCTGGCTACGAAGTTCCACAAGAAGGGTGAGAATCTGAGTGTTATCCATGATGGTGCTAGACACAAAAACCAAAGAAATAAATAAAAGACTCTCTAAGAAATAATATGCAACCTATACTTATATGCAAACACCCTAAAGTAGATCCTAAAGCTCTAATGCCAAATCTGATGCAGGGCGGGACACTAAACCCTAAATGCAATGATGTGGAGTTCAATTGGGATTTTATTTGAGCAACACAATCATTAAATTTATACTGAAACACATGAAATCATTAAGAAATTCATTCAGACAATTAGGTTTAATTCGATTTAGAGTTCAATCCGCATTGTGGTCCCTTCTAAATTCAGAAAATGGGGTTCTAATGATAGAACTCGATTTCCCCTCTAGTTTAGGGCAACCAAGCAACAATCAAAAGTGAGGTCTCTTGACTCCTCTCTAGGGTTTGAAGGATTTATGGGGAGATAAAATTAAATGAAGGGAAAATAATTGGGTTGGATTGAAACAAAAGGGCTATAAAATATCATGAAGAATTTCAATGAAATTTTCATCCAACAACTAAAGATTTTAAGTAGGAAATTGAAATAATAAAAAAAAGATTTTCTTAGGCTTTAGTCAAAAGAAACAAAGCAAATAAAATTACCTTGCATCAAATGATAGGAAGTAAGAAGGTATAAGAATAAAATTTGGCCTCAACACAAACTCATAGGAATCCAAAACTAAGTTTTATTTTATTGGACTAAAATACCCTTTAAGTAACTTACGAAAAACCATGAAAATACAGAACAAAAAACCCACGTGCGCCTTAAAGTTCCGTTGTGAAACAAAAACTATGGTCATCTGCGACCGGCCGGACGGTTGATTGTGACCCACTGGACGGTTGACCGTGAGATGACCCACAGTCGACCGTGAAATTAAAAATACGTTTTCTCAAGAAAACATAATGGATCCCTATAACAGTTGACTATCTATGACCCACGGTTGATCGTGACCTTTCTTCAAAACTGCAAATGTTCCTTCCTTTGATTATGATGTCTGCATCTTTCCAATGTAGGTCTTCTCGAATGGCGCACACATCCACATGGGTCTTCAATTGCCCATCATAGTGTTATGGGAAGCTTAAGTGCTTTAGATCTTTTCTTATGCCCCCTATACACCTTGTAGGAACCAATGTCCGCATCTTTCCAATGTAGGTCTTCTCGAATGGCGCACACGTCCACATGGGTCTTCAATTGCCCATCAGAGTGTTATGGGAGGCTTAGGTGCTTCAGATCTTTTCTTGTGCCTCCTATACACCTTGTAGGAGCCAATTGTCACGGGGTCACTCGTCCAGCAGTGTCAGCCCGAGCGGCACCTAACGCCTAATGCGCTAAGTCAGCCTATCTCTGATACCAACTGTCACGAGGGCGTTCTTCGACGCATCATCAGCTCGCACGGTGCCTCGCTACCGCATGCAACGAAGCCAACCAATCTCTTCATCAACTACGATACCACCCGCCTAGAGGACGAGAACTCCCCCTCGTGGTTACCTCTATTTCACGGCCTACCATCCGATGCCTCATACCCCATACGACACACTCGATTGCACCACTGTTCCATACTTGGCCTGCTCAAGCTTCACCCTGTGCACTGCACTAGTACCTCGTTTCGCAACAGTATTGGCATGCAGCTCCCCATGTCATCATGTCTTGCTCGTATACCGAACCAAGCCCACAGTCGTGTGCTTACCTCATGCTGTCGTGCTCAACGGAGTCTCACGCAGCCCTCATACTGTCGTGCTCTACTGAGTCCCACACAACACTCGTGAAGTTGCCCAGCCGTATGCACCGCGACGCGTAGTCCGGGGTCATACTTCAACCTCACCTTAGGTGCCACACAGCATCGCTGCGTTGACGTCCTAGGACCCTTTCAAGCCTAGGAGACACTTGCGTCCCCTCTAGCAACGCAAGCCCCGTGTGGGTGGAAGGCATTCTCTAACACCTCTCCCACATAGATGGTCCAAACACCATCTATGGGTAAACAACTAAAGGACCTCAAATATGTTGGTTTGGCATACCCCCATGGCACACATCTTCTGCGAGTGGCACAGTGTCAAGTCCCAACCATCACGCCCGTGACTCTCCGCATCGTCTTCCCCTACGACCGTGTCGCTACCACTGCAGCACGACCATGTCGCGTGCCCGCCTGGCACCACATGCCGTGTCGTCCGGGCACCAAGATGTCGCGCGCCCTCTTGTCACCACATCGCGTGCCCCAAGCACCAAGTCGCCACTACCTCTACGCTGAGTACAAGCGGCTAGAGTGGCGCTACGGATGGCCCGGGTAGCCACGTTGCGTACCTCCGTCACACAATGCCCGCATAAAAACCTATATACATTATTTTGACTATACTTCTAAAATACAATACAAGTTTTTTTTTAAAATTATATTAAAATATGCACTTTTAATTAAATCTAATACTTCATTAATTGAAAGAAAAATGGGCAAGGCTAAACCCAAGGTACTCAGGTGTGCTAAGCACATCTAAGGCGCAAGGGTTCCAAAATGCCTAGGAAATGAGGTGCAAGCGTAGGCGCACCCCTCATTCTACCTAGGATTTATTATTATTTTTTATTAACACATCATTATGTATATAAGATGATAATTTTTTTAATAAATTTCATAGAAATTTAGCAACATGATATATAATTACATACATGTAATTTTACAATTTAAAGTTAAGTAGATAACACTGACTGATTAAACATTCATTGACCAACTAATGCACAAAAAAATAAGTTCAAAATAATAAGTTACCATTAACTAAACTGTTGACGTAGACTACTAGAAAATTATTTTCACTTCAACTTCAAACGCAACATCCCACTCCCAAACTTTCAATGCCCAAAGTTCAAAATAAATTAATGTCCAAATATCATCAATGCATCAAATATCAAATCTTCCATAAAAAACTCAAGTCTATAAATCTCCTCCTACATGGATGCAATATCTTCATAATCTGAGTCATCTCCCTCTTGGACATAACCGCATCCTCCTCGGTTTGCCCAGGTCAGTTGAATATTATTTTGTTTCTTCTGATTTGTAATCTACTACTTGATATTGGTTCAATGAAAACACCAACAGCCTTTGCAACATCGATCCACGTCAAGCTGTCGTTTTTGGATATGTATAACCATAATTTGCTTGGATGGAAGAATATATAATGATGATCATCATCATTTGCTTGGACGGAAAAATGCCTAATATACCCTTGGATAAAAATGCGTTTAAAAGGCACTCACGCAGGCATGCTCCTCAATGCAGCGCAAGGAGGCGCACACTTCCCCGCCTGTGCACGTCTAAGAGGATAGGCAAGGCGCAGGGGCCTTTCTTAGCCTCGCCTTACGCTTAGGCACGCGTTTGACTACCTTGGCTAGATCATACCCGACGCAAATTCAAAACCCATGTCATGCCACATTGGACATGAGCACTCCATAGGGAATTGAAGTATCCAGGTAACGTAGATGAAGCGTACACTTTCATATCTTCAAGAATATATTCCTCCTCTGGCTCCATCGTCCTTGCCTGTGTTAATTCCTCATAAAGAAAAACGATGGGTACAGGAATTTAAGACTTACGTTAGACAAAAAGAAGCAAATCGCTTCTCCTAAAAAGCCAACCGCCAATAAGGATTCTTCCTTGGAGATGTATACTCCATCCTTACCCAATTCTTCATCTAATCTCGATATTTTGATGTTGCAACTAATACATGATCCATTGGTGATGTTGCAAACACCATCTTCAATGATGCTCCAATTAGTATATGATCCATTGGTGATGTTGCAAACACTATCTTCAACAACCACTCTACAAAAAAGAAAATTACAACAGCAAATGGCAATCAAAATTGCTATTCAATTCATGTGGACATACCTTTCTGATGCTCATAACTGTTTCTCCCATGTAATATGAACCACTCAGCATTAAGTTGCACTCTGGGCTTGCATTATCTAGTGTACAGAAAAAGAAGAAAATGAAAACTAGTCAATACATTGTATTTGAGATACAATACAGTAAATTTAAGACAACTGTAATATGTGAAAAACGATTATGACTAAGACATTTGAATCATACCAGTTACATTTATAATTCTGAAGTTAAAAATACGTGAATGAAGAAGTGATAAAACTTCACGGGCCCAGTATCAGAAACAAAGTTAGAGGTGTTAAGCAACAAAAAGGCAACTGCTTGAGGACTACAGAATTCCAGCAGCCACTGACAAAAAAAGACATAAATATGCACAAAAAAATAGTTCATATGCGTTCTCTGTTTATCTGTAACTGTGAGTTGTATCAACCATGGATTTCTAGAGTGGAAATTCTGATAATGCTGTATAAGCCCAGGAATACACCTGTAGAGAAATACGATATCCAATATCCAGATAACCGATTCTCAAAAAACAAATAGTGCAATAAAGTTACAGTAGCCCAACGACTCACAACCAAATAAAGAAGAAAGATCAAAAGATGAAGATATGGGGGAAGAAAATATAATTATCATTCAATAAGGGACATTACATGAAATGAAATCAAAATACTTAATAAAATACCACCACTTGTACAAGGGATGAGATGTTGGACTTCCACTCACTCCTAATGGTTAAAGAAAGGTTGTATGGACTTAGTTCTTCAAGGAAACACTCAACATGTGCATGTAGGTATTAGGATAGGTTTCAAACACATTCTCACACATGTATACAAATATACACATGATTTTCAATGGGTGCAATGAAGGCATAAGAAAATGGAACTTTGGAAGATGAAATGAAATATGGAAAATGCTGATAATTAATTGTGGCTTCTGGTGAAGGGAATAGGTTGCATAGAACATGATACAGTGTATGGGGAGATGAAGTGGTTGTATGGAGAATTACAAAGGCCTTAATGATGATGAGGATAATGATGTGGTCAACATGGGTAAATGGAAAGGTTAGTTTATCTAATGTGTTTCTATTTTTATATTTTTAAATAATATCTCAATTAAACATTTCGAGGCTTACGACCCACTGCCTAAACTCTGCCTTTTGCCTTCTAAAACCTTGGTCATAGTACACTTTTTTCTTTCTTTCTACTTTTCGGTGTCCGCTCACATAACCAGTCCTGCCTTGGACATGGTAACCAAATTTGGCCAGCTAAAAAATGTAATAATGCATCTCAGGTTTGTCTCCCAGTATTCTGAATAATAGACTTAATTATATTTAGATAGGATTCTCTTGTGGGAAAGTGATTAAGAGCTTCATTTTCAACAGATTGTGATATGTGAAGGAGAATCGTCACAAATAGAGGTACAATGTTCTTGACATCCTGTAGCAAAGCTTCTTTTATTCTAGAACTGGTGGTGGCTAGACAGGTCATTTTCATTTTATATTCTAGAACTGGTGGTGGCTGGACACGTCATTCTTATGAGAATAAAATCATTTAGAACCTTGACACATTTCAGTTATGCAATATTGATAGATAATTAAAAAAGTTCATTAAACTTCATCAATTAATTTCTAGGCAAAAAAATGAGAGATATTTATCTGAAATTGTTAAAATTTAGAAATGTATACTTCAGTTTCAATTGCAACATGGTATATTTAGGAATGCTGCCACTGTAGAGTTAGACTGCAGCTCAAAGAATGATTTCTTAGGCTCTTTATTTTTCTTTAGTCATCAGGTATCATTCATTCTAACATAGACCAACGCTTATAAGCCTTCCTTCTTAAATTGACTAATCTCTCACTTTCTTTAGTTTAGTCTAGTTCATAACCACTAATTTTTATTTGCTTTCTAACTTCACATAACTTCTAACCACTAGCTTTAAATTTGCTTTCTAACATAGTTTAATTGCTAATTTCTCCTAACTCTCTAACATAGCCTAGCTTTGGAAACTTGTTTGTAATTGTGGATAGTCAAGTTTAACTAACCATTCTCATAATTCTTACATGTTCATTTTGTAGCATTGGGCTTAATCATACATACAGTTGTGTGGATTATTGATTTCCCCCCAAAAATAATAATAATAATATATAGAAAAAAAAACACACACACACAAAAAGTATAACAACGGTAAATGGATGAGATGTGCATGCATGTTCTCTCACCCATTTATCCATATAGTTGAGACAGCCCCTGCCCACTTAACAAAAGTGTATCATCAGTGAATTGAAGGAGAAACACCTGACGATCCAAATTGCCAATCATGCAGCTTCCACTCATGACAAATTAGGTAAGCCCACTCAACGAAATAGTCAATGATACAGAAAATAATGGTGAAAGTGGAAGAAAGAAGCAATGAATGAAAGAGAATCATTGACCAGAATTGAAAATGATGTTGAGGAATAACGAAGCTCTTATCCACCTACCAAACCCAATGCCAAAAGTCAACCAATCCATCACGAGTTAATGTTTTTTCCAAATGATGTATTTTCTCCATATCAATGAGACACATCACTAAGACTCTCAAGTAGAGACTACAATCAAAATAGCTAGGGGCGTCAACGGGCCACCCAAGCCAGGCCAGTGACTCATTATCCTTGGCCCAAGCCAAGTCTGTTCCCAATACGGGCCATTTCTGGCAGGCCATCCCAACACAGAATATATTTGGGAAGCATGAGCCCAACCTAGGCCAGACACACCCCACCTTAAAATAAATAAAAAATAATTTTAAAAAAAACTAAAAAAAGAATAATTTCTTGCTTTAAGATAATGATAATGTTAGGGTCCTTATCATATGGATAAGAAAATGGATAAGAATATGACACACACGCATGTGCGCTGCCCGCCCTCGCACGGCACACACACACAACAACAACAAACACACACCCGCCCCCAGTCCTGCCCATATGGCACACACACGACATGCGCACATGCCCCGCCCGCATGGCACACACACATACACACCACAACATGCACGCACACAAGGCATGCACAAACAAACACACATGCAAGAAAGTGGGAATATACACAGAGAGCTATGCAAAAAAAGACATTTTATTCTGTTATTTTTTATTTTTTATTTTGTTTGAAAACCTCTTTAGAAGAAATCTTAAGTTTGTTTATTTCTTTAGATTTCCAGGAAATATTTATATACAGATTATACAAATTTAATGTGCTCCTTTTTCTTTGGTTACCTTGTTGTAGATTTTACATCTATAAAAACTACTATTTCGTGTAAATAGTGCATCTCCCATTTCACCAAAAAAACTTTTTGCAGTATGTACATGTAAGCATCTCAGACTCCCTAAGGTTGACATGTGTAACACCTCGATGTGTAACACCTCGTGACATGTGTAGGGTTTCTTCTCACACCGACACATTCACACATACACCTACATTTCTCTCATTCGTAGTCCTGCTTCATAATTGCAAGTTGGTAGCCTCACCGAGGTAAAAGTCCATAAGCATGATATATTAGATGAAAACACTGGTATGGAGAAATCATTAGAAGGATTCAAAGGGCTGTATCAATTCTTTACCTTCTGAATTATTTGTCTGTGATAAAATAGAGATATTCCCTCTACGGTCTGACACAACAGCAGTGTCCATGTCCATAAGAGCGCAGTCAGCGACCAATCTCTGCACTGGATCGCAGTACAGTTGTTCCAGTTTCCTCAGATCCTAATACTCAAAAGAGTGACAAATTAATAAGAAACCTCTGAACCAGATCTAATTTCTTTTGTAAGAAGTTTAAATACGAAATCTAATATGGTAGGTGTGCCTCTGCTTAAGAAGGCAAAGCACATGTCTCATGATGTAACACTATCCCATGCATATTTAAAACATTTCTGATACAAGAAGACGCAACATACCTCTTGATATGAATAGAAAAGGATGCCATCACGGCAATCACCAACAGCAATTCTAGTACAATGTGCAGTTAAACAAGTAATTGTAAAGCGTGTCCTCCCTGAAGCCAATCGTCTCACCCGTTGAGGATTCTCATTCATGAAACCATACACATAAAGCTGAAAAAAGAAAATTGTTATTTCCATTAGCTATGACGATAGAGATAAACCTCAACCTGGCATTACGCTCTCATGGCGTCTACTTTTGTAAAATGGATTTCCTCACAATCAGGTAAATGTAGAGAACGGTATCTTACAATATTACCAGCAGATACCAAGAAGTAACGATCAAGATATGGGCAGATAGAAAGTACTGCTCCAGGCAATTGGGCAGAATGAACTTGCCGCAATTGCCATGCTTCAGTTTCTTCAAGTTTAACTCCATCACAGCTATTATCATCAGGGCTGCTGCAAAGACTGCTGCTTGATAACTGTTCAGTTGCATAACCAACAATTTCTCTAAATGGTGAGATTACTTGAGACGATGAACCCGGGTTTGAACTCTCTGAATTATGCATGCGTTCTAGAGTGTACACAATTAGGTGTCCCTTAATACTGTGGGAGTAAAAACAGTCCAAAGAAAGATAGAAACACACTAGTTAGTTATGTTGCCCAGAAATGCAATGTTTGATGACAAAACATGTATGAAGAGGACTGAAATGTAATAAACAGAGTACACATTCGCTCCCCAATGAGTGAATATACCAGAGTAGATTACCTTCTATTAAAACTGCCGTAGACAGTCCTTTTATGACCGAAGTTGAAGACACAATAATTTTCCAGGATAAAATTAGATTCAGGTCAAAAGTAAATGTATGCAATGGAAATGAGCATGAGTCACTGAATCTAGTGATCAATTTATTCACATAGGAGTGCAAAAGAAAAAAAAAAAGAAAAAAAATACGTGGCCCATTAGATATTGAATAAAACAGACAATTGTTGTCAAAAGAAATTATATCTAGCATGAGAAATGAATCAAGAAAAATGGCAGATCTATTTTTCATCATTTTCTAAATATACAAGCCTCAATCCATTGCTCTACGTATGAAGCAGACTATGTTGTAATGGTTGAGATGAAGAATATGTTTCTCAGTGATCTTGGAAACCTTTTATAGGGTAAAATATCTGGCGAAAACATTGAGTAAAAACTATGATATAAAAACATACAGAAAAGGCTTGGGTCAGAAGGACTCGGATGTTAGAAGCCCAACACAAAGTCAGAATGAGAAAGAGAGCATAGGCATACGGTTCACACAGAGAACCCCCCATTGAAATATTTTACCGGCTCAATAGTAACGTGTGATTCACATAGGGATGAGATGTCATTAAGGAGATTGGTTGGACAATATTGTGTAATGTAATGGGCCTCTACTTCTTGGAGCTGTATAATAAAGGTAGCATTCATGGCTGGTGATGAAATTCATTAAATGCATCTAATATGCCCATGCATAGAAGATACCGAAATTTCTTGAAGAACAAAACTGGAAGGGATCCAAGATTCAAAAGCAAAAGCATCCATACCCAATCGAAAAACAATCATGGTCGAATAGAGGTCCTTGCAGATTTCAATGATATCTGACCCCAAATTGAAAGGACTAAGGCAATGATGACCATGATGATATTTTTTTTGGATGGCAAAGGAGAATTATGCTACAAAGGCGGAAGGAACAGGCACCCCCAGATCAAAACAAGATGCTAGAATCCACAAGGGAAAAAACTAAACACGACCACAAAGAGCCAATAGGACCACCTCGTGAAAGTACAAGCTAACCCTCAAACTTAACCAAAACAACAAACAACAAGAAAAGACCTAGAAGGTCCTCCACTGCCATCACCCTAAGAAGCCCAAATCGCTAAAGACTACAATTAGCCATTCATGATACCCTATCAGCATCATTAGGGATTTGCCATTCTTTTCCACGTCAACGCCCCGTGATACCTCTAGTCCAGAATTCCAGTGCAGCATTTGACTCGACTCTCAAGTTAGGAAATGGAAGCCTCTCCATGAAGCATGAGAAATGGCCAAAGGGGATACTATAGGCAAGTTGTCAAGCTCATGGGACAACTTAAAACCTAGCAATCCCCAAAAAATCCTCTTCGTCCCCTTAACCACAACTGGATTAGATATGGTCATCAGGCCAAGATGTTGTGTACCCATTCTAAAGGGGTAGGAGAAACTCATTGTTGAAGTTTAGTCCCACATCGGGTAACCATAGCCTTGTCGCCTCTCTTATAATATCTTGGGCCCCTCCACTCATAGCCAATTGGCTTTGAGATGGATACCAAAATTTATCATGGTATCGGAGCAGGCCTTTCTCCACTCCCCAACACCCAATTCATTTCTCCACATGATTTGGCTCAGTCCGCAAACATGTGCGGGGGAGTGTTGAAGTTTAATTCCACATCAGGTAATCATAGCCTTGTCTCTTCTCTTATAAGATCCTGGGCCCCTCCACTCATAGCCAATTGGTTTTGAGATGGACACCTAAATTTATCACTCATCATTAGGTTGGATTCAATGGTTGTTACCCCACAATTATGATTTAGAATGGTATTCCACATACAAGGGACGATGGAGCATAAGCGCAAAGGTCATTTCAAAGAGGTAAAATGGCAATTTATGAAAGGAAGAAATAGCCATATCTCATAAAGATCAATGAAAAAATGATAATTTCATATGATTTGATGCACCCATAAAGTATATGAACTTAAAACCTTAAACTTGGATAAGGTTAAAAGAGCATTTATTATGTGTTCCAAGCGGTGTTGTCAAGTAGGTGACAGAGGACGGCCCCTGGAGATGGTCAAGGGGTACAATCAAGAAGGTGATGCAGAATTTGGTCCTTTGAGGTGGCCAAGAGACACAGTCAAGGACGTAATGCAAAAACTAGCCCTTGGAGGTGACCAATGGGATCGGTCAAAGAGGTGATGCAGAACTCGACATTTGGAGATGGCCAATGGACACGATCAAGGAGGTGATGCAAGACTTGAACCTTGGAGGTGGTCAAGGAGGTGATACAAAACTGGACCCTTGGAGGTGACCAAATGGCATAGTAAAGGAGGTGATACAGAACTCGACTCTTAGAGGTGACCAAGGGGCATAGTCAATGAGGTGATGCAAAACTTAGACCATGGAGATGGCCAAGGGGGATTCTCAAGGAGGTGATGCAGAACTTAACCTTTGGAGGTAATTAAGGGGCACAATCAAGAAGGTGATGCAGGACAAGACACTTGGAGGTGGCCAAGGCGCACAGTCAAGGAACTGAAGCAAAACTTGGCCCTTGGAGTTGATCAAGGGGCACATTCAAAGAGGTGATGGAGAATTTGGCCATTGGAGGTGGCAAAGGGGCACAGTCAGCAGGAGGTGATCCAAGAATTTAACCCTTGAAGGTGGTCAAGGAATGTGCCCAAAAAGGTGACGCACAAACAAGGTCAAAAGAGGTAGACAAAATGTAATTTTTTATTTAGAGGAGGTGCATGAAGTAATATAATAATTAGATGTGGAATATAATATTAAAATAATTAAAGAAGGTACGAGAAACTATTATAATAATTAGAGAAGGTAAAAAAGGATTACAAAATGCTAAGGAGGTGAAAGAGTGAGGGCAATAAATAGGCGGTGTTGGAAGCTTTGGCACCCGCCCCAGATTAAGAGAAGAGAAAAGGAAAGAGAGAGAGAGGGAGAGAGAGAGAGAGAGAGAGAGAGAGAGAAGAGGAAATGAAGAAAATGAAGAAGGAAGGAGGAGGCCCGGAAAGCGTGGAGTCCGCAGCTCCGCAGCTCAAGTTCTGATTCAGGCAAATTAAATGTCGGTTTAGTCTAAACCCAGTTTTTTATTCCAAGTCTAGATTTGATTTTGAATTTAGTTAGCTATTTGTAAAGTAGTACTTATAGGAGTTATGTATCTTATTGAGTAGCATCTATAATGCTTAAAAATCAGTTTTATGGAAGCATAAATAAATACATTTGATGATTTTAGAAGTTTTTTCATTATATAATAAATGCATGATTTACACAAAAATCAAATTTTTTGCATTTACATAATTTGCAAAAGAAGTTGGTTTTTTGAAATACTTTATTCTACATATGACATTAATGAATTTAAAAATCTGTATTAGTTTCTGACAATTGATACCTGAATCAGTTTCTAACATATGATATCTGAATCAGCATCTGACATCTGACATCTGCCATCTAAAATGACTTCTGACATTTGAAATCTGAAATAATATTTGATTTTTAATATCTAAAAATTTAAGAATTCGATATTGTCATCATTTTCACGATATTCATATCCGGAATATCGAGTAAGTCAAAGCACAAAGAATTTGCATAAGACTTGGTAAATGGAAAATCACTTAGATGGTTAGCACCTCTGTTACCTTTTATCTGTTGAGTGCTTGGTTTTCGTGCTCTATGGATTGATAGCTTTAGCTATACGTTAACCCAATCGCTATATGTCGATTCAGTATTTTAAGGATAACTATTTTACAGGAAAAACTGTTTAATGCTCATTCAGATCATACCCTTAATATATGATTTCTGATATCTGTTTAAATATATAATATTTGTTTCTAGACATCAGTGTTGGTATATTTTATATCTATTTATTAAATGCATTTTGCAAAGGGTTTAAACTTCTGATTTACAGATCTAATATTTACTTACCATTTTAAAATCATATAAATTTAATCGTCCATCATCAGTTTTCTAAATTTTGAAAACCTTTGCATGAAGATTTTACAGCTGCATCTAGACTACAGTGAAACTTAGCTTGTTGAGTTGTTTTTCAAACACTCGCATATATATTTACCACAACAGAGTAAGGATCAAAACAAAGAAAAATCAAGGTAAAAGATAAAGAAAGACGAACTGGTGAAAGTACTAGTAAGGTATGTTCTGTTAGAGAAAGGTCAAAGGCTCTGAACAATAGAAGATGTCAGTTATCAATGTAAGGGAATGTATTCCAACTCCATTTGTACATAAAAAAGTTTAGTTATTGAAATGAAAGTGATTTTTTAGTTTATTCCCTTAGTATTTTCCTTCTGTACTAACCCCCAAGTTGCCAGGTCCTCCTATCCGACGAAGCTCACACCTAAACTGTAATGACCCGGAAAAAAAATATTTGAGAACCGAACTTAATTTACCCGTGTACGGGTCCGACACAGTGACCGAGGTCATGATAGATTTTTATTAATAAATCATTGAATAATAATGGGATAAAAAATTTGTGTGAAAGAGTTGAGGATAAGAGTTTGATTGAACCTCAATGTAAAAGCCGTGCACCGACTCACGGTGTGCCGCTCAACGCCGAATCTGAACCTTAGAGGATAAGAAATAAACACACAAAGTTGTGTGTGTGTGCTCCACATCAAACGAAACCGAAATATAAAAAGAGGGTTGGCTTCTTCCGTAAGCCATTGGGCTTGCATTTGCTAGAGGAAGTGAGAAAGAGAGAGATCGAGTGTGAGCTCTTCCCCGTGGAACCCTTGCGAGTTTTTAATCGTGTGATCGCCTACAAACTCCGCACTCTTCGTGTTTCACACCGATCATCGTTTAAGCTCCGCCATTTGTGAAGTTTGACCGCTCAAACCCTTTTTCCTTAGAAACCCCGTTTTCAATAGTGTTCCATCTTGCAATCGTTTCTGCAATTTGAAAAGGTGAAGATCGAAGCGTGAGAGTAGACGGCATCATCATAAAGTCATTGTAATCAATCTCTGTGGATTCGCCATAGAAATCCGGAAGTCTCGTTCCGAAATCCTCTTCGGCAACATTTCTTAAAGTTGTGAAATTAGTAGGCAAAAAGGTTAGATTTTCCTTGATTTAAATGGGTTAGATTAGTAGATTAAATGTTGGAAATAAATGCTTGATGTGTGTGTGGAATGTTTGGGTGAAAATGGCGAGAAGCCGTGAGAGAAATGAGTTTTTAAAACTCAAAAATCGCAGTCTCTGAAACTCGCGCGCTCGAGCTTCAAAGCTCGCTCGCGCGAGGTGCCTTCTGAAAGGCAGATCTGAGCCTCGCTCGACCGAGTAAAAGAGACTTCAATGAGTCTCTGATACTCACTCGCACGAGAGTTTAAGTGACCCATGAGCAAGCGCGCGATCTGTATTTCTCGCTCGCTTGCCTAGCTTCAGCAGGCTAAAATTCAATCGCTCGCCAAAGGTCCATATGCACTCTGAGCTCGCGCGCCCGAGCTTTAGTGCTCACAACAGAGTTTGGGCATTTTGGCTTGTTTTTCTCAAATTGTCTGATTCACTTGCGCGTATGCCACCAGCCCTTGATATATGGTCATTTATTGTCTTAGGATATGTTGTGAGCATCGGCATCGTTCGATAGGATATTTTTGCTTTGGTTTGCGTGAAATCGTACTGAGGTAGGAGAATCTCAAAATCACTTACATTTTGTTTCAAGTCATATGGATATTTGCAATATGATCTTTGAATTCTGCATATGACATCTAAATCTTGCATCTGAAAGCTTGAATATGATTAAGAACTCTGAATCCGAAATAAGAACTTTGAAAAACCGAATCTGCCATGAATCTGAACTCTGAATTATGTATTAAAATCTGCATCTGATTTATGTATTAGAATTTGCATTTGCTTTATGGTTCATCTGATCGAACCCCTCAATTCCTGAACAATATCCTGGCACAAGTTACCCTCATAACGTAGGGGCTTGTTGCACTCCTCAAAAGGGTTCATAAACGGCAATGGTTAGATAAGGGTTCCCATCGGTATTATTCCTGCTCCCAAGATATATTAACTTGGGAGATAAATTAAGTTGAAATTTAAGTCATAAATTCGATAAGTTTGCAACTATAAATTAAGAAACAATGAGCATCTGAACTCTTTAGCTGTTATGAATCTATTTTGGAAACTAAGAATATAAACTTGCATATGATTCCCGTACTTGAAATTCAGTCATTTTGCCTGTCTACTTTGGAAATATGTGCTACGAATTATGTTTTGAAAATCATGTTAATTGAGATATAATGTAATTGATATGAGTTTCTTCTACTGAGCTTACATTGTTAGCTCACTCTGACTATACGTCACAAGTACTGATTTTAATACTGCAGCTCGGGGCCACGAGAGTGATCCAAATTACGAGCCAGAAGAAGAATCTGAGATTCCTCCTGAGGAGTTCTTTCCGGTTTAGGAGCCTGCTGTGGATTTGTTGTACTTTTGGAGAGACTAGACTCAGGCTTGGTATGTCCGGCCTGTTTTGTTTAATGTTTTAAATCTTGTAAATTATACTTATTCTTTTTGTGAACCATGTTTCGGTAATGGTCGGCCATCATCGGTGGTTCTTTTCGATTTTTTTGCCCATGGTTTTGCACGGGATTAGAACCATTATTTTTGTCCTACTTTCTTTATAGAAATGGAGTTTCTATTGTGTTATATACTCTGATGTTTGTTTGTATTCCGTCCGGCTTATCGTTAAATCGATAGGTTGGCGAGCAGGCCTTTCCGATACTCTAGGATTAGAAAAATCGTGTCGTCACAGTTGGTATCAGAGCTATGGCTTTAGATCCAGATTTCATAGAACTATGGGCATGATTGTCTTTACAATCGATATTGATCAAATATTATTGGTGTTTAACAATGATAGATCAACATGGCCCCAAGGTTAAGAGGAAGAGGAAGAGGAAGAGATGAACCTAGGACGGTCCCGTTAACGGACGTTCCCAAAGGTGTTGGTACATCTAGGGGAGTTGCATTTGTTTCCGGTTCTAATGCAGTTCCGGTTGGAGTTGGAAGAGATAGCGACTAACGAGTTGAGCAAGTGTTGGAGGCATTGGCCACCAATATGGCTCAATAGACAGCTTCTATGGTTCAATAGATTGCTGCTATAGCCCAACAAGTAAAGTTGATTGCAGCCAAACATCAACCCTTTGGGTTCGCAGAGTTTAGAAGGGATGCGTCCTCCTAATTTTTCCGGTCAGATTGATCCAATTGAGGCAGAGGGTTGGTTGAATGAGATGGAAAAGATCCAATTGAGACAGAGGGTTGGCTGAACGACGTGTTGCAATGCACCGAAGTTGAGAAGGTGCACTGGGCAACCTTCAAGTTGGATGGGGAAGCTGACCCTTGGTGGAAGTCAGTATCCAGGATTAGGGAGCTAGAAATTCCCAATACGCCCTGGACCTGGACGGAATTCGTAGAGACATTTAACGATAAATATTTTCCCAGGATCATACGGCACTAGTGGGAAGTCCAGTTTATAAAGATAGAGCAGAACAAGATGACGATGCGAGAGTACGAGGCCGAGTTCAATAGATTGTCGAGATTTGCACCTCAACACGTGGCCACCGAGTCGATAAAGGCTAGAAATTTTCATATGGGCTTAAGGCCAAATATTCTGGAGAGGATCTCGGCTTTTAAACTTGAGACATATGCAGGGGTGATTAGTAAAGCCCTTATAGTTAAGGAGGACATTGATCTGATGTTCAAGAGAGACCAGCAAAATAAGGAGAGAGCTGGATAGGGTCAGACAAGTGCCTATGACCAAGCAAATAAGAGACCCAAGTTTACGAAACCGCCGATATATCCTACCCAACCGGCGTACTCGAGACCGGCAACTTCTTCTGAACCGACCTCTTATCAGAGACCATCAGTGTCTTCACCTGTGCGATCCTTTCGACCATCAGGTTCTACTGCAAGTGGGGCCTCAATGGCACAAGGAACCTCACGTGTTCCATCTTTTGCTCCGGTCCCTTTGTGTACAAGGTATAGGAAACCACAGAAGACTGAGGACTGCAGGAGGAACACTAGAGCGTGTTTCCGGTGTGGAAAGATAGGACACATGGTCAAGGATTGTCTCGAGGAGGACAAGGGAAGGACCACTTCGGCTTCTACACAGAGATCGGCTCGACTTACCATTCAAGGTCGAGCATATGCCGTAACTACTCAGGATGCTCAAACGTCGAATGACGTGATTCAAGGTATCATTAAAATTTTAGATGTCAATTTTATGTTGGTTCTACTTGATTAGTGTTCTATAAATTCTTTTGTTAGGGCATGCATGAACGCCACACTCATTACGCTCAATTAATTAAATTCTATGTATGCAATTAAGGTACCCTTGCTATGCATCGTGACAGTGACATATGTAAAACTGAAGCACAAGTGTTGATAGACCACGGGTCTATTCACTTATTTATCACCCCATCATTCTCTGAAAAGTTGGGCATCGTTCCCAAATCCCTTGACTGCATATTAGCGCTATCAGTTCCTACGGGTAACTTAGTGAACACAAATACCGTGTCAATCAGTGATCGTGATGGTTGCAGATCACGAAACGGTAGCCGATCTGATTATATTGAATATGGAAGGGTTCGATGCAATCCTGGGAATGGATTGGTTATCCACTTATCATGCGAGCGTAGATTGCCTTCGGAAAGTTGTCACTTTCCGCCCTCCAAAGAGAAAATCCTTCCGATTTTGAGGAGTCAAATCTAGCGTGGCACCGTTTATCTCAGCTATCCGAGCAGAGCGTATGATGAGGAGCGGGTGTTGCGGATATCTTGTGTATTTGTAAGATCAAAAAGAGGAGAAGAAGAACAGTGTTGACATTACGATTGCATGTGAGTATCTGGATGTTTTTCCTAAGGATCTACTTGGATTGCCACTTGACCGGGAGATCGAGTTCGCGATTGAGCTAGCACCAAGTATTGAACCATTGTCCAAGGCTCCATATCGGATGGCGCCAGCTGAGTTGAAGGAACAACTTCAAGAGCTATTAGATAAAGGCTTCATCAGAACGAGTGTCTCCTTGGGGAGTACCAATATTATTTGTGAAGAAGGATGGGCCGATGCGGCTTTGCATCGATTACCGCCAGTTAAACAAATTGACGATTAAGAATCATTACCCACTTTTGCGGATCGATGACCTCTTTGATCAGCTGCAAGACACAAAGTTCTTTTCAAAGATCGATTTGAGGTCAGGATACCATCAGTTGAAGATTAAGGGGGAAGACATTTCAAAGACTGTGTTCCGCAAAAGGTATGATCACTATGAGTTCCTGGTTATGCCTTTTGGGCTAACGAACGCGCCAGCATCGTTCATGGACTTGATGAACCGGGTATTCAAACCACACCTCGACAAATCGGTGGTTGTTTTCGTATATGATATCCTCATCTATTCGAAGACCAGGGAGAAGCACGAGCAACATTTACGAGTGGCTCTTCAAACACTCCGAGACCACCATCTATATGCAAAACTCAGCAAGTGTGAGTTTTAGCTTGAGCAGGTCAGTTTCTTGGGCCATGTTGTCTCTGAGACTGACATCACAATTGATCCAGCTAAGATTGAGGCAGTTATGAAATGGGAATAGCCGAAGACGGTTACTGAGGTCCGTAGTTTCCTTGATTTGGCGGGATACTATAGGAGATTTGTTGAGTGTTTCTCCAAGATCTCGGGTCCGCTTACACAGCTTACAAGAAAGAATGTTAAGTTTGATTGGACGGAACAGTGTGAGCAGAGTTTTTAGGAGCTCAAGAAGCATTTGACTACTACGCCAGCACTTGTCATACCTTCAGGCAGTGGAGGTTTTGCAGTGTACAATGATGCTTCATACTGGGGATTAGGCTGTGTTTAATCAGAACGAGAGGGTATCATTGCTTATGGGCTTAGGCAGCTCAAGGACCACGAGAAGAACTATTCAACTCATGATCTGGTGTTGACAACTATAATCTTTGCACTAAAGATATGGAGACATTACCTATACGGGAACACTGTTGATATCTTTACTGAACATAAGAACCTTAAGTATTTGTTCACGCAGAAGGATTTGAACATGAGGCAACGGCGATGAATGGAGTTTCTAAAATACTATAATTGTACCATCCAGTATTACCCCGGGAAGGCCAATGATATAGCGGATGCACTGAGCCGAAAATTCTCTGCTCAGTTGTCACATCTCACTACGAGAGTGCACCGTTGGCACTTAATTGAAGGTATGGCGTTATGCAGCACGAGGTTTGACGTGAAAGGTTCGAGAGCTCTAATGGCTACTATTGTCATTCGTTCTACACTCTACGAGAATGTCCGAAAGCTAAAGATGACTGACGATGGGCTTATGGCTATTAAGCAGGATGTGATAGATGGAAGTACGACTGATTTCTCCATCAAAGTATATGAGACCTTACTAGTTCGAGATCGGGTATGCGTACCAAGAAATACTGAGCTTCGTGATACTATTTGGAAGAAGCTCACAAATCTATATATGCTATTCATCTTGGCGGTACTAAGATATACCAGGATTTGAAGAAAAGCTTCTGGTGGAGAGGCTTAAAGAGAGATGTAGTTGAGTACGTCTCGAGATGTTTAGTATGCCAGCAAGTCAAGGTTGATCATCGGAATCCTGCAGGATTGTTGCAACCTTTACCGATACCTGAGTGGAAATGGGAGGCCATTTCTATAGACTTTATTCTGGGGTTGCCGAGAACTTTGAGGAAACATAATGTCATATGGGTCATTGTGGATCGGTTGACGAAATCCGTTCATTTCCTGTCATATAATACGATGTATACCGCTAGCAAACTCGCAGAGTTATACCTCAAGGAGATAGTCAGGCTGCATGGTATATCGGTCAGTATTGTATCCGATAAAGACCCGTTGTACACGTCTCAGTTATGGCAATGATTTCAGGAATGAATGGGTTCTAGGCTTGACTTCAGCTCGACATTTCACCCTCAGACCGATGGGCAAACTGAGCGGGTGAACCAGATCATTGACATGCTACGCGCTTGCATGTTGGATTTCCAAGGATCATGGGACCAACATTTACCTCTGATTGAATTCGCCTACAACAATAGCTACCAAGCTAGCATTGGCATGACACCATTCGAGGCCTTGTATGGGAAGCGGTGCAGGTCTCCGCTTAATTGGGAAGAAGTGGGCGAGAAGCTCATTTTATGCCCAGAGATCGTGGAGGGTACGACCGAGGCAGTTCGGTTAATCCGCGAGAGGTTACGTGTTGCTCAAAGTCGCCAAAAGAGCTATGCTGACCTCAAGCGTAACCATGTTGAGTTTCAAGTGAGCTTTGTAGCATTGATCACTTTTATGTAATTTTAAATTGTGATTTGTTAGCTAATACTTGCATTCCAGGTGGGAGACAATGTACTTGTCAAAGTCTCGCCTACGAAAGGAGTGATGCGATTCGGAAAATGTGGAAAACTGAGTCCGCGTTATGTAGGGCCTTTTGAGATACTGGGCCGAGTCGGTGAGGTCGCCTACCGAGTAGCCTTACCACCGCAACTATCTACCATGCACAGCGTATTTCACGTGTCTATGTTGCGGAAGTATGTTACAGACCCGATTCATGTGTTAGACTACCAGCCCATTGAGCTTCAAGACGGTCTAACATTGATCGAGGAACCAGTACAGACCTTGGACCACAAAGAACAAATCTTACAAACCAAGCGAATTCCCTTATTGCTTGTAAAGTGGCAGAACCACTCATCGAAGGAAGCCACTTGGGAGCGAGAAATTGAAATCTGCAAACAATTCCCACACTTATTTGAGTAATGTGGAAAATGGTAGTTTAAGGAATGTAATAGTACTTTGATTTTGGACGGATAGTCTATATGCCTTGTAAATTATACGATGATTTCTTAAAAATATGTGGAGTATTGTTAAAAATTTTGTTGTTTAAAATTTTATTTAATTAACTCGTTGGAGTAGTTTAAAACTTTTGTTGTTTCAAAATTTTGTGGTTTCAAACTTCTCTTTACTATTTCTATAATTAACTCGATGGAAAAATTTTGACTGATTGTTTTCAATCTGTGCGAATATATGATCTTTTGTTTGTCTTGCATATGTGTACTACTATGTATATACTGGTTTGTTTCGTAGTTTGTCTAGTGGGTTGCAATTCTGCTAGTTACCAAAGTTTGAAAATACATGCATGTTTAGATCCAGTTCAGATTGTATGAGTGTCTATTGAGTGCATGTAATATAAAGAGATACACAACTTTTAAGCTTGAATCATGGTGGGGTCTTTTTCCCAAATATGTGGAACTTGGAATATAGGCATCCATGTATGGATGCAACACCTCTATGGTAGTATGAGATACCACATGAAGTACATCCAGGTTACTACGGATCCCGTCCCTTGAAAAGCGTGGTTGGTGAAACTATCGCATTGTGACTCATTCCCTTTAGAACCTATATTAGTATTGAATATGTTCTGTTAAGAACTTTTGTTTAGAATGAGGGTTAACCATAGATCTGATTAATACTTACTGCATGTTCGAGGACGAAAATTCCTAAGGAGGGGAGAATGGAATGACCTGGAAAAAAAAATTGAGAACCAAACTTAATTTACCCGTGTACGTGTCTGACACAGTGACCGAGGTCACCATAGATTTTTATTAATAAATCATTGAATAATATTGGGATAAAATTTTGTGTGAAAGAGTTGAGGATAAGAGTTTGATTGGACCTTAGTGTAAAAGCCATGCACCGACTCACGGTGTGTCGCTCAACACTGAATCTGAACCTTAGAGGATAAGAATTAAACACAAAGTTGTGTGTGTACTCCACATCAAACGAAACCCAAATATAAAAAGAGAGGTTGGCTTCTTCCGTAAGCCATTGGGCTTACATTTGCTAGAGGAAGTGAGAAAGAGAGAGATCGAGTGTGAGCTCTTCCCCGTGGAACCCTTGCGAGTTTGTACTCATGTGATCGCCTGCAAACTCTGCGCTTTTCGTGTTTCACACCGATCATCGTTTAAGCTCCGCTGTTTGTGAAGTCCGACCGTTCAAACCCTTGTTCCTTAGAAACCACGTTTTCAAGAGCGTTACATCTTGCGATCGTTTCCGCAATTTGAAAAGGTGAATATCGAAGCGTGAGAGTAGACAACATCATCATAAAGTCATTGTGATCAATCTCTGTGGCTTCACCATAGAAATCTGGAAGTTTCGTTCTGAAACCCTCTTCGGCAACATTTCTTAAAGTTGCGAAATTGATCGGCAAAAAGGTTAGATTTTCCTTGATTTAAATGGGTTATATTAGTAGATTAAATGTTGGAAATAATTGTTTGTTGTGTGTGTGGAATGTTTGGGTGAAAATGGCGAGAAGCCGTGAGAGAAATGGGTTTCTGAAACTTAGAAATCGTATTCTCTGAAACTCGCGCACTCGAGCTTCAAAGCTCGCTCGCGCGAGGTGCCTTCTGAAAGGCAGATCTGCGCCTTGCTCGACCGAGTAAAAGAGACTCCAGTGAGTCTCTGATACTTGCTCACACGAGAGTTTAAGTGACCCATGAGCTCGCTCGCGCGATTTGTATTTCTTGATCGCGGGAGGGCTCGCGTGCCTAGCTTCAGCAGGTTAAAATTCAATCGCTCGCCCGAGGTCCATACGTACTCTAAGCTCGCGCCCGAGCTTTAGTGCTCGCCCGCGCGAGAAATAGAGTTTGGGCATTTTGGCTTATTTTCCTGAAATTGTCCGATTCTCTTGCGCGTATGCCACCAGACCCTTGATATATGGTCATTTATTGTCTTAGGATATGTTGTGAGCATCGACATCGTTCGATAGAATATTTTTGCTTTGGTTTGCGTGAAATTGTACTGAGGTAGGAGAATCTCAAAATCACTTTCATTTTGTTTCAATTCATATGGATATTTGCAATATGATCTTTGAATTCTGCATGGCATCTAAATCTTGCATCTAAAAGCTTGAATATGATTAAGAACTCTGAAAATCCGAATCTGCCATGAATCTGAAATCTGAAGCTCAACTCTGAATTATGTATTAGAATCTGCATCTGATTTATGTATTAGAATTTGCATTTGATTTATGGTTCATCTGAACGAACCCCTCAATTCATGAACATTATTCTGGCACAAGTTACCCTCATAACGTAGGGGCTTATTGCACTCCTCAAAAGGGTTCATGAACGACGATGGTTAGGTAGGGGTTTCCATCGGTATTATTCCTGCTCTCAAAATATATTAACTTGGGAGACAAATTAAGTTGAGATTTAAATCATGAATTCGATAAGCTTTACATCTATAAATTAAAAAACAATGAGCATCTGAACTCTTTAGCTGTTTTGAATCTGTTTTGGAAACTTAGAATATGAACTTGCGTATGATTTCCGTACTTGAAATTCAGTCATTTTGCCTGCCTACTTTGGAAATATATGCTACGAATTATGTTTTGAAAACCATGTTAATTGAGATATAATGTGATTGATATGAGTTTCTTCTACTGAGCTTACACTGTTAGCTAACTCTGACTATAAGTCACAGGTACTGATTTTAACACTACAGCTTGGGGCTACGAGAGTGACCCAAATTACAAGCCGGAAGAAGAATCTGAGATTCCTCCTAAGGAGTTCTTTCCGGTTTAGGATCCTGCTGTGTTTTTATTGTACTTTTGAAGAGACTAGACTTGGTATGTCTGTCTTGTTTTGTTTAATGTTGCAAATCTTGTAAATTATACTTATTCTTTTTGTGAACCATGTTTCGGTAATGGTCGGCCATCATCGGTGGTTTTTTTCGGTTCATTTGCCCATGATTTTGCATGGGAATAGAACTACTTTCTTTATAGAAATGGAGTTTTTGTTGTGTTATATACTCTGATGTTTGTTTTTGTTTCATCTGGCTTATCGTTAAATCGATAGGTTGGCGAGTCGGCCTTTCCGATACTCTAGGATTGAAAAAAGTTATGTGGATTTTGGGTCATGACAATTATGGTATGTATGATACATGGTGATTGGGGTTATAAGGTTAATGACTAGAGTATTTAAGATAAGAAGTGCGGTCATTAGGAATTAAAACTCTTAGACAGGAGAATCATCGACCTATTCTAATAATAAATTGAGGAAATATTTATAAGGCCTTCGAAGGATATTTGAAAATGCAGACATGAGAGTACACCATGCCTACTGGAATGGGAACCGAGGGAAGCAGTGCATTTAGGATCGAAAGGTTCAAAAAGTCCACCAATCTTTAAAGGAGAACCTGACCATATTGAAGCAGAGAAGTGGATTATGCAAGTAGAATAGATCCTCGAGGCCATAAGATTCCCTGATGATCAGAAAGTTAGTGTAGCCACACTTATATTTAAAGAGAAGCATTGATAACTGAAATCATATTTAAATCATGTGTGATAAACATAGAGAACCCTCAGCTACGGGTTGACGTAATCTCTTTGCAATTGACTAGTAGTCAGGATTTTTTCTCAAAAGGTTTGGAAGTTACAAGAAAACTTTTAATTCAGTTGCTAAGAGCCTAAGAAACATCTATTCAGGCTGTTAATCCATTCAATTATAAAGAGATTAAGTCAACCTGAATAGATGTATCTTTGGTAAGAAAAAGTTTTCATTCAATTACAAATAACAGCCTGAATAGATGTATCTTAGGCTCTTAGCAACCAAATTAAAAGTTTTCTCGTAATCTTCCCAAACAGTTTGAGAAAAAACCCCAACGACTAGTCAATTATATTAAACTTACAAAAAAATTTATATTCAAACTATGAAAAGCAAGATATTATTCAATTATAATAGCTTCCTACAGGTCTTCTTTATGTTCATTTTGATAACTAGTCTTTCTACAAGTTCTTTTATAATTAATTCCAGTTGGGACCCCAATGTAATTACAAAATTGGCAATTCTGTCTTCACACTATTTTGGCAACTTCCAAATGAGTCCAACAACAAAAAAAAATTGCAAGAAAGCCCCCAGTCCATGCACCATAAAATTTTACCAAAATGGCTTTGCAAAACAAATACACAGGATGAATTAAATTTTAACGAATTGTTCATACTTCAACAGGGAAAAAGGAATTAGATAATTGAGTTCTCTTCAGCATGGATCAAACCTTCAATGTTACAAACAAAATCAGTAGCCACAACTGAACTTCTTAGATGACTATGAGGAAAAATCAACTAGGCATGCTTAAAAAAAAATTGGAAAACAACCTTTCAGCTTCACCACTGGGCATAATAGCCCTACCAGCAGATTGACTGGTCCCAACCACCAAGACCTGTTCATTTCCCACCTTCACTAATTGCATGCATTTCGCTACTTCCCCAGCAGGTTCACATTTTGTTATTGAGAGCACAGAGCCACTGAGAGGATCTACGAAACAAATATCAGATGAACTCGAGTCACCATTAATATGTGTCCTCATCACAAGCAATGTTCTACTTTCACTATGATATAGAACCTTCCGGGGGGTGCTTTTAAGGTCAAACTTCTGCACATTAAGCCTCTTACTATGAACCATTTCCACCTGCAGATTAATAGGAGGAATGTAAAAATAATTGTACCGGACATTATAGTTGGGAGTGACATGAAGGATTGTCGAGTGGCAGAAAGTTTGACTCTAAACAGATAAGAGTGGAGAAATAGGGACATGCAAAACCAACCCAAACAGATGATATAAGGAGATGATGATGGTGAAAATATGAAAATGATGATTACAATTGCTATCAATTCTAAGGAAGGACCATAAGAAAATCAATTGTGATTGCAGTACCAACTACTATAGAGTAGTCCCAAGATATTAAGAGTCCACTTATAATAAGGAACTGTAAAAATGAAAAACAGCTTAACAATTGAAGCAAAAAACAATGCTCTAGCAGATTAAACTACTTTTCTATTGAAAGAGTTGGCACGAGAAATGGCGCTCAAATTGAGTTTCTAATGCCAAAAAGCAAATCTATAACACACTAACCAGTAAGTCATGAAGAAAAACACTTAGATAAAGTTTGAGTATGTTAAATAAATTTATGGGATCAGATATACACCTAAAATTAAGGGAATAAGTTCCATGAATGTAATCCCAATTCCTATGGTCAATGTTAATTGGACTCCCAATGAAATCCAGACTTCTGAACACACGTCCCTGAGTTGGCATCTCATACTCCCAGGACACCATGCATGGCACTTGGTATGTGTAAGTCAGCAAAAAGACCATTTCACCCCACAATTGATTCATCAAAGATAGCATCCTTCATAAATGTAAATCCAATATAGAAATGCATCAACCCAATATAAAATATGAAACTTTTCCATTCTCACTTGTGTGATTAAACTTTTCCGTTCACACTTGTGTGACTAAAATTCTTTGCGTGAGCAGAACTCTAAAAGATATCTTCATGAGATGTTATTTTATAGCATTTTTTAAGATTTATTTTTACATGTGCCTATACCTTAATCTATAAAGAAACAATAATATAAAAGTTTATCTTCCGATATATATATATTTTATTGGTGTATCTACTTATACAGACGGTACACGACATGTTGCATGACAAAAACTGTTATAACATCAACATATGTATAGATCATATTTAACTAAATGGGTATCAATTATATTCTCAGAAAATAAAATTTTAAAATAAAAAGGAAAAATTACAATCCATGAGAACAACAATAAGCATGGTGCCTATGAAAGAAGCACAGGCCTCAAAACTCATTAAGTGGCAAAAGAGAGTACAAAGTTATGGCAGGTCACATTACAAGAGTCTCTCATTACTGTCTCTCTAGAAAACGAGTCATTTAGTGAGTTAATGTGGTTTCACATCACAGATCTATCAAAAAACTTATTCTACCCATGATTTAAAATACCGGTTTTCAGAGATGTATCATCTAGCTCTAAAACTGATATTTATCGTCCGACACATATCGGTTCCGGACGATATGTTGGTATGTAGTGTCGATATTCCAATATATATGTATATGCACTGGTACGATACATTCAAAGTATCATACTGGTGACCACCGAAACCGGTATGTACCGTTTGGTACGTACCGATTTCGGACGATATTTTGAATCATGCTTCTACCCAACTAAAAGTGCTAACGAAAAGTACCACCCTTACTGATTTACACAATAGCATTTGAGAGATTAGATTCCAATAGAAGTGGCTCTGAGGAGTGTTTAAGAAGAGCCAGATTCTGTGAAGACCACATATTTCAACCTTAGGAAGATTCTCAAAATCCTAAAGGGCACAAGAAGGCCACTGGTCCAAATATCCCAACAAGCTGTGACACCAAAACTAAGCTTTAGGACTCTAATTGAAGGATATTCCCATTCTTCTCGTTGGAGATATTGTATAATTATGTCAGAGTATAGTGGGTTAGCATGTAAGCCTTGGTGATAAGTGCTACATAAGCATGAAGCATGTAAGTGTGTGTTAGTATGTAAAAGCTAGGATGTTGGGTTTAGTTTCACATCGTGTATATGTGTGTGTGTCCATTTTTTCCTTTAGTTGTCTCTTTATATAAAGCTTTGTACTTCTCAATATACAACATAATAGATGAACCCGTAGTTTGGTTTCTTTCTTAGCATATTTTGGTTTCCAGTAGTAGCAACTGGTCTTACTTTTAATCTCTTGGCTATTTTGTGAGCAGAATTGTTTTGTCTTAAGCTTTGCTTTCCTAGCAACAACAATAATACCTTTGTTTTTTTTCTGCTCGGCAACAACAAGTGGGTTTTCTGGGTTTGAAAAAATTTTCTCGCTCGGTTTCATCTTTCTTTTGCTTCATCGCAGCAACAGCATCTTCACTTCACCATTTTGCATCTCATCGTCATCTCTTCTTTGCTGGTTTCTTCCCAACTATTGCTGACGTCAACCCTAGGGTAGCTGAGCCCTAATCAACAATTTCATCTCAATTGGAGCTATGAAGATTTGGGTTTGAGAGCAACTGATTTCAGATGATTTATCATCATTTTTCAAGAATATTTTAAATCTTTTTAAAATTCTTTTGCTGAAGACAACAGAATCGGGAAAAAAGTGCTGTTTCATGATTTTTTGGAGTTTTGAAGGTCGAAATCACATCCAGATTAGAAACAGTGTTGGGCCAGAACCTGTTGATGTGCCATTGCTCTAATTGCTGCAGTGCTACTGCTGTTGTTCGCTCATGCTGTGGTTTCCTGTTGGATGCTGCCCGCTTGGGTCCGCTGCTGCTTCTCTCTCATTTGGCTTGCACGCCTTTCAATTTATTTTTGTCTCAAAGGATGTATGCATGCATCTCATATAGTTGTTGCTTGCTGTCAAACTCGATGTTACTGATGAGTGGACTTTTGCTACTATCAATGCAACTTTTTATCAGCCTTATGACCTTTTTTGTTGGCTAAGAGTTTGACCACTATAATCTCAGTCTATGGGGAGTGCTCCATGACCAGTTGTTACCCAATCAATATCAGGGGGAAATGGTTCAAGCAAGCTATTTTTCTTTCAAAGAGCGTTCTTCATGTAGTTGGTAAGTTGAGCATAATTGTCCTCAATGCTCAACTTGAGGGGGAGTGTTGGATATAATGAATAATTATGTGAGAGTTCCTTGGTGTTGAATCTTATGTAAGCATAAAGTAAGCACGCAAGTACTCTTCGAGTCGAGGCGAGATCGGCCTAGAAATAGAACTCTAGCTTTTTCTAGGCTTAGGCGCCCGTCTTCAGTCCGATGTAGATTCACAGATTCCAAGTTGGGTTGTGCAAGGGATTTGCGGTTTGCAATAGGCTTATGGTTTTCGGATCGGTTTATAGTTTGGAAAGGGTGTTGACTTTGTGTGGTTTAGGGCTTCAAAAGGATCTAGGGTTTTGGGGATCACAAGGAAGAAATTAGGCTATGATTTAGAGAAGCACGCAAAGATTTAGAGATAACAAATATAAGCAAGCCACGCAAATCAATGACAAGGATAAAGAAAATATATGGGAATCACTCCCTTGGTCTCACACCAAACCCATCTCAGGCAAAGATTAGTCAAGCATAAAAGCATTCAATAATCAATCAACTAACTACAATGTTCTTCTTAATGACCTTATATAGGAGGTCTTACAATAAAAGAACCCTAAAACGAATATTAAATAAAAGACAATTAAACCCTTAACACAAAAGTTCGAATTTAGACTTCTAAAACGCCTAAACCACTCGGCGCGATTTCGATCGATCGAAAGTGAAAGTCGATCAATCGAAATTCATGTATCTATGAATATCGCGGCCGACATTCGATCGATCGAAATTAACTTTCGATCGATCGAAATTTCGCAGTTCCTTCAGTTCTTCCTCTCGCTGTTGTTCGATCTTGACGTTCCCCGTCACAATCTTTTTTGAATTTCTCGGTTTTCTGAATTTTGTCCCACGTGTGTACGCCATCAATCTGACTCGAGGCTGTGAGGGAATGGATCGGTTATCCATTTCAAGATGATCGCACCCTGTTTCGCTGATTTTGATGAAGGATTTATGGTGCTGCCACAATTTTTTGTCGTTTCTTGTGCAAACAATGTCGAGATCTGATTCGGATCTGATATCTGGTGATCCTTTCTGATCTCTTCTATTTTTGGCTTTTTTTTGCTTGTTGAAAGTTTGTTTTATGGTGCTGGATATCGTCCTCTCAGAATTTATAGTGCTCAATATCGTCCTCTCTGAAATTTTCGATTCTTTTGGTGACCGTATATGGAATTATATGTTCCTTTTTGAAGATTGAACTCTCAGCATTATTGTTGGTGCCCTCGTTCTTGCTATTATTTCTCTTGTAGTGTAAAACTATGGGGGATAAGTATATTTGTGTGAGCTTGGAAAATCTTCCCGCTAGTATTACCACCATCAAATTAAATTCCACCATCTTCAATGGACGAGGGCTATTATGTTGTATATTCAGGAGCGTTAGAAAATGGGTCTTCTTACCAGAACATTACTGAAGCCTAAACTGGGTGCCCCTGAATTGGCCGATTGGGAGGTGGATAATGCCATTAATTTGGGATGGCTGTTTAACTCTATGGACCCAAACATTTCCAGAGCATTTATGTTTTACAAGTCTGCATCTTCACTGTGGAGTAAACTTGAAGAAACCGTTGCCCCAACTTAACATGATACTAGGATCTATCAGCTTAACCGTGGTAATGCAGAGTGTAGACAAGGAGATATGACCATGGGAGAATATTTCAGTACTCTTCAGAGTATGTAGGAGGTCAGTCATTGTGAGCCAATTACTCAGTTTAGTAACGAGGTGGTATCTATCCTTGCTCGTTGGCATGACCGTCAGCAAATTTATGCTTTTTTGGGTGGTCTATGTTCTGAGTATGAGCAAACACATACACAGATTCTTACGACACGTCCTCTCCCTTCTCTGAGCCCTGCTTATGGGATTAATTTCTCTGAGGAGCAGCAACGTACTATTATGGCACCTGCTCCTGCATCTTTATAGACTTCTTCCTTTATCACGGATTCCTATGGTGGTTGCAGTAGAGGCTCTGATCGTGGTTGTGGTAGAGGCTCTGATCGTGGTCGTGATAGGGGCCGTGGTGGTAGAGGCAGAGGTCGTTCTTCACTTGTTGACGGATCCCTTACTGCTGGTTCTTAGAGTTGGGACTATTTCTCTATTTCATCCTTGTCCTTATCTCATACTCTGCATGTTTCTAATTTTTTTACAAATTCACTTTTTGTCAATCGTCTTGCTAAACAATTAAACTGTTGTCACTTTCTATCCTTCTTATTATGTCTTGCAGGGGTAGAGGCATGGAGCATGGAGGCCTATACTACTTTAATGGTGGAGTGAATAGCTCGGCTGCCTCTGATGATGCTTCTTCTTTCTTTGATTCTTCTCTTTCTATAGTTACTTCTAGTGATACTGTGATTTTGTGGCATGCCTGATTGGGGCATTTTGGCTTTAGAACTCTTTGTGATTTCCTTCCTGGTTTTAAATTTTTATGTACTTCTATTAAATTCAAATGTGAAACTTGTGAATTGTCTAAACATAGTCTTAGTTCTTATCCTACTCATATGCGTAGAGCTTTTGCTCCTTTTGATTTAGTGCACTCTAATGTGTGGGGACCTTCCCATGTAATATCTTTGGATAGATTTAGATACTTCTTTTGCTCCTTTTGATTTAGTGCACTCTGATGTGTGTGGTCCTTCTCATGCTATATCTTTGGATGGATTTAGATACTACGTTGTTTTTACTGATGATTATACTCGGCTGACCTAGCTATATCTGACCTAGCTATATCTTTTGAAATCTAAAGATGAAAATTTTCAAGGATTTCAGGAGTTTCACTCTATGGTGAAAACTTAATATGAGTGCAGTGTCAAAACTCTTCGCACTGATAATGGTGGAGAATGTCTTTAAAGCCTTTGACTTCGGTCACATGGTATATCTCATCAGTTGTCTTGTCCTTATACTCCTCAACAAAATGGTAGTGCAGAGCGTAAGCACAGACATCTTATTTGTGTAACTCATTCACTTCTCCGAGGTATGCATGTTCCGAAGTCGTATTGGTCCATGGCTCTTCGTACAACATTTTTCTTAATCAATTGCACTCCTACTGGGGTGCTTGGAGGTGACATTCCTTATCATTGTTTGTGTCTTCGAGAAACTTTGTTTGCTATAACTCCCAAAGAATTTGGATGCCCTTGTTTTACTCAGAATCTTAATCCTCATAGAAAGAAATAGGATGAAAAAGCTATCAAATGTATTTTTGTGGGCTATTCAACTCAATCTAAAGGATATAAGTGTTATGATCCTTTAACTCATCATCGTTATATGTCTATGGATATATCCTTCTTTGAGAATGAGCCATATTTTTCTTTGGATCGGGTGACCTATCCTTCTTGTTCCTATGACTGTTGTTATTCACTCCTCTCCATCAGAACAACAGCCCCGGAAGACAAATTATCTCACCTGCCAACGTCAAAAGCGGCGTGGGTCCTCCTCTACTATGTAGCAGCCACATGATTCCTCTTCAGATCCTCCTGTAAGTATTGCTTCACCTCCTGTAAGTATTGCTACTCCAACTACTGATGTTGAAGATTTGAATGTTCCAATTGCTCTAAGGAAAGGAGGGTCTCATGCATGTCTCACTACTCGTTATCCACTCGCTAAATATGTTTCTACTCAACCCCCTTCTTGTGCCTAAAAAGTTTTTCTCTCTCAGGTTGATATTGTTACTAGTCCTCGGTCTATACATGCTGCCCTTGCTCACCCTCAGTTGAAAGTAGAAATGTTTGAAGAGATGGATTCCCTGCATAGAAATCATACATGGGATATTGTTTCACTTCCTCCAGGAAAGACTTGTGTAGGATGCAGATGGGTGTTTGCTGTAAAACGCCATCCTGATGGGACTGCTGCTCGGTATGAGGCACGTTTGGTTGCACAGGGATTCCCACGGACATACAGGATTGATTATGAAGCTACTTTTGCACCTGTAGCCAAGCTTACTTCTGTTAGAGTTCTCTTTCCATTGCCGTCGATTAGGTTGGCCTTTTTTTCAGCTTGATGTCAAGAATGCTTTCTTGACTGGAGAACTGTGTGAAGAAGTTTATATGAAACCTCCTTCTAGGTTTCTACTTCAGGGGGAGTCATCTAAAGTTTGTTGCCTTCGCAAAGCAATATATGGTCTGAAGCAGTCTTCTTGTGTATGGTTTCACCGGTTCAGTAGTGCTATTTTAGAGATGGGTTTTCAGTGATGCCAATCTAAGCATACTATTTTTGTTCACCTTAGTCCAATGGGTCGCACTATTCTTCTTGTCTACCCTGACGACATTATTCTCAGTAGAGATGATTTGGAATTTATTGCCTATGTCAAAAGTGTACTTGGCAAAAGCTTTGAAGTCAATGATTTGGAGACTTTGAAGTATTTTCTTGGCTTGGAAGTGGTTCGGTCACGCGAAGGCATATGTTTATCACACTGAAAGTATGCCTTAGACCTTCTCAAAGACATAGGAATGTTAGATTGCAAGCTTGCAACCTCTCATATGGATCCTAAAATCTCCCTGCATGAGAAAGAGGGGGAGCTTCTCCCTAATCATCATGAGTCGCAGAGGCTTGTTGGTCAGCTGATTTATCTTCCTCTGACACGTCCTGATCTTTCATTTGCAGTTAGCCTGATTAATCAGTTTAAGCATGCTCCACAGGTTTTGCATGTTCCTGCTGCTCATAGGATTTTGAGATACCTCAAATCCAAACCAGGACAAGGAATTCTTTATCATTCACACGGTCATCCTCATATATCCAGGTATAAAGATGTTGATTGGGCCAGATCAGTTACTAATAGGAGATCTACTTCAGGATATTGCACATTTCTTGGAGGAAATCTTGTAGCATGGAAGAGCAGGAAACAACCCGTTGTTTCGCGCTCTAGTGTAGAGGCTGATGTGGGTGTGAGATGTTATGGCTGAGGTCTTGTATGCTGGAGCTTGGCTTTCCTATTTCTTATATGCCCCTTCATTGTGACAATGAAGCTGCTATACACCTTGTTATGGCTGAGGTCTCGGTGATTTAGATCTTTTCTTGCGCCTCCTATACACCTTGTATGAGCCGATTTTCGCATCTATATAGTATATAAGTATATATATTTTTAAAAATGAAAAGAAAAACCTTTTTTACAATGTTTTTACACATGCCCTGGGTTATAAAACCTACGGGCTTATGTAGCAGACATCGAGGAAGACGAGCAAGATGATGATGGAAGTGGTGCTCAAGATTTGACGGACAAAATTGATGATCGAATAGAGGAGAATGACCTCTATTAAAAAAACTTTAAAACATTTAAATACTGAACTTCGTGATGTAACTATAACTTGTGGCCTTTGGGATGTGTTGTTGAGCAATTAGGATTTTATCTTGTGGTTATTGTGGACTTGTGGTTGTGAACATGTAAGTTGTGAGTTGAGCCACAAAAATATTTGTGAGCCTTACACACTTTAGTTTTTTTATTAGTTTTGAAAGTTTGATTATGAATTTATTATTTCAAAATTAGTCCATAATTTTTCTTCAATTTATTATATTTTTCCATTAATTATATTTGCTCCTTTTTCCCATTTTTTCTAATTTATTCCTTTTTCAAAATTAAAAATTCATGAGTCTTACACGTCAAGCTTTGAGGCATATGCCTCACCTCACCGGGGAGGGGAGGGAGGGATATATAACCCCTACAGTGCCCTCTGACTATACATGCCAAAATTCCCAATGGGAATTGGTGTTCCTAGAGGAAATGACTTTGAGAATTTTTTTCCCATACATAAGATCATACAACCTATGTGGTCTTCCATAAATAGTATCGTAGATCCATCAACTGCCAATTCCTATCTTCACTAACCTATCTGCTTTTTGAAAGTCAATTTTCTACCTCACTTATCTTCCACAAACCGAATCACCATTTTTTAAAATAAAAAATAACTAATCAAATTGATGCATGACACTGCTCGATGCACATCAAGTTCAAGATTTATGAGACGAGAAGGGTCCATAAAAATCTTGCCTAAGTATCAAGAAAATGTCCCTATTTTCTGTACAATGCATTGGTTCCTTATATACATGACTAGATGGAACTCTGTTTTGTATCCAGATCGACAAGAAAACATAACTTGAATGAAACAAAATTTCAAACAGAAAATTTACCAAATGTAGGCTGTTCTCTGCAACAAATAAGATACCCTTGGGACATTCCACAGAACATACAGGAGTTACATGAGTTGCAGGTTGAAATGAGATAGAAGTGTATGTTAGACTGTGCCTTGCAGTCTGCAATAACCAAGGCCTATCACTTAGAGTAATAATGTCAGCATCAAGAGAGTCATGTAGAGGTACCAAAAAGACAGGAGTTACACCAATGCGACGAATGGCAATCAGTTGCATATGAACAGGGAAAGAATTCTCGGCCTTCTCCGGTGTATGCCCACAATGTTGCCGGCCAATAGCAAATGGAGCAGCCATACTTGATAACGAGGAATTCATTTTACTGCAACAGGAACTAATGGAAAGGATTTGGCTGGAAAACTCAGATGAAAATGCTGCAGAGGTCGTCGGCCACTCAAATCGAAGCAACATTCCATTTCTCAGTCCTGAAAGAAGATAAAACCGATCAACTAAAACAAGCCTCACATCTTGGGGGATGCACCCACTTATAGCAGTTCCCATTGAGTTTGTAAGTGAAATGGCTCCTGTAGCAAGGACTCTGAAGCCGTCATCAGGCACAAAGGAGAGAATTTCCACAGATGGCTTATGTGTACCAATAACAAACGTTTGATCAATCTCGACCCCTTTGGGGAGAGGAGCCCCGTGAATACAATCTAATAAACCACTTAATGAAGCTGATGGTTCATGTTCAAAACTTTCACGGGGTATGGATATGCAAGATACCTCATTCTGCAGTCTTAAATGTTGAATTTCATAGATTTCGTAGTGATACGTTGATAATGATCTGGTTCCAAGAATGAACAAGAAGCAAGGGTTTGAGGTAGCTACTATTATCAGATCATGTCCAACTGCTCCCACACTGATAGTCATATTCTCTGGAAACCAGGATATACAAATCGGGACAGATAAAGGAATGCCTTCTGGATGAGCAGCTGTTGTAGGTAAACAAAGTCTCACTGCATTTTTATGGATTTGTACAAGCAATCCATCCAATACCAGGCCACATGCCAAGGTGCAAGCATCAGGCAGGAAACCAATAGCATCAGTTACATCAATGAAGCTTAACCCAACTGATAATACCCTCGTCTCCTCGACAAATGATAAGACAAGAAAAGAGTGACAAGAATCACTTCCTTTCATCTGCACTGTCCACATACCAGTTATTCCTTGATAGATAGGGGCAGTTCTCAAAAGCTTTTCTACACTGATACCACTTCGAATAATCCTTAATGAACCCTCTGGACCCATCCCACAGCAGGCAAACATTTGATCTTGCTTCTCATCATGGTAATCCACAACTGACATGTCTAAGATTGGTGCAGTGTTTTGAATAGCGCTTCTGTGAACGAGCCTCCCATTCTCCAACTTGAGAACCACCCCATCTCCCATCTCTACCAGAACTGCAATAAAGCTGCCTTTAGCCCATAAAAGTGTCTTGCAAGCTAAACCTCTGTAAAGACAATCAGATACACTAACTGTAATACCATCAGGATCTAAAGAAACCTCGATTATGAACAGCTCCCCTGTATCTAAACAACAGATCAACTTTGAACTTGTTGAGTTATATGGTTCCCAACACCATGAACATACAAGATTGGAGGCTGAGGTTTCTTGGCCACTTTCACTATCAATACTCATAGGATCATCTACTTTACCAATATTCATTCCCGAATCCCTCAACTCTAATAATGCACAGGCAGCGACATTGAAAATGCCATCATCATCAACATCAAGACCCCCCCTACAGGATTCATCAACAGCATTCCGCTCTTCAACGAAAGTAGGTATAATATTTACGCTTGTTCTGAAAATGCAACAAGGTATAAGTGGATCTCTAAGATTCATTAACAGAACATCACCAACCCTAAACAGGATTGCAAAACCATAAAGATTAGGAACTTCAGTGATGCTCAAAGCAAGAGGTCCGTCTTCTTCGCAATACCGAGATATTACATCAACGGTAGATTTCCCGGTCTCACATCCCAACAGCCACAGCTCATTCAGGACTTCACCCCTCCTGCAGCAAAAAATAAATCATGCAGTCATGAAACTTTATTGGTTAAAAGAGCAACATCAGCTACAATGAAGAAAATCAGCCTCCTATATAGTAGGAAATATAACAGGACCATCTGGCAAAGCATAATGTAACGAAATCATACCTATGCCAAACCATGGCTAATATAGGATGAAAGTCACTCAATTCACTATGGTCATTTGAGATGAAGCACATGCTCCAAATCGTGCCAGAGAGTGTGTTTGTTCGAGTATCACTCTCAGAGCTTGTGCCCCCTTCATTTTCTGGTGGATAGAAAATTTTCTGAAATTATGAAATGGGAAGATCTTCAAAATCTGAAATGAGTACTATAGCATATTAGATATTACATAGAACTTTCTCTACTATCATCCAATTCACTATAATCTCCTTTGGAGAAGTTGATCAATTTGGGATAGATAGCACAACCTTATCAATAATATTGCTGCCCGCTGATATAGACAGAGAAAACAAAGCTAGTCTGTCTTCATATGCACTGACGGCAACAAAACTGCCACTGCAAAGTTAAAACACAAATGTTAGATACATCCAGGCAATTCTTAACACAAATATAGAAATCACTTGCTCCCACATAAAATAATGGATAAATGAATCAGAACAGAACTGTCAAAACCCAAAGCATCTCGGAAAAGCGACAATTCATACTTTAAAACCTTCAAACTGTCAACTAAGTATTCCAGTGTGTTTAAACATAACCTCTATAACAGTAACAAGTATATATAGTGAATTCATAAAAATGCCAGACATTAAGAACATGTAAAGCTCTTATAGTCCAACCAAGGCAGAGCATAACCCTGCCTGACCAAAATCAAGAAAAATGACTTCGGAACATAAAATTTATTCCTCAGCAGAAAGAGATCTATGATAGACATGATTAGAAAACTTAATATCAGAAGTCTTCAAATTGGCTCCACTTTGCCCTGGAAATTCCCAACAAATAATTATCCCATGTATAGACTGACTACTCCATGTTCTCAAATTACCCAGCAGGCAAATCAGATACTATGTGGATCATAATGCCCCGCCTATAAATGTAAAGACACAAATATGAAACTAGCCTTCAGAATAAAGAAATGTGCAAAATAAAAAAATTGTAATAATTACAACAATAAACTAGTAGGTGATGTGAATCTGGACTCGAGGATGATCAAGAAAAGGACGATAGAGGAAAAGAAACAAGTGAAGAATGGAAAGAAAAGGAAAGGAACGAAATTATGAGTGAAAAGCTTAGAAAATTAGGCTAAAATCTGCTATATGGAGCCTGTTTCTAGGCTGTTCAGCAGTCCAGAAAGGTGTTGGAAAGGACCTCTTAAAGGGCATGTTGAAGACCCAATAGAAGCAGTTAGAAGAGGCCTGAAACAGGTCCCACAACGCGTGAAGACAACTGTCATCACGTAACAAGTGATGTCATGTGATTGATTGAGTGATTATGTGAAATCACTTATACGGGGACTTCTTAAAGAGGAGACGTTACAAAAGGGGATTGAGAAACTTTTTTTTTTTAGTTTCTTATTAAGTGTCCTAGTTTAATTAAGAGGTTTAAGGAGATCAATAGATTAAAAAGAACAACATCCTAGCCATAGCAATAGCAAAGGGCTATGATTCCAAAAATCACACTTTCTGGGAGATTCGAACCATCCGATCTGTGCACTCTAATACCAGCAGTTGTTCTCAGTTTTCATAGCTGATATTAAATTTCACCGTTCGGATGGTTTACATCAACTTAGAACCATCACAATGATAAACCACACTTCAATGGTGTGAGATGAAAAGTGACATTTTAATGGTGTAAGATCATTTAAACACCATTTGGTGTTAAATGTCGGTCAGGAACCATTATCCCAAACTAATAATAATAAATAGAATATATTTACAAAGAGAGAGAGGGGTCTTACCATAAATTGTGGTCAAAATTTTTATAATAAACTAGCCTAAATTCCCTGTTTCTTGTTTATATATATAGAAATTTTTCTTTCATATGTATTGTCTTAGCATTGTAATTTCATGGAAAATGTATTTGCGCTGAAATTTTATTTTATTTTTTTGAAACGGTAACAAAAGATTATATTGCAAGGAAAAAAAAGAACAGGGTTACATACCTTGGCGGGTAGTAAGGAACTACCCGAAAAGAAGACAAACCCCTGGGACTGGAAGCGGCCCAAAACGCCAAACAAAACAAAAGAGAGAGCGCCCCCCCCCCCCCAATCACAAGCAGAGGACACCGGCCACAATTAGGAGCTGCAGTCCTCCCAAATCAGCATAAATTGTACTAATCCCTCCTTGAAAACCTCCATCTTACTAGCTTTCCACAAAACCACCAGATCTCTGATATCCCGAATAACCAAAGAAAATGGTTTTGCCTTACGCATGAAGACTCTGTTGTTTTTTTCCCTCCAGATAGCCCAAAAGACCGCGTAAATCGTAACTGGCCATAACTCCTTCCTTTGATCATCCACTTCCATGACCTTCCACATTTCCATCATGGTTGCTGGCCAAAAAGGGATTACCCATTGGACATTAAAAATGTGAAATATCATGTGCCAAATGTTCTGCGTGAAAGTACAGTGCAGTAAAATGTGAGCAATCAATTCCCTTCCCCTCATACATAGAAGACACTGGTTAATAATAGGTATGTTTCTTCGTATCAACTGATCTCGGATGAGAATTTTTCCCCAGTTAACCAACCAGGTGAAATTTTTTATTTTAGGCAGCATCTTGACATTCCAAACACTAAACCATCTTCGGGTATGCGAGAGCCTTCTTTCCTGCGTCAACAGCTGATTATACAAGGACTTAACCGTGAAGATTCCTTTAGGAGTATATTTCCAAACTCTCCTATCTCTATTTTCAGAGTTGGGCGAAATCTCCTTGATAACTCTTTGGAGATCTTGATATGTCCCCCTCTCCCAATCCCTTAATTGCCTTCTTAGTCTAATATTCCACACCCAATTTCCGTCGATACATTGGCCAAAATTATTAATCACATCGTCTTTCGAATATGAGAGAAGGAAAATCGATGGAAAGACCGATTGTAGGGGCTGTTCCCCAGCCCATACATCTGTCCAGAACCTAATCTTCTGACCATCTCCCCAGCTGTAATTCGTACCCCGATTGACTTCTTCAGATGTTTCTTTCACAGCCTTTCACCAAGCTGAAGTACGATTAGTAATGACAGTACCATTCACACCCCCGGCAGATGTTCCATATTTTGATGTGATTGTTTGCCACCACACATTATTTCTTTCCCCCTCATCACCGAACCTCCAAAGCCATTTGGTTAAAAGCACCTTATTCACGAGGTGCAAGTTTCTAATTCCTAACCCCCCGTTTTCTCTTTTATCGTCGCATTCATCAGATTTGACAAGGTGAAATCTCTTTCGCTCCCCGACCCCTTCCCATAGGAAATCCCCCACAATTTTCTCTAGTTTTTTCGTGACACGCGTAGGGGCTTTGAGGAGAGGCATCATAAAAATTGACGAATAAGTGGATCTGATGAGGGTCAGCTTTCCCCCATTGCTAAGCAGTTTGCCCTTCCAAGTCGCAAGTCTCCGTTGGAGCCTTTGAACTACCATATCCGATGTGTCACAAGTAATCAACATGTGACACATGTTGATTACATGTGACACGCCATCACATGATGATATTTGTAATCGACATGTGACAAATGTTGATTATATGTGACACATCATCATGGGATGTTATTAATCAACATGTGATGATGTGTCACACGTAATCAACATGTGACACATTATCACATGATGATGTGACACACGTAACTAACATGTGACACATCATCATGGGATGTTATTAATTCACATGTAATCAACATGTGACACATAATCATGTTTTGTTGCTTGTAATTTAATTCAATCGCCTACTCATTCATATAGGTGAAATAAATAAATAAGGTATGTGGGCAAGATCTAGCCTGGCAATTCGGCAAAGCAATAGATGGCGATAGGCTCGAATCAAATGTAGGCTCTGTGAGAAGAAAATGCAGAGAGGAGGCATAGCACGATTGAATGAGCATTTGACTCACATTAAGGGAGAGATTAAAGGGTATGAGCATGTTTCGAAAGAGGTGAGAGAAGCTATGAGAGCCACCTTGTAGGCAACTACGAGGAAAAAAAAATAGATGTCGACCGGGATAGGAACATATATGAAAGAAAAAGGAGGGAGGATCCAGAGTTTCCTGGACCTGAGGATGATGAGGATGTCGATGCGGGGACAATGAGAGTGATGAGGGAGTGCTAGAGAAACACAACATACACGAGATCAGGAGGCCAATTATCAGTTTCGGTCTAACTTGAGGGGTCCATCCATGCATGTTGGTGGTGGTGGGTCTAGTCAAAGGCCACATGATGTTAATGATGAGGACATTGAGGAGACTGCGGGGTTGCGTAAGTTAGCAACCGTGAGGGAGACCAGGAGGCCTACTACAGGCCGTAGTACAAGCCCCATGGATTCGTTCATGTATCGGACAGAAAGTTTGAAACAAACTAAATTGAGAACAACCTCACTGAAAACATTGGCAAAGAAGCTCGAAAAAGTCATTACAAAGTTCGCGGTATTCAACCACATTCGAAGTCAGGTTGTGGAGTCGCCATATTTCAAAAGTATGATTGACACTAGCGCAGAAGTTGGTCCAGGAGTTCAAAAGCCTTCTGCATACGAGGTATCTGGGCCCCTACTGGATGATGAGTACGCGGAGATCAGAGCTTACGTGAAAAGCTTTGAGGAAGTATGGGATGAGAGAGGTTGCACAATTATGTGCGATGGATAGACCAGTCCAACAAGAGTTTGATAAATTTTTTGGTCTATAACAATGATGGGACAATATTTCTGAAATCAGTCGATGCTTCTAAACACACAAAGACAACTGATTACCTCTTTCAACTAATGGATAAGGTAGTTGAAGAGGTTAGAGAGAAACGGGATATGTAAGTGGTATCAGACAATGCCGCCAATTACAAAGCCGATGAAAGGCAGTTAATGTTGAAGAGACCACACTTGTATTGGACTTTTTGTGCCGCTCATTGCGTGGACCTCATTCTTGAGCATTTGGAAAAGATGAGCAAAGCACAGACAACTATAGAAAAGGGAAGATTGATTACTTCTTTTTTGTACAATAGTGACAAGTTAGTGAATTTAATGAGGGGTTCACTAAGAACTAGCTGCTCCAGCCTAGGATTACACGGTTTGCACACAATTTCTAGCCCTACAACGCTTGGCTAGATATAGGCATGAGCTGAAAAGCATGGTGTCGTCCGAAGAATGGGAAAAATATGAATCGGAAGTTCAGAACTGCCCCGACCAAAGATACTTGCACTGAAGTGACTAACTTGATCTACAACACCCCGTTTTGGGCAGATGTTGACCACCTGATGGCTGTCACTACTCCGCTGGTACAAGTGTTGAGGTTGGTAGATGGTGATGAGAAATCAACCATGGGGTATGTTTACGAGTTAATAGACAAAGCAAAATTGGCTATCAAACCTAAATGCCTTACAAAATATAAGCGATATTGGGCGAATATCGACAAGAGGTGATATAAACAATTCCACCACTACTTGCATGCCGCAGGTAAAATATGTTAAACTGCTTATGTAGTGATTTGTATTTATTTATTATTTTTCATATTGTTTATTATTTCTATATACTGATGAGATCGCTCATATTTCATGTATAGTACATTACTTGAATCCCACCTTCCAATATAAGCGACGCTTTGAGCTGAGTGAGGATGATGAAGTGTACAGTGGTTTACTCAATGTCATCCAACGAATAAAGCCTGAGTTGGCGGACTAAGGTCAAGCCATAAGAGAGGTAAGTAGTCATAATATTATTTCTATTTTAATATTTGTAGATCAATATGCTCTATTTGTTTATTGATATGGGGGTTATCGTATTCCATCTTTGTAGATTGATATGTTCCGCAAGAAACATGGATCATTTGGAACGAGGTTAGCGCAATCCCAAATTCAATACGATAAACCGGTAAATTAGTGGATGCACTACGAACATGATGGTCCAATACTGAGGCGGATTGTCATGCGCATTTTATCACAAACATGTTCCTCATCCAACTGTAAGCGAAATTGGAGTACATTCTCTCTCATTCACCCGAAGACAAGGAATAGGCTAACTATGAGTCGATTGAAAAGTTAGTCTACTCCCATTATAATATACGGTTAAGGATCAATAATATGCAGAGGACCAGTCGTGGTAAGAAATTATTTGATGTCTTAGTTCATACATTTTTTTAGATATAATTGAGGTGGCATATAATCATCTATTATATTCTACATTACAGATAGCGAACATTTTAATCCCATCGAGTTTGATTATATATTCGCAGAGGATGATCCTTTGAATTAGTGGATTGAAGAGAGAGAAGCTCCACTGTTGGATAGTGTGAGCACAACATGGTTGGATGATGTAGAAAGAATAGCGAAAGAGTAGACTTCTCAACAACCTAGGCAAAAAAGAAGACTGCATCGTCATTCAGTGGTTGGATCTGATGACGAAACACAGTCCGATAGTGATAAGGAAGATGATGATGATGGGGGTGGTGGGGGTGATGGTGGAGGGAATGAAACCCACGCTAGCACTAGTGGTGGAGGCGATGATGTTGGTCCCTCTTATTCTTATGGAGGAATTGTTGCATGGGACGATGAGTCAACACCGTTAACAGTGTTCGACACTCCTACATTTAAAGGTGGAGGGGTTAAAGGAAGAGGAGCTTTAAAATCTTACCAACCACGACAAGGTCCACAAGATTACTTGGGTTATACTATATTTAGCTTCGGGGGATTTAGTTTGCAAAACACTGAAGATTCAGCAACCAGTAACCCACATGGGTTAAAATTTCGCTCTACCGATACGTATCGTCCGAGCTGCAAAACGATACGTATCGGACGATACGTATTGGAAATTCAATGTACTGGACGATACATTGAATGTATCGTCCGGGGCTTCCCATACAAACAGGACGATACAATACATTGAATGTATCGTATCGTCCTAGTCCAATACCGATACGTATCGTCCGATACGATACCGACGATATTTTGACCCATGGTAACCCATACCCAATCCCTCGACCAACCTACCCTCATCATGAAGACTTTATTGGTCAAATATTTGGAGGACCGGCACCGACATTTCCATTTTACATTTGACCCATACTCTAGGCTAATGCCTCAGTTTGAAAGGGGGACATATAATCATGGGTATCAATATGGCCAACACTATAGGCAAAGCCGGCGTACTGATGATGATGATCACGGCAACAAACAACTCCTAAGGAATTCAATGTGGCTTTAATGTAAGTTTTTCATGTACAATGTGCTATGCTCAGTATTCTACGATTCATATTATCATAAACAATGTTAAGTTCAGAGATTTTATACTTCTAAGTTGATAAAATTTCCAAATTTGCCTCAAAGAAGCCTTAAATAATATTTAAAAAAAAAAATAGAAAACCAATAAATATATTTTTCCAGAATTTTAGGGTATTTTTCGTGATTAAAAAAAAAAAAGAACACGCACACCCACTCACACCCACCCACACACACACACCCACCCACCCACCCACACACACACACACACCCACCCACCCACACACACACACACACCAGGACGATACATATATATATATATATACACACCAAGCCGATACATTCAATGTATCGGCTGATATGCCGATACGTATCGTCCTGGGGTGTGGACAATACGTATCGGAAACCCGAGATTTTGCCCTATGATTGCAAGAGACCAGGAATATATCTATCCCAACATCATAAATTTTAGACTGCAATTGCAATAATTTTGTTTATATACCACATACACTAATTGTTCAATGTATATCAGCCAAAAAATAAAAGGAAAAAAACATATAGAATATAACTAACTTGTCATAATCTCTTCCCCGAGGCTCCATCTACATGTCATATACTCGTTCCCCAAAGAAAAGACAGTATAGTAAAAACATAACAAGATAATCCACAACAGATTAAAATTTAAGCTTCAGACTAGTTATATAAAATCCATATCTAGGTTAGATATAAGTAGACATAACACAGTGTTATGGTACGAGCACTATATGTCCCATCACCTATAATCGTCTTGAGGTAATAGAAAATGGACTAATGGAGTCCCCAAATCCACCTGATTACAGATTGGAGATGTGGGATTCAATCACACCTAAAGTCTCTAACAATTTTCCCTTGTATGAACAAAGAATGTTACCAAATATAATACAAATGGACAAAATAATAAAACAAAATCGATGACATACACAAAAGGCAAAAAAATAATAATAAACTAAATAAAATAACTAAATAAATCATATTTCTTAAAATCCCAATGAATTATTATGTTATCCATCACATGTAGCATAATTAATATCGCTTTAGTTTTCACACCCTCCCCTCTTATTGATTGATTCAAGCATGATATCTAGGCATCGGCAAAGAAATTGGTAGGCATATCCTGAATCATGGACTGGATAGGAAAGTCCTATTTAAAATAAAATATAAACAAAAAAAATTATGCTAAGATTTGGAGAAATCATGAAACATCACATTAGATTACACAAGGAGTTCGTGACAAATGAAATCCCCAGTTCCAGCGTCACAGCAGCATCAAGTTATGGATGACCTGAGGTCGTTTGCAGTACAATTTTGATGTATTGGACCTTATGTGATTAATGAATTTTTTAGACCTTTCCTTTTTGAAACTCTCTTAATAATCTATTGCTGATTGTGAACTTTTACTTCAGTGCAGCTACCACTCTATGAGTGTTCTGCTTTATCCCAAATCTGGGAGAGTTGATGCTAGTTCGAATCTCAGTTTATGTAATAAGAGCATAAGGATTAACCAAAGTCCATAATCAAAACTAGTACATTACCTTGGGAAGCTGATGGTGCTATGGTTGTCAGCGTCCCAGGGTATACCTCACACACAAAACTGGTTTCTGACTGAAAAGATGCACAAAAAAGACCTCACCTTAAGTTAGTGTACAAATTCATTTCACGTGAGATGTGTTCTCTCTAACACCGGCAACTTGATTCTCTTGTTTGGGGGAAACTGCACCTATAATTAGGTACTTCTCACAACTGTTCACCTTTTTGTGCATGCAGTTTCAACCATTCCAATGTCAGATGTTCTTACAAGCTTAGCACCCTAGGTCGGAGCATCATTGTCAATCTTGTACGCTACAGGATACATATCGCATCGCCATTTAAACAATACGTATTGTATCGCCCGTTAAATGATGCATATCGTGCGTACATATCGCTTGTTTTAAGTGTATTGTATGATACAGGCACCGCATCATCGGAAACATGTTGTATCATAAGATACAGACTGTACCATGCGATATGTACCGTTCCTGTCTTTAAGTAAATTTTGGTTTTGTAAAAAACAAAAATGTTTTATCGAATTTGTCCCTACTCAAACTAACAGTAAATATAAACATACGGAATCATCTTTAGCCCGTTTTCCTAAGAGCTAACATAAAACCAAGGCTTGCACTGAAAGCCTGAAAAAATAAAACCCTAATGAAACAAAGAGGAGAAGAAGGAGAAGGAGAAGAAGCTTATGCCGAAAAAAACTTGCGTTGCAATCCCTCCCGCTGCCATAGGCTACATCTATGAAGCCATGAATAGAGCATAGAAAAGGATAGAAAAAAATTTCACTGGAGTAATCTTTTTCCTAAGAGCTAACATAAAACCAAGGCTTGCGCTGAAAGCCTGAAAAAATAAAACCCTAAAGAAACAAAGAGGAGAAGAAGGAGAAGGAGAAGGAGAAGCAGCTTATGCCGAAAAAAACTTGCGTTGCAATCCCTCCCGCTGCAATAGGCTTCATCTATGAAGCCATGAATAGAGCATAGAAAAGGATAGAAAAAAATTTCACTGGAGTAAAACGGTAGTCAAAAGTTCAGAAGATAATTGATAATCATTCGACTTTGCAACTTCATAGGTTACTTCATGCAGTTGCACATTATCTAAATTCAAAAGTAATTTTTTTTTAGTCTCTGTTTAATAGGTTACAAGAGGTACAATTTACAATATTATTGTTATGCATTACTTAATTGAATTACAGGTATCAATACGGTAAGAACTTTAATTCAGATATTGAATCTAAATCAGGCTTCTTTTAAACAATCCAAAGAATGTGTGCTACAACCGCTTTGAGAAAGACAATCGTTGCACAATTACAGAAAAAGGCAAGAGACCAAATGGTCATATAATCCTATTTGTTTATCGGATTTAGATTCCAACGACGAATGGATCACAGAAAGGAACTCCCAAGCCTCCCAGAGGATACTTAATGAATAGACATCCATAAATATTTTGAAGTATTAAGGAGTAAATAGCAGAAAAAAGAAACAAGTTATCGTATTATGTGATTCACATTTTTTTGTTGTAGCCTACAACTTACACACATAGCATAAACATAGACTTATAAAATGTATATTCTTTATAGGGCCAAGAAAACTGAATAAAACATATGATACAAGTGGCAAGGCAAGACGAAGGTTGTTGACGAAGAAGAAGAAGAGGCCCCTACAGATTTTGAAGAGGTCACATAGGATGAGGGACTGGAAGGAAATTTAAGTGAGGAGATGCAACTGATGAAGATGATCTTGATATGTGAGATGATAATAAAGAATTTGAATTTTTTACCCTTTTCAATTCTTTTGGGGATCTTACAACATCAAGAAATAATTAGGAAGTTATATAGCTATGTTTAATGTTTAATTTTTGGATGATGGACTTTGAAAATTTTAATGAATTTCTCTTATAATATTTAGCATTTCATGGAAAGGATCATTTCAGTAAATTCTTTTTTTAAAATTTTTTATATATTTCCTATTTTATCATATTTATTTATTTAAAAAAATACCTATATCATACGATACATGATATCTCACAATACACGATACAAAAAAGATACACGTTATGATACACAATCTAATCGTATCTTATGATACACGATACGATATGACACGCTACAGGAGAATTTCAGAAAACGATACACGTCAAATGTGACTAAAGTAGTTTTCGGTCCCCCTTGTTTTGGGAATGAATAATATGCACAATTTAAGTAAATGTCAACACTATTTTCCATATTAATCTTCCATGAGATTTTATTAAAACACCTGATTTGACGAAATTATTTTGGATTTTTTCGAAATTAATTGAATCTCTAAAAATATATTAAAGTTCTGCTTTCTTTAGAAGGGAATTATAGTAATTTTTAATGCACGGACATAAAACTAAATGTGTCAAATATTTTTGCCCATTCTTTTTTTTTAATTCACTAAAGCTTTTTTCTAGATTAATTTTATTATAAATATTTTATTACATAATTGAAAAAAATAGAAATTAAATCATTAATTTGGGATTGAAAATAATTAATTTTTATATTCTAAAATTATAGATGATCAATTTGATGAATGTGAAATATCACTTGGACAATTCAACGTTACTGTGCATTATGGATTTGATCCCTTAATGCAGCGACCCTAAAATTTCAAAGGTTGACTTGTTGACCTTTGACCGGTTTGGTCTCGATCAAACCTATAACCTATGAGATGTGGCCTGGCCCGTCTGATTAATAAATTGCATATTCATCAATGTGTACGTTTATGTGCGAGAATATTTTTATAATACATAAAAAATATGTGCACTTATAGATATATATATATATATATATAGTGGTATGCATGTACGCACATGTAGCTTAGAAATCGAGACCAAGTGCCTAGTTGTCTTAGATATACTTCATTGCGTACCATTAGTATTTATAAATTAGTAGTTGCAACCCCCTATATATTACATGTAGCCGTGTTTAGTGGCAATTCACATATGCAGTCAACACCTTACCCCAAGCACGACTCTAAACCTAGACCCAAACCCAAGCCCTATAGTAAAATAAAATAACTAAATGTACTTGTGTATGTACATCTAAGTCTATGATGGGGTGTGGTGTTAGATCAACACATCAAAATTATGGGTGAGATAGAAATTAAAATATGTATATATAACATTATTGGGGTGCCCTTAGTGATCGAACATGTGTGCTAGAGGCACCCACATCTCCTTGTATATGTAGGTGTATATGGCTATGAGGCACTAGTGCACACACCCATATACAAACTTTAAGTGTTAGTGACTAACAAGAAAACTTATCTCTTGTGTTTTTTTTTTAAAGGGAGAAAATAAAAGGGAAGGGGGGCTAACGCGTTGCTATTGTTTGAACCCAAGTGTCTCAGTTATAAGAGGACTCTTAGCCTCTAAGTAACTAAACAAATAAATAATATACAATATACTTATGTAAGTGGATGAGTAGTGCTAGATGCACCCACACAGTTATTGGGTATAAGCGACCAACAAATGAGAAATATCTCCTATTTACACAAGTTGCTAGAGATGTGGCAACTCCACAGGGTAGTCATCCACCTCCATGTCTCTCTCTAGTCTCTTAGTATAGTGGAAGCTGCAAGCGCCTAGCATCTTCATCTCTCTAAAGCTTTGTGCCATCGAGACTCATCCTTCTGATTGAAGCAAATTAAGCCACTTTCTTTCTCTAGAAAAACCACTTTAGAATTTTTGCACGGCAAGTTCGACGTGGTGCATTCGGCAGCCCCCTTAATGTTGTACGTAAAGAAGAAAGAACACTGCGCCCGAGTCGATTTTTGCGCCGATTCGACGTCCTGAATTTGTGGCTAATCGCGCCAAATTTTTCGTAGAATTCGCACCCGATCCACATTACTCGCCAATTTCTATCGCGAATCCGTAAAAATAAAAAGTGAGTACCCTCACATCGACTCCAATCTACATGGTTTATATGTAATTGAATCGTATTTTGATAATATAAGTATCGAATTTAGAAAAAGAAAAATAATAAGGGCTCTGGTTGTGCGGTAAATACATGGACCCAATGACCAAAACAATTTTTTATGACGATAGGGGATAACTCTGTCTTCAAAACGGAAAAATCCTCCCGACATTTTTTTTTTGCGGTTTTTCAGGCTATAACTTAAAGTTGCGGGTGAGCAATCTTTCGGACTTAATTTTGGAAAATACTTCAAAGAGACCCATATTTATTTTAGATACACTAATAACCTATAAAATTTCGTTGAGTTTCGATAACGATAGACAGGGGATACAGTGTAAATCGGACCGCTGTCCTAAGTGCACCATCGACAAAGATGTGTCGATTTCGTTGTAATCCATACACAACTAAGATGTGGAACTTATACGAAATTGTTCGTATTTATGTGCCTCACAAATACATCAAATTTAATCTGTATAAATGAGTATAAAATTAATGACATGAGCACTTCTTTTAGATGGTGTCGGAAAAACTGCACAAATCCCCTAATTTATTAATTCAATTTTGACCGAATACTTGACCGTTGATCTCATGGTCAAACAGTCTGATCTGAATTTCGACCAAAACTGAGAAGTTGATGGTATCATTATTTTAGAGACATCCACTGGAGAAATCAGTCTTATTTTGATCAAAAGTCCTAAAATAGTCGCATGATGATGACTACCAGTTCAAACTTTGACAGCCCATACTAAAGTCGTTTTATGATGAAAATTTGCATGCGAGTAATCAAAATTGATCAGTTGGATGTGATCTACGTATTGGTCTCTTATTTAAACGATTTTGACATTAATTAAAATATATATAAGCGAAGATAAATGTATTAGTCACATGAATGCTATATAATTTTAGTAGGGAATCTATTTGAGATTTAAAGTGTATAAAATGCCCACTGGGTAGACTATTGCTAAATTTTTATTACCACACTCTTATAGTTCAGTTTATTAATATCATATGTCTATTTCTATTAGTTGCAGTTCCATTGATTATTTGTTAAATTCAGTATCTTAACTTTTGTATTCATGTCACATTCCTGCTTTGTATTCAAGCATCACTTAGAGACTTGATTAAGGCATTCTCTGATTGGCCGTAACATATTGAGTATGTCTGCATGCCTTTACCTTGGTGTGGTAACTTATTGTAATCGTATCAAAACGACTTTGATGTCATATTCACATGTCTCACAACACATGGGGGTATGGGATGCCATATCGAGTGAGAGTGAGTGTGAATTCCTCATCATGTCCGTTAAAATAGGATTCATGGTTCTCTATCACACTTGGATCCTTAAACACTGAAATGAAATACTAATCTACTTCTGATTCTGAAAACTCTGTAAATTTCTGATATTCTGAATAAAACTCTGATATTGAAAAGAATGTTGTGAAGGCTAGCAAAAGATAACCTGAATACTGATAATCTACACGTATTGTACCTTACGCAAAATCACCCTAAGGGCTCAACGCCTACAGCCAATGCACGGTTCCCGACTCTGTGGGAACACTCTATTTCTGTTGTGCACCCTCCCCCAATCGGGATGTATAGGGCATTATTCAGTTTCTGAAATAGGTCACTGGCATCACAACTAGCGGTGGTTGATAATCTGACACGACCCGATCGCGTGTCGGGCTCAAGCAATGACTCTAGCACAAGTCGTAAATTTAATAAGGTAATGTGGTCATATGGTGTGTAGACACGTAGAAGCCTAATAATAAAAGGTTAACTCAGTAAAAGACTATTCTGTATGACTGATTTGTAGGAAATAGAATCTAGCTTCAGGTACAATAATTGCATTTATGACACTGATTGTGCATTCATTCAGTCAGATTCCATGGTATCAAGTCTGCATATTTTATCTTGATTATGATTATGTTTCATTAGCAATTATTTCACTATTTATGCCATCAAATTGTCATTGATGACACCCACATAATCAAAAGCGATCCTGAATTACGGAATAAAGAATCACCATATCTGAGTGGATGGCGCTTGGGTGTATCGTCCTCAGGGGGGGAGATTAGATCTGCAGGCGGGGCCAGAACATCAATTTCCAACGCCGCTCTATTTGTCACAGGTTTATATGTGAGGCTACGTGCGCTCAAGGCGTTCCGGTTAAACAGGGAGAGGTGCGGAAGCCCCAGCAGAGGAACTCCAATTAGATCATCCTCAATGAGTCTCAGCTAAGGGACATGTAGCAAGGTTGGTCGGTGGCGGGCGTCAAAAACGGCAAGGTTATGGAGGTCTCGCGGACACCGGTCACATTTCTTTTGCCGATATCGTGAGAAATGGTTCCAGGGATCCCAAGGAACTGGGTGGTGCACATATCGTTCACCCCCCCCCGCTGGACCATCCGCCACCTGACTGTGAGCACCTGAGCTTCAATTCAAGACAGATTCGATCGTTGGGCCTTAACCTACAACATTTTTGGGTTATTTTACACATCAATAAGGGCTCTATCTCCTTAATAGAAATTTACAGATGGATTGCACTTAAATGGAACGTGTCCGGTAGACCGGCGGCTTCGTCGATCTCTACCACAAAATTTCTACTACGATTTGGCAACGAACAGGGTGCCAAAGAACTATGCAATACTAAGTCTTTCTACATTCGCAATTGCCCGGTGGAGTGTAGTCTATGGGAGCCGACGGTGGGCGACGTCCAACTCTGTAGGGAAGGCTACGGAGTATGGCTTGGCATTTTTGGACTACCGCTACACACGTGGTCCGACGAGGTCTTTCAAAGGATCGGGAACCGATGCGGCCGTTTCATCCGGACCGACAGACTAACCGCCGACCTCTGAAACACCGACCACGCCCAGATTCTGGTTCAAATCGACTCCACGGATTCCGTCCCTAGAACCTGCAACATCCTGGTTGGAAGCCACCATTGTTAGCTCGTCATAGAGCTGCTGAGACTCGAGCGGGCCTCTCTGTTGCATCAGAGCCGCGAAGTGGTCCAGGGAGCCGGGGACACGAACGTCGGTATCGAGAGTGGTCATCCACATGTGGTGCATCTGATCGACCCCCCATTCGGAAAGGGGATACAAGCGTCCTCCACGTTGACGGGAGAACCGTGAGGGCCTTTCCTGCTCGAGGTTTCAGGCGGCCGAATTTCCCTCGACCTCGGACGGTAATGTGTGCTCCCGCTGGACGGCTGAGTGCTCATTCATGGTTTGGAAGAAATGGGGAGGCGGGAGACAGTGTTGGTTCCAGCGGAGCTAAATTTGAAGACGGAGAGCGACTGGCGGAGATGGATGAATCCTTCCGGAGGGGGGTAATAACGAAGGAGGGAAGAGTTGTTCCTCAACGGCCGTGATCGTGAGCCCTCTTCGGCCCGACAACTACCGACACCAACTGCTACCGCTGGCGCCGCTCTCGACGGATCTGCCGGATACGAACGGCGACAGGAGGGAAGGATGGGATCCCATGGAGGAAGAGGCAAGAACCTTGCCTTATCTGGCTAAGCACAATGTGAAAATGAAAGTTGGCTGGGTGTATTTCTGCAAAAGGAGACCTTTATACTCCCATGCGAAATGGAGGTTGAACGGATGGGCGACACGTGGCTCTCATCCGTCTCCGGGCCCTGTCCAGATAGTGACACGTCTCCATCCCGCCATTTCAATTGCACGGGACACGATGGCACCCTTCCCTACGTCCACCTGTCGCGCTGACTTCCTCTTCGGGGCTGGGTCGGTAGCGGGATTCTCCGAGGATGTGCCACGTGGAGCCTTGACTGTTGCTGGCGATTACGTGGCGGGTCTCCTGCCAGCTGCGTCATATGGGATCGATAGTACCATAGGTACCCTTTGGAGGACAGAGGGGATGGACTGTGACCCCGGTGGGTTTGAGAGGAGGTCGACACGTGGCGACCATTTATATCTGCTAGACCCGGGCTTCCGTTTCGACTCGGTGGACCTGGATTTCGCCCTACTGGGTTCTGACTGGAGGGCTGGCCTCCTTTTGTTTCGGATCAGAGGTGGGCTGCCCCGATGGCCATTGCAAGATCCGTTACCCATAGACTTCGACCGTGAATTTTTAACCCGCAAGTCCAGATTGTCGTCTCTTATATACCCGACGCGATGCCAGTTGGTATTGGATGATAGCTCTGATGACTCTTCGCTGAGTTGCACTGCTCGGTCCCCACTCTTGTCTGAGAAGGATATCTGCACGGTGGTGACAGTGGATCCTTCGGGTGAAAGCGAGACTTGGCTCGAGCTGGACGAGACACACGAGATTGATCGGCTGATTGCGATGGGACATGAACTCGGAATGTCATATGATGGAGAAGAAGGGACATTGAGGGAGGTCTTTCAGTCCATTTTAGATAACCGACGGAGCTGTAGGAAAAATCGTCGGACGGGCTCGCGCGAGCTCGCGAGTTTACAATGGGGAATGGTGGACGGGAGGGGGAGAGGGGGTTGTTAAACCCTCTAGCGGTGCCGTTGGGAGGGCTCTGTTTTTAGTCTCCACGATGAAGATGTTGTCTTGGAATGTGCGAGGCATATGTGACGGGGTTAAACAGGCAGCGGTCAGACGCGTCATCGAATCGGTCAAACCGACAGTAATTACCCTACAAGAAACCAAATGGGGCATTAGTGATCATAGGAAAGTCAAAACAATACTGCGAGGGATGAAATGGGAGTGGGTCGGGGTAGACTCGGAGGGCGCATCAGGGGGCATTCTTGTGGCATGGGATTCTGGGATCTTTGAAAAAATGGAGGAATTGGGGTATTTCTACTTTGGTGCTCCAACCGTAGAGAATGGTCAAGATTGGGTGATGTCCCGGATTCATGGTCTGACCGGGAATAAATGACTTCTAGTTTGAATTAGCTGCGGTCATGGCTAGATGGGAGTTCCCGATTGTTTTGGGCGGTGACTTCAACGCCATCAGATGGGCCTACGAAAAACAGGGAGGTCCGGCTGACGTTGCGGTCATGCGTGACTGCAATTCCTGGATTGCAGACTGGGGGTTGATGGATGTGCCTCTATCTGGATCAAGGTCTACCTGGTCGAATCTCCAGGAAGTCCCGTCCATGAGCAAATTAGATTGTTTCCTATGCAGCACGGATTGGATGGACTTTTTTCCAGCGGCCAAGTTAGAATGCCTTGCGCGGGCGGTGTCCTACCATCGACCGCTGGTGCTTTCGTGCGAGGCGAGAGGAAAAGGGTCGAGTCCATTCAGATTTGAAAATATGTGGCTAGCAGGTGAAAGGTATCGGGAGGCGATTCCAAGTTGGTGGAACGAACATAGGCCGTCAGGAACGGCTGCCTACCATTTCATATCCAAGATGCACTGGATTAAGTGACGAACTAAACAGTGGAACAGGGATACTTTTGGGCTGTTACATGTCAACAAAGAGTTAATTCTGACCAGGCTGCGAGCGATAGATAATTTAGAGGAAGAAAGGCTGTTATCCGATGGGGAACGTGAAGAATGTGTGCAAAAAAAGTATGACTTTAATAAACTCTGCAGAGACGAGGAAACTTCCTGGAACCAAAAGGCAAAGGCGGGATGGCTAAAGGAGGGAGATCTGAAAACAAAATTCTTCCATGCGATTGCTAATGCTCGAAACAAAACCAACTATTTGGGCAGCATAGCGGTGGAGGGGGTCGTGTACACGGGGATCGAGAGAATTCGCGAACAGGTTGTCGGTTTCTACACCAGGATATATGCCGGCGATGAGCTGTTGCGGCCTACTTTGGACGGGCTAACCTTTCGGGCCATTACACACGAGGACAATGTCGGCCTGGAATTACCTTTCACAGAAGTATGGACAGCCATTAAAAGGGGAGTAAGAATAAGTCACTGGAACCTGACGGGTTCACAATGGAATTCTACAGGGTGTTTTGGGCTGTGATAAAGGATGACCCGATGGGGGTGATACATGACTTTCATAGAACGAGACACATCAGGCGCAGCCTTAATTCCACCTTTATTGTGCTCGTACCGAAAAAAGCCGGAGCAGAGGATATCTCGCTGATTTTCGTCCAATCTGCCTCATCAACGTCCTATACAAGATTATCGCTAAGGTTCTCTCTAACAGGCTTCGGCAGCTCATGGGGGCTATCATTTCTGTAAATCAAGGGGCTTTCGTGCATGGAAGACAATTAATCGATCAGGTGGTTGTGGCGCACAAAACTATACACTCGGCACACCTCCACCGCCGACCTGCGGCTCTCTAGAAGGTGGATATGGAAATGGCCTACGACCGTGTACCGTGGAGCGGGCTGGATTACATGCTTAACAGGTTTGGTTTTAGTTCGAGATGGAGGAGCTAGATGCAGGCCTGTTATGCGATCCCTTGGTTCTCTGTGCTCGTAAACGGCAATTTCAAGAGTTTGCGGGAGATTCGGCAAGGCAATCCCCTCTCACCTTTCCTATTCAATATGATAGGGGAAGCGCTGACTGGACTCATTGAACGGGCCAAACAACTGAATTATATTTCGGGGATTGTGGTGGGGGACGCAGGCAGAGCTATTGTCGTTCTCCAATACGCGGACGATACATTATTGTTCGGCAAGGCTGAGACTGGAGAATTTCAAGCTTTCATGGATACCTTAACTATATACGAAGCGGTGTCGGGACAATGGATCAACTTCCATAAATCAAAGGTCACGGGTATTGGGATCAATCACACATACTATTGCTGATATGGTGCAATGTGAAACTGAGGACCTGCCAATCAGATACTGGGGCCTACCGTTGGGACTGCGGCAGCCTACGGAGAGGGGATGGGAGCCAGTCATCCAACGAGTAGAACAACGCCTATCCACGTGGAAAGGGAAATTACTTAGCAGTGGTGGTCGACTGACGTTACTGAAATCGGTGCTTACTAGTCTACCGATTTTCTATATGTCCATTTTCCCGTGTCCTGCGGAAGTCCTATACCGACTCGAACAAGTCCAACGTAATTTTCTATGGGAGGGGGATGGCCTGGAGAAAAAGTACCACTTGATTAATTGGGAAACTTGCAAGCTCCCAAAGAATTATGGAGGGCTGGGAATCCGGTGCCTCAGATAGACGAATCTAGCACTTCTCGGCAAATGGTTATGGAGAGTAGGAAATGAGGAGTCGGAGAGCCTATGGCGTACTTTCCTAGCGGAAAATTACGGTCAAACCTTCCACAACTGGGGCATCAACACTAACTCTAGCAGAAGCTCCTCTGCCTGGTGGCGAAAGATTAGTCGCACTTGGCAGCGTTACTCAAAAGGAATACGCTTCAGCTGGGGCAGCGGCAGTCGAATTCAGTTTTGGGATGACTGCAGGGTAGGGGGAGGGCCCTCAAACTGGTTTTCCCCTCCATATATGCTTTATCTACTCAGCCCGGAGGTTGGATTGATGAATTTCTCGCAGAAACGGAAGGCGGAAGGGTGTGGGAAGTCCGCTTACACAGAAATCTAAGAGCTCATGAGGAGGAAGAGTTCTCCAAACTCCTTTCTCTCTACAAGATGCACCGAAACTCGAATCACCAGGATCGTCGAGTGTGGGTCCCCAACAAAAACGGACTCTTCACTGTCAAGTCATAATACCGGTGGCTGTCTCGCAGGCCTCTCATTAGATTCGAAGGAGTGACGTTGTGGAAGGCTTGCATACCACTTAAAATTAAATTTTTCACATGGACGGCGTTCGAAGAGAAGATCCTTACTAGAGACAATCTAATCCGGCGAGGGAAAGATATCGACAAGCAGTGTGTTATGTGTGCTCAGGGGGAGGAATCTGTCAGACACCTCTTTCTCCGTTGTGCTATAGCGAGCGAAATATGGAACATAGTTCTCAGTCTGTTTGAGATGAGTTGGGTCTTCCCGGACAATCCCTACAGCCTATACTTGGCCTGGGACACGGTTAGACTGGAAGGGCAAGAAGGGAAGAAATGGAAGGGGACGTTCTTCGATGTTCTTTGGTGCCTCTGGCGAGAAAGGAACAGAAGGATCTTCGATCAGGAAACCAAACCGGTGGGTGTCATCGTCAGAGATATTGTGGACCTTGTTCAATTGTGGGTTAACAATGTGAGCGAGCTGCCTAGAGCCAAATGGGGTCATTGGGACTCGAGCTGATTATACAAGGGAACTTCGATCTGCTGTAGACATAGTTTTGCCACTATTTAGATTTTTCTCCGTTTTGTTGTTGTACTGTTAGTAGCTTTTTTGACCCATGTATTGTTTCTATCAGCACCTTGCTGCTTTTTCAATATATACCAATTTACGGATCAAAAAAAAAAATCACTATTTATAAATATGTGTTATCACTCACGTGGCACACAGTTCACCCGTGTAGATTGGGGTGAATTGGTTGTACTACCCACTGAGTAATGATTTTTCGTTACTCAGCCCACGTGGCCTTTCTTATTTTAGATTATTATGAGGAAGACGTAGCTATCGATGATCCAGCTGTTGCGTATGATGATGGATATAAAGTAGATGATGGTATAACTAGTGAGGATGAGCTGGACCCAGAAGATTATTATGTGCCCTGAGTACTCATAGGAAATTTCACAGTATTTACTAGTTAGACTCAGTTATTGTAAAGTTATATTTTATAACTAGGAGATAACTTAGTTGTTAAGTTATCTAGTTATATTTTATTAGTTGGGGAGCCGTTTCACCCCAACTCATAGATGTGAGAATAGTATTGTAAATAAAGACTTAGTTTTGTTTTATAGTATATTAGATATGGAACATGTCAGTTATTGTGAGTATTGATGGATGGTTATTATGATCATGATCATGTGAATAGGTTAATACGGGTTGTAGGAATATAGACTTACATTGAGGGCTCATGAGAATTCACTCACAAAAAGATCTTGAGTCGTTCAACGTGTCCTTGATTGAACCTGATCATAAATTAAAAGTGTCAAAGTAAATCGACTAAGTAGAACCTAATAGATTTCTGAACATCAATGAGAATGAATATAAAAAGGTCGGTTCACAAATTTACTGACTCACAACTCAAGAAGTTGGATATGTTCTGCATGTCCGCTTATCACATTAACGTGTGAGCGGGTCATGACACGGAATTCTATGCCATCGGGATAAGGGTAGAATTTTGGGACACTTAATCAGGGAAAGAAGTTGTAAGGGTGAGTGTATGATAGATCATGTCATAATGGGTTCTCAAGATGTTGTAAAAGCATCATTTATATAACTAATGTGCACCCTCAGTATGATAACTAGTTTAAAATGGTACACTATGATTCAAGATGTTGTAAAAATTTATGCTCCAATATGATAAAGGAAAATAACTAAAGAGGAGATTGCCCACTTAGGATTTATGGGAGAAAAGAACAGATGGAGAAGAGGGAGAGAGGAGAGAGAATAATAGACACAAAAGGATTACATCTTTACTAATTGTTATTGAATGAATTACATGAGGTAGTCTCCTTGTATAGAGGAGTCACTTACGCTCACTGGGCACACACCACATATAACTAACCACTAGTACTTTTGTGGACACTACGTACCATATTTAACATTTTTGCTTCCTAGGCACCATACATATTTTACTATCTTCAACACTCCCCCTCAAGTTGGATCATCCGTGACATGGGTGTCCAACTTGCCACAAATACATAGCAAAAGATACATGCTAACACCATCATCTTCCTCTGTCTTCAAACAATCAACAACTAAAAGTATCCAAGAATCAATAATGAATGTAGTGCAACTACTTGCACTCATCAACAACTTGGTGCACTACCGCAGTCAAGTGGCGATGCAGAACACGTTACAGTCCCTTAACAACTTCGTGCAACACTGCACTCAAGCGACCATGTAGTACACACTATGGCCTAAATAAATGTTGTTCTTGGTACCATCCAATTGGCTCTATGGCCCACATCACTGACCTAAAATACAATCTAGGGACTTTGATAGTATACAATACATAATAAAAGCTCATAAATGTAACAGTACCGAGGACACCAATCAACTCCAATAGCAGCCAACATATCTCCTAAATACACGACAGTGATCCTTGATCGCAGGGGTGATCTAGATTTCAGCTGTATGAATCTCAAGAGAGTCATACAGCCACAACACCTCCCCTGTCTTTTTGAAGTCGAGACACCTTAAAAGGTGTACCAGCAAACTTACTATCACCTCTTAAGATAAGTTGCAACTTACAACACTATCGGCGAAGTAAAGAGCGAGGCTCTTATCCTTTATCTTCTACTTTCTTCTTCTGATAGTTACTATCTGTAACATCCTGAAAAATTAGGACCTTTGAACAGTATGCCTTGGTGTGTGTGCCCGATTGGTCACGTACCCGACCCTGCTAAAATAATTGATAAGTCATATTAGGTCATGTGTTACGTGAAAATTAGGAATAAAGTTATGCGTGAACCTTTGAATGAGTTTCAATACACCTAGTTGCGGTGTATGTGCTTAACACCAAAATCAAAAACTTAATATAAGTGTATGAAGCCTAAGAGAATTTATTTCTCGTATGATTTTGGATTCTAGAGAGGGAATGAAAGTTTATTTATGATTAAACAACTTATTTAAGTAATTGGGCCAACTTTATTTGGCTGACTAGTTTGGCCAACTGATTGGGCCGATTATTCGAGCCGACTATAGGTCCTGATTGGGTGCATGTCTGTTAAGAAACACGTCACCGTTTGAATTTTTCAAACGAAATCGTTTTGGGTCTATTTGAGCTCGTGTGAAATTTTTAGAACCAAATTCATACACCGTGGTTGTGTGTATTGGCTCAATACCGAGTCCGATTGATAAGTGGTTTGGGTGTACAGGCCCCACACCTAACCAAAAGATTAATTCTATAATAGCTAACACCTCGCTTAGGTGTATTTGTTTCATGTGGAATCTAGTTCCTTAGATATGGCTAACACCCAAAATGGGTGTATGAGTTTTATAGGGGAACCAGTCCCTTTAGTTATAAAAAGAAACAAAGCTTCTTTTGGAAGCTAATTGTTGGGTTCATTTCTTTTGGGCGTGGGGTTTCTAGAGAAAGAAAGAGAGAAGATGGAGGAGATCGCTCATATGGACGTTCGAAGCTCGGATCGGCTCCGTTGAACTACGAGGTATTGGCCTCGTGTTAGTATGTGTGCCGCGGGAAGTCATTAGATTCCGACTTCGGTGAGATTTGTGAGATTTTGAATGTGTGGATGTACTAACTGTTGTGATCACAGCATACGCGGTTGGAAGAGTAAAGAGTAGTGCGTGTTGGAGTGGAGCAACATCGTAGGCTTCGTTTCGATTCAAACGCCGAGAGAGATCGACAAAATTCACTGAGAAACCCTAGCTTGGGCGTGAGCTCGTGGATCGAGAAATCGATCAATTTAGGGTATGAAAATTGTGCTAAATCATGATTTATAATTGAGTTAGTATGATTTATGTTTATGCGTAAAAAAAAATTGAAGAAAAAGAAGTTAAGATTTAAGAAAAATGGGTTTTGAAACATAAACCCTTAAGAATGGTGAAATTTGTCAATTTCGATCGATCGAAATTGAATTCAATCGATCGATTTTGACAAAAGATAATGAAATGCGATTTGTCTGAAAATTCGATCAATCGAAATGAAATTCGATAGATCGAAATTAAATTCGATCGATCGAATTTGACAAAGCTTGCCGACACTGCTTCGGTATTTTAGCCGTAACTTTCTATCCCGAACTCGAAATCATATGATTTTTGAAGCGTTGGAAAGAAGGCAACAAGCTCTACAACTTTTATGAATTAACCAACTCCTAAATCAAACTTTTTGAGAGTCAAAATTGAGTGAGAAGTATGGTCAAGTTCCGAGTTAGCACGTTTTGACTGAAGTGTCGACACAGTTTCGGTATTTTGGCGATAACTTTTTACTTCGAATTCCGATTGATTAGATTCTTGAGGCATTGGAAAGAGGACAACACGGCCTACAACTTTTGTGTTATAACCATTTCGTGAATCTAAAGTTTTAAAGGTCAAAATTTAGGAGGAAGTTACATCAATTTCTAAGTTAGCACGAATTTGCCCGTTTCAACCTCGGTTTTGAGAAAATACTTAAATATGTCTAAGTTATTAGTGATTGGAGTTGATACTTGATACATCATCATATGTTGTGATGTAAATTGAGGGCGGAAATCTATCGATAGGGCTTAACTTAGCTTCACGCAACTTCGAGTTAAGGTGGGGAAAGCTCTATTACACAATTGTATTTTTTATTTAATTTCATAGATGTTTGATATGATCGAATGAAATGTGATACGTTTTGATTTGAACATGAATTAGTATTTGAACTCTTTGCAATTGAAACCTGGGATCTTTGAATTTTAATATGCAAATGAATATTTTGAATGTTTGAAATACTCGAAAGCTTTGAATTATCGAATCTTTGACATGTTGATTTGTTTTGGGAACTTATTGAAATATTGAATCAAGTAATGATTTTCATTTTGAACATCGTGTTTTGGCCTTCGTAACTCATGTAAAGAATCTTAGTTTCGAACATCGTGTGTGAGTTTCGTAAGTTTTGAATCGAACCCAGAAGTTAAATTTGAAGCAAATGTGAACTTTAAATTGAATCTAAATCAAATATGTAAATAAATTTGAATCCAAATCGAATTATAAGTCAAGTAAAAAGTGGACTGCGATGGGCGGATTGTAAAAATACCGTGGACCGCTATGGACGGATTATAAGTATGTCGTGGACCACTATGGGCGGATTACAAGTACACAATGGATCGCTATGGGCGAATTATAAATACATCGTGGGCCGCTAGGGCGGAAGCGAACTAGCACGGCAAATAACCGTGAATCGAACAGGCACTGCAATCTCCGTGAATCAAACCGACAAGACAGCTAACCGTGAATCGAACAGGTACAGCAATCTCCATGAATCGAACCAGCACGGCGCGATATCCGTGAATCGATGGCACAGCAGCTAACCGTAAATCGAACTGGTACGGCACTCTCCGTGAATCGAACAATGTAAGCTATGTGAAAATATGTAAGACAAGTATTTGTGAATCAAGCTGGCACGGCAGTCTCCGTGAATCGAACCGGCACGGTAGAATATCAGTGAATCGAATTGTGTAAGCTAAGTAAGAATGTGTGAGACATTGTGTAAGCTAAGTAAGAATATGTAAGATATGTAAGTAAGCCAGGAAGGAATGTGTAAGATATATAAGGAAGCAAAGTAAGAACGTGTAATACATGTGAGTGAGTGGAAATCGAACTCAGTAAATCAAAGATAAGAAAAGGCTTTTGATAAGAAATCAATTTCGATTTTGATAAGAAAACGTCTTCGAAATCAGTTTGCCTTTGAAATCAGTTTCGATTCTGTTAAGAAAATGTCTTCGAAATCAATTTCGACTTTGATAAGAAAACATCTTCAAAATCAGTTTGCCTTTGAAATTAGTTTTGATTTTGATAAGAAAACATCTTCGAAATCAGTTTTGCCTTTGAAATCAATTTCGATTTTGATAAGAAAATGTCTTTGAAATTGGTATGCCTTCGAATTCAATTTCGGTTTCAAATATGAAAATGTTTTGATCATGTTTTTGAATCTATGCATGTGATGAGATATATATTGGTATTAGTTTTCTCCACTGAACTTAGATGCTAGCTCCCTCGACTATACGTCATAGGTGTAGGTTTGAAGAAGGCCCAAACTACATACTTGAAGAAAAGGAGATTCCGCATAAAAATTTGTACTCTGTTTCGAGATCGTAGATTTAGTGCATCGTGGACTTTGGTAAGTTCGGGCTTGGTACGTTCGTACTATTATACATGCATAGTACACTACTGTTGGTGATGCTTGGTCATCACTGGTGTTTGTTTTGTTCCGTACATATTAGGTATTAGAACTTGAGATTTTTATTCATGACATATATAACTTTGCTTTGATTTCCGGATGCATATGCATGTGTCAAGTATTCTGTATCAGATTGTGATCTACGATCTGGCAGCCCGGGTTTTCCCTGTTTGGTATAAGTTGAAAAAAAAATATATCTCAGAAAATTCAGGTTGGAAAAATCTGGGTTTTCAAAGTTGGTATCAAAGCTTAGGCTTTAGGTCTTTTGGGGACCCAAGGCTATGGCAGCAGATTCTGTTAGGACATAGGAGACCCAACTGTGACTCTGTCACAATTGGTATCAAAGCTTAAGTATTAGGTCTTATTGGGACTCGAACGTGATGGCATTAGAGTCTGTCGGAACTTAGGAGGGATTCACAATCCCTATTCAGAAATTTTCTAGAGATTCAGGGCCATGTCTCTGAAGGACATTAGGTTCTGTCAGGACATAGGCTGTGAAGTTGTAAAAGTTCTTTTTAAATGTAATAACTGGCTATTAATTGAAACATGTGTTTCATTGCAACAGATTGCGACGTATCCGAGAAGTAGAGGACGACTGAGAGACGGTCGCGATAGAAATTTGAGGAGTGGGGATGAGAACCATGCGGGTTTTAGTGGAGATCAGAGACACCAGCCTACTGGGAGAGATCAGAGAAATGAAGCGACGGATAGGATGGCGCGGGCCATGGAGGCAGTGTGTGACGGGGCCAAGACTTGAGCTTGCAGCACGGTGCATGTGGCACGACATGTGGTGCCAGGAGGGCACGCGACATGGGGCCATGTTGGCCTTGCGACGTGGTCGCGCTGCGAGGACGCGACACGGTCGCATGAGGGTACGACGCAGAGCGTCACGGTCGCGACACGGATGCGACATAGCCAAGGTGGGCTAGCGATGCATCAGGCGTTGCGGTATGTCAAACCAATAGGTTTGAGGTTCTCCTGCCATTCTGGCTGAATGACTGTTTTACCCTTATATAGGAGAAGGGAGCTTGAGAGCTATTCCCCCGCACACGGGCCTTGCGTTGCCGAGGGGGGCGAAGTGTCTCTCCAGAACAAAGGGTGGGCCAGGGCGTCGGCAGCGGCGATGCCGTGTGGAACCCGAGGGAGGTTGATATATGGCCCCGGACTACGCGTCGCGGTGCATACGGCTGGGCAACCTCGCGAGACAACACCAAGGCGCTGCGTGGGACTCGGTTGAGCACGACAGCATGTGGGCTAAAGATGAACGTGTGCTAGTAATTCGGAACGCACACGCGAAGGCAAGCCGCGTGGGACTCGATTAAGCACGCGAGCGCGAGGCACAAGGTCAGTGGGCTTGATTCAGCGGCGAGCTAGGTACAGTGCGGTGGTGAAGCTTGAGCGAGCCAAGTTAGCGCAATGGCAGGATTGGCGGTCGTAAGGGACACGATGAGTTGAATGGTAGGCCGGAAACGAGGCAACCATGTTGGGAGGAGTTCCCGCCTCTAGGGTGGTATCGGCGATGTGCGATGGGTTGCCGCGTTGCACGCTGTAGCGGCACCGCAGCGGGTTGAAAGCGCGCCAAAGGACGCCCTCGCGACGATTGTTATCGGGTAGGGTCGACCTAGCGAAGCGTCGCGTTAGGTGCCGACGGATCGAGGTTGCGAATCGCGACCCGTGACATTTTGGTATCAGAGCCAAGTTCGATCCAGAAGCGATGATGCTATGAACAAACTGGTGCGGAGGCACACGATGTGGTGTCAAGAGGGCACGCGACATCCTTGAACAAGTGGTGCGGAGGCACGCGATGTGGTGTCAAGAAGACACGCGACATCCCTGAGCTAGTTAACAGGTGAGGGCCTTGTGACAGCAGAACCAAGTTGACCCGACCGGGGTGACAGTGGGGAGCTTGTGGGAAGGTGCGGGCCTAAGAACTAGAATTGTGTTGCTAACAAGCTGGGAGGAGTTGGCGGGGTCAGTTCACTATGTTCATGAGTCAACGAGGACGTTGACATTTTATGGAGTGGTGGAGGATGTGACGGGGCCAAGACTTGAGCTTGCAGCACGGTGCATGTGGCACAACATGTGGTGCCAGGAGGGCACGCGACATGGGGCCATGTTGGCCTTGCGACGTGGTCGCGCTGCGAGGACGCGACACGGTCGCATGAGGGTACGACGCGGAGCGTCACGGTCGCGACACGGACGCGACATAGCCAAGGTGGGCTAGCGATGCATGAGGCGTTGCGGTATGTCAAACCAATAGGTTTGAGGTTCTCCTGCCATTCTGGCTGAATGACTGTTTTACCCTTATATAGGGGAAGGGAGCTTGAGAGCTATTCCCCCGCACACGGGGCCTTGCGTTGCCAAAGGCGGCGCAAGTGTCTCCTAGGCCTGAAAGGGTGGGCCTAGGACGTCGACGCAGCGATGCCGTGTGGAACCCGAGGGAGGTTGATGTATGGCCCCGGACTACGCGTCGCGGTGCATACGGCTGGGCAACCTCGCGAGACAACACCAAGGCGCTGCGTGGGACTCGGTTGAGCACGACAGCATGTGGGCTAAAGATGAACGTGTGCTAGTAATTCGGAACGCACACGAAGGCAAGCTACGTGGGACTCAGTGGGGCACGCGAGCGCGAGGCACAAGGTCAGGCTTGATTCCAAGCGAAGCGAGGTACTAGTGCAAAGGCAGGTGAAGCTTGAGCAGCTGTTAGCGCAATGGCAGTTGCGGTCGTGGGGACACGATGAGTTGAATGGTAGGCCGTGAAACAGAGGCAACCATGTTGGGAGGAGTTCCCGTCCTCTAGGCGGGTGGTATCAGAGCTGATGTGCAGATGGGTTGCCTTCGTTGCACGCGGTAGCGAAGCACCGCGCGGGTTGAAAGCGCGTCGAAGGACGCCCTCGCGACGATTGTTATCAGAAGTAGGTTGACCTAGCGAAGCGTGCGTTAGGTGCCGCACGAGACTGAGGTTGCGGAACTGCGACCCCGTGACAAGTGGCCGCTGCCATGGCCCAACAGACTCAACAGACTGCACTATTGGCTGAGCAGACCGTACTACTGACTACCAATAACGTGAACCATCAGTAGCCACCACCTCCAACGCTATTACCCTTATCATTTGTCGATTTTAGGAGATTGAGACCTCCTAGTTTCTATGGGCAGACGGATCCGTTTGAAGCAGAAAAATGGTTAAATCAAATGGAGAAGCTCTTACAGAGACTACAGAGCACTGAGAATGAGAAGGTTGGTTGGGCTTCCTTCCATCTTGAGGGTGATGTCGATCAGTGGTGGAAATCGGTATTGAGCAAAAGAGAGGTCGAAGATCCTCACTTCATGGACTTGGGCGGAATTTGTTGAGGTGTTCAACAAAGAATATTTCCCCAAGCAAGTGAGGAATCAGATGAAAAGAGATTTTACTAATTTTGAGCAAGGAAGTATGACCGTACGGGAGTATGGTACTGAGTTTACGAGGTTATCAAGGTTCACACCGGAACTAGTGGCCACTGAAGTGATGATGGCCAGTAAATTTGAAGAAGGCCTGAGGCCAAATGTACGAGATACGATTTCGATATTCGAGCTAGAGAGACCTATGCCGAAGTAATTGGAAAAGCGATTGTTGTTGAGAGAGACATAGAAAACATGTACAAAAGAGATGAGAGCAGCAAAATAAAAATAGCATAGCAGGTCAAGGAAGGTCAAGTACTTATGAGCCGACAGACAAGAGGCCAAATTTATTGATGCTGACACAACCTCAACCTACTCAAACTGCCTACTCAAGACCACCCATGTCCACGCATGGGGTGCCCCTACGCCTTACAAGTCCCACGACCGCTGGGGCATCGAGTGTACCGCAAATTTTTCATACTTCCTCGTCAGCACCGATTGAGTCATGCTCACGATGTGAAGGGCAACACAGGACAGTGGAGTGTTGGTGGGTCGCAGGCGCATGCTTCAAGTGTGGACGAACAGGACATTGGATATGAGATTGTCCCAAGGCGGCGACGGATCAATGAGGAGGACATGGTTTGGTGATATTTTGTGATTTTTGAGGGTTAGCGTAGTTATAGGTATGGATGTTGTAAAACTATTGAATCATGGTAGATTCACTTTGATCTTTGACTCTAATTGAATGGTTGTTTTATCATTTAAGGATGTTTAGTGTAAATTAACCTTGGTTCTTTTGTGGATGGTTGAATATATTTTATAAATGGTAGTTGGTTTCAGAGATTGATGACTTTAATTTTTGTTAGCTTGGTTCATTCATGATTGTTGCTTGATAATGCAAATGGAAAATAAGAAGTAATTGCAGGATCATTGTTGTAACTTAAACTGTAATGAACTTCTTACAAGGTAATGCTTTAAATAGACTCCATGGTTATGGAATGGGTACATTATGGAATGGTCTCATCCACTATAAGGATAATTGTCGTTGTAGTTGTGGCAGTCGTATTTTAATGGTTGAAAGCTATGGATGAATGCTATCGGTGTGTGTTTTGTATGAGAAATATCCAGCAGCCCTAGTGCATCATGGTATACTCACTCGTGTTAGTTTTAAATAAATTATTGAATTTTAAATTCAATTAAAGGTTTGGGTTCTTTTAATATAGAGACATTCAACCTCATTAGTTGTTTTCTTGAGCGGTGCGGCTCTGTTTTAGCATAGATGCTATGTCATGAACGCGAACGCTACGTACTAAATTTTCGAGGACGAAAATTCCATTAAGGAGGGGCGAATATAATAACCCTAACTAATTGCATTGACATTGAATCATTGACTTTGGAAAAGCATTGACTATTAGGGAGAGTGAGATTACTCTTGTTTAGGACTAATATGTATCCATACCTCTTCGACTAGAAATACACCAATTTTCGAGGACAAAAATTCTTTAAGGTGGGAAGAATGTAACATCCTGAAAATTTTCAACCTTTGAACAGTACGCCTTGGTGTGCGTGCCCGACTGGTCACGTACTCAACCCTGTTAAAATAATTGATAAGTCATAGTAGGTCATGTGTTAAGTGAAAATAAGGAAGGAGTAAAGTTATGCATGAACCTTTGAATGAGTTTCGATACACCTAATTGCGGTGTATGTGCTTAACACCAAAATCAAAGACTTAATATAAGTGTATGAAGCCTAAGAGAATTTATTTCTCTTATGATTTTGGGTTCTAGAGAGGGAATGAAAGTTTATTAATGGTTAAAGAACTTATTTGACTAATTGGGCCAACTGTATTTGTGACGCAGGACAAAAACACTAAAACCCTAATATGCAAATTTGGGGTTAACTTTAGAATGAATTAAAGAACGAAAAATAGTCAAAATCAGTCAACACATAAAATAATTCAATGAAATTAATAAAACAATTAGATTAATCTATTCTAGCGTCACATGCATGAAGATTTCCCGATCTAGAAAAACGACTCCGATGAAGGAACTCGAGTTTCGCTCTAGTTTAGGGCATCAAGCGATAATTGCAATATCGTCTTTTGATTCCTTGGAGATTTTGAATGAAATAAAACTTGAATAAATAGTTCAAAAGGGGAAATTAAAGATACCATGAAATAAGATTTTTTATTTTTTTGGATTTTTTCTGTTCTTTTATCAATGGAAATAAAGAAAGATAATACCTGACAATAACTAGAGAAAAGACAAACTAAAAAAATAGATTCCAAGGCTTCACACCAAGGGTTTTCCGAAGCTTCACACTACCGCTGTACGTCAGCTTCGCACCAAGTCGCACGAGAAACGATTACTCACTCCTCGAGATTCCTCGATTGAAGACTTTTCACAAGCTCTCTAAAATTTGCACAAAAGCAACACTCTTTTCATTAATAAAAAAAACTCCCTACATTGTTTATGGAGAGACCTTATATAGGAGGTCTTAAAATAAAACCCTAAAACGAAAATAAACATAATAAAAAGACAAATTTGACCCTAAAATTAAGCTCGAATTCTAAAAGAAACCCATCCTCGAGCGATTTCGTTCGATCGAAATTAGCACTCAATCGAACGAAATTTCGTTCGATCGAAATAAGTGTTCGATTGAACGAAAATTTCGTTCGATCGAAATTAGTATTCAATCAAACGAAAATTTCATTTTCATCCTTTACACCTGGTTCTGATTTTCATTCCATTTCTTTCGACGTCGGTACACGCGAAATGGTCTATGTCCAATGTCTACAATGTCGGCGTCCACGTCAATTTGGCTGACTAGTTGGGCCAACTGATGAGGCCGACTATTCGAGCCGAATATAAGTCCTGATTGGGTGCATGTCTGTTAAGAAACACGTCACCGTTTGAATTTTTCAAACGGAATCATTTTGGGTCCATTTGAGCTCGTGTGAGATTTTTAGTACCAAGTTCATACACCGTGGTCGTGTGTATTGGTTCAATACCGAGTCTGATTGATAAGTGGTTTGGGTGTACAAGCCCCACACCAAACCAAAAGATTAATTCTATAATAGCTAACACCTCGCTTAGGTGTATTTGTTTCACGTGGAGTCTAGTTCCTTGGATATGGCTAACACCCAAAATGAGTGTATATGTTTTATAGGGGAACTAGTCCCTTTAGTTAGAAAAAGAAACAAAGCTTCTTTTGGAAGCTAATTGTCAGGTTCATTTCTTTGGGGCGTGGGGTTTCTGGTTGGAGCGAGCACCATCGTAGGCTTCTGCTTCATTCAAACGCCAAGAGATCACAAATTTACTCAAAACCCTAGCTTGGGCATGAGCTCGTGGATCGAGAAATTGATCAATTTGAGGTATGGAAATTGTGCTAAATCATGATTTATAGTTGAGTTAGTTTGATTGATGTTTATGGGTAAAAAAAATTAGAAGAAAAAAAAGTTACGATTTAAGAAAAATGGGTTTTGAAACATAAACCCTTAAGAATGGTGAAGTCTGTCAATTTCGATCGATCAAAATTGAATTCGATCGATTGATTTTGACAAGAGATGATGAAATGCGATTTGTCTAAAAATTCGATCAATCGAAATGAAATTCGATCGATCGAATTTGATAGAGTTTGTCGACACTGCTTCGGTATTTTAGCCGTAACTTTCTATCCCAAACTCGGAATCATATGATTCTTGAGGCGTTGGAAAGAAGGTAACAAGTACTACAACTTTTATGAATTAACCAACCCCTGAATCAAACTTTTTGAGAGTCAAAATTGAGTGGAAAGTTGGGCCAAATTCCGAGTTAGCACGTTTTGACTGAAGTGCCGACACAGCTTCGGTATTTTGGCGATAACTTTTTACTCCGAACTCCGATTGATTCGATTCTTGAGGCATTGGAGAGAGGACAACACGGCCTACAACTTTTGTGTTTTAACCATTTTGTGAATCCAAAGTTTTAAAGGTCAAAATTTAAGAGGAAGTTACGTCAATTTCTAAGTTAGCACGAATTTGCCTGTTTCAACCTCGATTTTGAGAAAATACTTAAATATGTCTAAGTTATTAGTTGTTGGAGTTGATCCTTGATACATCATCATATGTTGTGATGTAGATTGAAGGCGGGAATCTATCGATAGGGCTTAGCTTAGCTTCGCGCAACTTCGAGTTAAGGTAGGGAGAGTTCTATACACAATTGCATTTTTTATTTAAATTCATAGATGCTTGATATGATCGAATGAAATGTGATACGTTTTGATTTGAACATGAATTAGTATTTGAACTCCTTGCAATTGAAACCTGAGATCTCTGAATTTTAATATGCAAATGAATATTTTGAATGTTTGAAATACTCGAAAGCTTTGAATTATCGAATCTTTGACATGTTGGTTTGTTTTGGGAACTTATTGAAATATCGAATCAAGTAATGATTTTCATCGTGTTTTAGCCTTCGTAAATCATGTAAAGAATCTCAGTTTTGAACATTGTGTGTGAGTTTCGTAAGTTTTGAATCGAACCTAGAAGTTAAATTTGAAGCAAATGTAAACTTTAAATTGAATCCAAATCGAATATGTAAATAAATTTGAATCCAAATTGAATTATAAGTAAATAGTGGACCGTTATGGGCGGATTGTAAGAATATCGTGGACCGCTATAAGCGCATTATAAGTATACCGTGGACCACTATGGGCGGATTACAAGCAAGGATCAAAATCTCGTTTTTTCGATACGTATCGTCCAGCCCCAAAACCGATACGTATCGGTTCCGGACGATACTCTCCGATTTTTTCCCAAAAAAAAAAAAACAAACAAAAAAAACATTAAAACCGATAATTTGACGAACGATACATTGAACGATACGGACGATACGAACGATACATTGAACGATAATTTGACTGTTTTTTCAGAGGGGCGATAAAAACCCATTGTATCGTATCGGTGAGGTCCAAAACCGATACGTATCGTCCGATACTTATCGGTATCGGACGATATTTTGATCCATGATTACAAGTACACAATGGACCGCTATGGGCGGATTATGAGTACATCGTGAGCTGCTAGGGCATAATGGAACCGGCATAGCGGATAACCATGAATCAAACTAGTATGGCAATCTCCGTGAATCAAGCCAGCACGGTGGCTAACCGTGAATCGAACTGGTACGGCAGTCTCCGTGAATCGAACCAGCACGGCGGGATATCCGTAAATCAAACCAGCACGGCGGCTAACCGTAAATCGAATTGGTACGGCAGTCTCCGTGAATCGAACCCGCACGATGGGATATCCGTGAATCGAACTATGTAAGCTATGTGAAAATGTGTAAGACAAGTGTGTGTGAATCGAACTGGCACAACAGTCTCCGTAAATCGAATCGGCACGACGGAATATTCGTGAATCGAATTGTGTAAGTAAGAATGTGTGAGACATTGTGTAAGCTAAGTAAGAATGTGTGAGACATTGTGTAAGCTAAGTAAGAATATGTAAGATATGTAAGTAAGTCAAGAAGGAGTGTGTAAGACATATAAGTAAGCAAAGTAAGAACGTATAATACATGTGAGTGAGTGGAAATCGAACTCAGTAAATCAAAGATAAGAAAAGGCTTTTGATAAGAAATCAGTTTCGAATTTGATAAGAAAATACCTTTGAAATCAGTTTTTCTTTGAAATCAGTTTCGATTTTGAAAAGAAAATGTCTTCGAAATCAGTTTGCCTTTGAAATCAGTTTCGATTTTGTTAAAAAAATGTCTTCGAAATCAGTTTCAGCTTTGATAAGAAAACGTCTTCGAAATCAGTTTGCCTTTGAAATCAGTTTCGATTTTGATAAGAAAGCGTCTTTGAAATCAGTTTGCCTTTTAAATCAGTTTCGATTTTGATAAGAAAATGTCTTTGAAATTGGTATGCCTTCAAATTCAATTTCGGTTTCGAATATGAAAATGTTTTGATCTTGTCTTTGAATCTATGCATGTGATGAGATGTATATTGGTATTGGTTTTCTCCACTGAGCTTAGATGTTAGCTCACCCCAATTATACGTCACAGGTGTAGGTTTGAGGAAGGCCCAAACTACATACTTGAAGAAAAGAAGCTACCGTATAAGGATCTGTACTCTGTTCCGGGATCGTAGATTTAGTGCATCGTGGACTTTGATAAGTTCGGGCTTAGTACGTTCATGCTATTATACATGCATGGTACATTACTATTGGTGATGGTTGGTCATCACTGGTGTTTGTTTTGTTTTGTACATATTAGGTATTAGAACTGGAGATTTTTATTCATGACATATATAACTTTGCTTTGATTTCCGGATGCATATGGATGTGTCAAGTATTCTGTATCAGATTGTGATCTACGATCTGGCGGTCCGGGTTTTCCCTGTTTGGTATAAGTTGAAAAAAAAAATATCTCAGAAAATTCAGGTTGAGAAAATCCGGGCTATCAAACTATCAGCTCCTCTTTACCATCAGCAGCAGAATTGAGAAAGGTGGGAATCAGATCACAGCAACCCAATAATCATAGCAGCAACCAGTAACCTAAAAGTCTTTCAACTGTTGCAACACGAAGAGATACACAGCCATTGATAACCACGAGCTATACAGCAGCAACCACACTTCATAATAACGTAACACTAATGCAGCAACAAACACCCAAAAACAGCTACACAAGTTGTCTACAGAACCCTGAGATATTATAATAATATTGCTGTCTATACAGCCCTAAGACATTCCAAAAATAATGTAGATTAACAAATAGAAGACGAGAGGAATTCTACAGCAATAAACCAGTTGTACAGCTTTTGCACCTGCGACACTCAGCAATATTGCTGATTCCAACCACTTCACAGTGTTATAGACCACAGTCCACCATCAACATCTAAGCTCCAGTATAAAACTTGCACTAATACGGCCACACAAACACAGCAACACAACTACAAGTCCAATCTAATCCACCACTATCTACGCCGAGAAAAGAAAGTTTTCATACAAACTAGTTGCTGTCAGATAATATTAAATCAGTCACAACAACCAATTGGCTCTACAGCCCTTCATAAATTTTGTTGATATATCATCAAACAACTGATTCGCAATAACTTCAACGCTTGCAGTTGGGGTAGCACTTCATCAAACAACTCACTGGTGCAGTAGAATGGTATCAATGGCTACAACATTATACATGTGCAGTCTTCAAAGATCTGGTACATGCATTTCACCAACAGTTGACAGCAACATTACACGTGTGTAGTTTTCACAGATCTGGTATATACATTTAATCAATCAGCTGATGGCAGACACAACATTACACGTGTGCAGTCTTCAAAGATCTGGTACAAGCATTTTCATCAAACAACTGATGGCATATGTGCAGTCTTCACAGATCTGGTACAGGCATTTAATCAAACAGATGATGGTAGCAACGGTAACAACAGTAAATGAATACTGTTGTTAAAGACACCCTAAACTAAAAGACAACAGTAAATCATCCTTTCTCTTTTCTTTTTTTTTCTTTTTTGAATGGCTACTATGCCACCTCTTCCATTTTGTTTCTACTTGATCACCTCTCCTCCTATACTCCCCTAAAAATAGGTCAAAATGATTAGGAACATAGAGAGAGAGAGAGAGAGGACAACTCACAAAGGATGATAGATGGCTGCAATAACACCAAATATGAACCTTGGATGGAGGTAAAAGGGTGTTGGAGAAAACCCTAAACTAAAGGACGCACATAACTAACCCACTCTGATATCATGCTAAAACTTATGCTCCAATATAATAAAGAAATTACTAAAGAGGAGAATACTCATTTAGGATTTATGGGAGAGAAAGAAAGATGAAGAAGAGGGAGAGGGAGAGAGAGAGAGAGAGAGAGAGAGAGAGAGAGAGAGAGAATAATAGACACCAAAGGATTACATCTTAACTAACTGTTGTTAAATGAATTACAAGAGGTGATCTCCTTATATAGAGGAGCCACTTACATTCACCAGGGACACACCCCATATAATTAAAGACACCCACTTATATTTATGGCACCATACTTAACATTTTTGCTTCCTACACACCACATATATATATATATACACTATACACTATATATATACACATATATATCTCTGACAATATATACACTATACACTTGACTATGCCTTATTAGAGTTCTCTAAGCCATCCTATGGCTTAGGGTAGTCCCTTTAGAAGCTCCTTTAGGGCAACAATTCATCACATTTCTATTGAGAAAGATTTAATGAAAGAGTGGAAAGGGGTAAGGGTGAGAGCAGAAGATCAAAGCCTCTTTAATAAACATAAATTAGCATCAAGCAAAGGTTTGTCATCAAAGATCAAAAAGTACGCATCAATTAAGTAAACTCACTACTTTTGTTTGATTAATTTCTAAAATCAGCTACAATCAATTTTTGAAAATTGGGTTTCCTAAAAATGATTGTGTTTGAGTGGTTTGCACAAAAGAATTTTTGTACACAAAAATCCATGAGCAGAAATTCATTTACAAAAAATTATGCACATAAATCAACGCACAAGAAATTTGTGCACAAAAACATGGTGTGCCTAGAAATCTATGCACATAACTTCCTGGCCCAGAAATCCTCACTTTATTTTCTAAACCCCAATGTCAAAAACATGGTGTGCCTAGAAATCTATGCACATAACTTCCTGACCCAGAAACCCTCACTTTATTTTCTAAACCCCAATGTATGGTTTAATTTTGGGAAACTTTCATATAAACCCCTGAACTTTCACCCCAATGTTCGAGAGGCACCTGAACTTCACTAAATGCACCTTAACACCTCAATGATTACAAATGCCCAAAATAAGACCCCTACAATCAACCTCCGTCTGCTGCTCGAAGGTAACTGCTGATGAAGCAATAAACGTCCGTTACCTTGCTGCGTGGACTCGCTGACGTGGCAAAAAAAGATTACTAAGCCCCTTTAAAGCGTGTGGAAGAGGCCCCATCTCTCTTAAGGCATATAAAATTGGTGCCAAACAGAGCTCCTTCACTTCGTCTTCTTTGTTCTTCTTCTCTGCTCTTCTTCAGCTGAGAACCCTCAACGCCATCATCGTCTCTTCTCTTGTAGAACCCCAAACAGCATCATCGTGTCTGCAATGACTTGGATCAAGTGTTATTCACGACGCCTAACTCCTCACTACGGTAATAGATTATCCTTGTAACTGATTTCGATGCATTTGGCTATGTTATTTACTGGATTAGGGATTAGGGTTTACTAGATTAGTTATTGGATTAAGAATTATCTTGTTAACTGACTTCAATACATTCTAAGTTGTATTTCTTATTGCAATCTAGGTTTTATTTTGTTTTTTGCTTTTTATTGGATTTTACAGATATAGAGTTTTTTTTCCTTGTTGCATTGTAGGTTACAGAATGCATATTTTTTTTGTAGATTAGGGAACTGATTTTGCATGCTATTTTGCATTCCATATTGTTTACACTCAAATTGCAATGGGAATATGATTTAAAAACTCAATATCAATTACCCAAATTTCAGTTGCCCAATATCAGTTACCCTATAAAGTTATTGGATGCTTCATTTATCACCCAAATGGTATTTCTTGTGACCATGGCATCTCAATATTCATTCATCATATTAATTATTGTGGGATTGATAATTCTTGATTGATCACCCACGAATTATTGCATTCTAGTATGGTTGATTCACCACTCAAATTGCATGTCAATATTAATTAGCATATACAGTTATGAGCGAGCTGATATCCAAAAGATATTAGTGTCAATTTATGCTTGATTGGTTATAAATTGCATATAAATCTCAATATCAGTATGCTTGATATCTTGTACGTTTGGTTGTATAACTCTCAATCTCAGTATCCTAAAGGTATTAGTGACATTCACAGTATGCTTATTACTCTCAAATCAGTTAGATTATAAATTGCATCTCGATATCAGTTAGCTCATAATAGTACATCAGCAGTTTCCCTCACAACAGCTCACAGATTTTCTTGTTCAATATCAGTTACCTGTTGACAGTAATATATTGTACATCAGCAGTAACAGCAGTGGTTTCTTTAATTTTGTAATAATAGTACAAAATCAAACTTATGAATTACAGCTACCCTTAAATATTTGTATGCTTTTTGTTATTGAATATCAGTGTTATACCTTTGTCAGATGGCTCTTTTATATTGATGTTGTTGAATACGCCAATTTACGTATATTTCTCTTAATTTTGCAGATCCTTTCGATGAGTAGATCCTTCCGATGAGTATTTAACCATACAACTGCACTAGTGTGGGTAACTTTGATTACTGTCATGAAGACGAAATGTCTTACCTCGAGCTCCTAAGTACATGTTCTGAATTGAACTGCAAAGTCAGCGGAGGCATTGACTTTTACGGCACCACTTATATAGAATTTAATGTAATCAAATCAGACAACGACGTAATGAAGTAGTGCAGAAACGTAAACCAACAGAGAGTGGTTCACGTATACACAGTGGGCACTACAAGCGTGAAAGATGTTGATTCTCAAGCTTCCGAAAGGTCTAAGCTGCATGCAGCGTCGGCCCCTGTGAGTGGACAGAAATCAAATTCAAAGGGTAAGGGGAAAGAGAAGATGGTAGATGACGAGGATTCGGATAATTATAACCCTCTATCCTGCTCTTTTTCTTCGGATGAAGGCTCGTTGTATAACAGCGACTATGAGTTGGATGACGATGATGCGTTGTTTGATGCTCACGTAGACGACAATTGTGACGAGTTAGGATTGGAAAGTGATTTCCAAGCTAACGCCCCCACAGCCGAGAAAGATGGTGGAATGGAAATAGATGAAGATACTCTTTCTTCGGAGTCTAATTTGAGGAGTGTAGATAGTGACTCGCATAACGACGGATAAATTAAAAGGCTTAAGTACCCTATCTTTAACGAGATATCGGATATGGAGAACCCCACATTTTGCGTTGGTATGGAATTTAAGACCCATGCCTTGTTCAGGGAAGTTGTGAAAGAATATGCCATCAAGTGGGGGAAGGAGATCCGATTTGTAAAAAATGATAAAGAGAAAATCCGGATTGTTGGTAAAGATGGTTTCCCTTGGGTGATTTACTGCTCGTATGTACAAAACGATGCAGTGTATCGAGTGAAACTTATAAAGACGAGCACATGTGTGCAGGTTGGATCGTCAAGTGGTACGGTGATAGGATTAGGATGAATCCATCATGGCATGTGTCCTTACTAGCCGAGACCATAGAGAGTGAACGGAATGTGAAAGTAGAAGTCGGAAAAGCTTATAGAGCAAGGAAGATGGCTCTATAAATGATAGGCAGCAATGCGGCTGCACAATTGCGACTCCTATATGGGTTTATAGAGGAGCTTTTGAACATAAATCCGAGGACAATGATCAAACTGAAGGTGAAGGTTGTCAGTGAGCTTCGGAGAGAAGAGAAATTCAAGAGATTCTACATCTGTTGGAGAGCATTGATGAAAAGTTTTTTAGAGGGATGTAAGTCGGTGATTGGTTTAGATGGCTGCCACCTGAAGGGGTCACATGGAGGCATTTTGTTTACGGTTGTTGAGATAGATACAATTATTTGCATATATCCTTTTACTTATATCATGGTTGAGTTGGAAAAGAAGGAGACGTGGAGTTGGTTTCTTGAGTTGCTAGGTGTCGATCTAGCCATAGAGAATGCGTCGGCATACACCTCTATGAGCGATAAATAAAAGGTTTTGATCAAAGCCATTCATGACTTGTTTCCCACGACTTCTCAACATTTTTGTGTGAAGAACCTTTACAATAACTTTAAGAAAGACTTCAAAGAACCGGTTATGAAGGAGTTGTTGTAGAAGGCAACAAGAGCAACCACCCTTTTTTAGTTCAAAAATGTGATGAATGAAATGAAGGGTAAAGACGAAAAGGCCTACTGGCTAAGTGAGAGACCGGTCATGCATTGGAGCCGCTCATAATTCGAAACGTTATTAAAGTGTGATATTTTATTGAATAATTTGTGTGAGAGTTTCAATTCTTCAATCCTACCAATTAGGAAAAAGTCAATAATCACAATGCTCTAGAAGATTAAGGAAATGTTAATGGAAACAGTGTATAAGAGGAGAGATGCGATGAGGAATTTCAACCATCATATTTGCCTAAAGATCATGAAGCTTACAGAGAAGACAAAGAACGGGACGGCGGGGGATTGCTAATGGGACGGGGATTCTCTATTTGAAGTTGTTGGCCCACGTGGTTAACAATATCGAGTTGATTTGCAGAGGAGGGCAAGTGGTTGTAGAAGATGGGATCTATAGGGGATCCCATGTACCCATGCCGTTGCGACTATCAATTTCATCAATGGAGACCCACTCCTACACATTCACGACTACTATAGCAAAAGGACCTATCTTAGAACATATGCCCATTGCCTCGGCCCTGTCAATGGGAGAGCCCTTTGCCCAGTGAAGGATATTCCTGTTATGTTGCCTTCCGATGTTCAGAAAATAAGTGGGAGGCCTAAGAAGGCCAAAAGAAGGGAACCAGAAAAACCTGATGACCCCTCTATATTGTCGAAGCGAGGAATGAGGATGAGATGTACAATTTGTGGGAATATTGATCACAACAAAAGGGGTTGAAGCAGGTAGAGGATGAGATAGGTTGTGGTAATGTTGGTCTCATAACCATCTTGATTCTTTAAATTTCAACCACTGTGTGTGTGTGTGTGTGTGGGTGTGTATATATATATATATATATATATATATATATATATATATATATATATATATATATATATATACACACGCACACATCCAGCTCATGTTTGTCACTGTTGGGTATAGATACAGATATATAGCAAACATATCGAGCTCGTGCCTGCCACTGTTGCGTACATATATATATGTGCTGTATATATAAAGTACACAACACAGATCTCACAGATTTTTTTCAATATATTATACATGCCCATTAGAATATTATCCTGGTGTGTGTGTGTGTGTGTGTGTGTATATATATATATATATATATATATATATATATATATATATATATGACACTCAAAATGGTTGATTCACTATGCATTGAATTTTATTGTCAGTTCATCTAACAAGTTGGTAATATTGGACTGCTACAGAGGGCAACTAGGGGTCAACCAAGGGGTGCTCAAGTAGCTGTAGCTAGGGCTCGAGTCGATGCAAGTGGGGCCCAATCAGATGGTGCAACTGGGGTGCCTCTCGGACAAAGTTATTCACCATCAAAGAGCAGCAAGTTGACCAAACTCCAGGTGACGATGAAACAGTCAAGTCCAAATCCATTTCCAACCCAGGAATCAGTCAATACCGCATTGTCATGTAGAGCATCTAAGTCAAGAGATTTGAAAACACCTATGTTGTCCATATCATACTTTAAATTTTTTTGGAGTTGTTTATCTTTTCCATATCATACTTTGATATTTTGGGAGGTGTTTATGTTGTTCATATCCTATTTAATTTTTTGGGAGATGCATGAACTGTCCATATCATACTTTAATATTTTGGGAGATGTTTATTTTGTCACTATTATCATAGTATGTTGGGTAAACAATATGTTAGGAATCAGTCAAGTGATGTTTAATGTTTATTTCTTTGGGAATGTACATGGTGTTCCACTGGTTAGTTGTTCATATGACAGACACTGTAAACCGTATGTTGGGTATCAGCGTTTAATGCTTTGAATTCAGAATATATTATCACAAAAAATTTAGACTACTTTGCTTCATGGAATGATATGAATTCAGAATGCATTGGGGTTATGCTATGAATATTTTGTGTACCAATGGAAATGATTGGCTTCCAAAGAGGTTATGCTTTGAATTCTATTTTAAAATCCAAGTATGTTATCAGGTATTGTTTTGTCTACTAATGGAAATGATTGGTTTTGTCCAAGTGTTGTTTGAATGACATTCTACTGTTTCAAAATGCATGCATGTTATCAAGTAATGCCATTCAATTGGTTTGTGGTTGAGATGTTATGGATTATGTTGGAATTTCCTCATCATCACCAACTAAAAAAAAATCATTTATCCTTATTCATTTCATTCGGACCATTGTCCATTTCGAAACAGTTTCCTAAACAAAAGAGCTTCATTTCATTTCCATTTGCAAAAGAAAAAATGGCCATTGTTACAAACCACAATACAAACTCTAGACCAGATTACACATAAATACCACAATACATATTCTAGCCAATGCAAGCCCTAAACCCTAAAAAACCATAAACCATATAAACCTAAAGACCCTAAACCCTAAAACCTTTAGCATTTCAACCGTGAATATACAAAAATATCCAACTGGCAGCCAATGCAAGCCACAAAAATTTCTCTTTCAGCTTCCATCTTGAAATCGCCGTCTCAAATCTGTTGGATCTTCGAAGCAAACCCGAAATTATTTTTACTGATCTTGCGCACATTGGTGGATCAACCCATTTGAAGTCTCGGCAGGCACGTTTCAGGCAGCTAATGAACCTCCTCCCGGGATTGCACTCTGTCCATGACATTTGCATAGGCCTCCGATTTCCACAGGTGCGCGACAATGCTTCCCCTCCAACAACCGCTAGATCTCTGGCGAGCTTCGAATTGCAAATGATGCATTGTCACTGGCTGCCGACAGCAATGCCATTAGAGGTCTGCTGGAGAAGAAGACAATGGTTCTCAGCTGAAGAGAAGAGGAGAAGAGGAGCGGAAGGCTTTGTTTGGCGCCAATTTTGTTTGCATTAAGAGAGATGAAGCCACTTCCACACACTTTAAAGAGGCTAAGTTCTCTTTTTTTGCCACGTCGGCAAGTCCACGCAACAAGGTAACGGACATTTATTGCTTCGTCAGCAGTTTCCGTCGAGCAATAGACGAAGGTTGACGGTAGGGGTCTTATTTTGGGCATTTGTAATCATTAGGGTGTTAAGTTGCATTTAGTGAAGTTCAAGTGCCTCTCAGACATTGGGGTGAAAGGTCAGGGATTTCTATGGAATTTTCCCTTTAATTTTTAAAATAAGCTCTATAAATGAAAGTAACACAAGAAAATATGATTAACCTTCATCCATGCCAAGAAACAAATCGCCTCTCCCTCCCTCAGATAGCTCATTTTAAGAGCCATAGCCATTTCTCTCATCCCAAGTGTTGAAACATTATAGTAGTTGAGATTTTGTATCTTACCCCATGTAAGTCACGCGTGAGCCATCCATATCAAACCTAGCATCTCCAACATTAAAAACCGAACCCTAGTACGATCAGAACGCACCATTTTTTTTGAGGTGTCCAACTTCGATAAAAAAAAATGGTGCGTTCTGATGACTTCGTCATAAAGTTTTGAAACTTTTTTAATCTAAGTTTTCAGAGGTTTTTTAGTCTTGAACTCCATGAATATGAGATTTGAATTGGGATTGCTGAAGTTGGATCAGAATTGGCATATCCTTCATTTAGATATGGTTTTGTAGTGTTTGAAACAGATTTGAGCGAAAATTATTGCTTTTTGGGCTAACACGTGTTTTGGGGCTGATTCACGGCTTTCTTGACTCTCGTTCTTCATGGACCTGGTACCCAAAATGTATGCTGAGGGTTTGATCAATCTTTCAGAAGCTTCCTTTTGCCTGTGGTCTCACTGGATTTGGAGCTGATTTGACAGAGTTCTGAGAGCTTCTGTGGTGTTCAATGGGTACTATCTCAGCAGTTTTGCATCTTTTGTTGTAAAAAATATTGATTGGGTGATGTTGTAATACGCCATATGCAGTATAGTGATGTTGGGGCTACAATATTTCCTACTTCCGAGAAATTGGTCCAAAGTCAATTCCATGTTAATGTGAGATTTTACTGTCTAATAATGGAGGGGAATATGTTTCCCACCATCTTCAGCCTTATCTTCGCATTAATGGGATTGAGAGGCAGATTATTTCTTTCCCTACACCCCTCAACAAAATGGGGTTGCAGAAGGGAAATATCATCACCTTCTCGAACTGGCTTGTGCTTTGTTACTTGAAATGAACATTCTAAAACATTCACGGGAGGATGATGTACTCACTGCTAGTTTGTTAATGAATCAAATGCCTACTCCTGTTATTGATGGTGCATCTCTTTATGAGTTACTCCATCCGAAGAATCATCTTTTCCTTGTCCCTAATTCCATCTTCTAGCAAGCTAATTGATTGTGCACTATCATCATTGGTGGTGGTAACCAAGAGAACATCAGGCAAATGATGGTGGTAGCCAAGACCCAAGAGAACATCGTGGCACGAGAAATGGTTGAAAAGAATGAAATTAAAAGAAGGCCCCATCCTTACACAATCTATGGTTCAATAAAGGAGAGAAATAGTGAAGACACGGTGTTTGGTTTAATTTGTCTACTAGACCGGCATATCAGGATGAAGTGTGGGGCGACACAGTGCTCAGAGACACATGCCATATACTACTTGGGAGGTCATGGTAATTTGATTAGGAGACTGGACATCACAGGATAGAGAGCATGTACATTTTTGTCAAAGATGGAATCAATGTGAATCTTCAACTGCTACGAGGAAGTTCAATACCCAAGTCTTGTAACGAGGTGAGGTAAAGTTCTCCTCAACTTGCACCAAGAGGACAAGGAGACAGCACTACATCCAGTCAACTCATCAAAGTCAAGTTCTTCTCAACTCGGGGAGGATGATGCAGTTCAAGAGAATGCAGCCAACAGATAAGGCCAAAAAGAAAGAACAAGAAGAAATATATGAAAAGAAGACAATAAAATAATAGAAAAGGGTCTTTGCTTATAGCTCAACTGGAAGATCGACAATGTTGCAACCTTGAGATCTCGGGTTCAATCCCTACTTCCCCATAAAAATATATACATATAAAAAAAGGATCATAAGAGGAGGGAGGGAAGAAAAAGACCAACAGAGAGTAACTTGGTCCTTGCAAGCCTTTTAAAACAGTACTCTTATATTGATAACAGGCCTGGTAACAATGTGCAAACAAATAAAATTAATGGGACTCAGTTAGAGGACCCATTAGTGCCTACAACAAGGCCCATGCACATGATCAATTAAAAGTGATCATGTGCAACCATGTGAAACAAAAGGTGATCACATAACTGATCCAGTGAATGCTAAGTTCACGTGAAACAGAAATCTCAATATTTCTGTTTTCACAGCATGGTCTCATATATCTGATTCTCGCCTATTTAATAGGAGTTGGTATATTTAGGTTATTAACTGTAGTTGTCTAGGTTATTTAAAATAGACTAGCAGTCTTATTTACATAAGGGAATAACCAAGAGGCAATATTAAGCCTACAAGCAAACTTTTCCATGATTATGCTGCTGAATATTTGAAGTATGGTAAAGAAAAACCAGGATAGGGACATTTTTATCTTATAGTTTATTTTGTGTTATTTACTTGCTTTATTTTATTAATTACTTTTTTTTTATTCGATATTTTATTAATTACTATCTGGATCAAGCTGCAGTTTGTATCATATAAGATCATGAAAATCAATGATAGTACACGTTCGACCATATTAGCATAAGGCGATTCAACCGTTTACACTTAAGAGTGAAAAGGATCGATTTCCTATACCAATTCTTGAAAATAAATAAATAGATAGATAAAAACAAATAAAAAATCATTCAGAAAATATCAGCTATTACATACTAGGAATCAACAGCTAGCATTCTTCCTAATTGATGCCTGGAGTTTCCTGGCTCTGAAAGTTTAACCTGTGCCACAGGGTAGAACCTGCATCAATAATTAATAGCCATTCAGAGAATAAGTAACAGAATTGAAGAAGGATTCCAACGAGATTAGCAAATATCAACCAAGCAAAACTTCTTATTACAAAAGATTTGCTAGTGTAAACAAAAAGTGTCTTCCTTTCAAAAGGAAAGGTGCAAAGAGGAAAAAGAACGACCTGTGCATTTCAATGCAAAATGTAAGAAAAGAGAGCATTCCAGAATCTGAAATAACAACTAAAAGGTCTTTCCCCTGCGTCTGCAAAAGCAACCAAGTCTCATCCAACCAATAGAAGATAGAAATTTCTATTAATATGATAAATATGCATACTTCTAACTCTCGCACACATCCAAAAAGAAAGATTCCCTTAAAAAGGAATCCATCATACGAAAGGACGAAAAAAAATCACCAAATAAATTACCTTTGGAGATGGCGCACGGAACTTCTCATTCCAGCGTAAAATGGCAAGATCTTTTATTATTCCGAAAACAGTTTGCTCACAAACCGACTGTACAATTCCATCATCACCAACTGTTACCAACTCGATTGATGTTTCCTGAAAACAGTGAACACATATACACTTAGATATCATAAAATAAATATTGTTTATCTAAAGACTGACCTGCAATATATCCATTCAACTTCCACAAGCGAATCACTCCCCTGCAATATATCCATTCACCCACCCATACACCCATCCCCCCAACACCCACACACACACACAAAATAATAATAATAATAACAATAGTAGTATTAATCTTTATATGTTGCCACCTATAAAGAGTTGGAAAGGCTGAGGTTTGGATCCGCATCAAAGGTCTAGCTAAAACGGATGGAGGACCCTGCCACACCCTAAATCTAATCCCCACTAACAACTTTCAGTTCACACAACCCGTCATCCGCCACGCCCATTGTAGGCGTCATATAATAACATGTGGTGATTAATGCAAAGAAAAGGAAATAGCTCCCTTCTGTGCAGCCAACACTCCCTTAATTTAATGAAAAATTAAATACATATTCATTATGTCAACTGCATAAACTAAAGGAACCAACCTATTAACTGCGCAACCTTAAAAAAAAAAACTTATTTAATGAAGTCATTACAACTTCTGTGCGGAGACCCTCACAGGGATATGTGGCGACCACCATGACTATTCATCCCTAACCAAGAAATCTAAACGAAGCTTGTAGTTAATGAAATCATTTCAACTTTTGCATGATCAACCGTACAACAATACATGGCCTTTCTTAAAAAAATGAATTCCTTGTTACACAGCCAATGTTGCATGCCATTAGATGAAATCATCATAACTTTCATGATTGTAAGCCCCAAACAACACGGCGCTACAAGTGTTTGTGATGCAAGACAAACGCTAAATCCCTAGTTATGCAATTTTGAAATCAATTTGAAATTTAATTGAGCAGCGGAGAAATTGAAATTAATACCAAAACACATAAAATATTTAGTAACTTTATTAGGGCACTTTAATTGATTCGAATTAGCATCCATTAGCATATGAACTTTCCCAGTCTAGAAAATAGGTCTAAATATGGACTTTAGTGTCGATCTAGTTTAGGGCACAAAGTGACAATCTCGATGTTGTCTCTGGACTCCTTGCTAGGGATTGAATAATTTAAGGCCCGAAAGGTTTAACTCGTTTAAAAGGAATCCACAAATTAGGATTGGGAATTAGAAAACAAAATCCCAGCAACAATATAAAAAATATATATATTTTTAGGTTTATGGGTTTTGAATAGAAGAAGCAAACTAGATAAATTACCTGACAATAAAAAAAGAAAAACAGAAAAGATAGAAGATCCAAAGAATCGCTCCAAGGAAGATGATTGGCTTCGCACCAAACCGTACGAAGAAGAAGAATCACTCTTTTAATGAAAACTCATCTCAAGCTCTCTAGAATTCGCACAAAGCAAAACTCCTAAATTTCATTAATCATCAACTGTTTTCTCAAAAGAAATTACAATGTATTTATAAATATAAAAAAACCCTAAAAATATTATTAAAACTCCTAATTAACCATTAATAGTTTCTAATCTAACAGTCACAATTAATTTCACCACTAATCCCGTTTTTTAGTACGCGACCACTTTTGAAGGCTCAAACAATATCCGATTGATGCAAAATTAGTCTTGTTTGAAAGCTTATCGAAGTAGCTTTCCAACAAAATAAGAATCACACAATTCCGACATTTATTGAAAAAGTTCTGGCCACTTTTCCGAGGATTGCGCTGAAAATGACGAAATTGATAGTCATATGTCACATATATGTGTCTGACTCCTAAGCCCTACCATATATGAGTCACACATATATGTGCCTGACTCCTAAGACCTAACATAAAATATTAAAATAAAATAAATACAACCTATGAAAACTAATAAACCAAAATGGAAGTCTACCGCACGATCAAATCAGCATGAATCTAGCAACGATTTTTCACACAATCAACGATCCAATGGTGTGACTCACGAACGGTCAAGATCTACCAATTTGATGTAGGAAAAAAAGCGCTAACTTTAAAATAACGTAAATCTCGCATGATAGATTTAAGGTTCAATTCTCCAGGCTGACAATAAGAAAAGATAAGAGATCTCATCAACCCCAATTAATTATCACAAAAAAATAAGAAAAGATAAATAGAAAAGATAGAAGATCCAAGGAATCGCTTCAAGGAAGATAATTGGCTTCGCACCAAACCGCACGCGGAAGAAGAATCACTCTTTTAATGAAAACTCATCTCAAGCTCCCTACAATTCGCACAAAGCAAAACTCCTAAATTTCTTTAATCATCAAATGTTTTTTCAAAAGAGATTACCATGTATATTGAAGAATTCATAAAAGAAGATAGAATCTTCTGCATATTGAAGACAAGAGATAAACCTTTTCTACCAAATTTTGACGCTCTTAATTCAACCCAAATCAATGACCTTATCCGATGTTTTTGAACTTTTTAATATTATTCATTAATCAAATTATAAATACAAAGCTAATAGATGCTTGAAGGACAAAGGGGCCATACTAAACCCCATAGGGCGAATGGTAGAATAAACTCCATACTATCTTAGATTGTTCCCATACACCCCTTCACTAGCTAACTCATCAGCTCTATAATTTCCTACATAGTGGATGTGGGTAAATTTCTTGATCTCCAACTCTTGAAGGATCTAATCAACCTTCGTAAATGGTTTAAAACATTTTTATGATGAGGGAGAGAGGTGATTTAACCATTTAATAATTTTGGCAGAATCACCTTCAATCCAAAGTTTTCATGGATTGGGACAGGATAAAGACCAACTCATAGTGCCCCCCCTTCAGCATTTGATGTAATTTCTTACCCAATAATTTCAAAGAAGTTAAAAAAGATCATGGCCATTTGATTTGACACACTCTACCAACTCCGTCCAAACCAGGATTACTTTTGTTACCAACGTCAAAGGCTAAGTGGTTCTTTCTTCTATGGTCTGGAAGTTTCAATCAGTGACTCCAAAAACAGAAGTGATCTTCCAATTACCCATTAAAATCTAAAAACAAAATCCATGGAAGCAGTTTTGTTGAGCATCTCTCTAAGAGACATCAACCACTAACCAGATGGCATGCCATTGAATGCTCTATTGTTGCATTCCTTCTATATACCCAGTAAACTTACATAAAATAAAATTTTCCACAAACATTCTACTCAAGTGCTAAAGACTTTTAAAAAGAACCAATTTTATAAGTCCAAGTGCGCTTAATTAATAAATGATTCAAGCTTTCACTGGGGTTTTCCAAAAAAGATAAAGGGCGAGCTTGGATCCCAGATCCTGCACAAATGTCATTCTTAACCAAGGAATAAGAAGAACAATGTGAGAGTGATCTCAATGAGAATTCTCCAAAAGATTAATTTTCCAAATTGTTGCTTATGAGTAAAGAACACTAGAAACAAAAATTCTATCAAGGATTCAATAGCACTTTACAGGTCCTACCCAAGTCTCCCTTTCTTCATAGCAGCGTCCAAACAAAACAACCATCAACAAGGGGAGAGATAATTACAAACTTTAGCCATTCTAAATATCTAATCCATAGCTCTCCAATATAAATTTGGAAAAACAACTTGAGCAGGTCAACTCCCCAGCAAGTAACTAACCTAAAATAAACGCTCCCCACATCACAGGGGTCCCTACATTATTATACATATTTTTTCACCTTTTCCGAAGAGTCCACCCTCAACCACTATCATACATAGGAAAGGGAAAACTGATCCCTTTGTCTAGTCCCTCTAGAGCTTTTACAGAAACCTATTGGTGAACCGCTTCTAAGAATTAAAAAAATAGGGAAAAGAGAAGTAACTGCAATTCATTTTCCCACTTTCCATCCAAATCCCTAGCATTCTAAGAGGTAATCAGTCATGCACCGGTCCACATCAATGTTGCTAAAAAAAAGGCGGGCAAGCTTTTTTTCTTCCAATTTAAATTATATTATATTAGATAGGTAATTACTTATATTATAACTATATATGAGAATTTAGTAGTTAAGTACATACATAAAAGATTCAATATTCATCGGTGATCATCATTCATGATGTATCTAATATAAATTAAAACATCATTCATGAGCTAAATTTGTTAAGTGAAGAGGTGTTGGTTCTATTAGGATTAGTAGGTTTAGGGAAGGAAGAAGAAGAAGGAGAAGGAAAAGAGCGAGAAATTAGGGCATTGAGAATTTTTCTTTTTTTTTTTAAAAGACCTCAGTCCCTTTTCAACTATTATATATAGTTACAATAGGATCACATACTAATCACTCACACTATTACAATGATGCAGAATTTGGGTTCGCATGTTTGGATCAAGACTGGGTCGAAGAAAGACGAACAACCCGGAGAAAGTGAACATATAAATGTGCCTTTAAAAGATCCATGAAGACAAGTCCCAGCCCCGCCTCGCTTGAGCGACCGAAATTTGGAGTTTTAGTTGTTTTAGGATATTTATTTGTGGTTTACTTTAGGATTAGTTTCCTTGTTTAAATAGGGGCCAAGCACACATATGTGATATTTGACCATTAATTTCGTCACTTTTAGTGCAGCCCTTGGAAAAGTGGTCTAACTCCATCAATATATATTGGAATTGCACGATTTTTGTCTTGCTGAAAAGTTATTTCAATAAGCTTTCAAACAAAACTAATCTTCTGTTAATCGGATACCGTTTGACCATTCAAAAGTAGTTGTGTAACAGAAAAACCAGATTAGTGGTCAAATAAATAAGGACCGTTAGATTAGAAGTTTTAATGGTTATTTAGGAGTTTTAATTTAGTAGGATTAGATATAGTTAGGGTTTCAAAAGTCTATATAAAACATTGTAATTTTTTATGAGAAATAGTTTTATGATGAATGAAAATTAAGGTTGTTTTGGTGCATTTTGTGAAAGATTGAATCTTTTGTAGAAAACTTATTATCAGTTTTCTTCTTTGAGGAGTGATTCTTCAAAGCTATCGTTGGTGAGAAACCGACAAGCCTCTTTTAAGCGATTCCAAAGATCTTCTACTTCTTTTATTTTGTTTTATTTGAAGATTGAGGACCCTAAACCTATCGTGTGGGATTTTACGTTATTTTAGGGTTAGCGTCATTTTCGTCCTGCAACAAATTCCCCATGCTAATACGATACACAGCAACTATTTACTAGTGATACACCAACACTCCCCCTCAAGTTAAAGCAAAGATATCAATCATGCCCAACTTGGATGCAAGTTCCCGTGGTCTTCACTTTCCCAAAGTTTTGGTAACAACATCGGAAATTTGTTCTTAAGAGCTTATTGGCGGCGGCAGAACTCATTGGACTCCACCTTCTCTCAAATGGAATGACAATCAACTTCAATGTACTTTTACTTCTATCTTGATAAACAATTTTCGGTTGTGTTTGGAAACTTCATCGTCTCCAGAGGGATTCATAGAGAGCTTTGGACATAAATTCTGAAGTCTGCTAAAATAAACTTGACCCGCATTCCTTCGTGTGCCCTTATGACAATGCTCTATATTCAGATTATGCACTTGAATTGAACACAGCATTTTGTTTATTAACTCCTCCAAGCAACCATATTGCCGCCAACAAAGGCACAATACCTTGTTGTCGACCTCTACATCAAAGTGGCCATGGTCACTAAATAACAATCCCTTTCTTGAACTCAATTTCAAGTATCTAAGATGTTAAATTATGTATTATATAGAATGGTGGGTACCTAGCTATATTGGGTGTGTGCGGTAGTATTAGTCACTTATGCAATTTCCTTTTTCCATGTTTATCGACATACGTGAGATTGTAAGTGTGTGGTATATAAATACAAATAATAGAAGATATATGTGAGATTGTAAGTGTGCGGTATATAAATACAAATAATAGAAGGGGATTGAGGTACAATAACTCAACCCTAAATTCCTCTATCTCTCTTCTTCTTCTTCTTCTCTCTTAACCCCAACCCTAATTAACTCTTCTAAAACTTAACTTGGTATCACACCATCGATCTTCATCAAGAATCATCACCTAAAGTTGACATCATCTCGAGTTTCTGACGTCACTGCTGATATCACACTGATATCAACATGGTCATCCTTTGACCTCGGATTTGGAATCCGATCACTAGGTTTTGATCGAAATTTAGCACTGGCCATTTCTTCCTTCTACAACTTCTCCGTTTGAGCACCGGAAACACCTCTTCTCAAGGTACCTTTTCGTCATCTTTAACCTCTCGTTGGTTTTCTAGGTGTACTGTTAACAGTGTTGCAACTCCAAGCTTCTCTGTAAGCTTCTGATCCACCACAAGGTATGTAAGTTAAGGTTGTTTGGATTAGAAAAATACAACTACGGATTTTTCTCGGTTAGTACTGTGAATCGCTAAGGAAAACCTCTATTTCTCGCCGAAGAACCTCTATTTCTCGCCAGAGATCACCGGATATCAGTTCTTTCTTGTTTGGTAGTTGGTTTCTTGGCCGACAGTTTTCTTATGTCTCTTTAAAGATCTCGGCAACGGATTTGCGCAATTTGTGCTCTCTTGTGCCTTTTTTGGGTTTCTAATGATGTCTTTGTGCATTCCCGAGGCACAAACCATGTGTTTGTGAGTTAAGTGTGAGGTTGTGAAGCCTTGTTTGCTGATAAAAGGGTGTTGTGAGGTCGTGTGACTAGTACGAAGGGTGTAGACCCCTTGGTTGTGTTGGAAAAAAGGTGGAGATACCTCGTTTGTGTTGTGGACTGTGTAGCACAGACACCCTTTGTGTGTTCTGACGATTGATATTTCTTGTGTGAAGGATGGATGAGAACAACGTGAACGTTGGCAAAAGCCTTGAAGAATCTCATAGGCTTCAAATCACCACCGTAAAATCTAACGGATTGAATTACCTTGCATGGCCTCAATCCGCTGAATTGTTCCTATGTGCTAAAAGGAATATCGGTCTTGTAGATGGATCTATCCCAGATCTTGATCCCTCGGATGATTAATATGCAGATTGGAGGTGTGTTACCACTCAATTCATGACATGGCTATTGCCTTCAATTCATTTATGCATGTCTCGTCAATCAGAAAGTTGCGGATGACCATCAGTGAGGCTTAGGCTCAGATGTATGATTATGCAAAGGTGTTTAGCCTTACTAAAAAAATCAGCCAGGTGTGTTAAGTTGAGAATTCTGTTGGAGATTTCTATACTCAACTACGTGGTATATGGGATGAGCTAGCCCACTACCAGAGGAGGGAAAATGTAGTGAGTGTTCTATGAAGCCACAGTGTGTTCAATGCATGAAGATCCAGCGAGAGGATAATGAGATAGGGAAGATTGTTTATTATTTTTATTTTTTTTATCAGTAACAAAGCAAATCATATTAAAAACAGGAAAAAAAAAATACACGCAAAAAGGGGTAGCAAGACGCTACCAAAAAACAAAACAGAAAGTGAGGAGAAAAAAGAGATAATGAAACCCAAAAGGAAACCCTGGGAGTGAGATAGCCACCAAAAAGCACCGGAACATCATCTCGGAGAGGGAGGGGAGGATGGGGGTAGGGGGGAGAGGAAAGGGTAGAGGGTTGAGGGGAGGGGGGGTTGGTGGTAGCAGGGCTAGGGTTGTAGATATCCCAACGAGACTACTGCAAAACTTTCTCATTATCCACCTGTTGGCAACCCAGAGAGACCCACTGGAGGAGGAAGTCTCTAACTGATTTGAGAACCAGCTGATACGGTCTACCAATCTTCTTAAACACTCTGTTATTGCGCTCGAGCCAAATAGCCCACAAAGTAGCATACACAAGGATTTGCCAAAGGTTCCCGAATTGTTGGAGGGATGTAGATTCCTCCCATTGTCCCAATAACTCCACCACTTTCTCCAAAAAGATCCATTGGGAGCCAAAAATATACAATATCACAGCCCACACTTTCCGAGCATAGGAGCAGTGAATGAGAGCATGGTTAATAGTTTCCCTTTCCCCTCATATAGAGGAGGCACCCTCCCGTAATAGTGATCCCTTTTCTTCGTACTTGATGTCTAGTAAGAATTCTCCCCCATGCTGTAGACCAGGCAAAGAAACGGATATTCGAAGGGATTTTGAATTTCCAAAATTTAACCCAAATCTTTCTATCGTTCATAACACAGCTATTATGTAGCAAGTGGGAGTAAAAAGACGAAACTGTGAAGACCTCTTTTGCATTAAGATTCCAAATTCTACAGTCTCTACGCTGGTGTTTGGAGTTAAAGAGTGGAGCAGGTTAAAGAGTGCTATAAACTCATCAATCTCCCTGTCCTTAAGCATACGCCAAGTAGAAACATTCCAAGAAATTTGCCCCTACTGAAATCAACAAAGGACGAGATCGCTGCCACCTGGATGGCCACAATGCGGAAGATGTTCGGATAGGCGGACTTGAGATTGTCTGGCCCTGCCCACTTATCATTCCAAAATTCGATCCTTTCTCCATTCCCCCAACTATAGGAGATGCACTTCCCGAAACTATCTGCCATAACCATGACACATTTACACCAACTGGAGACATTAGGGCCCTCTGCTCTGATACACCATTTGTTTGCAGCCAGCCCATACTTAGCGGTGACCACCTGCCACCACACTTTCCCTTTCATTACCATCGGCCATCCTCTAGAACCACTTGCTAAGAAGAGCTTTATTGACAATACCCAATCTCTGAATTCTGAGACCCCCATTGACCTTATCATAGCAGCAAGACTCCCATTTTAACAAATGGATCTTAGAGCTGAGACCCGCACCCTCCCAAAGAAAAACTCGTATGATTTTTTCAAGCTTAGCGATAACCGTCGTTGGATCAGCGTACATAGACATGAAGAAGACGGGCAACGAAACAAGAGTGGAGTTTATAAGAGTGACTCTCCCTCCATTACTGAACATCTTGTTCTTCCAAGTCGCCAGCCGCTTTTGGAATCTTAGAATGATCGGATCCCAGTGAATGCCCACACCTAGTGGCGGCCCCATATATTTGAATGGCATAGCCTCCTCCACACACCCCACGTGATTAACTTAAAGGGCATCACTTCGGAATCAGTATTAATTCCTATCACTTTGGATTTATGAAGATTCACGGCATGGCCAGACACAACTTCGTATAACGTGAGAGCACTAGTGACCGCCTTAACTTGACCTGCATCGAACCCACAAAAGATGACCGTGTCATCCGTATATTGGAGATGAGAAATCACAAGATTGTTAGAGATATGGAAGCTATTGAAGAAGTTCATCTTGGAACCTTTTTGAACAGTTCTATGTAGAGCTTCGCCCACATGGTCTGTGGCTCCCCGGGAAGATTTTTAACCTACTTCAAGAGGTCAATTCTAAGTTTGAGCATGTTCAGGCAAGCATTCTGAGTATAGAGGAGCTACCTCCTTTAGGTATTGTGTTCTCTCTTCTCCACGGAAAGAAGACTCGAATGAGAGTTATGGATGAATTTGTTCAGGCACCTGAGCGTACAACGCTCCCTACCTTTTCAGAGTCCTGTGATGGTGGTGAGGTCGATTTGTAGGTCGTGGCCGTGGTGGTAGAGGTAAATTTTCTAGAGAAGAGAAAGCAAAGCTTAACTGTACGCACTATGGAAGGAAGTTTGGGATTTGGTTGGGAAGTCTTAGTTCCCACCCACTCAGATTGGCAGAGCCTATGTTGTTGAGGAGGACTCAGGGTCCCAGGCATCTCCTACTGTTCAGCAGCCAACGCCTTGTGCTCCTACGTCTCAGGCATCACCATTGGAAACTCTCAAAGAGAGAGTATCAGGAGTACCTCAGCCTCAGAGTAGTTACCAGCCAAGACCCATCCTCCCAGCCTGCAAAGACAGCTACCATTGGCTCTGCACATCCACCTCCACATCTCAGTCATCCTGGATTATTGATTCGGGAGCCACATACCATGTCTGGTATGTCTACTGCATTTTACTCCATTTCTCCTATGCCTTTCCCTTGTCATATTCGGGTTGCAGATAGATCTCTTGTCCCTGAACTGGTGCAAGGGAATGTACACCTGATAATTTATCTCTCACCTCCACCTTGCCTGTTTCTCAAATGTCTCAATAATTTCCACAGACAAACATCCTAACATTCAACATAAAGCAACATGTAGGTTTAGTTCAATATGAGGGGAATTCTTTAATATAAAAATCAGGTTGTTGGGAAATACATGCTTCTCAAAGTATGAATACAACTCAGTGATGTAAACTTTAATGGAAGGAAACCTGACTTTATGGTACATTCGATTGATGTAAAACTTTAGTGAAGGGAAAACTGCATCATTTGAGAATTAGAAACCTGCTAAAGTACCCAAAAATGCCAAGTTGATGCATTCCCTATTTTCAATACACCCAACTACGGTCTCTATGATTTACATGGAATACTTCCTTAATTTAGTTATTTTCATAAATTATTAGACAAGATAAGGTAGTTACTATTTTGAGTTTGAATTTTAAATGTTTAAGTTTGAATTGTATGGGAACTCTATAACTATCTTAAAATGTAATCAAATCATGAAGGAATGAAATATTTTTATAGAGTTTGATTCACTCCATGAATCCCAAGGAGGTCCACTACCCTCGATGTGCTTGTCTAATCAATTTCTCTCTTCTATTTAATATTTATTTCATAAAATCCCTAACACCATCGGGGAATCGTATTACAAGTATACAGTAAATGCCAGTACATATAGCAGATCAAAACAAACTACTTGTGCAACGTAGAATCCACTACTTGTGTGCACCATGAACCAAGTGAAAATAGAAATCTAATTCAAAACTGACCACATAAATTTCATCACTCGAGCCAAGTAGAATCTCTTCTGAGTATAAAAAAATCCTAAATTTACAAAACCTACTTTTCCGAATACGACATCTAAGGAGTTAGGATGGCGGAGATGTCCTTGAACAGCCTGAAGAACGACGCTACCTCTGAGCACGCACTTCGCTAGATAATGAGCGCTCTTGCGTTCCGATTGGGATTCCTTTACCAAATTTTCTTCAGCAATCGCCATTATTAATCTTTTTGTAGATTCCACCGGTTTATGAGATCTAGGGTTTTTTGTGACACTGATACGGAGCATTCATGGATTCCCAAGGCTTCGAGATTAATAAATGGACCTTTAAAATGTGAAATTTGATGCTGCGGTTTGGGGGCTTTTATGCCTTTGTTTTGGATTTTAATTTATACTCTCGGATACGATGACGTGTCGCTGGTTCTTCGTTTCTGTTTTGAGATTCGACTCTGCACGCATTTAACCTACATCGTAAGGTTAGGAAGGTTTTGGCTCTCAATGAATCGGTCTGGTTCGGGTTCGGTCCAGCCCAGGTTACGGCCAGGGTCTTAAACGGGCTCATTAAATTTAGGCGTCTCCATACTCCAAGCCTGATTACTAATCAGGCAAGGTGGGTCAACCTATTTATTAATCGGGCCTACTCATCTTAGCCCATGCTCACTTCAAAGTTAGTAGTGCGGTCTTTCTCAATCATGGGGCATGGTCAGGCCCAATCTACATGGGTATGCGTTGGGGTTAACACATCTAACAAATCACTCTATCTATTTACTTTGTAAAAAGAGTTAGGCTGTATATGGCATAGCTCTCTGTTAGCCCCTGTCATAGCAGAGTTCATTTGATTTAGAAGGTTTTCATCCTCTTTATTAACATCTTACTACCTGCTTTAGCAGGTACCCCTTCTCACTACTCACTACTCACTTCTTGTTATAGCAAATTTTATTTGTTCTGGTAGGGAGCTAGTACAGAGCAGGGAGGTTGCTGCTAGAGTAAGTAAATCCTCTTTTGCAGGGAGTTAGAAAAGAAAATGGGAATCAACTAAAACAGGTGAACTTTGTTGTGGCAAGAATTACCAAAGAGCTATGTCATACGCAACCTTAGTCTACCACCCATCATGTCCATTAAAACAGTCCACACATTCGGATGACTATATGAAGTGTACGGACTTTCATGCATTAAACATCCGTGCATGTCACAGATATGTGTGGAGTGTCATGTCCACCCATCACGAGGGGACACTCATTGTAGACGTTATCTTGTAAAAATTTGTTATTAGACCCAAGTATATTTATTGTTTTAGCTTCTTTGCTAGCATAATTCGTTAATTATATTGAGAATCCTTTAAGATTCATGCCGTGCAAACTTGATTTATCAAAGGGTAACTTTTCCAAGACTAGCAAAATGATCCCAAAGGGTAATGTTTCGAGGATATCTATATATATATATATATATATATATATATATATATATATATATATATATATAAGTCTTTTGAAATATGTGAATATTTAATTTTATGGATGCATGTATGTAAAATTCATGACCAAGCAATTTTTATATAATTTTAAATGAATTTTCAATGTTAAATTTTAAATTGTATAAAATATTTTTTGATTTTTTAATGATTTAAATAACTTTGTAGATGTGCAAAAACCCATAGAATGAATTGTAACTATGGTTAAAAAACAAGCATATTATATAGTGTATATAGGTTACATTAGACCAAAAGGAATAGACTTTCATATGAAGATACTATGATAGATCAATGTGTTTGTTCTTATGTTGTGTTTTTCTAGGAGTCGGTGGTTTAAAGATGTGTACAACTTCAGGGATGGTGTTACACATCGGGCAAAACCGTTTGGGTATGGGTCAACAACACGTGCGGACAGTGTACAACACGTGTGGACATTATATGTCATGACGCGTTTTGGGTGGGAACTTAAGCCCATGTTAAAAACAAAATCGGGATGAGGACATAAGCCCAGAACCGGATAATATTGTGACATGTGGGTTTGGATTGCCACATGCTGTATGATAACAATACTAATAATAGCTTATTTTTTAATAAAATCAAGACGAAATTGATTGCACCATAAGTTTTTATTTATGATTAAAATTAAATTGTTTATAAATATGATAAATTTTTCCTTTTTGTTATTCTCTAAGAATTATTCTATGCTAATTAATGTATATTTTAAGAATTTAGATCTTTCGAGAGATAATTATTGTCAGCTAATAAATTCATAAGAAAAAAAGGTGGTAAATTATCGAATCTAATGATGAACAATGTTTGATTGATAAAGATAAATCACATAAACAAATAATAATGATAAGCAAAGGTCTCTTTAGAAACAAATTGAGGGAACAATTTCAAAGATTAACATTTTTTCACTTTATAAATCTGTTACAAATGGTAAGAATGAGCCATTATTACGATCTAAGCATCCCATTCATCATCCATTTAGGAAGAGAGAACTAATTGTTAGGGAAGTGAAAGTATGGGTCAAAAGGAGAAAATAAGTTGAAGCTTAGCCATGCTTGGACACTTCTCATTTTGGTGTTTATTAAATAATTAGAATGAAAGTCTTATTAATTCATTAATGTTAAAGGCTTATCGATGTCATAAACTTCTGATTTTTAGATCATCAAGACAAGTTAGACATGTTTTTCTGGCTTCGTTCATTCATATTTTAAGTATTTATAAAAACTAATATTTTTTACGGGCTACAGTCATCATTATCATTATTCATCAAGCCCATGTGATCTGAAACTCCATACCATTTATAGCGACATTCCAATATAGAAATTGAATAAATGCATAATATTTAAAGTAATGATTTACATAATTATTTCGTAGAATGTTGTAGACATTGGAGTATTAAATGTCACAGATTATGCACGTTAATTAAGTGATATCGTTGACATGGTCTTTCCACCTAAATTATTAGGGAAGATTGATCCTCTATACGAACAGCAGAACAGTTTGAGCACACTACAAAAAAAGTGAGTTCTAGTGGCATTTTAAAAAAAATGCTACTAAAAGTATATTTTTATGGCGTTTTCTTATGTGCAGTGAAATATGATGATATTTCACTCTTAAAGACCTACATTTAGCTACCCGATGAAAGCTATTTAATATGTTTTATATAATTTTAGTGATTTACAGGTCTGGAGATGTGTTGAGCATAAAATAACCTAAAACTTCATAATATAACGTCAAATTCGTACTACCTTGGATCATCCAGAACTTATTTCGACTTAGAGCTTAATTTTGACCTTTAAAATATCAGATTCACAAAATGGTTAAAACACCAAAGTTGTAGAGCTCGTCGTCTTCTTTCTAACGCCGCAAGAATCGTCTCAATCAGACTTCGGGATAAAACGTTATGACTAAAATACTAAGGCTGTATCTGTTAAAGAGTTTGACCGAGTTTCACGACAATCTGGGAAGGTCGATCGATCGACCTAAACCCTCGATCAATCAACTTTGGACCGATTCTTTATATTTTTAAAGCTCAAAATTGGGGGGAAATGTAGGGTTTCGAAATTAGGCCCTATATAAGGGAGAATTAGAATTAGGGTTAGATATATCTCCCTTTGGGGAGCCTTTTATTTTTTCAAGCATTGTTCTTTCCATTTCTTAGTTTTAGGTTCTAGATTAGTTTAATTTCGGCATTTGAAAAAGGATTGTACTAGGTTAGATTAAAGCTTTCGTGGATTTTTGTGGATCATTCCTTATGGTATTTTAATATCGTTTTTAATTTCTGCACTTCTTGAGTTATTCATTTTAATTATGTGTGGCTAGTTTTATTAGGGATGGGGATCTAATGAACCCCATCCGAGGGAGTCATTTATATTAATATAAATTTGTGATTGAGATGTCAGATGCTTTTAACGGCCCGAATGTTATTATTAAAAATGATAAAATCTGATTTCAATCTTAGATCTAGGAGCTAATCATGCCCTATGATTTCAGATCTGCAATAATGATTTTATCCTAATTATTACCCATCTCGGGGTGAAGCTTTACTGTCATCTGAGGTGTGAGTGTTAATCATACACTCATGGGGTATTAATCATACATCTCATTGATCTCGGATTGATAGTATGACTTTATCCCAGTGGTAAGTTTCAATCACTATCTGAGGTGTGGGTGTTAATCACGCACTCATGGGGTGTTAATCATGCATCTCCTTGATCTTATATCGTACTTTAAAAATTACCTAGAGATTGGGTTCTGGGTATTGTCCGAGGTGTGAGTGTTAATCATACACTCATGAGATGTTAATTATACATCTCCATGATCTCAGATCTATACTTTAGAACTCACGTGTGTTTGGGGCGGTGTTTCTTTTTAGATATTTGTTAAAGATCTTACATCTCAATCTATAGATCTGTATTACACAAATGATAAACCTACGATGGGAGGATTTAGTATCTCAATCCTTACCTTTCATAATCTGGGGATGGGTTGGTGCATATTATACCAAGTTTAACGTCCAACACCATGCTTGGGTTGACGAGATCTTGGAGATTTCCATGCTCTTGTAGGACATAGGCTTGCAATTTGACATTGCAGAAAAAAATGAATCTCTTACAAATATTATTATTACAAATAAGGAAAGATATTAAAGATAAGCATTTTATTATAATGGTGACCCTTTGCACTGCTAAGTCAATGCCTCTTTATTAGTTGAATTTTATCTCCATATTATAATGTAGAACAAGCTCCTTATTTAGCAAGCTTATCTGCTATAACGTTGGAGACTTCAAATCTAAGAATACTTGGGACTTGGAAGACTAGGAATTAGAAAGTGCTTCTTGTGTATAAGAAATACGTGTAAGCATGTTTTGAACCCTGTTCTATTCTTTCCCTAATTGGAGAACTTACCAATCTACTAGCACGACTTGTGGATTCTTTTTTTCTTCTAATGTTCCTACAGGTAAAATGATATGATAATGCCTTTGTTTTTCCCGATGACAAAGTATCCTTAGTGCACCCGACTAAGTCCCCGGGCACATGCAGCACCCGCACATGATAATGCCTTTGGCTTATGTGTGTGTGGGTGTATAGATGAGTGTGTGATGCAGTGCAAATTACCGCGGATGAATACATGGAGGCCCTGGATCGGCGTAGGTCCACTCATTAGAATTTTGCCCACTTGTTAGAATTTTGAGTCGAACACTAGTAGAAATCATGGACCCAAACGTCAGAAAATCCCGCGAAGGCCCATTTTGGAACATAAGCGCCCAAACGGTCAATAGTCACAGCTTTGTTGTGAGGTCTGCGTTTTTTAGGAAAATTCCTTCATTTAAGGGACGAAAATAACAATTTTGCTATTTTAAGAATAATCCCTTTTGCAATTCCCGGAGATTTACAACTCAGAATTGATCCGTTTCGATTCTGGATTAATTCTAATATGAATATCTTTCCGTCTATAGGCTTATCTCGTTTTTGCTATTTTTAGTAATTTTTTCTTTCCTTTTTTTTTAATGAATGTAACCAAAACGAAAAGATTATTAATGAATATATTGAAATTTCGAGGTCTTCAAGATCTTTGTTTTCCTGTTTTTCTTGGTATTCATGTGAATCAACAAGAAAGGTGGATGCCCATTAGATTTATGGTATTTCTTCTTAGAAATCAACAGTTCTAGTGGAAGGTTGCAGTTTAGCGCTGCAGCAGTGTGTGTGTGTGTGTATAATGGATAATATGAGATAAGTTTTGTTGCACTTGTCTATTTTGTGTGCACATTAGCAAGATAAAAAAGGGCCTCTGATAAAAAAGATATCGAATCTCGTGATTGACATCCATAGGTAATGGTGCTTAGAAACCCTTTTGGTGATAACGCCCAAGTAGAAATCGGCATTTAGACATTTCCAATGCATGCCATTCGTAAATGTCTATGTTTTGGATTCTATCACCGAAAGATGATTGTAAATTCCACTATTTATTGACATTGATGACACCCCATTAATCCTGAGAAGATGGTTCAATATGAAAAATCAGCACATTATATTGAACCATAATTTTCTGGTACCACAAAATTTTCCTACATGTATATTCAAGTTCTATTTCGATGGTTTCAGGTTCAGCAGCTGGTATGTTAGGTTCCTATGTCATTGGTTTCTTCTTCTTTTCTTTGTGTGTGCGAGCCTAGTTGGTTAGTTACATGTTGACGTCAATCCTAAGACCTGCAGGTTGTATGCTGGATGCTCGCTAACCGCCAACCCCTTTTTAAGAGCAACTTGGTTGTACTAACTGCAATTCGTGTACTTTGCCTCATATGGGCGAACTCGATCGAGTCGAATGACGAATTGGTTCTCTCCGAACCAAATTGCCAATTGTAGGGTGTCCTAGCGAATTAAGTAACACAGTTTAGACAATGGTGGTCAAAGACTTTTTTTCTCCTGAAGCACTAATTGGGGGAATATTTTTTGACTTACTTAAAGTTCTTGTCGTGGCTTATAGCTGTTAAGATCATTCTTTTTGTTATTGTGCTTTGGATTAAAATTTTTGGAAGGCCACGAGAAATATTCTCCTCTCTTAATAACCATAGTTTCTTATGCTTTCCTTATTTCTTAGCATTCTAACTTTCTCATAGTTACTGCTGGTCTCGTGCAGATATATCATGTCATTTCATCGTGCAAACGACTACGAAGACATGGCCGATGAGGATGGCATGGATAATGTAGGAGACAAAATGGATGAAGAGTTCTATGGGGGAGGTAGATGCAGAGCTGAGGTTGATGATGAATACGATATGATTAGTTTAATTATTTTGTTCATGCTATCTATCTTTCAGACATTAATTCATTCAAAGAGCTTGTAAAACACTAAGTGGCTCGTTAGCTGTGTCTCACTTTCCCTTGAGTTTTGCTTTAGCTTTTCTTAATATTGCATTAAAAGCAAAGCAATACATGGTCATGGAGATAGCAAAATGGTCATCCCTGGAGAATATTTATCACTATTGTTGTTTGCTATCTATTACAAATATATAGTACCACTCTCTTCTATTTCTTCCTTGGTGATTCTATCAACATGCAAGATTCATTCTCGTTACAAATAAAAAAGATTCTTCCTAATTACTTCTATCATGAATTGAGCAGCTCACCAGAGTGACAGCACTATGCCAAAATGAAAAAAAATCACTTTTGCAATAACAAAAGGAACCACTGCCCAAACAGTGGTATGATAATCCACTCCTAAAATCAATTGTTTTTTATATTAAAATTGTGGTTTAACTCCTTAACCCTTATCTCACGCCCAAAAATCAATTGCTTAAAAAAAAGGTCATAGAAAAGGTCATTTTCAATTCCTTTGTCTAGGTTATTTACTACCTCGTTCTATTATTGTGTTTACGTTTGGCTTGTAATTTATTTTTCTTCTATCATTGGCAACCAGTTTTAGACAATGGTGGCCAGAGACTGGTTAGGTTGCGATTTGACAGAGTTCTCAACCTTATAATACACTATAGTATAAATCAGGAATATATTTTATTGTGTTAGATACTATTACTTTATTGAGATCACTTGAGATGGTTTGGGTCCATCAGATGCTTGAAACATTTTCTTTCTGTATATCAAGTTTCGGCTGATACCGATTCGTATTGATTTTTTTGCAAACTGATACCGATAGCAGTATCGGGGTGGTACGTTATCAGGTATCAGGATTGCCAATGTAGCATTATATCGGTCGATACAGATCGGGTAGCGGTCGAGACCTGCCAAATTTGAAAATTTTTTATTTTAAAAAATGTTTCCTTTAAAAAAAAAAACATCTAATAGGTCTTTTATGATACTTTTAAGACTATAAGTCTATAACATGTCCCTTAGTGTGTTAGTTTCTCTAATATTCTTTGACATTTAAGAAATAAATAAAAATACATGGCATCGGCATATCGGCCGAGACCGATATTATGTTCCTCGAATCCATTGGTTATTTTAAATATCCAATTATGGTGCCATTTTTGTAGTTTGAAGAGAAAGAAATGAAAAGAAAACAAATAAACAAAAAGGAAAGAAAAATACAAAATTTAGGTATAAGGCAGAGCAATAAGTGGGTGGGGGAGCTGGATTGGACAGTTTTTGGATCAAGTTGGGTCAGATTTTGGGGCTGAATTGAAGTCAGATTGGGCAAAATCTGATTGAGCCCTAGCTGAGTTTGGTCGGGTCCTCAAAATTAGTGAAAGGCCAAAAGTGTTTTTCACTGGTTCGCATGCTCATAAATTCTATGGACCTTCAAACCATGACCATTTGAACTGAAGAAGGTTGGCCTGAGCATACTTACACAGTTGCATGCATAATTTTATATATAATGGAAGTGGTTTATTAGTGAATTATGTCTCCCTATCTGATGTTGATTCTTAATTGGTTTGTGTATTTTTTGAGTTTACTATGGTGCAACACAACATGCCAAAGGAGTTCTATGTTTCATGCAACAACAATGGTGTCATTGAATCAACACACCTCAAAAGGCCAACATTGCCCCACAGAGATAGAAATAATAGAGATTTTTGTTATTTAACTAGGATTTTTTGTTACTTAACTTATGGGCTATGGGGATTTTTGTGATTTTGCCTTAGAAAAAAATTCCTTACTTTTGTTGATTTGTGTAATTGTGTTCTTTATACTATTACTTTTGATGATTTAGTTTTTTTGGTGGGCTTATTACATTTTGTTAAATAATCTTATTGAGTCTTGTATTTTTTCTTTCAGGAATGGATAGTTATTTTGTTTGCCAGGATGAGGATTTTTTAAAAACATATACGATATGAGTGACTTTTTAAAATATTTATAAAATTAAAGAATTAAAAAAAATTAATTAATTTTTTTAGCGGTGTTTTTCCAGAAACGTTGCTATAGGCCACTTACAACGGCGCTTAATCCAAAAGTGCCGCTATAACCTTTCAGATACACTATTGGCGGTATTTTGTTAAAATGCCGTAAATAGATCTATTAGCAACACGTTTAAATTATGTTTTGTGGCGTTTATAAGCATCACCGAAACAATTTAAACGACATTTCTGAATGTTTACTACAACGTGTTTGAGATCATTTAGTGGTGTTCCCTAAATGTCACTAATGATAAAGATATAGTTGCATTTTATCTAAAATGGCGCCACGAACGTTTGAGTGAAGCACCGCTCATCGTATTTGCAGCGTTTATCAGATTTTTTGCGGTATTTAATATTTGTGTCCCTTTATATTGAATTTCGATAGAACTTTCACATTTCTAACTACCAGAAAGGCTCTCAATTTATAAGAAAGTGAGCCCTTGGATGCGTAGCAAGTGGTGAGCATCATTGGCTCACTTTCAAACACAATGATTGTGCTTTTTTGAATAAAGAGCAACTATTGAATGTAACAAACCTTACATATCTAAAAATTCTTTTAGAAATAGCAAGAAATAGCTAGAAGGGGCAAGGGTAATTATGGAAATTCTAAAAGGTAAGGGTCCCTAGGATTTCTTGGGATTAGTTTAACTTCATTAGATAAAAATTGGGTAAGATTTAAGGGTGATTTGAAAAAGTTTAAGAGAAAATTGAGAAAGTAAAACATGCAAAGGCTTGAATGGTGTATGGGTAGTGGCTTGAGGGAGAGACATTGGTTATTGGAATCACAGTTGAGGGTAATTGGAGAATTAAGCATGATTCGCAGCTTGGAGGAGGACCCACATAAAGTGAGAAGAATCATATTTGTTGTACGCCTAGTGCACTCTCAACAGGTTCACTTGGGTTTTTGAGCCCTGAATTTAGGGAATTTGGCATCCTAGATCCCAAGGTGATTTAGTCAAAGTTTGATCAAAATGGGGTGTCTTCAATGTTCATTGGAAAGTTCTTTGATGACCAATGCCATTATGTGTAATCATTTCCTTGACTTCACACTTTTTTTTTTGATAATTCTATAGGAGATGAATTAAAACTAAAAAAGGAAAATACAAGAAAAATAGGAAGGAGGGGAAGACGAACAAGGAGCACATCAGGGGCCACCTCCAAGCCAAAAAGAAAACCAACACCAGAATAGACTCAAGAGAAGGTACAATCTCCTAACCAATAGAAGACACACTCTCTGAAACAACCTGCCCCTAAAATCACACCTATGAAATAAGAGACAAATAACTTAACCCTTACGAACAATTTCTAAGTCTCTGAGAGCACCCTGGATGGAGTAAGAGCCTAGGAGGCCAAAAATTTTAGCCCATTGAATAGTTATAATCTTTATGTTTTCAGCAAGTATGTTAGCCATTCTGCCTTTAGGTTCAAATTAAGAGATTTCTCTCTTTCCACAACAACCAAATAGCAGCCATAGCCTCCAGCTTCCAACAATCTTTCTTTCATTTAGATGGTCCCCTAAATTCCCACGCTCCGACAAAGTTGCTCACAGATTTAGGCATGACCCTCGGAGTGACCATTCTATAAAGTTGTTCACACTTCACACTTTAGAGTGACCATTCTACTTTTATTGTAAACCCTTGGAAGTTTTTCCTAGCTTAACCACAACGGTTATGGATGGCTATCGCATCTTGATCGTAACATAACTGCATGCAAACCAAAGGGTTGATCGTAGATCTTGATTGCTGGAGGAGCGAACTGTGTGCTTCCTTTTGAAAGGCTAGGTTCAAATCAGCGCTCTCTTTGTGATGTGATTTCCTTGACCGCGTGGTGTGACTGCGCTCTCCTATCTGCACTACAAAAAATGTGTTTATTGGAGACGGCTTTTGGCCATCTCCAAAGGTGTCTAAGTCGTCTCCAATAGTATTGGAGACGGCTTCCATGTAGTCTCAAATAGTCCCGTCTCTATTGTTTTTGGAGACAAAATGGAAGCCGTCCCTAATAATCAAGGTTATTGGAGACGACATATGGCCGTCTCCAAAGATATCTTAGAGACGTCTCTAATAGGTCATCTAGCTATTTCCAAAACTTATTGGAGACGGCCTTAAGCCATCTCCAATAAGTGACCTCCTGTTATTGGAGACGACTTTTAGCCGTCTCCAACATTTTATTTAATATTTAATAAAAAAAAATTACGTCGATAATTTTTATGCAATTTTTTTTTTTTAAATACTATTATTTTTTATTGCTTTTTTTTAATGCAATTGCTTTAATACAATATTTTTTAGTGCGTTTTTTTAATACTTTTTTTAAGGCAATTTTTTTTATTTCGAGAATAAGTTGATGGTGTAGACAGCATATAATGGTACCTCCAGCTACTAAAACAGAAAGAATGCACAATTGAGAGATCCTTCTCTGAATCGAACTCCTTTAATTGATTGAAACCATTTTTATTTTCAAATTACAAAAAAATCATTCATTCTGCCAAATTATTTATATACAAGTAAGGGACTGATATTATTCACGGCAGGCGGTGGTCAACAAATAAAAACTCCTTTTGGATACAAAAAGTTGAATGTGACAATGGCAAGCTGATGAATCACATCATGTCTGCAAGAAGGTGCAACCTCGGCGTTGACCTCCGAATAGTTTCATCAAGGTGTCTAATCCACTCCAAAAGCCTCCACTATTTCCACTTCCACTTGAACTGTAGCAGGCACTGATGATTACTCATTTTCTATCTCTAGAGCTTTCCTGCTTCTCCTGCAACTGCTAGTTTCTTCATAACAGGTTATTTCCTGCATGGTAGGGACCATTGAAAACAAAAGAGGATGACAGATAGATTTGAAAACACCTTTCTAAATTTACTAATAACCACAAAAAGCACTTCATGAATATATATTACAAGGAAAAACTAATGAGTAGTGACGATTTCAAAAGAAAAAATAAAAGAAAAAGTCTAACATAAAATCAATCACTTAAGTTCAAAAAACATGCAGTCAAGAAATGAAAGCCTAACTAGCATGCACAAAAGAAGGCTGTTGTACAATTGGAAACTTCTACAAAATAGATTAGCCTCTTAAATATGAATCAAATTGTATTTCCCTCCTTTTTGCAATTTAAATTAGAATACCTTCTTGAGATTTGATTAACGAGAGAGAGAGCAGTCTAAAACAACTCCCATCTAAAACAACTCCGTCGAAAAGAAATCAAGATTGGTAAACCAAAGCAAAGTAATAAAAGCAGAAGTTTTAAGATAAAAATGGTATAATGTGCAGAAGCACATAAAGGGAAACTAAATGCCTAAAGATCTTTCCCCGCTCCACATAAATCAACGTTTCCAATTTTGGGAGCAAGCTAGCAGTATCAAAAGGAACATACAAATGTATTTGGCATCAATGATTAATTTTTCCAGAGAAAAAGCACTAGTAGTGGTCTTCGAACACACATTAAGAATTTCGTAATGATAGAAAACAACACACATTATCCAATCATATACCTTCAATAGGTACTCTACAACAAGGTTTGTCTTTTGTTCCTCCAAAGCAAATGCTAGAAAGGGAAAAATAAAAGTAGAATGAATATTGGAATCAACTTGGATTAAAAAATAAATTATAACACAAACATAAACATTTTGACTAGTACTTACCTTCATGAATATATCAAGATCCTCATCAAGTATTATTCTAGCATTCGTCTCTCTTCTCGAAAGTTCCAAAAGCATATCTATAACAGGTAGCCATGCTCCAACATTAGGGTGGGTGTCATAAGAAAAATTCATCACAATGACTTCCTTAAATTTACCATATTTAATTCCAACGCCTTGACATCGCACTGAAAGCTCAAGAGTTTCCCTGACCGTCATCTCCGCTATATGCTAGTCGTCCTGACTAACATAAGCCGATGTCCTCTGAGGAACAAACTCATCCAGCCCGTGTCCATTATATGTAATGCTCCCTGATTTCTACATAACACACTAATCTTAGTTACAAGCAAGAAATTATCAAACCCTTACAAAGACAACATATCATGCAGTCAAGGTGGTACAGCTTTACTTTTGAAAGAAAATTAGAAACTCATTCCTTTCATATGAAGGCACTTTAGACACTCTTTTATCGATAGAGGAGGTATAGGGTAACTGACCCATCCACACTTGAGAGTGAACAGGCCATTAATTCGGTATACGGGACTCATATTGGCAGGAGTGGTGTCATGTGGTGCATGGGGCGATCATCTAGATTGGATTTGATCCTCAGGTTGCATTGAAAAACTTTTCCCACCATGTGATTAAGAGCCTAAAAGCAATCTGTTTTAGCTATTCATTTTCTGGCACTTATAGCCTCTTCATCACATGGTAGAAATAATTTTTTTATGCAGGCTGAATCCGATCTATATGATGGCATGGTGAACCAGTCAGCACCACATGGCACCAAAATGGTTCCACATATACATGATATGAATACATGTTAAAAAGATAATAGATAAAAGGAAATTGAAAAATATATATATATATACAATGAGCACATATGTGTGTGCGAGCATATATGACTTAGTCATGAACCCGTGATATCAAGAAAGGGCACTCCTCTAGGATTATAAGAAAAGCTCATATAGATCCTACTTCATGTAGTTTTGGAAATAAAGATCCTTGCGCACTTTCAAAGTCAAATCCATCATAAGGTGCAGGTGTTTGATTTTGATGTTACAAACTTCACAAATGACATGGAATGTGTTTGTGCACCCCTTGGCTCTACAACTGTACTTCCACCCATACTTTTTGTTTTGTGAGAAGTTCTCCGGCAATTCCATTAGTCTGAAGGAATAGATAGCCTTTCCTATAATTATTGTCACTTAGGGGCAGCACCATTAGTCAAATCTAATTATTTTTTTAGTCCAAACTGCCCCTAAACGAGGTATTTAGTTAGCTAAAATCAAGTAATGGCCTTTGACTGCGGTGAATCATATGTTGAGGCCTTGCCTCTGTCAGGCCGATATTTAAAATCAATTCATGAATTGCCTAAAGTGAGACAATCATGAGATTCTAACCATCAGATGAATTGTTGACGTTTAAAACACAGAGATCCAATTGACAACATATGACCACATGTCAATTGGATGGTTGGAATAAAGCGTAATAATTCAATCTAATATGTATCACCATTTTATTTAAGCATTGAGACTTTGGTCTCGGGTGCAGAGACTGAATGCTGCATCCGAGCAAGACAACAATCTCATGGCACCCAAAAATAAATTTGGGTGTTGCATGAACCTGTGCGGGTCGGTCAAGGCCATAAAATAAAAATAAAAAATAAAACAAAACTGATCACCGTAAGATCAATGGTAGGCAATGAATTGTGAGTATTTTTGTCATTTCATCATCTATGGTAGGCTGACCTGTACCAAAATTTCAGCCATCAAATGAAGGCCAATAGAAAACTCATCCACTTAGCATGTTAGATATATGGGATAATGACCTGTGACCGACATTTAAACACCAAGAAATGATTACACACTATTAAAATTTTACTTTTTTTCTTATATTATTGAAGGGTGATTTATCATCATGCTATGTGGCCCACATCTGTGGTCAATCTAATTATTCAAGGGGCAGTCTATCATTGAACAAGATTATGCCATATGATAAATTGTGATCAATTTAAATTATCCAAGTGACAATCTATTATTGAAACATGTGTTAGCCCAAAGAACCATTAGATTAATGAACTTTCATATTAAAAAATGGTTGGTATTAGAATGCACTACAGCAATGAGTCCAAGTCATGCCACCAGTTTTTCTAGAAGAATCAATCATTGATCTTATAAATAATCCATTTCCACTCGAAACACAAAATAAAATAGCATAAGTATATTTCGAAACAAAGCATTGAAAGTAGGAAGAATTAGAAACAAAACAGATTAAGTCGAGAAGAATTGCATTTTGAAGATAAGAAAATAATAAGAATTAAGCAAATAATATGCAATAGTAATTTCATATGAAAATAAAATTGTCTAACATCATCTGGTCCCATTTGATTGCTCATATTAGAAAAAAAATAAGAAAGAAATT